>JAMGYT010000014.1:0-1200000 GCA_024713595.1 Morchella rufobrunnea
CAACCTAACTAACCTAGCCTAACCTAACTAGCTTCTTCAACTAGCCCTACCTAACCCTAACTAGCCCTACCTAACCCTAACTAGCCCTAACTAGCCCTGACTAGCCCTGACTAGCCCTGACTAGCCCTGACTAGCCCTGACTAGCCCTGACTAGCCCTGACTAACCCTGACTAGCCCTGACTAACCCTGACTAACCCTGACTAACCCTGGCTAACACTGACTAACACTGACTAACCCTCACTAATCCTGACTAAACCTCACAATGTTACAGTTTACCCCAACTGTCAGATAGGGTCAGAGTTTCAAATATGGTTTCTTGACACTAGAGTTCAATAAATGAAAAGAAATGTGTTTTCGCCGCAAATGAATTAGGTGGGCGTGACCTAACGTTTAACAAAAATTATCTATTTTTATCCTGATTTCTGAGAACCCGTACAGTGTTGGGGGCTGCTGTACGTCATCATAGGGATACCGCCGAAAGCAACCATGAGCGACTGTACGGTGCTGAGGGCAAGCCAGCCACTGGTACTCTGGCTACCGTACATGACGCTACATTGGCTTCAGACGCACTTTGGCAATCTGTGAGTGCTCCAGATGCCGTACAGCACAATGGCAATGCGGGTAATAGGTGTTCTGCATACCGTACAGCACAATAGCGGTACAGACAATGGGTGCTCTTGGTGCCATACAGCACTTTAGCGATGCCCGCGAGTGGTACCATGGGTGCCATACAGCACAATGGTGATGCGGGCAATGGGTGCTTTGGGTGCCGTACAGCACATTGGCGATGCCCTCGAAGGGTATTCTGTGTGCTGTACAGCACAATGGCGATGCACTCAATATGTTTTCTGGGTGCTGTACAGCGCAATAGCGATGCGTGTGATTGCTGCTGGGCGTACTGTATAGCACATTTCCCATGCGAGGTGCATGGACAGAAGGCGCCGTATAAGCATCTGGAATGGGCGGTGGGAAGACGGCCAGTGCCTGTATGGGGGCCCACAACCAAGCTCTTCCCTTTGCCAAAGCGACGTACGGGAGGTACAACCTAAGCTCTTCTTAATGCCAACGTGCCGTAGGGGATCATGGTCGCTTCCATGAGATTTCCGCAGCGAATTCGGCCGTACGGCAGTGTCATTGCCAGAATTTGATGCTTAAGCACCAGAGAACGTCAAAATGGACCCTATGGGGGTAACCTTAACCCTGAACCCACCCCACAAGGAACTGATATAATGGCCATGCGGGCAATGGGTGCTTTGGGTGCCGTACAGCACAATGGCAATGCGGACAATGGATGCTCTGGGTGCCGTATCGCACTTTAGCGAAGCCCTCGATTCGTACTATCGGTGCTGTACAGTACAATGGCGATGCGGGCAATGGGTGCTCTGGGTGCCGTACAGCACATTAGCGATACCCTCGAAGGGTATTCTGTGTGCTATACAGCACAATGCCGAAGTGCTCGAGTGGTACTCTGGCCGCCATACAGTGCAGCACATTTTCCATACGATGTGCATGGACAGAAGGCACCGTATAGGCAGCTGGAATGGGCGGTGGGAAGGCCGTCAGTGCCTATATGGGAGCCCACGGCTAAGCTCTTCCCATTGCCAAAGCGACGTACGGGAGGTAGAGCCCAAGCTCTTCTTAATACCAACGTGCCGTATGGGATCATGGGCCCTTCCATGAGATTTCCGCAGCGAAATGAACAGTACGGCGGCGTTATTGCCGAGATTCGACGCTTAAGCACCAAAGAGCGTCGAAATAGAGCCTATGGTGGTAATCTTAACCCTAAGCCCACCCCACAAGAAATCAGTATAAAGGCAATGCCCTCGAGTGGTACTATGGAGGCTGTACAACAGAATAGCAATGCAGGCAATGAGTGCTCTGGGTGCCGTACAGAACATTGGCGATGCCCTCGAGTGGTACTATAGGTGCTGTACAGCACAAAAGCAATGCACGCAATGGGTTCTGTGGGTGCTGTACAGTGCAATGGCGATGCGTGCGATTGCTGTTGTGCATACTGTACAACACATTTCCCATGTGGGCTGTATGGACAGAAGGCGCCGTATAGGCATCTGGAATGAGCGGTGGGAAGGGCGCCAGTGCCTGTATAGGGGCCGATGGCTAAGCTCTCCCGATTGCCAAAGCGACGTACGGGAGGTAAAGTCCAAACTCTTCTTAATGCCAATGTGCCGTATGGGGTCATGGGCACTTCCATGAAACTTCCGCAACGAATAGGGCCGTACGGGGCCGTTATTGCCGGGATTCGACGCTTAAGCACCAGAGAACATCGAAATGGACCCTATGAGGGTAACCTTAACCCTGAACCCACCCCACCAGAAACTGGTATAATTCACGATGTAACTGAAAAATAAACCTTGAAATGGATTCATGAATTGACATGAAAACCTGAAGTTAGCCGAATGCCACTTAGAACTGTTCAATATTCTTTCTACAATTGCATTGGATTGTAAAGTTCAACTAGGGGAATAGGAATTTAGCAGACCAAAGCTGTCATCATTCAATCACTGAGTTTCCATACTTCATTGATACTTTTAATCAACAAAACTACGCTCGTTGTAACCAGTTGGTCCCCTCCTAATATCTTATACTATCTAACAGTCTCCAAGTGTTAAAAGCATTCTGAAGCTATGCTTCATTGATATGAGAACCCCTCGAGTGCACAGGGGTATGGAATAGTTTGAAGGTCCTAAGCGTACCGAGGTACTGAGACAGTAATATTTCCTAAAGACCAAGAAGGTTGCGTGAAGAGAAAAGGAAAGGAAGAGAAACTAGTACTGGCGAGAGGTAAGTCCTCTATATATATCCCAATGGCTCCTTTGCTTATTCATCCATAGAACCTGATAGAAAGGCATAGGCAATGTATTACAAAGCGAGTGACTCATTCATCCCTATACTCCCAGAACCGAAGGGAAACCCCTAGAACATTCAATGACAAATGAAAACCCGACGAAACTCTTTTCCTTCACGCCTGCATACAATGTCGTGCTACGCCGTGATAAGCTGAGATTTTGAATTAGTTCACACAAGTTTGTTAGATTTTGTTTAAAAAGTATAAGTCTCCAAAGATCTCAAGAGAATTTCATAGAGTCTCAACAGAATACAGGATATTTTTGATGAAAATGAAGGTTTTTTATAAACATTACAAGAATTTGGTAGATTTTCAACAATATATTCCAGAATCGAGCCTCAGACCAGTGCCTATAAGAAGCGCTGTTTGAAACCTTTGTGAAAGCCAAAAGAGACATCAGGAACGAAAATTATTTACTATTATGCAACTATGTCTATATTTTTGAAACTATCTGAACACTCTAGCAAAGTCCTCAGAGAGTGATGTTGAGTATTGCAAGATGTCTGGAAGCCTTAGTAAAGGTTCAGAAGACTCTCCCATAGTCAGCAAACCTCTGAAGATTCAAAATCTATATAGTGCTTACGGAGTTCTCCCACACCTCTCATACCTCCGGTCAAGTCGAACAAGGTTGCTTACTATACCGCGTCCTATTTCGGTGGGTTGTTGATATATGGTGCTGAACTTGAAGTAATAGTTATGACAACCTTCTTTCCCTCTAGATCCCTATTTCCTTTTTGCTTTTATCCTAAAGTTAAAGCATTGTTTATTGTTGGTATAGAGTGGAAGGTACCAACCCCTTGAGGGGTAGTAGTACACGGAACAATTGTTCTTCAAGGCCCTTTTGTCTGTCTCTTCTCTTTCCTGTTTATTCGATGGTATTCATCGTTTCTGTTGAACTACAGTCGGCTTTTTATATTTTCATTGCAGTTTAGCCTTGCGCTTGTTCCTGTTGCTCAAAGCCGTTAGGAGACTATGGGAGATGCCCTCGGAATATGTTTTTCTGACCTCTCCCTCATTTGCTTGTAGTGTCTGATATTTCTTTCCCTGACCTCTTTAAACCCCCGCTAGGCGTGTACCTTGTGGAAGGGACGCTGTACACAGCCATCGGTCTAGGTTGTGTCGGTCTCCCTGTAGAAACATGAAGACGTCAATAAACGCTAATCGATAACCCTAACTACCATGTGCACATCCAGGTCTAGGTGCAGGCAGGAAGTTCAATATAAGCCCTGTGATATCATGGGCGTATGTGACTGGTCGGTGTGGAGGTAGTACCCCCGACTCGTAGAGGATACGTGGGTAACTTGCTGCGCCCAGCGCAACCATCGGCCCAACACCCTCAAGATAGCAACCGTACACTCGATTTTGCAAGCCAGAAGTTCGCCCCATAAACAAGCAATTAACTCGGCAGAAATAAGCAGTATACTTATAGATATATTTAAAGATAGTTAAATAAAAATACCAATTTATTTAATCATGTCGTTGTTCTAGCGTTCATTCTCCGCAAACAACCAACATTCTCGAGACAGGGAAGTTTACATATCACCTGTAGTAACTGTGACTATTGATTCTTTAACAGGGTATTTTTAGTACCATATCACAATCCGGAAGGTGACTCAGGCTCAGATCATATCGCCACCCAAGCATTTGGGGTGTTGGGGAGGGGGTGGTCGCAATCATGCCCAAACCCCGAAACGACCCTGTTAGAACTTATTCCGTGGATGATGAGAGTAACTTCAGGTGTTGTCGCTAGCTTACTAAGCTTTAAGGCATCCAGTATATTCCCAGAATCTGTGTGTTGTTCCAGCAAAGCTACAACGTCTTACGAAGCTAGAGAACCACTTCCTTCTCCTCTTCCTCCTCCTCCTCCTCCTTCTCCTCTTCCTCCTCCTCCTCCTCCTTCTCCTCCTCCTTCTCCTCACCTTGAGTGTAGATCTTTCTAGTACCTAGTCACTTTGATCGGGTATGCAAGATTATTTCCCTATGCTTCGTGATTCGTGATGTCTTTATAGCGGTGCTCCTTTGGCCGAGCTAGACTGATAGGCAGCATGTGCATCAAGAGAGTTTATTGAATCTCTGAGGAACTGACAAAACAAATACCCGCTCCAGAATTCTCATATCAAACTCATGGACTACACACACGGGTCACCCCGCTCTGGTGCCAGCACTGTGCGGCGCGCCCGTTCAGAACATCTTAACAGCCGTCGCCGCTCTGCACCCCCGAACAAGCCCAAACCCGCAAAGTGGGAAGGCCCTCTTACCGACTCTATTGACGTCCCAATGACCCTGCCCGCGCAAGGTGGAAGTAGCGCAGGCGCCCGGGAATGCCTCCCCCGTAACCCGAAAATGCACGCCGCGCTGAAAGACACACACCTCGTGGGCGATTTACACATGCAGATAGGGCGGGAAATGATACCAGAGGATAGAAAGGAGAAGAATTTGGCGGAGCTGGACATACCCAGGGAGCTTCAGGAGAACAGGCAGGAGAAACAATGGTTTGAAGGGCCGCTAAACCAAGAGAAAGAAAAGGAAGTGCAGAGAGTTGAGAAAGAAACACTCGAAGAGAGGATGTTCGCGGAGCAAACGCAACAAAAGAAAAAAGACGAACAAAGAAATGCTAGCGATCGCAGTACGGGGGACACGCCAAAAAGAGCAAAATATCAGCCATCGGTAAAGGATGTTACCCCTTGGGAATGCGATCTATGCGAAATAACATTGAAGATGCATCTCAAACCCTACCATGTTGCTAGCATTTTACACACGCACAATGCGAACCGGCGGAAAGATGAAGAGAGGCAAAGGGAGCAAGCGAATATAGAAGAGCGGCGAATTAAGGAGGAAGAGTGGAAGAAGAAAATGCACTTAGAGGAGGAGGAGAGACTGAAGCGCCAAGAGAGAGAGATCGAGGAGCAACGGATTGCAGAAGAGACAAGAATCGCGGAGGAGAGAAGAATTGCGGAGGAGAGAAGAGTTGCGGAGGAGAGAATTGCAGAAGAGAGAAGAATTGCAGAGGAGAAAAGAATTGCGGAAGAGAAACGAATTGCGGAAGAGATACGAATTGCGGAAGAGAAACGAATTGCGGAGGAGAAAAGAGTTGCGGAAGAGAGAAGAATTAAAGAGGAGAAAAGAATTAAAGAGGAGAAAAGAATTGCGGAGAAAAGAGTTGCGGAAGAGAGAAGAATCGCGGAGGAGAGACGAATTGCGGAGGAGAGACGAATTGCGGAGGAGAAAAGAATTGCGGGGGAGAAAAGAGTAATGGAAGAGAGAAGAACTGCTGAAGTGAGAAAGATTGCGGAGGAGAGAAAAATGGAGAAGTGGAAAGAAGAAGAGAGACAGAGGAAGGAGCAAATAATTGCAGAAGCGAAAAGGCTTCAGGATTGGCGGGAAGAGGAAGAGAGGCGTAAAGACGAAGCGGCGGGGGTGGAAATGAAAGAAGGCAAACGACAGAGCCTGAAAATATCGCAGTCTTACAATGAGGTGGAGCAAGCCCAAACAGAGAGAGAGACAGGACAGCAGGAGAAGCCTATTAGGGAACATAGGCGTGTTACCGAGCCCCCGCTTGTGGTGACTTCGGCGGCGCTGAACGCGGATGCGCAGCGGGGAGGGCTAGTTGGAGGATATACTGAGCAGGACTACACTAGAGTGAAGATGCTTGGATATCTATTATCACAAGGAGATTTTCAACAGGAGTCAAATGAGCAGAACACAATGAGGGTATGGGCGCATGAAGGACCGTACTTTGAACACAAAGAACAAATGCCACAGGGGCAGGTGTTACAGGGACAGATGTTACAGGAACAGCCGTTCTGGGTGTGGAGTCTTGCATGGTAAAGGTGCCCCGGTTCCCGTAATTTACGCTACTACTGATTGATATGTTCTAGCTTTCTCCCTCCACCGGTGTCATGCGTGACGGACTTGCCACCAATCTTGTATCGAGCCTATGATGAGTCCTCTGTCAGTCAGTACACGATGGCTGGGTTTAACTCCGGAAATCCTTTTCTACCAAATAACCCCTCACATTTCAAAACCATGGTCCAATGTCACGCCAATTGGAGCAGCAGAGCCAGAACACCCTTCATTTCCGTGACAACAAACCCAGAGAAAGCGCGTTGGCATGCAGCCAACAAAAAGGCTACCCGAAGGTACAGTAATGCCATGGTAGCATTGATAGACACCGCTATCCTCCTCACCACGTGCCGATCGCAGCTCTGGAAGATGCACGATGCGATGGATTATTTCGGTCTGGAGGCGGTTAATTGTCATCGCCGAGCATTCGACGATGAGTATCTATGCGCTCTCAGGATCCCAGCGATATCTATCATTGCTTGTTGCCAACCCGACTATTTTATTGATTTTGCCTCTGTCTTTTTCAGAAACCGGTATTCCCAGCGGTAGTTTCCATTCATAGCAGATTATAGGCCGAATAACGTGATGTTGATGAATATCCACTAGTTGTTAATTAAGCTGATTTCTTATTCTTGACGTTGCACGGCCTGTGCGCGTGCGTCTATGCTCTCTATATTTTATTAAATAGTGTTTTTGAAATTAAATATATCTGGTAGGGGCCAATTGCTAATTCCGCATCGAGGCGGTGGTGGTGAAAAATGCTTCGGGGTTCTTTTTTTTTTTTTTTTTCTTTTATTCATTACGTACATGCAACCTCACGGTTATGGCACTAAGATCACTCGACCACCCCTCTACTTCCCCTCACCTCTCTCCCCTCCTCCACACGCAATAATCAATTCTACATAAGAAAATCTGGCACGTTTTACTCTTCCTCCTCTCCTCCCCTGTCCAATGCTTCGGGGTTCACAACCCTAGCTAAATGTGCAATTCCGCTTCAAGAATTAGTTCTGCCTTTCTTCCCGCTGTCTTTTTATTTTCCAGTGGACGTGGCATGCATTATATAGAGGCCCTTTCGGGCACAAATTAAAAGGACGAGTTAGCTTTCAGGATAAAAACAGCATCCATAATCATTCAGTATCACTCGCGCCAAGCCCACATCACTGTGTTGGAATTGTGAGACGAGCCTAAGAGTAATGTCCTAATACATATATAAGTGTCAGTATATATGTCACTTTGTAGTCATATATAGACTGTTCTAGACACGGTATCTTTGCATAAATAAGGGCTTGATATTTCATCTATATTATAATTAAGCAAGTCAATTAAGAAAGTCATAGTCCCGCCAGAGGATGCAAACAAAACAAAGGTGGAGATCCACACGAGAGATCTCCGCCACCCCAGACAAACCATCCCTGGTTCTTCTCGAAGTTAACGAGCATGTCCTCGGGTATATGGGTAAGTGATCAGAACCTGATGAGTGAATGGTGTGAATGCGTTGTTTCGCTCCACCAGACCCTGACAACTCTCCGCAACACCCTAGCACTCGACTAGTTTGGAGGATTGCCAAGGCGAAAAGCTGTCACTGCAGTGGAGATTTACCACCACTAAGCTATATACATACCCCTAACCCTACGCAAAGCCACTGAAGTTTAGCGTATTTTAGATAGCGCTCAGATATTAATCTATACCTAGAAGCATGAAACAGTGGAAGATACCTGCGTTATATAGATAAGTTTTTGGTTACAATCGTGTAGTGCGAGGGACGTTGCACGATGTTGCCTTAATTTCAATCAAGCAACTCCTACGTGGACGATGCCAATGCATGAAAATAATCTTCCGTGTCTCATACCTCCAGGGGCTACCTTATCCCGAGTGAATATACAGCACAAAGCGAGGTTCTGATCTACTACCCCATAACAATTAATTAGTACATAGGCAATAATGTATAAATACGGTACTCTTAGTGTATCGGCTGATTACTTCCGTAGAATATTCTTCAGGAAGTTTAGGAGTGTTCTGTCAGTCGCCTCATTCCGTTTTTCGTACTAGATCATAAACGGGCGAGTTCCTAAATAACGTCTTCCACAAGGAATGATATAGTGTAGTACTTTGGCCTACTCACACTCTCTCGTTAATACCAATGAACTGCGTCCGCTCAATTCACTCCATTATCTCGTGAATCATCAGGACATTTTTCCAGCCACAGCGCGCTGAATATGTAGGTGACTCTTCCGGGATTGATAGCGATTGTTGAATAGTTTAGTCTTTGTGATGATAACACCGTAGACAGGCCAATAGATCCAAATGAAAAAGTCGCGATGGTGAGTGACTAGAGTATCCGTCAGTGCTTTCAACGCCTTCGGCAGCGTTCCCAACATCTACATCCTCTGTTTTGTGCCGATGAACTAAACAGAGGAAAACATTCGCCCTTCTCCGGTGGTGCTATGGAACTGAGTGAACCTGGCAGCATAGAGCAGAGGACCGCCGCTATGACCACCGGACCGTTAGCATTACTAGGACTCCGAACAGGCGTATCCATTTAGGGTCTGGTGTCTCCGTACTTAGTTACCTATCTCGTGTTCGGATGTATACTGTCATTACTTCCCTCCAACTTTCCTGTCTGACCTATACTATTCTATTAGTATTGTGTAATGTATTGACTACAGCGCACCCAGGAATACAACGTAGGGAAAAATCCTTGATTATAAGTTTGATCTGTTGCACGAACATCCCCGCCCCCAAGGCCCCCCAGGTCTCAAATAATGACTCGGTGAGGGTAGGCGATGATGTAATGGTATGGTAATTCTTGTGCGATCACTCAGTTTGATTTGAACTGGTGTTTTTAAAGATTCTATGCCAGTGTGTTTTCTTGTCTTGGTAGTCTTGGCGCTCGCCACTATTCCATTGTTTCCTATTACCTCCTAATACTTTCTATGTATAACGAAGCTACCAGGTGGGGAGCAACCATTCTATATTTCGAGACAACTAACTATGTATCTGAGTCAAACTACAGAACAACTTTGTATGGTTTTCTTAATTCCTACTATCAATATTGTGCAGGATTTCTATATAAAGACATTACTTTCCTATATATAAATATTGGTTTTTGGCCGTCTGTACTTTTCTTTATTTTTACTATCAATTCTGATCACGATCAATTGGAACAATCTACTTTCAAAATATCATCTTTCCAACAGGTTATAAGCCTAACCTAGCCTAATTTTACTCTCGATTTTAACTTTTTAAATTAAACTTAATGTTCACAGTTAACCACTATCTCTACTACAAATCAGTCCTAAAATAGAAACTATTGAATTTTGCATTACTTTAACCCCAGGCCTAATCGATACCATAATTCGCCAGGCAGAATTATCTTTTCATGAAAGGTCTTTTAATAAGCAGAAGTGCTTATACCTAGAAATACGGCACTATACTTAGACTTTATGGATATACTATTCTGTACTTGGATATATCCACTTGTATTTGGGGTTCCTAGAGATACTATTTTACACCTACAAATACCAATATTCTGACATTCCCAAATGTCACTATAGATTTCTAATCCTATGCCCATATCAGCAAGATTACAGTTGCTTTCCCGAGGTCCTACCTCACTTCTATCCTATTTATCTCGCTATTTTTCTCTTACTTCCTACCTCAACACATTCCTTTGAATACTTCTATCCTCACCTCCAAAATCAATTCTGACACTGTCTAGGCTTCTCACGGATGTATAACGGCGTGCCAAGACTTCGCGTTACGTTACTAGGTTTGCCGGTGCACGGGAAGGTGTCAGCGACTCGGTTAAGCATTCTTGGGTTTTCATTTGTAATCAGGTTCCCTTTGGGTTCTATAGGTTTCCATCACACGGGTTAGTAATCGGTTCTCGGCGATGGATATATATATGGGCCTGTCCTCTCCTTGTCTCTCTTTCCTTTCTTCTCTACGCAACCTTCCTGTTCTTTAGGGTGTTATATTGTTTGTCTTTAGTCCTCTACGGTTATTATAGTTGTGTTACTAGTTCGGAATATATATCGTTCGCGTTACTATAGTTCCTCCTTACGTCCCTTGAACCCATAGTCGTTCGGAACTCATACTAGTAGTTCCTTACGTTCCATAGATCCCGAACCTCGGTTGTGCTCCTTGGCTCCCCTCATCCATAGACCATAGTCCATGTTGGCAGAGCGAGTGCTCTACTGGTATCTTCGAGTCCACTACTTTGTACACGAGATCATCTACCTCCTCGTTCCCGAACTATAGAGAGCTTTCCCGCTCCTTGCCAAGCAACGCCAAGACCTCTGTAACACTAAGGTTGCGTTCCCCAAAACACCAACCAGCACAACACCTCGCATAGCTCCTACCCTGCCCAATCGCAACCATAACTAACCTAATCCCCTTCGCGCTGCTCAAGCCCCTCTCAGAATGCCTGGCCACCTACGGCCCCCTCCCGGCTGACGAAGATGTCGGTCACGAAATCACCGAGGCTCACAGCCTCATCACTGAATGCTTGGAGGTCCTAACCTCCCTCCCCGATCCAGACGAAGACCCTAGTCCCCCAGCACCTACAATGTGCAACCATGAGGAGGTCATCGAAGACCTCAACTCCCAACTCGAAGCCGCCATGGCTGAGAACCAAGACCTCTGGCAAAGAATGTCGGAGGCAAACGAAGAGACTACCCGGGTTATTGAGGACCTGGACCAACAGATCGAGGCCCTCGAGGAGGATCTCACCCAAGCACAGTTTTCCCTGGCTCTACATCGAGAGCAACTCGCATTCTCTGATGAGGACCTCCACCAAACCGAGTTGGAAATCCAGCAGGTCATCGCAAAGAGCAATGCCCATATTGCTGACTTCACCAGCCGCCTCAACTCTGCTCCCTGTTTTGTCCCTGTCGCTGCCCCTTCTCCCCATACTCTCACTGCCCAGAAGAAGCCCCATTACCTTGCCCCCCGTTCCCATGACCACCGCACCAAAGACAACTGGAGGAAACCAGTTGAATCAAGCCTCCAGACTCCCGAGCCGGCTTTAAAAGCCATGCCCCTTTGGTAAACACTGGCAAGCCAAAGGGGCTAGCGCCACCAACACCAACTCTCATCGTCTCCGCTGTCTCCGTCTCTGAGGACAAGATGTCCAAAGATCAATTGGTCACCACTTGCTCCGTCTCCCAGAACCCGGCCTCCTTTGTGCCAGCCTGGGCCCTCATTGATACGGGGGCATCGGGTTATGCATTCATCGACCAAGACTTCTGCGCCCGGCATAACATCACCACGGTCCCTCTGAAGAAGCAACGCCTGCTTGAAGTCATTGATGGCAGGTTGGTATCTTCAGGAAGCATCACGCACATCGCCAAGCTCTGCCTGGACATCCACGGACATCGCGAGGAAGCACACTTCCTTGTTACAAAGTTGGGTCACTATCCGATCGTTATGGGAATTCCCTGGGTGCGCCACCATGATGTCACCCTCCGGCCCAAGAGAAATCATGTGGTCTTTGACTCCGTACACTGCCTCCGTCACTGCCTCCCCTCCCTGAATCCAGTCACTGCACAAGGAATCTCGATCACCCCGTCAGACAGCCCGATTATCCATATCGCGGCTATCGGGGCGGCCCCCTTCAAGAAATTGAGCCGCTACCGTGGCTCCTGGTTGTTCTGCGCATCCCTCCAGGCTATAGACGATGTGTTGGACAAGACAAAGTCCCTCGACCCAAGTGCAATAGTCCCGGTCGACCTCCACCACTTCCTGCCCATGTTCTCCGAATCAAATCCTTCTGTCCTCGGCCCCCACCGTCCTGATGATCTGGATATCAAACTCCAGGATGGTAAGGAACCTTCCTTTGGCCCCCTGTACAACATGACCCGAGGTGAACTACAGGCACTCCGCGAGTACATTTCGGAGAACCTGACCAAGGGTTTTATTCGCCACTCCAAGTCACGCCGGTCTTGCGTCCTGTTTGTCAAGAAATCTGATGGCTCCCTACGTTTCTGTGTCGACTACCGCAAGTTGAACAAGATCACAGTCAAGGATAGACATCCGCTCCCCCTGTTCCCCGAAACCCTGAACCAGGTAGGTAAGGCTAAGTATTATACGAAGTTGGACCTAAGGTGGGGTTACCATCAGATCAGAATCAAGGAAGGTGATAAATGGAAAACGGCCTTCAGAACCCGCCTAGGACACTACAAATACCAAGTCATGCCCTTTGGTCTCACCAATGCTCCCGCCACGTTTCAGAGATGGATCAACAACATCCTTCGGCCCTACCTCGATCTAACGGCGTTTCGTGTCTTGGTTTGGATTGCGGAGGAAGGGTATCGCTTTGGGTTCTCGGTGCATTCTGTTTCGGTTTATTACTTCTCCTTTGGGTCTTCTTTCAGGTTCTCGTGTAACGAACGTTTCTCTTCCTTGTAATTTTCCTTAACGTGCTTCCGTGAGTTCCCGTCGCGCGGATTATTAATCATATCTCGGCGTCTCGGCGTCACTTGTATATATATGGCTCTACCTTCCCTTTGTCTTCCTTTCCTTTTTTCCTCACGCAATCTTCCTGTTGTATTGGGGTTCTTTTAGTTTGGGTTTTATTTCTCTACGGGTTATTCCTTTGTGTCTTCGGGTATTAAATATATTACGTTAAACCTCCTAAACATCGTTCGCTTCGCGTAACGTGTCCGAGTTCCTGAAATCTCCTCGATCGGTATCAAGCCCGATCCTTCCAAGACCTTCCCGTCGGTTATAGCCCGACCCTCTGAATACGTCCCGTCGTGTTGTGCCTCTTGGTTTAGTTTATGACAGCCGCACGAGTCCTCTATTGGTATCTCCGTGTTCATTACTTCATACGCGAGATCATCTACCTTATCGCTCCCGAACTCTGAAGGGTTACCCTGTCCTCCTAGTCCCCTCTGTCTCTCTCCGGTTCAGCGCGTAACATTAAGATTGCGTCTCAACCAACCGGCACATTCAGCATGTCCTCCCCTGCCGTCGCCGCCCTCCTGGGTCGGTTGTCGGCCTTCATCCAGACAACTCCCCTCCCAGTCCCAGAAGATGGTGAGGATTGGAATGAGGTCTACGACCTCATCGAGGACTCTCTCACAGCCCTCACCCTCCTCTCCTCCTCCACCACAACATCCGAGTCCGAGCCGGCCCCCTCAGTAGAGGAAGAGGTCGAACCCATACCTGCCCCTGCCCCGGTCTCCTCCATCCCAGAGGATACCTACATTGAGATCATCAGTGATCTCAACACGGAACTTGTGGCCTCCAAGGCCTCCCTCCAGACCACCACCTCCGACCTCGCCACGTGCCGACAGTCCCTCGCTCAGCCCCAGCCCCAACCCCCCGCCCAGATCCCCGTACCATAAACAACTGGAGAGTCCCGCCAGTTGCCCCCGTGTCTTCACAACACCAGTTAAAAGGTCAGCCCCTGTGGTAAACCCTGACATACCACAGGGGCCTGCCCCGTCACCAAATACTGCTTCTGCTCCCTCCCCGGTCTCTGCTTCTGGTCCTGCCCTTGCTTTGTCTGCCTTGCCCCTGTCGGAGGATGACTTGTCAGATGACCAATTGGTTGTCAATTGCAAGATCTCCGTGGAATTCAATGCCTCGGTTCCTGTCCCCTCGGTCGCACTCATTGATACTGGTGCTTCAGGTTACGCCTTCATCGACGCGACCTTTGCCCAGTCTCATGGCTTCCCCCTGGTCCCCCTTCGTGTCCCCCGTGAACTACAGGTGATTGACGGCCGCTCCATTGCGTCGGGTCAAATCACCCACCTGACGAAGCTGGCACTTGACATCGATGGCCATCGCGAATATGTCCCCTTCCTCGTTACCAAGCTGGGTCACTACCCACTGGTAATGGGGATCCCATGGATGCGCCACCACGCTCTCACCCTCCGGCCCAGACAGAACCAAGTACACTTCGGTTCCCCCTCCTGCCTCCAACAATGCCTTGCCTCACGACAGCCATTGACTGTCCAAGGCATCACCTCCCGGTCCCGTTCCCCCTTGGCCCCCATCCACGTCGCCTGCATTGGCCCTGCCCCTTTCTCCCGGCTTGTCCGAAAGCGTCAGGGAATGCTCTTCGCAGCATCCCTCACCGCGATAGACGACGAGATCAGAAGGAGGAAAGATGACCCCATGGCCTCTGTCCTACAGGAGTACCGCGGTGAGTATGCGGCCCTGTTCACGAAGTCTGCTGCCTCTGTCCTGCCCCCATCCCGGCCCCGCTATGACCTACCCATCAACTTGCAAGATGGTAAGGAACCCCCCTTCGGTCCCATGTACAACTTGAGCCATCGGGAACTACAGGCTCTCCGAGAATATATCTCCGAGAACCTGTCCAAGGGCTTCATCCGTGCCTCCGAGTCCCCTGCTGGTGCCCCCATCCTGTTCGTGAAAAAGCCCGATGGCTCCCTTCGTCTCTGCGTTGACTACAGGAAACTCAACGAGATGACAATCAAGAACCGGCATCCGCTACCCCTGTTCCCGGAAACCCTTGTCCAGGTCGCCAAGGCCAAATACTACACCAAGTTGGACCTCCGTGAAGGGTACCACCAAATCCGCATCAAGGAAGGGGACGAGTGGAAGACCGCCTTCCGGACCCGGCAAGGCCTCTACGAATACCTCGTGATGCCCTTTGGTCTCACTAATGCTCCGGCCGCCTTCCAACACTGGGTAAATGACCTCCTCCGCCCCCACCTAAATGAGTTCGTGACAGCCTACCTGGACGATATCTTGATATACTCCGAGTCCCTGCAAGAGCACCGCATCCACGTCCGGACGATCCTCGACATCCTGAAGGCCAATGACGTGCACCTGAAACCCGAGAAGTGTGAGTTCCATGTCCAGGAGGTAAAATACCTGGGCATGATCCTGTTCCCTGAAGGTCTAAAGATGGACCCCACCAAGATTTCTGCCGTCCAGGAATGGGAAACCCCCAGGAACCTCAAAGAGGTCCAATGCTTCCTAGGCTTCGCGAACTTCTACCGACGGTTCATACTAGGATACTCAAAGGTTGTATCCCCCCTGACCCATCTGACCCAGAAGAACGTCAAGTTCCTCTGGAGCCCCCAGGCAGACCAAGCATTCCGGCATCTGAAGGATGCATTCACCTCGGCCCCCGTCCTCCGCCACTTCGATCCAGACCAAAAGATCGTGGTAGAAACCGATGCATCCGACTACGTTTCTGACGCCATCCTGTCCCAGTACGACCCTCAGGGCATCCTGCACCCTGTGGCCCTCTTCTCCAAGAAACACTCACCCGCGGAATGCAACTACAAAATCTATGACAAGGAACTCCTGGCAATCATCCGAGCGTTCGAAGAATGGCGACACTACCTGGAAGGCTCGCAACACCCGGTCACAGTTATCACAGACCACCGCAACCTAGAGTACTTCATGACCAAGAAGACCCTGAACCGCCGACAAGCCCGTTGGTCCGAATTCCTGTCACGCTTCGACTACGTACTCCACGACCGCCCAGGGAAACAAGGAGGGAAACCGGACGCCCTGACCAGGAGATCAGGAGATCTCCCTAAGGAAGGGGATGAAAGGCTCCTACACCAGTCTCAAGTCATGATCAAGGCAAAAAATCTTGCCCCTGAGAATAAGCTAGGTTTGTTAGCGGGTACTTTATCAAATGAACCCGCTGGAGGATCGTCACCTGTAGTCAAATTGTTTGCCCAAGCTTACCAGACAGACAGTTTCCCCGCCGAAGTATTAACCATGCTCCGTGAACGGCACCAAGCACTCCCGGAAAATCTCCCTGGCCGAATGTTCTGAGTCTCCCGAGGGCCTCCTCCTGTACCGCCGACTGGTCTATATCCCCGAATCCCCTGAACTCAAACTGTTCCTACTACAGGAGCACCACGACAAGCCCTCAGCCGGTCACCCTGGAAGAGCCAAGACCCTGGAACTCCTGTCACGTATGTACTATTGGCCCACCATGAGAAGGTACGTAGACCAGTACGTATTGAACTGTAACACCTGCCGCCAAAGTAAGGCCCCCCGAAACGGACCTCAAGGAGTACTACGACCCCTCCCGATCCCTGCTGGCCCCTGGACCGACATCTCGATGGACTTCGTCACTGGTCTCCCCGAATCACATGGATACAACACCATCTTGGTCGTAGTGGACCGCCTAACCAAGATGAGCCACCTGATCCCCACCATCAAAGACGTTGACTCCCGCACCCTGGCAGACTTGTTCGTCGAATACGTCTGGAACCTGCACGGACTCCCGGAAACCATAGTTTCAGACCGTGGCACCCAGTTCACCTCGGACTTTTGGAAATCCCTCTGGTCCCGCTTGGAGATTGCCCCCAGATTCTCAACGGCATTCCACCCCCAGACTGACGGCCAGACGAAAAGGTTCAATGCCGTCATGGAACAATACCTTCGGGCCTCCGGTTCATACCAACAGGATGACTGGAGCCGCTTCCTTCCCCTTGCCGAGTTCGCTGCCAACAACCATGCCTCCGAGACCACTCACATGTCCCCGTTCCAAGCAAACTATGGTAGGCATCCCCGCATGACCTTTGGCCCCTGAACACATGGCCAGACCACCAGCGAAGATCAGGCCAATGGCCTGGCCCGAGATGAGATGCGCCGCTCCCAGATGATTCAGGAAGAGTCGGCCAATGCTCACCGGACCCCTGCCCCTCGATACGCTGTTGGCGATAAGGTCTGGCTATCCACCCGAAACCTCGAGACCAAGCGGCCCTCCAAGAAACTGGACTGGAAACAAATCGGCCCATATCCTATCAAACGTGTCGTCAGCCCATACGCCTACGAGCTCTCCCTGCCGACCACCATGAAGGTCCACCCCGTTTTCCATGTCTCGCTCCTGTCTTTGGCCTCCCAGAACCCAGTCCTCAGTCAACACCAGCCTCCCCCACCACCTGTCGAGATCGAGGGCGAACAAGAATGGGGAGTCGAAGCTGTCCTAGATTCCCGCCGCCGCCATGGCCAACTCCAGTACTTGGTTCGATATGTTGACGCTGCTCCTACTGGCAACCCCAGGCCGACCTCGAACACTTCAACTGGTTCGACAGTTCCACGAGAGTATCCCAGAACCCAGTTTCAGCAGTGAGCGCCAGAGAGAGATTCTAATCTCTAACGGCGTTTCGTCCTGGTTTGGATTATGGAGGAAGAGTATCGCTGGGTTCTCTGCATTGTCTTTCGGTTATCACTTCTCCTTTGCTTCTTTCGGGTTCTCGCAGAATCTAACGCTTTCTTCCTTGTAATTTTCCTTAACGCTTCCGTGAGTTCCCGTCGCGCGATTATTAATCTTGTCTCGGCGTCTCGGCGTCACTTGTATATATATGGCTCTACCTTCCTTTGTCTTTTCCTTCCCTTTCTTCCTCACGCAATCTTCCTTGTCAGACGTTTTTAGTTTGGGTTTTATTTTCACGGGTGCTATTCCTTTGTTTTCTAAGATTAAATATATTACGTTAAACCTCCTAAACATCGCTTCGCGTAACGTGTCCGAGTTCCTGAAATCTCCTCGATCGGTATCAAGCCCGATCCTTTCAAGACCTTCCCGTCGGTTATAGCCGACCTCCGAATACGCCCCGTGTTGCTTTCTTGGTTTAGTTTATGACAGCCGCACGAGTCCTCTATTGGAATCTCCGTGTTCATTACTTCATACGCGAGATCATCTACCTTATCGCTCCCGAACTCTGAAGGGTTACCCTGCCCTCTTAGTCCCCTCTGTCTCTCTCCGGTTCAGCGCGTAACACTCGACGACTTTGCCACAGCCTACCTTGACGACATCCTGATCTACTCCGATAACATGGAATGACATAAGGAACATGTCCAAAAGGTTTTGGGCATCCTGCAGAAAAACGGCGTCCACCTGAAACCTGAGAAGTGCGAGTTCTACGTCCAGGAAACCAAGTACCTCGGAATGATCCTAGGCCCAGAAGGCATCAAGATGGACTACAAGAAGGTTCAGGTCATCCAGGAATGTGAAACCCCTCAGGATGTCAAAGACATTCAGACCTTCCTGGGCTTCGCAAACTTCTACCGTCGTTTCATACGAGGTTACTCCAAGGTTGTCTCCTCTCACGGCATTAACCAAGAAGGGCGACAGTGGAAATGGTCCCCGCAGGCAAATCAGGCTTTTGAAGACCTCAAAACAGCCTTCATCTCGGCTCCCATCCTCAGGCACTTTGACCCCGATAGGGAAATCATAGTTGAAACCGACGCCTCCGATTATGTCTCTGCTGCCGTCTTGTCCCAACGGGATAACGACCGAATCCTGCACCCCGTCGCATTCTTTTCAAAGAAACACACTCTGGCTGAATGCAACTGTGAGATCTATGACAAGGAATTGTTGGCGGTCATTCGAGCCTTTGAAGAATGACGTCACTACCTTGAGTCAACACAGTTCCCGATCAAAGTCCTATCCGACCACTGCAACCTGCAGTACTTTATGTCAAAGAAGATCTCGAATCGACGACAAGTCCGCTGGTTCGAATTTTTATCCCGGTTTGACTATAGAATTGTCTTCAGGCCCGGCAAACAAGGAGGGAAATCCGACACATTGACTCGAAGATTTGGAGATCTCCCTAAGGAGGGGGATGAACGACTACTGCACCAAGCTCAGGTGGTCCTGAAGCGGGAGAATGTGCAATCGAAGGATAAGTTAAGTTTGCTGACGGGCGCTTTCGCAACTGAACCCGCTGAAGGAATGTCCAAGCTGATAGGGCTATTCAAGAAGGCTTACAAGGCAGATAGTTTCCCCTCCGAGGTCCTGACGATGCTTGGCAATGGCACCAAGCACTCGAAGAAAATCTCCTTGGCCGAGTACGCACGCAGCACCCAAGGATTGCTCCTGTATCGAAACACCATCTACGTCCCCAACCACCCCGAACTCCAGCTGTTCCTCCTACAGGAATACCATGACAAGCCCTCGGCAGGTCACCCAGGAAGAGCCAAGACCTTGGAACTCCTCAGCCGTACATACTACTGGCCAAAAATGAGGAAGTACGTGGACCAATACGTCTTGAACTGCAACACCTGCTCCCGGTCCAAGGCCTCACGCAGTGCCCTGCAAGGTGTCCTATGACCCCTCCCTGTACCAAAAGGTCCCTGGTCCGACGTGTCAATGGATTTTGTCACTGGCCTCCCGGAAAGCAATGGGTATAACGCAATCCTAGTTGTAGTGGATAGACTGATCAAGATGCGGTATTTTATCCCGACCACCGAAGAAGCCTCGGCCCGCGATGTGGCAACCATGTACTTCGAAAACGTCTGGAAACTCCACGGACTACCCGAAACCATAGTCTCCGACCGTGATACTCAGTTCACAGCAGAGTTCTGGAAGTCGCTATGCCAACGCCTCGAGATCGCTCCCGGTTTTCCACAGCCTTCCACCCGCAGACGGATGGCCAGACGGAAAGAATCAATGCCGTCATGGAACAATACCTCCGCGCCTATGTCTCATACCAGCAGGATGAGTGGCCCAGGTTCTTACCAATGACAGAGTTCGCGACAAATAACCACGTCTCCGAGACCACCAGGTTGTTGCCTTTCCAGGCTAACTATGGACGACACCCACGCATGACCTTTGGCCCCCTGACTCACGGCAAGACCACCAACGAGGACCAAGCAAACGGGATGGCCCGAGACATGGCCCAAGTCTATGAGTTCCTACGTGACGAGATGTTCCGGTCACAAAAAATCCAAGAAGACGCGGCAAATGCAAACCGCACCCCGGCCTCCAGCTACGCAGTTGATGACAAGGTATGGTTATCAACCAAGAACATCGAGACCAAGCAACCATCCAAGAAACTGGATTGGAAACGCATTAGCCCCTACAGTATCAAGCGAATGGTTAGTCCTTACGCTTATGAGTTGGACCTCCCCGCCACGATGAAGGTACACCCCGTCTTCCATGTTTGCCTGCTGTCTCTTGCCTCAGAAAACCCCGTCCCCGGTCAGAAACAACCTCCTCCTCCCCCGATCGAAGTCGGGGGTGAACAGGAGTGGGAGGTCGACGCAATCCTGGACTCACGAAAGCTACGAGGACAGCTACAATACTTGGTTCGGTACACAGGCTACGACGACCCCTCTTGGCCGCCCCCAGTAGACCTCGAGCATGCCCCTGAATTGGTCAGGGACTTCCACGACTGTTACCCATGCAAGCCTAAACCTAGCAGGAGCTATATCACGGATGGATCTAAGGCTTTACGTAGTATCCTATGGAGGGTTCTAAGAGGCGAGAAGCCAAGGTACACGATCAAGACTAGGGTAGTTCACGGGTACGAACTGAGGGACGGGTTCGATACCTTTGGTATCCGGGGACTATGGGGGCCCCGCGGGTTCACCGGGGTGCAAGTAGTTCAGAGTTCGTGGAAGTACCGAAGTACCGAAACAGTAGTATTGCTAAATGACAAAGAAGGTTGCGTGAAGAGAAAAGGAAAGGAAGAGAAACTAATACAGGTGGGAGGCGAGGCCTCTATATATATCCCAGCACTTCCTTCGCTTACTCATCCATAGAATCTGATAGAAGAACATAAGAGATGCATTACAAAGCGAGTGACTTATTAATCCCTGTATCCCAGAACCGAACGGAAACCCATAGAACTTTACTGACAAATGGAAACCCAACTAAACCCTTTTCCTTCACACTTGCATGTGCCTTCGTGCTACTCCGTGATATATACTTAGGCCCCCCTCTGAGGCCTAACTCCTGATAGGCTTGGGCTTTCGTGGGTACCTATTGTGAAAGTCTTTTACGAGTTCGGGGGAGTGTTCTAGGTCTTCTGGTGGCTGCCAGGATGGTTCATCGTATCCGGTGTATCGTACCAAGTATTCTAGTTTTCCACGGCGTCGGCGGGAGTCCAAGACTGCGTCTACTTCCCATTCCTGTTCTCCTTCGATCTCAACTGGAGGTGGGGGTGGTTGACTCTGGCCGGGTACCGGGTCTTCAGCTGCTGGTGATAGTAGTGAGATGTGGAAGACTGGGTGGACTTTCATTGAGGTAGGGAGGTTGAGTTCGTAGGCATAGAGGCTGACTACTCGCGATATGGCGTAGGGGCCGTTTTGCTTCCAATCCAGCTTCTTCGACGGTCTCTTGGTTAATAAATTCCTTGTCGATAGCCAAACCTTGTCTCCCGTCATGTAGCGTGGTGCCGGGACCCTGTTGGCATTGGCTGATTCCTCTTGAATCCTCTGAGCCCGGAACATTTCCGCTTTCAAGAAGTCAAAGACTTGCGACATATCTCTTGCTAGGGTGTTGCCTTGGTCTTCGTTGGTGGTGACTCCATGCCGTAGGAGGCCGAAGTTCATTCGGGGGTTCAGTCCATAGTTTGCTTGGAACGGTGACATGTTGGTTGATTCGGAGAGGTGATTATTCGTTGCGAATTCGGCCAAGGGTAAGTAATCTGTCCAATTATCCTGTTGGTAGTCCACATAGCCACGGAGATACTGTTCCATGATGGCGTTGATCCTTTCCGTCTGACCATCTGTTTGAGGGTGAAAGGCTGTAGAGTATCGTGGGGATATTTCCAGTCGTTCGCATAATGCTTTCCAAAAGTCTGACGTGAACTGTGTGCCGCGGTCTCAGACTATTGTCGTAGGTAACCCATGTAGCTTCCAGATGTTTTCAATGTACATTCGAGCGACATCCCTAGCATTGGCTTCTTCTGTAGTGGGAATGAAGTGTCTCATTTTTGTTAGGCGGTCCACCACAACGAGGATTGCATTATACCCATTGCTCATTGACAGCTCTGTGACAAAGTCCATTGAGATGTCCGTCCATGGAGCCTTAGGGACTTGTAGTGGTCGAAGTACTCCCTGGGGTGAGCTTCGATTTGCCTTGCTTCTTCGCCAGACGTGGCAGTTCATGACATAACGATCTGTGTATCTGCGCATGTTGGGCCAGTAATACTCGCGACTGCGCAGTTCGAGGGTTTTCGCTCTACCAGGGTGTCCTGCTGATGGTTTGTCGTGGTGTTCTTGAAGCAGTTGTAGTTGAAGTTCTTCATATTCGGGGACGTATACTTTCCGACGGTATAGGAGTAACCCTTCCTCGTTTTCGGCGCATTCAGCGAGGGAGATTAGCTTTGTCTGCTTAGTCCCATTTTTAAGCATCTCAAGGATCTTGGATGGCGTGCTATCAATTTGGTAAGCTTTTGCCATTAATTCCTTCACAGTGGGCATTCCTTCAGCGGGTTCGTTTGATAAAGAACCCGCTAACAAACTTAGCTTAAAATCCAAATTTTTCTTCTTCAAAATCGTTTGACTTTGGTGTGCTAGGCGTTCATCCCCCTCCTTTGGTAGGTTACCTGACCTTCTGGTAAGTGCGTCTGGTTTGCCCCCTTGTTTTCCTGGTCGATACTGAATTACAAAGTCAAATCGGGATAAGAATTCCGACCAACGTGCTTGTCGTCGGTTGAGCATCTTGGTCGTCATGAAGTATTCTAGGTTGCGGTGGTCCGTTAGTACTGATTGATATGCCGACTCTAAGAAGTATCTCCATTCTTCAAAGGCCCGAATGATCGCCAGTAGTTCCTTATCGTATATTTCATAATTACACTCGGCTGGTGAGTGTTTCTTGGAAAAGTAGGCGACGGGGTGTAGTATTCCTTCGTCGTCTGGCTGTGATAAGATGGCCCCCGATATGTAGTCTGAAGCGTCTGTTTCTACTATCGCTGGTCTGTCCGGGTCCCAATGCCGTAGTATCGGTGCTGTTGTGAATGCCTTCTTGAGTTTCTGGAACGCTGCTTCAGCCTTGTCTGACCATACCCATCTAACGTTCTTTTTTGTCAATGCTGTTAGGGGGGAGACCACTCTTGAGTACCTTAGAATGAAGCGTCTGTAAAAATTTGCGAAGCCTAAGAACTCTTGTACGTCTTTTAAGCAACCTGGGGTTCCCCAATTCCGTATTGTGGAAACTTTCGCCTCGTCCATCTTGGTACCTTCGGGGGTTAGGACAAATCCTAGGTATTTTGTTTCATGGATATGCCATTCGCACTTCTCCGGCTTGAGGTGTACCTGGTTGTCGCTGAGGATTTGTAATACCTTGTTAACATGCTCCTTATGTTCTTCCAGGGTGTTGGAGTAGATTAGTATGTCGTCCAGGTATGCTGTTGCGAAATAGTCTAGGTAAGGTTTTAGCATATCGTTGACCCAGTGTTGGAAGGCTCCAGGGGCGTTGGTCAATCCAAACGGCATAACTAGGTACTCAAAATGGCCATATCGTGTCCGAAAAGCTGTTTTCCATTCGTCCCCTTCTTTGATTCTGAGTTGATGATAACCATCACGGGGGTCCAGTTTGGTGAAGGACTTGGCCGATGACATGCCCGCGAAGGTTTCTGGAGTCAGTGGTAGGGGGTGTCTGTTCTTGATTGTTACCTTGTTTAGTCTTCGGTAATCCACACACAGACGTAGTGACCCATCGGCCTTCTTAACAAAGAGTACTGGGGCACCGGCTGGGGAGACACTGTGGCGGATCCTTCCTTTGGCAAGGTATTCAGCTAGGTAATCTCGTAGGGCTTGAAGTTCCTCCCTAGTCATCCCATACCTGGGGCCGAATGGTGCTGTTTTGCCTTCTTGTAGGTTGATAGGGAGGTCGTACATTGTTCGGTGAGGGGGCAGTGCTGATGCATTATTTTTGTTGAGTAGATGTAGGAAATCTTGGTGGTCGAGTGGTACTAGGTCGAGAGGGTTGCCCTTTGTTGTCGCCAAGATGTCGTCCAATGCTTTTAGGGTGGTAGAGTAGAGTTGAATTCCCCTGCGTCGTTTTTCTTTGATTAAGGTTTTAAAACTAACAGTTGAGATGTGGGTAGTTGGTTTGGTGGGGGGTTGAATAGAGATTCCTTTAGCCCTGATCGGTTTTTTCTCGAGATTGCAGTGCTTGAGGCAAATAGGGGAGTCGAAACATAACTCGTTGGTGCCTGGTCTGATGGTGACTTGGTGTTTTCGCATCCAGGGTATTCCCATTACGATGGGGTAATGTCCGAGCTGTGTTACAAAGAGGGGAAGTTGTTCTTGGTGTCCATGAATATCGAGGCTGAGGTTGACGATATCCGTGACCTTTCCTGATTCTATTGGTCGACCATCGACACGCCGATTTGTCGGGTATTTTAAGGAGGTTGGTGATTAACTTATGGTGGCTTACGGGCGATTTGTCTATGAATCCATAACCTGACGCTCCAGTATCAATGAGGGCATATGATGGGATAAAAGAATCTTTATTTTGAGAATCGAACACGCATAACCAATTGATTCCCATCCATATCCTTCTCCAAAACTGAAAACGCAGAAACAGAAAGTTTAGAAAAATCCTTAAAACATCCCCGGGCTGAGCCACTCAAGCCAGGGATAAATCTTTTAACGCCTCATCGCCGGAGGTCTCTTCTTCCACCTCGGAGTCTTCCTGCTCCGTATTTCTAGTTCTAATCAACGCTCCTCTCATCCTGGGAGCGGCATTCCGAGAGGGTGGTGCTTGGGGGCAGTCTTTTACTAAGTGTCCCACTCCACCGCAATAGTAACACCGGCCCTCGGCTCGGCGGGCATCTCATTCACGGGGGTCCGGATGTCTGCGGCCGGCGGGGAGGTCCATGGGTGCGACACCTCCTGGTCTTTGTGAGGGGTGTCCCGCTGGAGGGGGGGGAGCTCGTGGCGTCGCAGGAGCCAGGGTACGGGGTGCTGGGGCAGCAAGGGCAAAGGTTCGGTTGGTGGGCCCCGCGGGGGCAGAGTAACGGGGGGTAAAACGGGAGGTTGGGGCAGGGGCGCGGTAGCGGGCATTGACCTTTTGTGTTTTACTGTCCAGGCGTTGGAGCACTCGGGCAAATTCTTCGACAGTCTGTGGGGTTACTTCGTGGACCATGGCCCTGTTGAGTTCCTCGTTGAGTCCGGTTTCCAAGGCTTCGATGTTTCCAGCTTCGTTGTAGCCTGCTTCCGCTGCGTATCTCTGAAACTCAGCAAAGTATTCTGAGAAGGGACGCTTGCCTTGTTGAATTCTCCCCAAGTTGCGACGGGCTGTGCCCACACGGTCTGGGTCTCCAAATGCTGTTTCCAATATTTCAAAGAACCTCTCCATGGATGGGAGGTTGACGCCGGTGTGGGTGAGGTAGGGGAGGAATTGGTCCGCCGCTGGCCCTTCTAGTCGTGAAATAGCGTAGATGAGTTGGTCTTGTAGGTCTGGGAAGCGGTCCGCATTGCCGACCAGCTTGAGACGGAGTTGGTGTTGGAAGAGGGGGAGGGCTCGCCTGCCACCTTTGAATTTCTCTGGGTCCGGGAGTTTTTCAGATTTGGTTGCGGTGTGTTTATGCGGTTGCGACCGGTGAGAAACCGGTTTTGGCGGCGGGGGTTTTCTGGAGGAGGAATTGCAGGTTCTTGAGGAGCGGGGATCCGGGCTGCTGCAAGATCTTCTAGCGCCCTGGTGAGAGCTGTCTTGGTAGTAGTCAGCTCCTCTCTGGCCTCCTCTAGGTCAGAGTCCAGTCGGGCCATGTCTTCCTCGAAGATCCTTCGTGCGTCCTCCCCGTCTGTGATGGTTTCCTTTAGTTCGCCTTCATACCATTCCAGACTTCTTTGTGCCCGAATCATTAAGGTGTGGGGT
This sequence comes from Morchella rufobrunnea, assembly GCA_024713595.1. NCBI lineage: Eukaryota > Fungi > Ascomycota > Pezizomycetes > Pezizales > Morchellaceae > Morchella > Morchella rufobrunnea. The sequence continues at coordinate 26,268 of JAMGYT010000014.1, forward strand.
CCGACGATACTTCAAAATTAGGGAAGGTTGTCAGGAAATTGTTGATGTCTGCTAGGGTTGCTTCATGGGTATCTTCATCCATGGGGGGGAGTCTGGTTTGCGACATTGTGGTCTATGGTCCTATGATATCGTAGAGTCGTGTAGGTTGGCGTTGGAGATGCAACCTTAATATCACAAAGGCGCTTTACGTGAGATCCCATGGAGGGTTCTAAGAGGAGAGGAGCCAAGGTACACGACCAAGGCTAGGGTAGTTCACGGCACGAACTGAGGGACGGGTTCGATACCTTTGGTATAATGGGACTATGGGGCCCTGCGGGTTCACCGGGTGCAAGTAGTTCGGAGTTCGTGGAAGCATCAAGCATCAAACAGTAGTATTGCTAAACGACCAAGAAGGTTATGAAGAATAGGAAAGGAAGAGAAACTAATACAGGTGGGCGAAGCCTCTATATATATCCCAGCACTTCCTTCGCTTACTCATCCATAGAATCTGATAGAAGAACATAAGAGATGACATAGTCGAAATGACTTATTAATCCTCAGATCCCAACCGAACGGAAACCCATAGAACTTTACTCGACAAATGGAAACCCAACTAAACCCTTTTTCCTTCACGCTTGCATGGTCTTCATACGCCGCGATAAGTAGAGGTTGAGGAGGACCTAATCTATAACGGCGCTGCCAAGACTTCACATGCTACGTTATTAGGTTTGCCGCTGCAAAGGTGTCACCGACTATACATTCTTGAGTTTGCATTTGTAATCGTGCTCCTTTGGTTCTATAGGTTTCACACACGGGTTAGTAATCGGTTCTCGGCGATGGATATATATACGCCTGTCCTCTCCTTGCCTCTCTTTCCTTTCTTCTCTACGCAACCTTCTTCTTCTTGCGCTGTTATATTGTTTGTCTTTAGTCCTCTACGGTTATTATAGTTGTGTTACTAGTTCGGAATATATATTGTTCGCGTTACAATATTTCCTCCTTACGTCCCTCACACCCATAGTCGCTCGAACTCATACTAGTAGTTCACGCTCCATAGATCCCGAACCCTTGGCTATGCTTCCCCCTCGTCCATGTAATTATAGTCCATGTCCGCAGAGCCAGTGCTCTACTGGTATTTTCGAGTCCACTACTTTGTACGCGAGATCATCTACCTCCTCGTTCCCGAACTATAGAGAGCTTCCCCGCTCCTTGCCAAGAAACGCCAAGACCTCCGTAACTGGATGACAACTAAGACAAAACGCAACGCAGTGCTTCCTACTTAGGTTGACAGGAGGCCAAGGTACACGACTAAGGCAGAGGGTATTCACTTAAGTATGAATTAGTGATGGGTTCGGTACCTTTGATATTTGAGGCTATGGAGGTCCACTTGCGTCTGCGGAATCGGGGAACAATTCAATAGTGCAAACAATACTTTAAATACTGAAAGCCAATGCTATAATATTTCCTAAAAACAAAGAAGGTTGCGTGAAGAGAAAAGGAAAGGAAGAAAAACTAGTACAGCCAAGAGACCAGGCCCCTATATATATCTCAATGTTAGCTTTGCTTATTCTTCCATAGAACCAGATAGAAAGACATAGGGAATATATTACAAAGCGAATGATTCATTTATCCCTGTAATCCCAGAACCGAATGGAAACCCATAGAACTTCTAATGACTAATGAAACCCAAATAAATTCTTTTCCTTCACGCATGCATGCGATATCGTACTATGCTGTGATAAGGCTCCTCAACGGTATTCAAATCGGCGTTGAATCAAATACCGAATCATGAACCTAATCAGGTATCAAATCAGTAACCAGATCAAGTATCAAATCAAACATCACCTCTACACTTCAACAGACACTGAATCAGGTACCAAATTAGACAGTGTATCAACACCTAATTAGCCTCCTAATAGAGTAGCTCATTGACCGATTAATGACTTTGGTAGGTAGGAAAATAAACAGACAATTAGGTAAGCAGATAGTAGGACAGGCAAGAAGGCAGATGTCAGAGGTCATGAATATATATATATGTATAAATAGATAAGAAACAAGAATAGAAATGATATAAAAAAAAGAGAAAAAAATATTACACTACATAGTAATGAATAAATACGACTCTGGAGTGTTCTGGTTACAAGATATTATCTGATAAATAAATTATTTAATTCTAACCATGTAGAGAAATGTACTACAACTTGTATCAGTATCATGATCTAACGGACGACGTCGCGACTAGACAGGAGGAGTGACTCGGAGTACGCTTCGTGGGACTTGGTGACACAGTAACGGGCTTGATACCATCGGGGGTTCGAGGTACTAAAAACTAGAGGGTCGGGCTGACTACCGACTTGGGAGAAGAACCAAAGTGTCAAGTATATTCAAACTATCTAACTAACTAGCGAAAAGAAGACGTTGTGTGAAGAAGAAGAAAATTGGAAAATAGGAAATAACGACGACTATGTATACAGAAGGCTCTTCATGCAATCGAGCCCCGAAGAAACCCATAGAAACCCTACGGGTTTGTCACCACACCATACCGAAGAGAATTTACAAGGAAGAGAGGAAATATCCAAGAAAGAAACTGTGCTGCGATAATGCCTAATGCAACCGAAACCCAACTAGGAAATCTCAGGGATACATTTACTCATACAACCCTGTTTCGCAACTGCCTGCTTGATAATGGAACAGGCTCAGGCCTTTGCCGGCGACGTCCGTGATAGTAGCTCCCTCTCTAGACTCGAGCTCCGCGAGAGTTCTGGTAGGACTCGGCTTGGTGGGGTAGAGGCAGTGGAAGCGTGTCAGTAGGACCAGGGAGTTAGAGATGTTCTCGAACGGTTCCCATAGCGTAGTCGTGAATCAAGAATTTCCTCGACCTCCCATTCCTCTTCGCCGTCGACAATAACCGGGGCTGCCGGGGGGGTATATGACCGGGGAGAGGGTCAGCGGCACAGGGCTCGAGCTTGGATGTCTGAAAAACTGTATGAATCTTCATGGATGCAGGAAGGTCTAGTTGGTATGCGTAAGGGCTAATAACCTTTTTGATCTTAAACCTGCTGAGGCGTTTCCAATCAAGCTTCTTGGAGGACCGAGTAGTCTGGATGTTTTTGCGTTTAGCCTTACTTCGTCACCTACTCTGTAAGCTGGTGAAGGGAGACTGTGTCGGTTCGCGTTCTTCTCTTGACGGGCTTGGGCGTATTCCATCTCGGCTTTGAGTGCATCGTAAAGTTCTGCTAGGTGAGTGGCCAGTGCATTCATGTCCTGTAGTTGTCCCAAATATGGCGGTAATGCCAGGGTTTCAGTGAATCGAAGGTTGTAGCCATAGTTAGCCACGAAGGGGGATACTTGGGTGGTTTCTGATACCACGTTATTCGCGGTGAACTCGGCGATAGGTAGCCAGTCAGCCCAGTCATCCTGTTGGTAGGAAACGTAGCTCCAGAGGGATTGTTCCATGATCGCGTTAGCTCGTTCGGTCTGTCCATCCGTTTCTGGATGGAAAGCAGACGACATCGCAGCGGTGATCTTGAGTTGGCGGCAGAGAGACTTCCAAAAGTGAGACGTAAACTGAGTGCCACGGTCCGAGACAATGCTTGTGGGGAGGCCATGTAGTTTCCATACGTTTTCGATGAACAATCGGGCTAGGTCTTCCGATCCTGTGGTGGTATTGCAGGCGATGTAGTGTTTCATCTTGGATAGTCGGTCCACAACCACCAAGATAGCGTCCTTTCCACGACTTAGGGGCAAACCGGTAACGAAATCCATTGATAGATGAAGCCAAGGACGCTGAGGGGCCGGTAGAGGACGTAGTACTCCGAAGGGGGCATGCCGAGAGGTTTTGCTTCGACTGCAAATGTGGCAGTTGCGCACATATCGGTCGACCACCGCTCGCATCTTGGGCCAATAGTACCCTCGTGAAAGGAATTCAAAGATCTTAGCCTTACCTACATGTCCAGCGGATGACGCATCGTGGTGTTCCCGAAGAAGGTGTAACTGCAACTCTTGATCCTCGGGTACATAGAGCTTACCTCGGTAGGTTAACAACCCACGGCGGGTAGAACATTCGGCCAACGTGATTTCTTGGGAGTAGTTATCACCCCGGCGGAGAGCTTCTATGATCTTGGTCGGGAACGAGTCTTTAGTATATGCAATGTCAAACAGTCTTTTAAGAGGGGTCGCATCTTCAGCGGCTTCATTTGCCGAAGAAGCCGCGAACAAACTTAACTTGTGATCAATGTTTTGACTCTTCAAAACCATTTGACTTTGGTGTAGTAGGCGTTCATCCCCCTCCTTAGGCAGATCTCCTGATCTCCTAGTCAGTGCATCGGGTTTTCCTCCTTGTTTCCCAGGTCGGTAGGTGATTTTGTAGTTAAATCTTGATAAGAATTCCGACCACTGGGCCTGTCGGCGGTTCAGATTTCTCTTGGTCATAAAATATTCCAGATTGCGGTGATCACTCAAGACCTCTATCGGTTCTGCCATAGATTGTAGTTCCGACCTCCATTCTTGAAGACCCGCTGGTAAGTTCCTTATCATAGATTTCATAGTTGCACTCGGCGGGGGTATGTTGTTTGTTGAAGTAGGCTACCGGGTGTAGAAGTCCATCGTCGGCCTATTGGGAGAGCACACCGGCTGATACGTAGTTGGGGGCGTCGGTTTCCACAATAGCTTTGCTTTCGGGGTCCAAGTGTCGGAGAATTGGGTAGGAAGTGAAGGCGATTTTCAGTTCCTGGAATGCTTTTTCACAATCAGGGGACTACACGAAGGGGGTGTTCTTATGTGTTAGCAAGGCCATGGGGCGGCTTATCCTGGCATAATCCTTGATGAATCGTCGGTAGAAATTGACAAATCCCTGGAACTCTTGGATCTCCTTTACCGATTTCGGACTTTCCCAGTTGCGGATTTTCTCTACCTTCCGTGGGTCCATTTTCAAACCTTCCATAGTGATGATTAACCCCAGGTATTTGGTTTCCTGGACGTGGAATTCACATTTCTCAGGGGTTCCATAGAGACCGGCAGAAATCAAAGCTTTCAATACTTTCCGAACGTGTTCCCGATGTGTGTCTAGATCATTACTGAAGATCAAAACATCGTCCAAGAATGCTGTACAAAAGTGGTCTAGGTATGGTCGCAGTGTATCGTTGATGAAGTGCTGGAATCTCCCGGGAGCGTTGGTTAATCTGAAAGGCATTACCTTATACTCGAAATGACCGAGGCGGGTTCTAAACGCAGTTTTCCATTCCTCTCCTGGGGCCATTCGAACCAGGTTGTAAGCTCCTTTGAGATCCAGTTTGGTGAACCATTTGGCCTGGTTCAGCATGTTGAAGGTTTCCTTAGACAGGGTCAGGGGGTACCGGTTCTTGATCGTTATCACATTCAGACCTCGGTAATCGACACAGAGGCGGAGCCCACCATCTGATTTTTTAACAAATAGGACGGGGGAGCCGGCCGGGGACGAGCTGTGATCGATGAACCCATTAGCCAAATGCTTATCGAAGTATTCCATCAGGACTTTTAGTTCTTCTCTGGACATGCTGTACATTGGGCTGAAGGGAGGAGTGGTGCCAGGCTGTAGAGGTATTTTGTTGTCGTAGGGCCAGTGAGGAGGGAGGCGGTTTGCTTCCTGTTCCGACATGAAGGTTAGGCAGTCAGGGTATTCTCGCTCCATGAGGGGAATCAGGTTATTGGGGAGGTCCCCTGGGTCCTTAGGGAGGAGTAGGGCATAGACCGTGAGTCCTTTCGATTCTTCTGCGAAAGTAGCCGCGCTTACGATCTCTATCTCCAGGTCATGTGTTCGTGGTAGTGGGGAGGAGGTGCCTTGAATTGTGGTAGGGGAAGGATCGTCATTACAGAGCCGGAGACAACGTGGGGAGTCGAAGGTGATGGAATTGCTCGCGAAGTCTAATTTAGCATTGTGACGACAGAGCCAGGGGATTCCAAAGACTATGGGGTAATGTCCCAGCTTGGTTACAAAGGCAGTGAGGTTTTCAAAGTGGCCAGAGACGCGAAGGGAGAATTGGGCAGTGTAGGTGATTTCACCGGAGGAGATTTCTCTCTCATCGATGACTTGGAGCTTACGGGGTTGGGGCAGGGGGTTTAGTACAAGATTGTGGTGGCATGCAAATCTCTCGTCGATGAAAGCAATTCCGGATGCTCCAGTGTCTACTAATGCGTATGATTTAACAGATTTATTTTTATCAGACAGGGAACACGAAACAACAAGGTGATCGTTATCTGATAAACCAACAGCAGAAGAAACAGAGAAACTAGAAACTGAAAGTACAGACAAAACACGAGAGATGGGGGAAGCTTGGCGGAAGCCACTTAGGCCAAACTGTCCTCGTTTCCCGACGGCTGGCCCAGGGCAAAGTGAAAAGGATTATTGGAATTAACAGGAGCACCAAAGGAATCATAACCCGAACCAGCAGAAGCACCCAGAGAACCAGAAGGAAAAGATGACCCAGAAGACCCAGAACCAGAAGCAGAAAAAGAAGAAGAAGAAGAATGAGAGCCAGAAGAAATGTTAGAAGAACCAGAAGGTGAACCAGAAAGAAAGTCACCGTGCATAGTAGCAGCGGCGCGGAGAGGACGAGCAGGGGCAGGGGCAGGAGCGTGGCGAGCAGCTGGGCACTCCGTAGCAAAATGCCCTGAGCCCCCACAATACATGCAGACGCCTTGGGAGATGCGTCGGGAGCTCTCAGCTGGGGACAACGGACCACGGGTGCGGGATCGGAGGTTAGACAAATCCATGGGAGTTACTCCCCCGGGGGTGTGAGAAGGATGGGTAGAGAACTGAGGAGCAGGAGTGGGGGCAGGGATGCGGGGGGCTGGAGCCTGAGCACGCGGGACCAGGACAGAAAAGGCAGGGCGGGAGCGAACTTTTGCATCCCTGATACGATTGTCCAACTGTTGTAGTAACAGGACGTACTCGTTCAAGGTGGCGGGAACCGCGTGGTGGATCATCGCCTGGCGGGGATCATGGGAGAGGCCCTGAGTGAGGGAGTGCTTCTTTGCACTTTCATTCCACTCGACATCCGCAACCAATCGCTGGAACTCCGCGTAGTAGGCTGAGAAGTCCCGAGTTCCCTGGCAGAGAGTTTCCAACTTACGCTCGGCAGTGGCTACCCTGTCGGGATCTCCAAACGCGCCCTCCAGGATGGTGACAAGGGCTTCTAGGTTGGCGAGCTCGATCTGCTCTGCTCGCACCAGGGGCATGACTTGGTCTAGGGCTCTGCCAGATAGGAGGTTGATGGCATATGCGAGTTGTTGCTGGGGAGCAGGGAAACGGTCACGGTTGGCCACCATCTTGAGGCGGAGTTGGGTGATGAAGAGACGGAGGGCGGTACGAGAACCGTCATATTTGAGGGTATCTGGAACCTTCACTGAGCAGACAGCTCCTGGAGCAGGGTCGGAATTAGCCGATCCTTGTGGGCCCGCCGGAGGTGAGGGAGGAGGTGGAGCGGAACCCTGATTGGTTCGGAGGAGGCGGATGAGTTCGCGTTGTTCCGCAACCTGGGCACGCAACTCCATTACCTCGCGTTCTAACTCGGGGATGGCTGCTGCGACATTCTCAGCGTTGGATAAGGCTGTGCGAGCCTGCTCTCTCTGGGTACGGATGTTTCCAATGGTGGTTGCTAGGTGGGTGAACAGTAGGGACGGATCTTCCGCGTACTGTGGTTGAAAGTCTTCGAGTGTCTGGGGGCTGGCCCAATTACCGGCCGCAGAGGTAGTCATGATCACGGGTGTACCAGGAGTCGATGTAAATCGCACGCAACGTAATCTCACGGCCGACGTCGTGACTAGACAGGAGGAGCGACTCGGGGTACGCTTCGTGGAACTTGGGGGACAAGGGGACGGGCTGGATACCGTCGGAGGTTCGAGGTTCTGGGGACTAGAGGGTCGGGCTGACTACCGACGAGGGAGAAGAAACCAAAGTGTCAAGTATATTCAAACTTCTAACTAACTAGCGAAAAGAAGACGTTGCGTGAAGAAGAAAAGGAGAGAGAGAGAGACGACACCAGCGACTATATATACAGAAGGGTCTTCACGCAACCGAACCCCGAAGAAACCCATAGAAACCTCACCGATTTATCATCACACCACCCCGAGGTGAAATTACAAGGAAGAGAGAAAAATATACAAGGAAGAAACCGCGCCGCAACAATACTCCGCGCAACTGAAACCCAACTAGGAAATCCCGAGGATGCATTACTCACACAACCCTGCTCCGTAACTGCCTGCTTGGTAATGGAACGGGCCTAGACCTAGGTTGTCGGCGACGGTCCGTGATACCATCCCCGAATTAGAACGCGAGGTAATGGAGTTGTGTTCCCACGTTGCGGAACAACACGAACTCATCCACTTCCTCCGAACCAATCAGGGTTCCGCTCCTCCTCCTCCTGCACCCCCTCCGGCGGGCCCACAGGGATCGGCTAATCCCGACCCTGCTCTGGTAGCTGCCCACTCAAAGAAGGTTCCAGACCCCCCCAAATATGACAGCTCCCGTACCACACTCCGTCCCTTCATTACCCAACTCCGCCTCAAGATGGTGGCCAACCGTGACCGCTTCCCTGGTACCCAGCAACAACTCGCATATGCCATCAACCTCCTATCTGGCAGAGCTCTAGACCAAGTCATGCCCCTGGTGCGAGGAGAGCAGATCCAGCTCGCCAACCTAGAAGCCCTTGTCACCATCCTGGAGGTCGCGTTTGCAGATCCCGACCGGGTAGCCACTGCCGAGCGTAAGTTGGAAACTCTTTCCCAGGGAACTCGAGACTTCTCAGCGTACTACGCGGAGTTTCAGCGATTGGTTGCAGATGTCGAGTGGAATGAAAGTGCAAAGAAACACTCCCTCACTAAGGGCCTCTCCCACGATCTCCGTCAGGCGATGATCCACCACGCGGTTCCCGCCACTTTGAACGAGTACGTCTTCTTACTACAACAGTTGGACAATCGTATCAGGGATGCAAAAGTTCGCTCCCGCCCTGTCTTTTCTGTCCCTGTCCCGCGTGCTCAAGTTCCAGCCACCCGCATCTCTGCCCCCACTCCTGCTTCACAGTTCTCTCCCCATCCTTCTCACACTCCCGGGGGAGTAGGCCCTATGGATTTGTCTAACCTCCGTTCCCGCACCCGTGGTCTCCTGTCTCCAGCTGAGTGCTCCCGGCGCATCTCCCAAGGCCTCTGCATGTATTGTGGGAGTTCAAGGCATTTTGCTACGGAGTGCCCAACTGCTCGCCGAACTCTTGCCCCTGCCCCTGCTCGTCCTCTCCACGCCGCCGCTACTATGCACGATGCCCTTCTTTCTGATTCTCCTTCTGGTTCTTCTAACGTTTCTTCTGGTTCTCATTCTTCTTCTTCTTCCTTATCTGCTTCTGGTTCTGGTTCTTCTGAGTCATCTTTTCCTTCTGGTTCTCTTGGTGCTTCTGCCGCTTCGCGTTATGATTCCTTTGATGCTCCTGTTATTTCCAATAATCCTTTTCACTTTGCCCTGGGCCAGCCGTCAGGAAACGAGGACAGCTTGGCCTAAGTGGCTTCCGTCAAGCTCGTCCGATCTCTCGTATCTTGTCTGTACTTTTGGTTTCTAGTTTCTCTGTTTCTTCTGCTGTTGGTTTATCAGATAACGATCACCTTATTATTTCGTATTCCCTGTCCGATAAAAATAAATCTGTTAAATCATACGCATTAGTAGACACTGGAGCATCCGGAATTGCTTTCATCGACGAGAGATTTGCATGCCACCACAATCTTGTACTAAACCCCCTGCCCCAACCCCGCAAGTTCCAAGTCATGGATGGGAGAGAAATCTCCTCCGGTGAAATTACCCACACTGCCCAATTCTCCCTTCGCCTTTCTGGCCACTTTGAGAACATCACTGCCTTCGTAACTAAGCTGGGAAATTACCCCGTGGTTCTTGGTATCCCCTGGCTCCGTCGTCACAATGCTAAATTAGACTTCGCGAGCAATTCCATCACCTTCGACTCCCCGCGTTGTCTCCAGCTCTGTAATGACGATCCTTCCCCCACCACAATTCAAGGCATCTCCTCCCCATTATCACGAACGCATGACCTGGAGATAGAGATCCTCACCGCGGCTATCTTTGCAGAAGAATCGAAAGGACTCACGGTCTATGCCATACTCCTCCCTACGGACTCAGGGGACCTCCCCAATAACCCGATTCCTCTCATGGATCGAGAATACCCTGACTGCCTAACCTTCATGTCAGAGCCGGAAGCAAACCGCCTCCCTCCTCACCGGCCATACGAGAACAAAATACCTCTACAGCCTGGCACCACTCCTCCCTTCGGCCCAATGTACAGCATGTCCAGAGAAGAACTAAAGGTCCTGATGGAATACATCGATAAGCATTTGGCTAATGGGTTCATTGATCACAACTCGTCCCCGGCCGGCTCCCCCGTCCTATTTGTCAAAAAACGAGATGGTGGGCTCTGCCTCTGTGTCGATTACCGAGGTCTGAACGCGATAACGATCAAGAACCGGTACCCCCTGCCCCTATCTAAGGAAACCTTCAACATGCTGAGCCAGGCCAAATGGTTCACCAAACTGGATCTCAAAGGAGCTTACAACCTGGTTCGAATGGCCCCAGGAGAGGAATGGAAAACTGCGTTTAGAACCCGCCTCGGTTATTTCGAGTATAAGGTAATGCCCTTTGAATTAACCAACGCTCCCGGGACATTCCAGCACTTCATCAACGATACTCTGCGATCATACCTAGACCACTTCTGTACAGCATACTTGGACGATGTTTTGATCTTCAGTAATGATCTGGACACACATCGGGAACACGTTCGGAAAATGTTGAAAGCCCTGATTTCTGCCGGTCTCTATGAGACCCCTGAGAAATGTGAATTCCACGTCCAGGAAACTAAATACCTGGGATTAATCATCACTACAGAAGGCTTCAAAACAGACCCACGAAAGGGAAAGAAGATCCGCAACTGGGAAAGTCCGAAATTGGTAAAGGAGATCCAAGAGTTCCACGGATTCGCCAATTTCTACCGGCGATTCATCAAGGATTATGTCAGGATAAGCCGCCCCATGACCTTGGTGACACATAAGAACACCCCCTTCGTGTGGTCGCCTGATTGTGAAAAAGCATTCCAGGAACTGAAAATCGCCTTCACTTCCTACTCAATTCTCCGACACTTCGACCCCGAAAGAAATGCAATTGTGGAACCGACGCCTCTGACTACGTGTCAGCCGGTGTGCTCTCCCAATACACCGACGATGGGCTCCTGCACTCAGTAGCTTCCTTCAACAAGCAACATACCCCGGGCGAATGTAACTATGAAATTTATGATAAGGAACTCCTTGCGGTAGTCCGATGCTTCGAAGAATGGAGATTAGAACTACAATCGGTAGCGGAACCAATAGAAGTCCTAAGCGACCATCGGAATCTGGAATATTTTATGACCAAGAGGAGCCTAAACCGCCTTCAGGCCCGTTGGTCCGAATTCCTATCACGCTTCAACTATAAAATCACATACCGGCCCGGGAAGCAGGGAGGAAAACCTGATGCATTGACTAGGAGATCAGGAGATCTGCCTAAGGAGGGGGATGAACGCCTGTTACATCAGAGCCAAGTGGTTCTGAAGAGTCAAAACATTGATCATAAGCTAAGTTTGTTCGCGGCTTCTTCGTCAAATGAAGCCACCGAAGATGCGACCCCCCTTAAAAAATTATTTGACATAGCGTATACTAAAGATACTGTTCCAAACAAGATATTAGAAGCCCTCCGACGCAACAACACACAATTTCGAAAAATAACGCTAGCCGAATGTTCCACCCGTCGAGGGTTGTTAGCAATGTCGAGAATCCTCTATGTCGCGGCAATGAGGAACTCTCATCTCCTCGAGAACACCATGATCTTGCGTGGCGGACATAGAAAGCCAAGACGCGAACTCTCCCGTGCCTACTACTGGCCCAAGATGCGAGCAACAGTCAACAGATACGTTCGAAACTGTCACACCTGTAGTCGAAGCAAAACAGCACGCCATGCCCCCCTTCGGAGTACTAAGACCGCTCCCGGCTCCTCAAAGGCCTTGGCTCCATATATCAATGGATTTTGTTACAGGTTTGCCCCTAAGTCGTGGTAAGGATGCCATCTTGGTGGTTGTGGATCGTCTATTCAAGATGAAACACTACATCGCCTGCAACACCACTACAGGATCGGAGGAAGTCGCTCGTCTGTTTATCAATAACGTATGGAAGTTATATGGGCTCCCTGTCAGTATAGTCTCGGATCGTGGTACCCAATTCACATCCCATTTCTGGAAATCCGTATGCAAACAACTCAAGATCACCGCGGCCATGTCATCAGCCTTCCACCCCGAGACGGATGGACAGACGGAACGAGCAAATGCAGTCATGGAACAATACCTCCGGAGCTACGTTTCCTACCAACAGGATGACTGGGCCGACTGGCTACCTATTCCCGAGTTCACCGCCAATAATGCGGTATCAGAAACCACCCAGGTATCCCCCTTCGCGGCTAACTATGGCTACAACCCCCGATTCACTGAAACACTAGCATTACCGCCATATTTGCGACAACTACAGGACACGAATGCACTGGCCACCCGCCTCGCGGAGCTTCATGACGTCCTCAAAGCCGAGATAGAATATGCTCAAGCCCATCAAGAGGAGAACGTGAACCGACACCGTCTCCCTTCACCATCATATAGAGTAGGTGACGAAGTATGGCTAAACTCAAAAAACATCCAGACTACTCGGCCCTCCAAGAAGCTTGATTGGAAACGCCTCGGCAGGTTTAAGGTCAAAAAGGTTATCAGCCCTTACGCATACGAACTCGACCTTCCTGCTTTCATGAAGATTCATACAGTTTTTCATACGTCCAAGCTTGAGCCCTGTGCCGCTGACCCTCTTCCCGGTCATATACCCCCCCGGCACCCCCGGTTATTGTCGAAAGCGAAGAAGAATGGGAGGTCCAGGAAATCCTTGATTCACGACTACGCTATGGGAACCTCCAATACCTGGTGCGATGGAAAGGCTACGACGCTCTGACGTGGGAACTGTTCGAGAATATCTCCAACTCCCCAATCCTCCTGACACGCTTCCACCGTCTCTACCACACCAAGCTGAGCCGTACCAGAACTCTCGCGGAGCTCGAGTCTAGAAAGGGAGCTACAATCACGGACCATCACCGGCAAAGGCCTAGGCCCGTTTCATTACCAAGCAGGCGGTTGCCAAGCAGGGTTCAACGGCGTTTTCGTGTCTTGGTTTGGATTGCGGAGGATGGATATCGCTTTGAGTTCTCGGCGCATTGTCTTTCGGGTTATCACTTCTTGTTTGGGCTTACTTTCGGGTTCTCGTGTGACTGTCATTTCTCTTCTCTGTAAATTTTCCTTACTGTGCTTCCGTGAACTTCCGTCGCGCGGATTATTAATCGTGTCTCGGCGTCTCGGCGGCACTTGTATATATATGGATCTACCTTTCTTTTGTCTTCCTTTCCTTTCTTCTTCACGCAATCTTCCTGTTGTATTGGGGTTCTTTTAGTTTGGGTTTTTATTCTCTACGGGTTATTCCTTTGTGTCTTCGGGTATTAAAATATATTACGTTAAACTTTCTAAATATCGTTCACTTCGCGTAACGTGTCCGAGCCCCTGAAATCTCCTTGATCGGTATCAAGCCCGATCCTTCCAGAACCTCCCCCTCGGTTATAGCCCGACCCTCTGAATACGTCCCGTCGTGTTTGTGCCTCTTGGTATTAGTCTATGACAGCTGAACGAGTCCTCTATTGGTATCTTCGAGTTCACTACTTCGTATGCGAGATCATCTACATTATCATCTCCGAACTCTGAAGGGTTACCCCGCTTTTTCCGAGCATTCTTCTGCCTTTCTGGTTCAGCGCGTAACACAGGGTTGTATGAGTAAATGTATCCTCGGGATTTCCTAGTTGGGTTTTGGTTGCACTAGTTGTTATCGCGGCACAGTTTCTCCCTTGTATATTTTTCTCTCTTCCTTGTAAATTCTCTTCGATGTGGTATGGTGACAAACCCGTAGGGTTTCTATGGTTTTCTTCGGGGCTCGGTTGCGTGAAGGACCTTTAGTATATATAGTCGTCGCTATTTCCTGTTTTCCTATTTCCTTTCTTCTTCACGCAACGTCTTCTTTTCGCTAGTTAGTTAGCAGTTTGAATATACTTGACACTTTGGGTTTTTTCCTCGTCGGTAGTCAGCCCGACCCTCTAGTCCCTAGTACCTCGAACCTCCGACGGTACCAAGCCCGTCCCCTTGTCCACCAAGTCCTACGAAGCGTACTCCGAGTCGCTCCTCCTGTCTAGTCACGACGCCGTCCGTTAGAGCACGGGAGAAGAGTTCGAAAGTCTTGGTTTTGCCTGTGTGTCCAGCTGTCGGGACATCATAGTGTTCTCGGAGGAGATGGAGTTGGTGTTCCTGATCGTCGGGGATATAGAGCTTACCCCTATACGTTAACAAGCCTCGACGGATGGAACATTGGGCTAGCATTATTTCTCGGGATTGTGTGTCGCCGCACCGGAGGGCTTCTATTATCTTGTTCGGGACAGTGTCTTTAGTATACGCTATGTCAAATAATCTTTTAAGGGGGGTCGCATTTTCGACGGCTTCATTTGACGAAGAAGCTGCGAATAAACTCAGCTTATGATCAATGTTTTGATTCTTCAAAACCACTTGACTCTGATGCAACAGGCATTGATCCCCCTCCTTAGGCAGATCTCCTGATCTCCTAGTCAATGCATCAGGTTTTCCTCCCTGCTTCCCGGGCCGGTATGTGATTTTATAGTTGAAGCGTGATAGCAACTCGGACCAACGGGCCTGAAGGCGGCTTAGATTTTTCTTGGTCATGAAATATTCCAGGTTTCGATAATCACTTAGGAGCTCTATTGGTTCTGCTACCGATTGTAACTCTGATCTCCATTCTTCGAAGCATCGGACTATCGCAAGGAGTTCCTTATCATGAATTTCATAGTTGCATTCGGCGGGAGTATGTTGTTTATTGAAGTAAGCTAGTCGGTGCAGGAGCCCATCGTCAGCGTATTGGGAGAGCATACTGGCTGACCTGCAGTCAGAGGCATCAGTTTCCACAATAGCTTTTCTTTCGGGGTCGAAATGTCGGAGAATAGGGTAGGAGGTGAAGGCGATTTTCAGTTCCTGAAATGCTTTTTCACAATCAGGGTACCACACGAAGGGGGTGTTCATATGTGTCAGCAAGGTCATGGGGCGGCTTATCCTGGCATAGTCTTTGATGAATCGTCGGTAGAAGTTGGTAAATTCTTGGAAATCTTGCATCTTCTTTACTGATTTGGGACTTTCCCAATTGCAGATCTTTTCTACCTTCTATGGGTCCATTTTCAAGTCTTCTGTAGTGATGATTAACCACAGGTATTTGGTTTCCTGGACGTGGAATTCACATTTCTCAGGGGTCCCATAGAGGCCAGCAGAAATCAAGGCTTTCAACATTTTCCGAGCGTGTTCCCGATGTGTGTCCAGATCATTACTGAAGATCAACACATCGTCCAAGTATGCTGTACAGAAATGGTCTAGGTATGGCCGCAGAGTGTCGTTGATAAAGTGTTGGAATTTCTCGGGGGTGTTGGTCCAGCCAAAAGGTATTACCTTATACTCGATATGACCGAGGCGAGTTCTGAACGCGGTTTTCCATTCCTCTCCGGGGACCATTCGAACCAGGTTATAGGCTCCCTTGGCATCTAGTTTGGTGAACCATTTGGCCTGGCTCAATATGTTGAAGGTTTCTTTACATAGAGGCAAGGGGTACCGGTTCTTAATCGTTATTGCATTCAGACCTCGGTAATCGACACAGAGGCGGAGTCCACCGTCTGGTTTTTTGACAAATAGGACAGGGGAGCCGGCACAGGACGAGCTATGGTCGATAAACCCATTAGACAAATATTTATTGATGTATTCCATCAGGACCTTTAGCTCCTCTCTGGACATGCTGTACATTGGGCCGAAGGAGGGAGTGGTGCCAGGTTCCAGAAGTATTTTGTTGTCGTATGGCCGGTGCGGAGGGAGGAGGTTGGCTTCCTGTTCCAACATGAACGTTAGGCAGTCAGTGTATTCTCGCTCCATGAGGGGAATTGGGCTGTTGGGGAGGTTCCCTGAATCCTTAAGGAGGAGTAGGGCATAGACCTTGAGTCCCTTTGATTCCTCCATGAAGGTAGCAGCGATACGATCTCTATCTCCAAGTCATGCGTACGTGGTAGTGGGGACGAGATGCCTTGGGTTGCGGTAAGGGAAGGTTCGTCATTACAGAGCAGGAGACAACGTGGGAAGTCGAAGGTGATGGAATTACTCGCGAAGTCTAACTTAGCATTGTTCCGAAGGAGTCAGGAGATCCCAAGGACCACGGGGTAATGTCCCAGCCTAGTAACGAAGGCAGTGATGTTCTCAAAGTGGCTAGAGACACGAAGGGAAAATTGAGCTGTATGGGCATTTTCACCGGTAGAGATTTCTTTCCCATCGATGACTTGGAGCTTACGGGGTTGGGGGAAGGTGTTTAGTACAAAATTGTGGGGGCATGCAAATCTCTCGTCGATGAAAGCAATTCCGGATGCTCCAGTGTCTACTAATGCGTATGATTTAACAGATTTATTTTTATCGGACAGGGCACACGAAACAACAAGGTGATTATTATCTGATAAACAAACAGCAGAAGAGACAGAGAAATTAGAAACTGAAAGTATAGACAAAGTACGAGAGACAGGGGGAGCTTGGTGGAAGCTACTTAGGTCAAGCTGTCCTCGTTTCCCGACGGCTGGCCTAGGGCAAAGTGATAAGGATTATTGGACATTACAGGAGCACGAAAGGAATCATAACCCGAAGAAGCAGAAGAACCAAGAGAACTAGAAGGAAAAGACGACCCAGAAGAACCAGAGGAAGAAGCAGAAAAGGAAGAAGCAGAAAAAGACGAAGGAGAACCCGAGAGACCAGAAGAAACGCCAGAAGAACCAGAAGCAGAACCAGAAAGAAGGGTACCATGCATAGTGGCAGTGGTACGGAGAAGACGAGCAGGGGCAGGGGCAGGGGTACGGCGAGCAGTTAGGCACTCTGTAGCAAAATGACCTGAGCCTCCACAATACATGTAGAGGCCTTGGGAGATGCGCCGGGAGCGTTCAGCGGGGGACAGGGGACCATGGGTGCGGGGACGGAGGTTAGACAAATCCATGGGGGGTACTCCTCCGGGGGTATGAGAGGGGTGGGTAGAGAACTGGGGGGCAGGAGTGGGGGCAGAGATGCGGGTGGCTGGAACTTGAGCACGCGGGACAGGGACAGAAAAGGCAGGGCGGGAGCGAACTTTTGCATCCCTGATACGATTGTCCAATTGTTGTAGTAGGAGGATATACTCGTTCAGGGTGACAGGGACCGCTTGGTGGATCATTGCCTGGTGGAGATAGTGGGAGAGGCCCTAAGTGAGGGAGTGGTTATTCGCACTCTCATTCCATTCGACATCTGCAACCAAACGCTGAAATTCTACGTAGTATGCTGAGAAGTCTCGAGTTCCCTCGGAGAGAGTTTCCAAGTTACGCTCGGCAGTGGTTACCCGGTCGGGATCCCCGAATGCAACCTCCATGATAGTGACAAGGGCTTCTGGGTTGGCAAGCTCGATCTGCTCACCTCGTACCAGGGGCATGACTTGGTCTAGAGCTCTGCCAGATAGGAGGTTGATGGCATATGCGAGTTGCTGTTGGGGAGCAGGGAAAGGTCGTGGTTGGCCACCATCTTGAGGCAGAGTTGGGTAATGAAGGGACGGAGGGCAGTACGGCAGCCGTCATACTTGGAGGGGTCTGGAACTTTTTCTGAGCGGGCGGCTACCGGGGCAAGGTCGGGATTAGCCGATCCCTGTGGGCCTGCCGGAGGGGGTAGAGGAGGAGCAGGAGCGGAACCTTGATTGGTTCGGAGGAAGTGGATAAGTTCGCGTTGTTCCGCGACTTGGGAATGCAACTCCATTACCCCGCGCTCTAATTCGGGGATGGCTGCCTCGACATTCTCAGTGTTGGCTAGCGCTGCGTGAGCCTGCTCTCTCTGGGTACGCATGTTTCCAATGGTGGTTGCTAGGTGGGTAAACAGTAAGGAGGGATCCTCTGAGTACTGTTGTTGAAAATCTTCCAGTGTCTGGGGGCTGGCCCAATTACCGGCCGCAGAGGTAGTCATGATCTCGGGCGTACCAGGAGTCGATGTAAATCGCACGCAACGTAATCTAAGGGACGACGTCGTGACTAGACAGGAGGAGCGACTCGGAGTACGCTTGGTGGGACTTGGGGATACAGGGACGGGCTTGATACCGTCAGGGGTTCGGGGTACTAGGAACTAGAGGGTCGGGCTCACTACCGACGAGGGAGAAGAACCAAAGTGTCAAGTATATTCAAACTTTCTAACTAACTAGCGAAAAGAAGACGTTGTGTGAAGAAGAAGAAAATAGGAAAATAGTAAATAACGACGACTATATATACAGAAGGCCCTTCACGCAACCGAGCCCCGAAGAAACTCATAGAAACCTTACGGGTTTGTCACCACACCACACCCATGAGAATTTACAAGGAAAAGAGAAAATATACAAGGAAGAAACTGTGCCGCGATAATGCCTAATACAACCGAAACCCAACTAGGAAATCCAAGGGATACATTTACTCATACAACCCTGCTTCGCAACTGCCTGCTTGGTAATGGATCGGGCTCAGGCCTTTGCCGGCGACGCTCCGTGATACATGATATGGTATAACATAACATATTGACGTGAAGGAAAGAAATTTAGTGAATTTTTATTTATTATCAGGCTTTCATATATTTCTGTTCGGTTTTAGGATCGCAAAGATTAATGTATCACTTGTTCTGAATCCTAATATATTCTCTTTCTTGTATCATTTTCTGCTATGTTCAATGCATTAGTTAGCCAAGAAACTATTGGAATATATATCGAAGCCTCCTACTTTAATTGTATAAATTTCTCTTCCCTTCCTTGTATCTTTATATAATCTTCATTGCCTTCTAGAAAATACTATAGTTTCATTTTGATTAGTGAAGTACATTTCTATCAATAAGTTGGTTAGGATCTATGGATTTGGCGGAAACTTCCACTACCCTATTTACAATACTTAAGTTTCTTAACAATTAAGTAACTAAAACTGATTGCCGGTTAGTAATAAGGTGAATATCTTCTACTTCAGTCATGCATTTTGGCACTCCATCTGAATAATTGATACATTCTGGATTGAGTTCGATTTTAGATCAACCAATAATAGTTAGGAGGGATACTATATATACTACGTTACGACAAGAGAAATGGAATATTCGTTAGATTGTTTCAAGAGAATTAAAGTATGTGCAAGAATTTACTAGGAATAATGGGGTTTGATTAAGAACTCCTGAAGATGAAGTTTATTTATCGAGCAATTGATGCATCCTGAATACTCTAAATACTAAGTGAAAGGTACTAGGTTTACTGATGCATAATTGGTAATACAGTAGATAAGACGATAGGAAAAAATTTGCACAAATTCTCAGAGAAGTAATTGACAGCCTGAAAAATCTTATACTTATTTGAGTGAATTGATCTATACGCTCATTGCCAAACAAGTTAGTTTACCACCAATTGAAGTTGAGTTCTTCTTTCACGCAAAAATTGGTTGCTAATACAGCGAGGAAAAGAAATTTGTATAGGAATTGGTTGCTGCGTTCGGTGAGTGGTGAACTCGTTTGATGGGGAATGAGAGTATGGGATTGCAGAAAATACTTCTTATATGCCAAACCGGAGGCGGAGAGGAATCCTGGGGGTAGTGAAGTCATGGGACCGGAGTCAGGGTTAGGTATCGAACTCTGAAAAAGAAGTACGGAAGAGACATGACATGATACAACGTTTTTAAAGAAGTCAGACTATGACCAACGGAAAGGTTCTAGAATGGACTGGGTTTGAGACAGATTGGAAGGATTCTTAGAACTTAGACACGTTATACGAGGTGAACAATACATAAATGATTTAATTATAATGTATTTTAACACCTGAAACCCAAAAGAGAAATAATCCGTAGAGAAATAAAACCCAAACGAAAAGAATCCCAATACAAGAGTAAGATTGCGTGAGGAGAAAAAGAAAAGAAGACAAAGGGAAGGTGGAGTCATATACATAAAAAGTGGTGCCGAGGTACCGAGACACGATTACTAATCATACCAATGGAAACTGACGGCCATACTACAAGGAAAATTACAGGGAAGAGAAATGAACGTCATATGAAAGCCCGAAAAAAAACTCAAACAGGAAGCGATGACCCAAAACGAATGAGCTGAAGACCCAAACAATAATCTCCCCTCTCGTAATCGAAACTAAGACATGAAACGCTGTTAGAATACTGTTTAAAATAAATATATCTTTAACTTTCAAAATTTAAAACTCTCTCCATAACAATTGAGATCCAATACTAAGCAACCAATTAGAAACTATCATAGGTCTTCCTCAATCGTATCAGGGTACTCTCCTTTGAGTTTTCCGCTAATAAAAGAACTCTTCCTTTTTATCTCTTCGGCTTCAAACATAAGATCCCATCAAGACTGTGCACAAATATTACAAACTGATGAAAGAAGAAACTATAAATACACTAGAACATATAACTATGAGTATAGATTTGCAATTAAAACAATTTGAGGAAATAAGGAAGTTGAGACAGAATAGCAGCTTGGTAAAGAAAAATCAAGAACTACTAAGCCAGATCCACCAACAATAGAATATATGAGGGCTTTGCCTATCAATGCGAATCTCATACGAGACAAGGGCAAATGTAACGGACTAAAATAAAGACACTCGGTGAACAAGTGAAGCGGATATAGAGATGAAAATCTACTGCAGCAACCACTGTACATGTATAGACGGGGACTGTTACGGAGGTCTTGGCGTTGCTTGGCGAAGAGCGGGGAAGCTCTTGAGAGTTCGGGGACTATGGCGTAGATAACCTCGCGTACAAAGTAGTGGAGTCGAAGATACCAGTAGAGCACTCGGCTAGATTACATGGTGGCTATGGTCATTATGGACGAAGGCAAAGGGCATAGCAGGGTTCGGGATCTACATGGAGCGTGAGGAACTACTAGTATGAATTCGAGCAGTATGGGTTAGAGAGCGGAGAAAAGGAACTAATGCTTGAACAATATATATTTCAAACTAGTAACACAACTATAATAACCGTAGAAAACTAAAAACAAACAATATAATACCGTAAAAAACAGGAAGCCTGCATAGAGAAGAAAGGAAAGAGAGACAAGGAGAGGACAGCACCATATATATATCCATCGCCGAGAACTGATTACTAATCAATACGACGGAAACCCATAGAACCCAAAGGAAACCTGATTACAAATGAAAACCCATAGACACACACCTGAACCGCGGCATGTCCTCGTACCACGGTAAACCTAGTAATGTAAAGTGAAGTCTTGGCACGCCGTTATGGGGACAATTATACATGAAAAAATGAAAAATATTATAGTAAGTATCTTGAGTCCTCAATATAGCTACTGATGGACATTGTACTGTAATATTACCCACTAGCGGTAACTGGGACATCTTCATTGTCACCTCCACTACTACCGCAACCATTGCTATGATTGTGAAAGATAACAGTACTGCTGTCCTCACTATCAACACAACTACCAACTTCCGCAACACTAATACTCAATCCCGAATCAACATCAAGCAATGGTATAATTGGCACTGATGACACTTATATAACACCTCCTCTGAACCACTTTCTCCCGACTTGCCTTCATATGCAGCATATTATACCACAACTACTGGGTATAGAAAACCATGAATGGGGCAATAAAATGAAATAACTAAGGTGGGGACGAAGATGAACAATATATACTTAAAGATTGGCCTGGTTCAAACACAGTGACGAGCAAGCAATTTTAATTCTCTCCGTAACACAACTATTTGCGAAAGTTATGACACTGAACAAGATTGAAAGTACAAATAAATATTATGAGATAGACAAATGATGCTTTAATTTTAGACTACTGAAATATCAAACATGAGAGTTAGAAGAACGAACACTATACAGCAAAAATCAGCTGGAAAGAATATTCAAGTTTATAGAATAACAAAAGGTACTGAGTTCTTTCTCTATTTTGCGGGAGGGAGTAATAGGTCTTGCAGGCAATGGATTATAGTGCCATAACTGTGAGGTTGCATACATGTAATTAATAAAAGAAAAGGAAAAAAAAAATTTCAAAATATAAATTTAATAAAACAGTTACTTGAGAACCAAGACTTTGAAGATATTGAAATTTTGAAGAGATTACATATTTCTATAGAATATAGCCGGATAGATATTTTACTCCAACACAGTAGAAAAAAGAATAAGAAAATAAACTGCGAATCGAATTCGATTCAACTTGCAATGATACTTAAACAAGCAAGTTATACCTTTAAGTCATCGGTCTAGTTTAAAACTAACATATTTTAAAAATATCGACAAAGATTCATTACGCGTGATCTATGAAAATTATAAGATACCATGAATGAAGTATGATATTATGGCTGAATACATGCTTTGGTTTGTTCCTCAAATGAGAGGTAGGAAAGTCGTACTTTTAATAGATTGTTTTTGAACTCATGAATTAGAAGTTAAAGTATTCAGTGACCACGGATTTCAAACTACTATTATTCCATAAGAAATGTGTAACTTCGCATATGCTTGTCTGCCCTTAGAACTTTGTATTGACAAATTATTCAGGCTTGTCAGGTATACACTAAATAATACCAAATTCATCAACTGTTCAGAAACAATCAGAGAGGAGCCAGTAGTAGCAACAGTTCTCGTCCTAGAGTAAGATTTCTACAAACTATTCACTAGTCTGTAGAAGTTTGAAACTATGATCCCAGATCGTCTACAATATTTTATTGTTTTACAAAAAGCACTACCAAGTACTCCAGACTCAAGCAATTGAAACAACATCAAAATCCCAAAGCTTTCCTAGAGCCTAACCCGCCACTTATAGTGCCACTACTTGGAGATGATGAAGCAATGTGGTTGAAAATAGTTGATAGTTAGATGGTGGTTCAGGAAGATATTGATTACTTACAACGCATCAAATGCTTTCAAATGGAACATATTAATCTTGAAGAATTCCTAAATCCTTCCTACAAACGAATTGACGATAACATTGATTCTATCGAGGTAATAAAATCTATAGTTATCCTTTTCTTATTATACTAACTTGTCAGATATCAATTCTCAACCATTACATCTGTATTGATGCAGAGGAGCAACATATTTGAGAGGAAACTGAACAGCCTGAGAAAGGACTTGGACCACTACTAAAAGTCACATACTCCGCCACCTTAGAACATGTTAGACAACTTGAACTATACTTCTTACCAGCGGATTCTACAGAGACGGAAGTACAGCTACAGGCCCCACTATTAAGACCAATACCAACCGTGCACGGTACCTGCCAAAACAAGTCCAACAAAAGGCTACCGACTTTTCTTCATGTAGTAGTTGAGGGGGTGAGTGCGTATCATTTAGACTACTTCTCTCACTAGCTAAACCTTGAAGGACGTCCTCGCTATGAGCGAAACCTAACCCTCATTTTATATAGTGATTATTCGTTATATGGATTCCAATCTCCGGCCCCGGCCCCATCACTATAAAGAGAGGCGGCTATAAGCGAATAAGACACTTGCATTGCCACCAGCACCGCCACCTATCTACAGA
The DNA here is from genome assembly GCA_024713595.1 of Morchella rufobrunnea. NCBI lineage: Eukaryota > Fungi > Ascomycota > Pezizomycetes > Pezizales > Morchellaceae > Morchella > Morchella rufobrunnea. The sequence goes on from JAMGYT010000014.1 coordinate 49,987, forward strand.
CCTCCCCCTACACGCATATCACAAAGAAATACCTGTGCTGCACCACCACACCATGCAGCTAAACACCAAATAGAACATTTGAACAGTGGCATACCATCTCCTCATCCAGCGTTACTGGAATCTTGAATGAGCTTTCAAATATGCTTACAAGTTGTAACGAAAAAAAAACACCGCTTGTGGTAGTGCTTTTCGAAGTAAAAGCGTTCTGGGTGTTGTTCGGGTTGAAGGCAAACTCATAATCCAAAGATATTCAGCGTAGTCAAGATGCATCTTGATCTTATTCTTTTACCTGAGTGACATGGACTTGCCCAGTATTGATACCATCAAGATTTATGACAAAATCTAATAGAACTCAGTAGTAAGATGGCAAATTGTATAACCAAGGAAATCTATGACAAACACAAATGAAACATTTCGCTATGATAGTATTAGGACTTGCGGCAAGTGTACTATTTCAAGAGGTGTTCTTTCTATGGATCCGCCGAACTCCGCTATGCTTCTAAACCTCCCTTTCTTGATGTCGGAGCCTGTTAGACAATCCGGACCTATTATCCCAACGATCTCGTTACGGTATAGCAGTAAGAAGAGCTATAAAAGAGCCCGCTAAATATATGCAGGCTCCAATATCCAATTGGTTGATAGATAAGGAACGAAACCCGAAGAATGTTTCAGATAGGGTCAAATCTTCCTCCTCCACCCAAAGTATCTGTTTACCCGCCTTCTCGTTTGCATAATGTTCCCAAATCACGCCCCTAAGTTAGTCCTTGCATAATTTGATGGCACCAGTTATGACCTGAATTTCCAAACTCAAATGTATGTGGCAAATTTGGTTGACTAATACCCCCGGGCTCACTTTGTAACACGTTGAACTAGTACTTCTTTTCCACTCAGTCCAAGTAAAAAACGTTGGATGGAATCAATGCCACGTTCTCTTTACTGAAAGTACTATATTGCGTCCTGTGCACCTACTTTTACCACAAACTTAGACAGCATCTTTCCCCGTAGTGATGCAAGGCAAAATTGCATTGTTGGCTTTCATTTTCCCATCTTACGCCTGGTGGGGGATCTTGGGGGCGGGGGTGTTCATAGGTGCTCCAAACTATTACCAGTTCTCAGGCAACGCACTTATGATCGAACCAGCTAGTGGCTAGGTATCCAGTTATATGTGGATATAAGTATCTACTCGAAGTCTACATATTGCACTTTTGCATAGTATCGCTCCCCAAGGGCTGACAGTGTGACCGATCGGTTGGATGGAACAAGTTTCGATAAGGGAACTCATCGCATCCCAATAATTCCTAGATGCATCTCCCCTCCAGTCGGTGCATCTTACGCTACCGCACCTCTTCACCGGCTAACAGCCTTTGGAAAACTTGAAAGGCTAGGCTAGCTTTGTGCTCTTACGATGTAGCTTACAACCCATAACCTACCGGACCTTCTTTCAATAATCCATTCAGCCCAGTCCGCCCGCCATAATCAGATAGCAGTTGCATCATTCTACGCATCTCTGTTCCCAGCTGCTCTCATCTTATATACTATATAGTGCATATCCCACGTTTGTCTAAATCACTTAATCATACGGCGAGTTAGTCAAATCTATATCTTCTCCGCTTGTTTTACGGCTGCCAGTCGACTTCGTTTTTAGGAGCATACACAGACATTGGTACGTGCTATCCAGATATGCCTCTACCAGCTTTCTCCCACAATATAATCGAACGTGTCCTACTCTTTCTTCCCATGCTTCTTATTCTCATCTAGTTTACCATATTCCCTAAGAATTACTTGTCGGTTCAAAACCAATAGGAGCGCTCCTTAATTGTCAGCATATCCATTAGTGTTAAAGATTACTGTGTTGCAATTGAACCGTATCCAGCTCCTATTAAAGACTTACACGAAATTGCGTACTTCCTTATTCTATTTTCGGATGTGATAACGAGTTCTATCTATGCATTTCCCTCTTTTTTTTTTTAAATCATATCTATTCGTGTTTCTAGGTACAGAAAGTTCGCATGCAGTATAAACTATGGCGTAAACAGACCTTTCCCCGACCGGCACCGCTGGCCAAAACAGACGCTATAAAGAAAAACAAAAGAAAGAATTTCCACCGTTTGCTTACATGCAATGCCACCTGTATCCCATTCTCTGGGTCACATACGGCTCTAGAAAGAGGGCCCCAACTGAATCGGTGGGACTGGCTGTTGGTGTTTGAGGGCGAAGGGGGGTGGCTTTTTGGGCCACATGAGGAGTGGGGGGTGGTGAGGAGAGGGACCGAGTTTACTGTTTTCCGCAGTCTTGTCGGCACATTATCAACGACTTTCTGGTGAGGACACGTTGCCCGGGTGGAGAGGAGTGGATGTCTAGTGGCCGATGTCCATGTCACCGGGGGGAGTAGTGCGTGTTTGTGGGGGGCGGTTAGTGGGGCGGGATGTGCAGGTTGGGAGGAACGCATGGTGGGGACCTTCGCAGTTGGCGCATTTGGGGGGGGAGACTTCGCAGCAGTTGGGGATGGGGCTGGAGTGGCCTTTGCAGGTGCTGACGGGGCATCTGTGATCTTCGCGGCTGTGTGGGAGTGTGCAGATTGAGCAGGTAGGGGTTGCCTGCTTGCAGCCTTTGGTGTTGTGTCCATACTTGCAGCAGTTGCGGCATTGGGTTGATGGTGTGGACTTCCACATTTCTATGCAGTGGCGTGGTCTGGAGAAAAGGCGGATTGGGTTTTTGAATAGAGGGGCATCTTCTTGTTTGACGGAGATGACCACTGAAGAGGTTTTTTTCTGGTTGCGGATTGTGTCGTCGGCAATCAGGAAGCGGGTGGAGTTGACGGATGTGCCAGTGGCTAATGCGATGGCTTCTGGGAGGAGGGCGTCAAGGGCTTCCTTGTTTGGGAGATCAAACAGTGGGATGCCATGGATGACGAAGTCGGTGTCCGTTGGGGCAGGTGCGAGTTGGGAGAGGGGGTTGAGGGGGGTGCCAACTTCTTGATTGATGATGGCAGTGAGGGAGGCGAAGAAAGGGGCATAGGTGGTGGTGGGGACAGAAGGTGGGGCTGTGGCGGTGATGGTGCCTCTGTCATTGGTGGTGAAGGAGAGGGAGGTGGCAGGGGCTTTGAGGCCGTTTCTTGCTAGAAACTGGCCGCAGAGGATTGGGAGTTTGGAGGTGAGGCGTTCTGCTTCAGGAATGGGGGCGGGGGAGTACCGTGTGCAGAAGAAACGACGTTGGACGGTTGGAAGGGTGACCTCCTTCTTGGGGTCTGCCCTGGTGTGTTGCTTTGTTGTTTTTTTCTTAGCTGCGGTGTTGTTGGGTGTTGGGGTCTTGGCTGCGTCTGCATAGGATTTGGGGCCTTGGCGGGCGGCAGATTTTTTTTGGCGTGAGGGGGGGGGGCGGTTGTGGTGACGGTGGCAGTTTGTTTAGGGATAGCCTTGATCAGGCCTTCCAGTTTTTCAAACTGTTTGTCGGTGTTGGGGGGAGGGGTGGGTGTGTTGGTGGTCGGTAGCTGTAGGGCTTTGACCGTGTCTGTGAGGTCTGCTATTTGAGCCCTGATGTCGTTCAGGTATTCAAACATGAGGTTGTTTTGTCTGACTATGCCTGTGAGTAGGTAGGTGTCACAGAGAGTAGGTGCGAGTGATGGTTTCCTGAATTTCGCTTTGATCGAGTCCAGGATGGGTTTATATGTGTCCTGTTCATCTTTATATGGATTGGGGAGTTTGTGAAGGCGTTGGTCTATTAACTCAGCCTGGAGGGCTGCAAGGAGTCTGTTTTCGGGTGAGTCAAAGGCGAGGTCGCTTGGTAGTGAAGCCATTGTGGTGGCAGGATTTAGGTGTGGTGATGGTGTTGCCACTCAGGGTTGTGGTGTTGAGTTTTCAAAAACCGAGTGAATAGAGGGGAAGAAGGATGAATAGAGGGGAAGAAGGATGTATGCATTTCCCTCATTCCTCATGATATTATATAAGAGGTATGAGGAATAATGCTTGATATAAAAGTTCTGTGGTAATTGGACAGCACGCCCATAATAACCTTAATAGGAATATTTAGGACATCTCTGCTATGTCGTGCGTCTCCAAGGTAGTTTCTTTGGCTCGCGGTTCTCACCCATATTTACATCCGAAGTTACATGTGATTCTAGTCCTCAAGGCTTGCGCAATTGCCCAATGCCCCTCCCACCGGCTCCCCATAGTGTCCATCTCATCTCCCGTATCTCATCTACTCAAAGCCTTACATCTAAATACATACTACTATTCTCGATCTATAGCACAAAAGCTAATCCCCATCCGCTGTACATGTCCCTACTCCGCTGCTTCACTCAAGACCTCCCCCACTACTGAATACAGGAACTAATCCCTATCGGGTAATATTACGCGTCGCCTTTGGTTAATGACGATCTTCGTCATCAATACCGCGGCGTCGATCTACAATTTTAAACCAATAGAAATGGAAACTAAGCGTCCAAAACTCACTAGCCAGCAAACTTACTTTCTCCAAAGCTCTAGGTCGCCCAAATTAAAATAAATCTTATCCAAAAACATTACTCGCTGCCGATATAACAAATATACAGATATATATATGCCTTATTCCTTGCACCCCTCTTATCTAGGCTAGAAGTGCCTTGCTGTGTATCTTAACATTGTTTGTATTACTGATTTTACGACTTTTCCTGAACTCAGCCTTGCTGCCTCTATCGAAAAGCTTGAGGGAAATAGCTCCATAGAACCAATACATCTTTGTAGATTAATATGCGATCACCTTCATATTATCCGCCTCATACAACACGTAGAGTAGTAGTTCTAACCCCTAACCCAATCATAGCATGCTGCAGGTAGCAAAGTAGGTAGAGGCTGGACGCAACTCACCAAACCTCACTATGACATGACTTGTTACTTATGAAAGTCTCCGGGAGACCCCTGAAACTCAAAGTTGAGCCTCCCCGAATTTTTCAGCCACTTGTGGGAAGCCTGTCTTCACAGGATATCACTCGCTTCTCTGGTTAATGGTCGTATATGCGATAGAAAGTTGGCAAGACTTTGCCTCGGGAGAGAGGGAGCCTTTGAGTCGTGCCATGTTATGAACCAAAGTACCTCTTTACGTTTTAGCTACTTGGCTGGACACACTATCCCTATTATACTAATGGGGTCGTTTCGTCATCCCTAATCGAGCCTAGATCTAGGGATATGTTGACCATCCTTCCGTGAAAGACCAAGCGGGGGCCTTGTGACAACAGTTTCCTGGAGTCGTATCAGCATGATGTCCTCCGTGATAGGCTACAAGTATGATCCCCCCCTGGATCTCTGCATGCGTTCGTCTCATGATATGTACTAGGATCGAGCATGATATTCACCGCATCTCACTCGCTCAAGCTAATACATGAGATCAACCCCCGCAGTCAGCGGATGGAACTTGAGATCTGGGCTGGCTTCTGGAAGCATGTAACGGCCTTAGTCGACATCTCCGGAATTACTCTATTGCGACATACATACTTAAATTACAGGACGTGAGAGCTAGTCATCATCGGCATTGAATAGAGCCTTGCGTATGCAAATTTCTACTTTCGGAACTTAGGTGCACAAGCATATTGCTCGTCCAATAAAACATCCAATTAAAGAAATTCTCCGCGATGGAGCTAGAGTCGTCCCCACTTCGGAATAGTTATCCTTTCGTTATTCGAACGCCAACAAGAATAAGAAATTAACCCACATCAAGGCCTAGGAATAAAGACAGAAAAGAAAATAGCGAACCAATTATAAAATAATATCTAATGCTCATGTAATGTGAGGGCTGGATTCTGCAAAGGCCTGCTCGGCAGGATACTGACGAGGGTTCAGCCACCTATCCCTCATGAATGTATGCACCCGAGATCGAAAGGGCGGTGGCACCTGAGCTTCTCCAATACCACCGATGATAGGAACCCCATCCAGCTCCCATGATATATCTAAAAACTGTGACTGCAGGGTATTCTTAAACCACATCTCGAACTTTAGATCTGCTGGCCTAATTATCATATTCACCAGATATGACGCCTCGTAGAATCTTTTCAGCCCTAAATACCTCTTCCTCCGGTCAAACACCGAGTTTGGAAGCTTGCGCATGTCGGTCCTCAGCCGACATATGATCTTGACATCTATTGCTAAATGTTAGCATTAGCAAGGCGCACAGACCTCACCAAACCAACATGGCCAATAGCTACTTACCAGGCCCCAGACGCCCGGGAGGTACATCGGAATCGCAGCGAACCAAGACATCTTCCCAGACATCACATTTCTTGAACGTTCGACGCAATTGCCGTGGGATAGTGAGTGAGCCATTGGTTATCTCAACACCCTATTTCCGACTAGTCAGTAACACTGGTTCAGTTTGCAACCAATCCCTTTACTGGCCCCCTAACCTTCTGTGCGAACCATTCGACCTGGTTCCTTGCCACTGCTTTCCCGGTATGCTCGTCCTTGTGATAGTCTGCGGTTTCGTGGATACTCGGATCAAATGTGTGAGATACCAGGATCCCATAGTGCGCTGGGCATCTCCTGGATTCTACCGTGGTAGTGTGTCCCTGCATATCCCGAACCTGATCACGGATGCACCCCAGGACTGTGGCGCTTGCCCTGAAAATGATGCCAAATGCGTCAAATACTATCACCTCGAAGGGGGAATAAAAAATCAAATGTGTGGCCAATACGTGTCTGCGGGCTGGATCACTCGTATCCCCTCTGCACTGAATGCATCCTCAATTCGTTGCTTGAGGTACAGCGAAGATCCCAGACCTCCGGCAAGAAATATCTTCTAGGGACGTTGTCAGATTTATTTCCGCTTCGCTAGCAAATCTAGTGGCTGGCTACTTACTGATACTTTTACGTTCTGAGCCCGGCACTGCGCCAAATGCTCCCGAAGGAGATGAATCGTAGTGCTAATTGATGGCTCGAAAAAGCTTACCATCATGTCTCTAAAGTAATATTAGTATCATTGGGATTCCACTCGAGAGAGCTAGGTGTACTTGCCGCGATATTTGCACGTATCCCGCGACAATGAGATCCCCTGTCATGCCTTCCCGGGGTAACTCAACATGATAATTTGGCCTAGACTCATCATTTATAAAGCTTTCCTTCCGAAGAATGAATTGTTGCCTAAGTTTATATCTTTCATCATTGCTGAGTTGCTGTAGAATACCATATTCCAATAAAAGGTCTTCGAAGGCCTTATCGATGTATATAGATCCGCGGGGGGCACCTCCATTCATGAAAAGGTCAGAATATTCCGAATGCGTAATGGAACTTGAGATGTACCGGAGATAATTCCCATCTGTTTTACACGCGGTGCTTGTCCCCGCTGCAAAATTTGATAAGATGAAACATCCTAGACATGAATCACTGTCAGTTAGAAGACTCAATGCATGCACCACGCGACTTTCGGGCGGCAAAAACTCACAATTGTGCCCCCACCTGCATCGCATACTACGATCCCTTCGCCCACCTACCAAGGGATGTTAGCTCTTTCTCTGCACAATAGATCTGGAAATGAAACCGAATGTTTCAGCCGATTCCTCTAGCCATTGACCACACAATCACTCACAACAAAGTCCTCTTCCGAGCGCTGGCTATAGAGCGTATGGATAGCCGCAGCCTCAGGCTCCGTCAAGGTGACATTGAAACGATGATTGTGAAAGGAAGTTCTAAGAATAATGTTCCTAAATTCCTCTACAACAGGGTCCGAGTAAGTGGCTGGGACTGTGAAGGAGAATTCCATCTCAAGTCTGTCGAGACCCTCCTCCTCCAATCGTTTCCTAATATGATCATATACCGCGTTGAGAAAATCGCTGATCATGCCATGAGCGGTTTTGCTGGACATGTCTGGGTACGTGTGGGCGTCGCCAGACCCCAGAGCGGTCTTGAATAATATTGATCGACCAAAGCCTGCTTTGTCTGCAACGAAGCCCCATTCATAGTCACGACTACCTGACAGATATCGGAGAACTGTCGGAACCTTGTGCATGAAATTCTCGCACCCAGGCCAGCGCCCCAGTTGGGTGGGCATTGGATCTCCGGGTCTCATATAAGCAACACCTATAAGACTAAGAAGTCAGTTATAAGTGTTTTCTTATTAACATGCATTTTATAATTCTTATTGGGGGTTTTCTGGGGGGGGGGGGGTGAGCATCCCTGTGCGTGTTGTACCAAAATCAATTGCAACAGCAAGCACCTCACTCATCCTCGTCGCCTGTAAATCACTATGCCTGTTGTTGTTCATCTTGCTCTTTCTGTGTCTGCGGAAAAGTTGGGAGGGGGGAAGTGGGCGGCTATCAATCAGGTTTATTAGTTAGTTATCGGCATACTCTAACCACATCCATAAATTCCTTCGCACACACGAAAATCTCGGTGGAAGAACCAACTCTAGTAGAGATTAAAAAGTCCTGAGTCCTGCAGTACTTTGTGAATTGCGCGTTTGCTTGCTCGCCCGCTTGCTCGCTTGCTCGTCCAGAGTGGGGGAAAAGAGGGGGGGGGGGGGCCGCGGCGGTTAGTGTGAAAGAATTGGTTCACTGGAATAAACGGTCTGGTCGGTCTACATGAACTGGTCAAGGCAGAAACGAAGGCAATAAAATGGCCAGACCAAAATAAAAAAACGGGAGGGATGAACTGACAGGATAAGTATTTATGTATCTTTGATCTTGGTAACGTATAAAGCGAAAGCCAAAAAAAAAAAAAAAAAAAGCGACAATTACAAATGCGCATGTATATACGTATTTACACGGCATCGGAGCCCAGTACTGTGAGATGGATGTTCTTTTCAATATCAATTCTCGCTTTTCTACTATGTGCATATCAAAGGTCGGAGCCACTTCTTTTTTTCTTTGATCTATCCGCTACGAAACCAAGTGCTGCATCTGCATGTGTGATTGGAGAAGACTCGCGGTATCGAAGGAGCGTTTGACAAGTAGCTGCAACAGCACCCCACTACCATGTCGAATTTCGATTCTGGCCAATCCGTTATGCCAGGCACATCATAGGCGTTTAAAAGTTCATGCAGATTTTCTTGCCTCGACATGGCTTCGGATGTGTCGAGGTGGTGGATTTGTCGCCGCTCCATGAGCTAGGGAGGAAAGCCAAAAAAAAAAAAAAGGAAAGAAAAGAAAAGAAAAGAGAAGAAAAGAAAAAAGAAAAAGAAAAAGGCTGACTACTCTATCTGGGTATATACAGCTTTTTATTCATCGTTTTTTTATAACCCCGCAAAGACTCGGCTGCTCTTGCCATGTGTGCAGTACCCGGTATAACCAAAGAACCTATCTACTCTTCCTAAAAACAGTCGAATAATAATAAATCAATTTAATTAATGTGTGTACATGAATACGTAGGAAGGCCGACAGGCCGATCAATTATCGCTAGCTAGGCATAATCTACTCTCGGAATGCTTTTGTTGAAGGTATCCCAATCTAAAGACTCCATGATCCAGGGCATAATTATAATGCTTTAAAGTGTTATATTAGCCGCCCCCGCCACATAACTATTCTCTCGCGAACAGTTCACAGGCTCGGGCCTCGCCATCAGTACCAAAACAAACGATAGGGCATTGATCGTTGTTGAATCAGCTAAACAACTCCACCGCGGCCGCCTCAGTTTTATCGATTGTTGGTACTTGACGATTGCTCAGAATATGCAGCTAATCTAAGAAACAAGAAAAGAAAAAAAGTACCAGCTACAACTTTCGAACAAAAAACAAAAAACAAAAAATACCTCTTCGGAATTGCATTTATACAGAGGCTCTTTCCTGTTCCCGCTGAAGAAATTCACCACCTTCACCGCCCCCAGGTTCAAACACGCTGAGTCCTGGTTGATTCAGCACCGACATATATACAACTCCACTTTTCCTTTTTTTCCCTTTTTTCTTTTTTTTTCTGTCGCCAAAATCTCCAAAGTCCAAGATAAAAATCCAAAATAAAAAAAATAAAAATGTGTTTTCTAAGCTGCAGGAGTTCGAAGAGCAACGGTGCTGGATCATCGGATACTCCTGTTCCTACAAGACGGGCAACCCTGCCTACAGGTAGGTGACGACTCTTACATCATGATAACTATTCTAATCGTATATATATACTAATACCCGGAGTAAGAAACCCAAACCCGTGTCTCTAGGAGATCATCGCCTCCCGTCCCGCCCATAAACACTATAATCACAGAACAACCCAAAGATGACGCGGCCATAATTCGGCTTTTCAGTCTAATAGATAATAGCATCACCGATCATGTAATCAATTACTATATAAACAACACCCCAAGTTCATCGGACGGCGATAGATTCGCACAGTTAGGACGAAACAAGAGAGAGTTTATATGGGTTCATCGTGCCGCTGCAGGGAGTGCTGTGAATGAAAAGAAGATGCAGGTGTTCATCATTAGATCTATTATTGGGGCCGAGATATTCAAGGCAATTCGGGATGGCGCCTTTGTTCCTCCAGCACCTGGAATGAACCCAAATACAAAGAAGTCAAATTCAGCAGGATCAAACCGAAGTACGTACTTATCCTTTCAAGAACTTATACGGTAAACTGTCAATATAAGCATCTGCTCGGGACCAAGGTCACATGCCCACCCCGAGCCTGTTCCCCCCTTAACTCGATGCTCGTCAATGGGTGAAATGTGACCATCAACTCGCATTTAGACTCTCTTCCAAAAACCTTCCCCCGCAGAGCGCAGTCTATCTTTCTGCAGCAAAGCTAACCCTTATAGGTTCTTCCGCAGCAGCTATAGACCACAAGTCACGCATCGAGTTCTTTCATTCCCTAGCACGGAATCCTCAATACCCTCCCCACCGTCAACACGCTGTATCAACCCTCACAGAAGCCATCATGCAACTTACACTCCCCCTCGTGGCCAATAGAGACTACGAAGAACCACGCCGTCGTAGCCTCGAAGCTATTGTCAACAGTGCCGCGGATTTTGCTGTAATCATCGGAAAGCAGAGGCCAGCCTTCCAGATATTCTTTCCGCCAATGAGGAGCGGAAACAGCACGGGAGGATCCAAGAAAGTGAGAGGAGAAAACGCAGACATGCCGGTCCTGGTGCCTGAGCTTAGAAAGTATGGGAACGAAAAGGGACTCGAATACGGACAATATATCCCGTTAGTACCGCTACAGAAACTACCTGATGGTCTGTAAATCGTGAGAAACAGTATTCCCGCGGCAAATCCCACCTTCAATACCTCGACAGCCCCTCCCAGACTCCCCTGGCGCTTACCTGCAGCTCAACAGGCCAGTTCCTAACCGCTCTCCTATCGGCAAAAGTTAGTCCCAACAATCCCCAAAGCACCTAAAGATTTCCCTTCCACTTCTGGCAACTGCCTGCCATGTTCCATTTGTTGTCCCATTAATCAATTCTCAAAAGAAGCTCTTGGGTTAGGTTTGTTTTCCTAGCAGGGCTGGTCAACCTTCTTCTTTTTTACTCATTATCTTGTGATACGTATTCATACATTCCTGAGCCATCTTGCCCACTCTTCCCTTACGATTTCCATGACTGCCACGAGTCTATACGCGTCACGAACTTTATGGCATTTTACTTTATATTTTCTGTATATATACACCTAATATTCACCTTTTGCGGCGAGTGTACAAAATGGCCATCGTCATAGGTTTAATTGTTCTACTCAATCACGAATTTTATTCACAAGCCTCTATTTTCTGATACATGCCCGAATCCGCTGGTCACTGGATACTTTTTGACAGAAACAAAAGCTTGATCTTTTTGTTCTGTAACACCGAGATACAGCAGAGTTTGTTCCGTGGCCATTAATCTCGGCCCAGCATGTGACTCTAGATAGAGATTGCTTCAGATGCATGAGCTGACTTCTTTCACCCCGTGAATTTATTTTCCGCTCTATGTGGTGCACCATCCGGGAAGACATGTGCTTCAAGAGCAGTTTAGATACCGGTACCTACATAACGCCCACACTTATGTTACATGGTACCCTGGAATGGAGTGGGTGTGGTATAATTCCTTGATTCACTAACCCCCACAATCTCCCCCACGACCCCCACTGCTTTTAGTGACTTCGGAGTCTTTAAGTACAACGGTTATTACTAGCCTCGATTGAGCTAGCTACCCCACTCCAATTCAGATATTGTTTATGCATGCACCTAGGCTAATTTAGCTGTCAGGTCTCGGAGAAATAATAACATTATTATTTGCAGCCTAATTATATAAGCACGTATTTCTTGGGGTGTCACTGCCAGAAACCAAGCATTCGGAATCCCAATAAAATTTCATCTCTAGTATATTCATACATGCACTATATTGCCCCCCTGAAGCCAAGAAAAGAAACGAACAATGACGATTTTACACCTCGCCCTAATTCAAGATGGAACAAAGGAAATGATAGAAGAGACAGCAATCAATGCTGGTGTAGGTGCCCTTCCAGAAGTGCAGGTAAAAAATAAATAAACCGGTAATAATGTTGTTTAAAACAAAACAGGCCCCCGTAAAATTTAGAGTTAATACAAAAAATTGAAAGAAATGCCCCCAGGGCTATTATACTTTTTCCATGCAAAGGTTCATCTTCGGCCCGTTGACTGTGATCGCGAATGCTGAGGAGCAGAATTGAGGTCTATTCAGTTCTTCAATCTGGAAGGCCTTTGCCGCGGCAAAGTAGCTCTGTTGGATGTGAGCTATTGGGATATTCTGCCACTCCTTATCTTGCAACTCCCGCGCAGCCTGTGCATACTCCTTTCCGATGTCCGATAAGCTTTTTACGGCGGATGTTGATTTAGGCGCAGTCTCTGAGCATAGAGGTAATGATGTAGGGGTACGTCCAATCTGCATTATCTCAAGAGCAAGAAAGCTTACTCTAAGGTTGAGTGCACCGATTGTTTGGTTGAGACTGCCGTTGAGATTCTTGAGGTTTCGCTGGTGTTTGTCCGCTTGTCTTCCCCACCTAATCCTCCATGCCAGACTACTAGCGAAACCTTTTTGCGTTGAAGACCGGACGTAGCTATTTAATGAGCCTTGAATGTTCTCAAGCTCAAACTGGAGTGGTTGCATATCTCTCATATATCCTTCTAGAAGTTCCTGCGGGAGATGGCTGGCCTCGAACATGTCCCGAAATTGAGAAAGAAGTTTGCGTGTGGAAGAGATTACTTGTAGGCCCTCATCGAGCTCAGATCGAGCGCCTCGAACCTTCTGCACGGCAGAATCAATCGTCTGGGCGAGATCCAGGCATGTAGCAACAAGAGAAAGGAGACTAAGACCCTCCATGGTGAGCCACGGGGTTAGGGGGAAGAAAATAAGAATTAAAAAAATTAAAGGGGGCTAAAGTGTGTTTGAATTCGCTGGTTCTTCACTCCACTGAGGGTTGAAACGGAGAGACATGTGGATGGGGAGCTCCAGTTAATAAATGACCTCCAGCCGTTGCAAAGTCTGTCAGAAAGCTCAGCGCAATTACTACTGCGCGTTGAGGATACCCCCCAACTTGGGGCTGGCACCACGTTAGTGCCATGATCTCCATAATTAGAACCAGAGCTGAAATTATTCATCATTCTATGACATAGGTCGCATTTTCTTGGATCGTAGAGGTACGTAGGAGTTTCTGTTGCATACGTACGGGCACCTGCATCCTATCGTTCAAATCCCACTTTCACACGTCTACATATCTTCTCGGGGGTGGATACGGCTTTGTCACCTGCAACCTGCTTCATGCGCAGAATTGCGATGGATTTCTTTTTTCCTCAAGACTATTTTGGACAAAAAGAGGGGTATCAATAACTGATAAATTCTATTTCTCTAGGGCCTGGGGATGTTGATGAGGGGGGGGTTTAGTTGGAGGTGTGGTGGGTGTTGGCCGAAAGGTCCCCCGCGATGTGTTGAGACTAGGAGGCTCTACACATTAACCAACCAATAACCATGCCTTCTTTCGCTAATTTTTCATGTACCTTGGTTACACCATCATACCGGCTTATCCATATCTTTCCTAACTGGGAATCGTCCCAATTATCCGAACAAGACGGACCACCACCAGCGATGTGTACCCGTATGATTTGATAGAGAGCATCACCCACCAATATCGTTTCACGAGAAATATTGGGTCTTGCGAGCGAACGAATACATTCTCTCATATGCGGCGTCATTTGTACGACATGTATGCATACGAAGAGCCCGAATTTCCGAAGAATAACCTCAGACATAATACCCCGCTTGCAATTTGGCTCCTCCATGATGGTATATACGAGTCTGGTAACGTATCATGCCCCTTTTATGCCCTCTAAATATATTAAAAATTTGCAACATCACCGACGGTACCTGGGCTAGCTACTCAGCCATGCGATGCTCTGCAGTTTATCGGGGGTTGATATCTTGTTGCGATGTTACGGTTGGGCTAGTTGCTGCTGTCCCACCGCCTCCCCCTCACAGTCAGCATGTCCCTCGCTCGCTACATGGAAAATGATGACCTTTAACGATTCGTTTGTAGGGTGATTGGATGGTTCTGCCGTGTGTAGTCACAAGACACTACATCGGGAACCGAAAAGAAGGAACAAAACATGAAAACGATGGCCATTGGGGGTAGGATAAAATCCGTGCAATTTAATCTTTGAAGCAAATCAGCTTTGCCAGATAAGCCATTCCAGCTTCCAACGACTTGCTTGATACGCGAAGAATTGTGAGTAAATGCTTGCTGCGCGTTGGATCATATTTGTAGTTTAGCCCCTCAGGCGCAATTGGTGAATTTTCGCTCGCTTCTCGGAAATCCATCCCGAAACATATCACTCGAAATAAAATACAGCAAGCAGCCAGCCCACTGGGACATGTATTATATGCCAGCATGTGATTCGCTCTGCTGATGCAACTAGTCCGATTCTTCGATATGCCGACTCCCCCCATTCTGTTTTCTTCTCCTCCAACGCCCTCAGATATAGAGAATCGTCGGTGAGTTTCTCGGAGAAGTGTTCTTGCCTCAATCAGTAAATGTTTCAGAGGAAATCTCAACAGTTTCATAACACCTTATGTACTTTTTCTCCCGGTATTAGCGGAACCATCACGATATTTGAACATACTTGCGACGGCCAGGAGAATTAGAATCAGTGTTCCTGCAGAGTAACCAACAGCTGGTTATTCCCGTTGTTTAGCCAGTCTTTGCCTCGAAGAGCAGGGTAATGTGTGAGCTGTATCCAGGTCTCTGGGTTCCAGTTTTGTTCAAATCTCTCCAGGTGGGCGGCAGACTCATTTGAAATCAACACCACGTACCCTAGTTCCGAATAAAATCTATAGGCGAATCTAAGACACGAGCAATTTTCCCGGGGAGGATCTGTCAAATTGAATCAAACTTAGATCATGGGTGCGGACTAGCTTGTTGCAGTGATATGCCGGTACCTCAAATAAAAAGCTACCGTCGTTCATGGGGTGAAGATGTACACTTGTTGATGATGGACAGGGGAATTTCAACAAATACTAATGAGTAAAAAGCACCGGCCCCGGAGTTTGGCTGTTTTTCATCATAGTTAGAATCCCTGTCCATAAAGACGACGATAGCTCTTTTCTTTTGCTCTTATCACTCTGGCATTGCATAAGTGATAATTCCTAGGTGGTGTCGCATTTGCCAGGCGCGCAGCTACCGCGACTTTTAGTTGATCGCACTAAGCCCAAGGAGTCCTGACCACTGACGAATAGTTCTTGCACAACGAATCTCCACGAATTCGGAGTCCAGCGAATGTCAGTTATGTCTTTCATTGCTTTTTTCCGTAGTATGTTGTGCTTCCAATTTGCTGAGCAGATGTGTTTTCAAAGAAAAGATTCATCACCGAATCCGATGAGAAAAGAGCCAGATTGCGGGGGATACACCTCAAAACATGGAACTGGGATGGCGAGAATGACGTCCTTTGACAGAAGAAAATAGCCGTGCACTAGGTATATCCGAGAATTAAAAATATTAAAATTGGTTAGGTGATTGCATTCGCCAGCCCTAGCATAGAGAAGCTCATCGAGATAATGCTGACTGTTTTTCTGGCCGCCCTTCTACTCGTAGGGCTTTCGACCTGTCGTGTACACACACACACCCGATAAAAATGCGCATCTTCGTCGTCTCCGCATGGAATCTGAGACCAATACTGTTTGCAGTGACGTCCGCGGCAGAACCCTGAGTAATTGGTGCATATCACCTAGCACGCCATCAGCAGACTCCTACCACCTCTTTCACAATCCTCTTACATTAGAGATATCTGATTCTCATTCGGCAGATCGGCCATGATGAGTGACATACTGTGATTGCTGTTCTTTTACATCGCCAAGAGGGCCAGAAATGCATATACTTGAAAAATAACCCACACTAGTCACATATCGGATTACTATTCTTCATACTATTCATGAGCAACGACGCATAGTGCTTGAACATGCAAGTCTAGAATATATTAAAAGCACTGTCCTTGCATGCGCAGATACGCTCAGACGATCGTAAAAAGCAAATATACCACGAAAGAAGATTGAAGAAGGGCGCCGAGCTCTAAGCAACAATCGATCCAGTATAATTCCCCGGTTATAATATAGGTAGAGACGTTGAGCCTATCCGCCCTATGAACATTCCCACCTGGAACTGTTAGCATTAGTTTCATCATATGCGAGGTCAGGTAAGTTGATTTCCGTATTAAGATCGAACCCTTTGTAGATTGAAGAGTAGAGTAGAAGAGGGTAGGGGAGCACTGAATAGTCGGTGATTCTCCCCTGATGTTCTGTAATGGATGGTAACGTAACCCTATTATACTCTGGAGCGTTTTGATGAGATCTCTAGACAAAAGAGCTGAAAGGGAATGAGTGTTTGTGGGGTTGAAAAGATGACGCCCTGAAAGTACGTCTGGATGTGTTAATGTAATGGTAGGGTAAACACAGACGTGTCTAAAGTAGAAGGCTGAAAGACAAAACCTTATTTCAACAAGCCCCATTTTGTGCGCAGTGCCACAATTCAGACTAGCCACGAAGCTTACATATACATGTACCCAGTACCCCCTTGCTTAGACTTGAGATTTCACATTCAGTGCTCCAGACTGAGCTAACAAATTTTCGCGATATCACGTGCAAGCTGAGCTGACAACTGAGCAAACTTCTGCCACAACGCTGTGGAGCACAAAAGATCACTCGGGCACCACGGATAGCCCAAATACTATAAATCGTTCTTCTAGGCAAGAGTGCGCTCTGCCCTGCTGATATATAGTAGGCAGTAGTCTTTCCCGCGTTGGCCAGGTAACTACTATTTCCTTCTCTACACTACACTACCAAAAATGAGGGTAATATTAGTACCAGGGCAATACGGTATAGCACGAGTATACCGCATTATCTCCGTAATCTAGTGAGAAATTCCATAGTACTACGGTATTCCTACAGTATTGTAGGAGATAGCAGTATATATTTCGGGTACTGTACTTTGAGTGAGTTTCAGTTCCTGCAGCTGTTAGCTTAGGCTTCTTTGCTTTTTCCTCAACTACATGTATGTGATATAAGCACCTCGGTACGCTAACGCTTTCTAACCCCGACCACATATACCTACACCACCACCCCAAATCTCGATTTCGGTGAGCGAACTTTGAAACGGTTGGTGTCAGAGTCTCACCGGGAGGGTATTTGAGAGTCAACATTCTTTTTGTCCGGGTTGGTATGAACCGCAGGAGTTTAATGCACTAAGGCTCCATCGCGAAATATCAATCGTTACAAAATAAAAATGCCTTTATCCCTTTCATTTTTTTCTCCTCTTATTCTTCCTTCACTCTTATCCACTATGTGAATCCCTGAGCTGATAGTCAAGTTCTTATAAATATTTGAACGCCAATACAGCGACTCTCGGAGGTTTAGCGGACAGGGGATTTTACTACGGTGGAAGGCCATCATGTTCTAGCCCTTCGCCTGTAGGCCGCTGCCCAAAGGCGGAATCCCACGTATCTTCGTCAGTATCATTTGTATCATTTAACAAGATATATATATACATATATGTATGTAGGCAGCACCTATCTATACCTCCATGTCTAGCTGGGAGTAATTTATTATTCTCCAGTGCCTCGATCAATACTACATCAATGCACCACCTTCATGTACGCCAGCCCATGCCCGTATGCAGCAATTCTATGCAGGGCAGTCAGGCGCCAAAAGTAATAAAAAGAAGCAAACATCTGGATTAAACTTAAAGAAACCATACTGCCGCTGCAACAGCCGCTGAAGCAACGTCCGTTTCGGATTATAGCGTTTAATGATGGCTTCTCCTTTATAGTAGTCCCATAGCCGTGAGATTGGAAGCACATAGTTATTCAAAAAGAAAGGGGGGAAAAAAGCAAAAAAAAAAAAAGAAGAGAAAGAAACAAACAAATAGTCACAGGTTATCACTCGTGTTCGTCACACTAAGGCGTAATGCCTTTTTTTTATTTATTTTTTTTTTTTTTAGTATTATCCGTTATATAAATGTGCACGCAACAAAGGTGATACATAGAGTCACGCTTTAGACCTAGATTACTAATCTCTCTATTTAGGCGAAGTTGGTGCAGTCATTCCACATATAAGATCCACCCCTGGCACAGAAATCCGAGTAGAACTATTTATCTCAGAACCGTAATGCGTCCATCGGTGAATATAAAGGGCAATGATCTCTTGCTCCACATTGATTACTACTACTATCGTCTATATATAACCTAAACCCAAGCCCAGTGGCTATCATTGCCACATAACCATTCGACATGTCCATAGAATAGGAATTACTATACCGTCCCTCCCGAAACCCCACCCTAAATAAACGCCCAAAATCCCAACAAAATGAAATAATCCCCGGAAATGTCCCACAATAAAGGACTTGGTCTTGTTGATTGACAGCGCCGAATCGCTTTCAACTCTGTAGTATGCCATGTCTAAAGTAATGTCCCTATCTATTGCCGCCCAATAGTCCACCGATATCGTTTAGGTGCGGTGCTCCTTCACCATTGTCAGCAACAGTGACTGTACCGGAGTCGCTTCCACTACTCTCACGCCTATCGCTGAGTAGTCCTCCAACGTCGAAAAAGGCGACGTGCCGTGTCACTCGCTCGTGTGCTCTCTCTGGTACCGACAATTGTCGTACCTCCCCTGTCCACTCGATGGCTGGGCCTTCTTTCTGCGATGTTGGCAGCGGCGGCGTAGCCTGGTCTTTGTCTTTATACATCGGCAGATCAGAGCGGTTGTATGTTGGTACCTTGAACGCCACCGGCAACGGAAACCCTGATGATCTTGAACTCCTCTATCCCCCAACATCAGTATTGGGTAGCGAGTAAAGATAAGACAGGAAAGATAATTTACCTCGGTCAAACTCAGTAGATCCACATCAACTCCCACGCCCACATCCCTTGCAAGGTCCTCATCGCTACCCCAATAGAGATTTCCGAGCATTGCACTCCGCCGATCCATGGCGTCCTCGCCATCACTCGGTGCTCGAAACTTCCTCTTCTTGGGTCCGCGGTCACGTGCATAAGAGTTCAGAATGACGGCGTTGGCACAGACGCAGGCTGCCAGGCCTTCGATGGAAGCCCAGAGTGTTCGATAGGCTTGGGAGTAAGTTCCTTGGAGGCGGATGATGGATGGAACACGATAAAGTGTTGTCGCAATGGGAAGTAGAGAAAGAGAAAAGAGGAAGATCATGTGAAACTTTCTGCTGAGGCATTAGCATGGAAAGCGAGGGGGTGCTGGGGTGGGTGCACAAACGTTCGTGTACGCATTCCAGAGCGACAGATAGCTGGTATAGGAAAGATAACGAGGAGCAGGTCGGTCAAGACGTTTAAACTTCCAAGGCTGACAAGGGGGACGTATGAAACACGACATTGCGCTATAATCAACAATAATATTATTAGAATGAGATAAATTAGTGGTGAGGGGGTAAGAACTCACGCCCTGGGTCCGGTTTGACCTGCCCTAGAGATTGTAGAACGATGATTAGTATTCATCCATGCGGCAATGATAGCAGCGTTGCACTCGATTGGTAAGACTTACAAAGTCTAAAACATACATAAGTTAGTAAATATATCTATAAGACCCAGTTATATAGGTACCCGATAGGGCTAGGGTTACATAGAGGACTCACTTATGACTCGGCCTACATTCTGCAAAGATGCTGATACATGCTGCTGCGAATGTGACAAGTAAGCTCCACCGCAAAAGCTTTAAACCGATCTCGTATTGTCGGTCCCAAACATGTACGGTGAGGCGTTTGTAGAACTCTGTTATGCAAAATTTCTGGCTCCAAATGCTACTCTTCCTCATCAGGAACAGTCCAGCAACTCTCCAAAGGACTAACCAAAGACAAAAAAGATATCATCAAACTTACAACACAGCATACCACACTCTTGCGGCCAGCACCAGCTTACTCCCAAGCGTCCTCTTCCTCACTTCCTCCGATGTCATATCGCTCGTATCTGCATTATTCGTCCCAAGGATCAAAACAGCATGTATAAGTCCCATTCTAATCATCAATGGCACTGCCGTTGCGGCCATCCATTTGTCGTCGTCAAAAATCTTCATTGTTCTCGCAAATCTACCTACCACCCGTGATGCAATGATGAAGAGGCATAGCGATGAGCACCACCATGTCACCAACAGGGTTGGCCTGTCTTGATGGGAATTACGAGAAGGAGGAGGACCGATTGAAGGGTCGTAAAGCCCTCCCCAAGGGATCATCATCGAGGTCGTGCAGTAGTAAAAGTGGTAGTGGTGAGGTGGTGGTATGTGGTGGCATGAATTGATCGCGTGCCCTGCCTGGTATTCCCCCGGCGGTGGAGCTTGAATTGTTGGGGTTGATTAGCAGAAGCGGGCGTATATCTGTGTTTAAGCAGAAAGAGGAAGTCAGTGAAAAGGAGGGCAAGCGGGTCCAAGGCTGATTTTATATATGTGCGAGGCTACAGGGCGATATATGCGCTTGGGGGTAAGCGAGGGGTCGTAAGTCTAGGATCAGTGAAGTAGTGCAATGACCATTTGATAGTACCAATGGGACCAGTAGCCAGCAAATAGGCAGAGTTGAAGGTGCAAGAGAGTTTGGTGCAATGAATTGCTAGGGTAGTATTCTGGTACCTGAGTTGGAGGGGGTTGGTTGGACGTAGAATGGGATGGGTAGATGGATTTGTAGGAATAGGTATAGGAAGTCTCGATCTCTCTCTCACCAAGAGAAAAAATGGCCCTCGAGACTCGAGGGAGTTGATGTGAGAGAGAAAATTAGGAGCCGAAGAATTTAGCAAGTAAATAAGGTAGATGAATCCCTGCGACAGCGACTATACACCCTTGGCCATCACCACACAGCCTTAACTGCAAGCTCTCTAGTTAAAGCTCCAATTAAAGGCTGGCCAAAGCTAAAGACGCCTAGAGATAGAAGGCTTCCGAGACGAAGCTGATGGCGCGCGAGGACCGAAGGGGATTATTTTGATTATTTCGGGAGTGGCACAGTTGCTATTCCATAGGTACTTCTCTCTATGTAAACCCTAGACACCAACGGCTTGGGAGGCTTCGTGTATGTACGATGCAGAAGGCAGCAACGTTCACAGGTAGAAACAATCAACTGTACGCAGAGGAACGTATAGTTGGGGCGAGGAGAGGTGGAGATATCCTGGTCCGAGTAAAAAGTCCGACCGAGACAGACTGAGATCAGAGGAAACGTTGCGTTTCGTTGAGTTCAAACACTGTAGACTAGTATCGACAGTAAGAAGAAGGGATGTCATGTGTATGAGGTTGATATGGCGAACGATCTTTTTTTTTTCTTCTTTTCTTTTCTTTTCTCTTTCGCGCTCCGGGAAGAAGGGGTGTGTGGATGAAAAAGCATAGAGATATGTATGTAGTTTGACACCCGGCACAGTGTCGTAAGGCTACTACTGTCACTCTGCAGCTCTTGCTCCAACTACCGCCCGTTCCGCAAATTTAGGGCAACCAACCAGCCAGCCTGTAGGACGAACTGGCATAAACATGAGAAAAAGTAAGCCCAACAATCTCAATTCAGTATTCCATCCAAGGCGATACCGCCTATCTACCCCAATAGATGTGCGTACCTACATTATGGCAGTTACACTGCTGCAACCATGAGGGGTTTGGGGGGGGCGCATGGAAGATACAACAAAGCTCTCGTGTGATTGTGAGGTGGTACACCGAAGGTTTGATCAAACACACCTAATAATTTGCATTCCTGTTTGAACTTCGCCGATGATATCTGACTCTCGAGGAGGATGGGGTAGGATGGAAGGGAAGGGATCCAAAAAAAGAAAGGAAACACCTCGTTTCGATTTTTCCATACTCTTCCCTCTCCCACACCTTCACGTCACAAGTGACAATCCCAATTCAACATGCCAAAGCGAGGAATAAATCAGCAAAGCTACCGAGTGCTAAAGGCCCATGGTGCGTGCCCGCAAGGGAACGATCGGGGATAGGGTCGGAGAATCCATGTGATGCCCATCGCACAGGGCAGGGCACACTACATGTAATTGACAGGGGCCACATTCAGCAAAAGCGGTACAGGGTTCAGAGAATAGAGGGGGGTAGAAAGGATAGAAAGGGAATTTTGATATGTATGCTATGGGAGAAGTGTGCCCTGGGTGATATTGTGGGCACTGTCTAAGGTAGAGTGTAGAGTACGTACTGTATCTAAAAGGATTGATTGAGGTATGCATTGTATCCCGTGATATGAACGAATTGGGGTTTTAGGTACGGCTGAAGAAAGGCTGAGTGGCAGGACATGGCTGAGATTAGAGGAGGAATCTCTAGGAGAAGGAGGAACGTTTACTCGTTGGTCCCATGTAGCAAAAAAATACCTACAAATTTGTTCATGCCATTGAGGTTGAACTGACAATGTCACAGTCATCATCATTTGTCATTTATGACACAAGGCACACGGCCTCTTAAACTGCACTTTGTCTAAAAAGGATATGTGTGACATTTCTTCACCTCGCCAAAAAGTGTTTCCTGTTGCACCGTTACTCTAACGGACAGCCTACAATTCATTCGCTAACCCACACATCAAAAGGACAAGGCTAAACGAGGAAGGATGAGCTGCATCAACTCAACAGCCTCTTCCCTCCTTCCAGTTGAAGATGAAACAAACCCATAGCCTTGGCACAACGCATAAAAATGTCTCTCTTACTCAGATATTTTAGGCAAAGAAGGGCCATAAACAAAGCATTTAACATATTATTGTGCTATCCGCTAGACCGTCAATGGACCATATATGCTCTTGTTAAATTTCATTTCCTTCCTTTCTTTTTTCCTCCCCCCCCCCCCCCTTCTCTTCCCCAACACCCCAAATCCCCAAGAAATCTCAAGGACATGATTTTTTTTTCCTTTCTATTTTAGAGATGACATCTTGTTAATTGAGCATGTTTCATAAAGAAATGTAATGGCGTAAGGGGAATTAGGTATTACTAGCTGACGGTCCAGGTGATAATTAAAGTAACCGCCGCCTCTCGACATCTCAAGTTCCCACGATATCAATGGCCAAGTATCTAGCACTGACCATCTACAACCTACCTACCGAAAGCCTAGACATTGACTGATCAGTCAATTGCCCCATACTTATAGGATCTTCCCGCGAGGTGAGACATCTTCGACAGTTTTGCCGAGACATTTTGCGCAATTGCTCGCTCGCCTGCTCTTGACCGCCTTGATCCGCCGGGCAGGTACCTAGGTACCGCAAAATTCCGTTGGATAAGACTGGTCTGTTATTACGGGTTTGCAGCGTAAGCCACACCATTTTCCTGTGGCTTATGCCGCGAACCCGTAACAGACGGTCCTATCCAACGGAATTCTGCGGTAGAGTAGACACCGCAAATTCATCCCCTCGCCACCCTCTCGAGGCTCGAGCTCACCAGTCCATTCACCGCCGAACTCGGCGTTCTGATTACTGATAGATAGAGCCCGTAATTAGGCACCATTCACAGCACTAGGCAGTCACCGAGACAACTTGTCTTTCACGGGATCAATATGGGATCTTCTATATCCCGAGGTGGACTTTTCATATCCGATCTTTACCTGCCTCGTCACCGTGCGCGTAAAAGAGTAGGCGCTGTTTCAAATATATCGTAAAGTCCATACTTGCCCGAGACCTATATGAATGTGCACATAACCTACCGCGATATTAGACGCTGAGTGTTGAGTTGTTCATCTCACCGCCCAATGTCTTTCGTCTCCGAGATCTCCGTTTTCCCCACTACACAAATTTCGGTTACATTGGTTGTATATGTGTCCGTAAGCAGCATTTTACCTTCCGCGGGGTAGCTCATAATGTTAATTAAGCGAATAAATGACAATTCAAGGCCTGAAATGCGACTCCGGAGATGGAAGCTGATTGTGGATGTAAGCTTTCTTGCTGGATAAGAAAGGGGTTGATGACTACATGTAACTACAATACCGTACATAGTGGGCAGTTCCCAAGGAAGACCACGAACCAGGCAGGCGGACTTGAACTTGTCACCGGGGTATAAGTTCTCTACG
Source organism: Morchella rufobrunnea (assembly GCA_024713595.1). NCBI lineage: Eukaryota > Fungi > Ascomycota > Pezizomycetes > Pezizales > Morchellaceae > Morchella > Morchella rufobrunnea. The sequence goes on from JAMGYT010000014.1 coordinate 74,397, forward strand.
TGCAGGTTCTGGCAAGCCAAGGGTTAGGTTAATTTCAGAGCTGCAGAGCCGCAATCCACACGCACACTCCATATCTCGCAAGGCACACAATCTGAGAGATACAACTACCACCTTCCACCAGAAGCCGACCATAGGCCCACCACATCACCACGCTTGATATCAATTATCCTCCTTGGAACAGGTCCATCCACCCCCCCCCCCACCCTTCCCCACGACATCATAATCTTCAGTCTTTATCTAATCACACCTCGTTTATTTAGTCTATTATCAGCATTCCTTGTCAGCCTTTTCAGCAACGGCCCTAGATCGATAGAAGATATAGCACCTCGACACCTACCCCCCCCCCCTCCCCCAATTTCTTTTTACCAGCATCCAGCTGCAGAACCCATCTATGCGGTTTTCATCAACTCCTTCTATGCATCCAGCAATGCAGGTTTAATTGCCGACCTGTGCTCTTTAAAATCCACCGCGCATACCTCACCCCTCAAAAATACCCGCGAATTTGCCGATGTGATCGCCGTTGTTGTGCCATGTGTAACACAGCCGAGTGTTGGGTGGAGTCACCCCATCTTTATCTCTACCTAACCATCTCAAGCGTCGGCGGTTTTGTACAGCCTTGTTGCGATCGCAATGGAACGATAACGGCCCTGCTGGAGCTTGCGAATATCCTCAAAAATAGTCTCTTATGGCCTTCTTTCCTGGGTAGGGTAAACGCACCAATAACAGAGAAAACATTCGTGCTCAACCACCCCGCATAGGATTACTAAAAGCCTGTCTATCATTGGAACTGAGCCAACTCAACTTATTCTCTCCAATATAGAGCTGACGGTTGTAGACGAATCCCCAAAATTCATGTGGTCGAAATCTAGAAACATGTGACACTGCCGTACAGAGTTTCGTTGCGCGGACAGCGCAGCTCTATTATGGGGACAACGCAATTTCACCTTACAAACTCTATGACACGAATATATGATTATTCAACTTGCACATGGGATTTCGAAACATGATGATATCAGCCCTCGAATCGACGCCCAAGAGGTCTGCAGGGGGTATATACGAGGTTGTAGCCAAAAAGAAATCCGGTAGAGCGCACGTTGCAGCAGAGATAGATACCGATGATGAGTTCCACTCCCACGCGCAATGGGGCTGATAAGTCAATCTTAAATGATCAATGTATTTAGTTGTTCTCAAGCTATATATATCTTAAATACGAGGTAACTATCGCATTGCGTTGTTGAGATATCGAGGTCGACATTGGGGGAGTTTTCCCGTTGCTAGCTGGTGCGTTACCGGATTTCCTTGGCCACAACCTCGTACATACATAGGCAGGGCTGTAGGTGGAGGGGACGCGCAGTCGAGCGTTCAAGTTGGTAAAGGACGGTTGGAGGGCACATGAGTAGACTGGTGGGGCTATCATGTAGATATATTTATATAGCATGCCCTTCAATGCCATAGATAACGTACTACATGCCGGTATGGTATCAGTGTGCCAGCGCTGGAGGTGTCACCCAGGGATACTGCACCTACAGTACTCCAGACGAGGAAAGGGCGAGTTTGTGACGACAACTACAACTGCTGAGGCGAGCGTACGAGCCCCATACAAGACGTGTATTACTTAAGCTAGGGATGGAAATCCAGTCTAACTCACCCCAGCTAGTGCGGCCCACGAGATATTCACGCTCGAAGCCTCGCCCCAGGCCTTCTCAAAGCGTTTGCCTCGAGACAACTCAAGGTGTGTGGTCTACCATGCAAGGTTCTCGAAGCGTAGTTATCTACTCTAGATTTAGGTAGTTATTTATATTAATATAGATTTCGTGACAATCTGGGGCAAATTGGCGTTTTTGCCGCCCAATAATTAAACTCGAATATTGGTCTACCCCAGAATTTTCGTTTGACGAAGGGGTATATATATACGTGTCTAGGCTAAAACTTGGTGAGCTGCTCTTTTTCTGGGTAGATTTTGGCCTGGACATACTTCATGCGCATACTACCGCATTATCTAGTCAAATCCACCATGGTGCAAACTCAGCCCTCCTAGAGCAAAGTTTGAGTGTTTTTGCCGAGGGTTAGGGTTTTTCGCTGCTAGCTTTGTGGTGGATTGGCCAGTTAATGCGGTAAAAGGTAACGAAATTATGCTTCGATGTTTGGCATATCGATAGATATCGACGACTTTCAATGAACCAACTAGCCATTAGTACAGTTATAGTGACCGAGATGGGGCGGTAGTATAACGGAAAGGAATGAAATGTGACTATTTATGGACTATTCATGCTTGGTACCAAGCATGTAGAGTATGGTTCATATGGATACCGTAAAGTCTTAGTTCATTCGGACGGTGGCCAAGAGGACGACTTTGTAGAGGAGCTGAAAAATATTTCCTTTAAAGGAAGAGATCAGAGCCTTTTAACATCCGAATGAACTCAGATTTTGCGGTAGTTGTTCCTGTCCCTATTATCTTCATTTGGACTCTATACAAGACCGGGCCTATCACTTTGATGTATGAGACATTGGTGAATCTCTCTCATACATTAGTGTGCCCTACACAGGAATTGATTGGCTGAAATAGCGCAGTAACCTTCGAATTTTATAGCATCTCTAAGTATTTCAAGGGCCTGATAAACACAGCGAACTGCTTACCCTCACCTAAAATCGAGATCACATGATATATATGCATGAGTGAGATTCTCCAATGTCTCATACGTCCAAGTGATCCCTATTATCCCTTAAGCTATCGTTTAAGTGCTAACTCCCCAAAGGAAAGCAAAAGATGGTGCCTTTGCTAACAGATCCTGTTATCTCCCTTATCAAATAATTAATCACCCTATAAACCTTGACCCTCTATTATAGGTGAGCATCAATAGCTTAAAGGATAATATAATTAGGCCTCGACCGGACCGAGCCTATTCTCGGCCGTGACCGCTCCAACGGGGTCTCTAGATCGAACTTGGTATTAAGGGTTCTTTGAGGTACCCAGGACCTGAAAACAAGAGCGTCATTAATGGCCGGAAAACAGGGGAGAGTCAAAATAGAGTTTCCTCTTGACATGGCCCTATTTGATAGGCAAGGCCGCCGCCACCCCCAGCTGATAGAAATTACTAATATAATTGGCCAAATCGAGGGACGTTAAATCTTCAATAATCCATTGGTTGACGAAAGAAACGGCGCAGGCACTAAGCCTTGGACACGACAGTCAAAGCTAATGAAAAATACATATTCGTAGTGGTAGTCCAAACAGTCGTGTGCTCGATAGTAGAAGAGGACGGCGCCAGTGGTGAATGCTGTTTTTTAAAGAAAAATGCTCCCAAGCCGCTGTTTTTTTTTCTTTCTTTCTCTGATTTATGGTTGAGAACAGCAAATGCGTTCTCAAAGAGCTTCCACAATAAAGCAGTTGTCATACTTGAAAACGCGGTTCTACTGATTCCCCAACCGTAAAAATTGTTGCCAAGACATGGCTCGAACAGCCCTCGAACAGCCTGAGGCACCACAACCTCTTATCCGTGCGAGGAAAGGCATGGGTCCAAATAGCTATTGTACCTGTGACTTGAGCATCGTTTTATTGCCTCCAGCAGCCTCGGGCGGCCTCGCGGCCCGTACTACTCGTCCGGGCCCGCCCGGACGTGACCCATGCCTGCTAATGAGCTGAAAGTATATCCACTTGTCTAAACAGTACAGTCTTGTCCACCGTGCTCAGGGGGCTTCTATTTCTTGATATACTAGACATGTAGAGCCCTACGGCTGCATGTACAAGTATCTTAATCAGAATTAGATTAAGCCCCCAGAAAAAGACAAAATATTGCTCTCGGGATGGAAGGGAATCAATATAATAAATATAATACAAGTGTAAGGATATGGGGAACATATATATATCACGGCTTCCATACCACTTAGTTATTCGACCCTGATTACCAGCAGACAGGAAAAAACGCAAATGACATCCCTCAGAGAACTGACAAGTATAGACCCGCAGAGAACCGACAAACCTACGCACGGGGAATTGCGAGATTAACACCACCATCGAGAGCTTACTATTGTAGTAACAGATGGGTTAGGCACAGCTTCAACCTGGATAGTGGCCAGAACTGATATATATCAATTTAATTTCCGGCGGAAGCCGCAGGTGTATTTTGATCATAGAAAATCACTCGATTGGGACCTTGGTATGTGTGTACCCTGACCATGCGAAATCCCAGAATCCTTCACCTGTACTCCTATCTACACAGTATAAAGCTTGGTAATCGTCATCAAGAAGCATTTCTATTGACCAAGTTGGTTTACATATTTGTCATAGGTACTAGATGCATATCTACAAAGAATTGCTCCCTTGATTGAAAGCTACATTAAGAGGGATTGTACATCATTACCGTCCCAAAGAGTAGTAGCAATGATAAGTACGCCTATAACATTTGATAATTGATCTAAGCCTTCAAGAGTAATTATAACTTTGATCAACTAGCTACCAGTATCTTTTACTAGAATTGTTTATTGAAGGGAACATTGGCTGACACTGTCCTAGGATTAATCAAGTCAGAGACTTTTTAACGGCCTGGGCTACTCTCTATTTTTGCAGGCAGACTGAACTTAATGGACAAAACTGGCCACTCATGGACAGCGATGAACCATTAGGTGCCGGTATGCGCACGACTACATATGTGACCAGAGGCCATGTTCCACTTGTAATTATATATTGTCATCAACACACAATGATCAATGTTACGTGTAGATTGGCATCTGCGAACTCCACGGTAAATATCAATTTTCCATATTATATACCAGTTTTGTCCCCTTGACCGTTAGCGACCAATATGTGTGTCTTTGAAGATCCAAGAAATTCCTTGTCCCTGACCCACATCTCAACAACGATCGGTGACCTATATATGTATCACCGCCCACATTTTTTTGGGCCTCAAGAATTATCTCCTCAAAACAGCATAATATTAGAAATGGATTCTAACATATAGGGCAAAATTAATGTAATCGTAGGTACGGTCTAGGGGATTTGAGTTTACATGGGCCCGAAACGCTGCCGCCAACATGTAATAATCATAGCACTCTATACCATACAATCAATAGGAAGTGGTTACCCGGAGAGTACATATCAGTTTCTGTAAATTAATAGGGCAAAGATAGAAACTAGCTTCTAGGTGCTCTCACCGGTTTACAGGCGTACGCCAGTCCAAAATACTTCATGATCGACGCCAAGCGCTATTTTGTGCGTTCTTTGATTAATAGAATACCCCCTCAACTATACAGACCAGCTCCTGTGAGTTTTGGGGCATAATACAGAAAAATATCCTTCCATGTTTTCACTAGGTTTATGGGCGCTTGCATAGTAGGAGTCCTTAAACTAGTGTTGTAGTCGGACCATTAAGGACCCGTTTGGCAACAGGCCAGAACGGAGTTTTCACCCTGTATACTCCGTTTCATTGTTCTTTTTGTTCGGCCTTGATCCTTGGAGGCTTTGTTTTGTCTTGTTTCCAAACGGGCCCTAAATATCGTAAACCTGTAATCAAGAATCAACATTTAATTTCATATACAGCAAAACCTATTATAATTCCACCCCCGTGGTGGCTGAATTTTGCTGGAATTATCGTAGGGATGGAATTTAGAGAGAGGTATTTGCTAGTAACCTACAGGTATTGTTCCCTCCAACCGCTGGAAGTTTGGTAGGGATGGAATTTCGAGAGGATGGAATTATGATAGGTTTTGCTGTACATTCCTATTCGACTCCATCCAATATAATCCAGTCTATTTCTAGACCTAACGTTTATTTGATGGTGTCGCGGCTGGCGATTATGTAGAATAGGAATAGTGCCGGCTAGTTCGTGGTTGTCGTTGCATCACTCAAGGACCCCCGGAACGGCTAAACGATCCAGAAATCTCGTCCTTGGACAGCTCTATGGACGATTTGCTACCTCACAGTGCAAATAGAAGTGTATATGACCTCTTCGTTCTACGCATAGACAACAATATACCTGCCAATATCGACGGCACCTGCCGGCCCGAGTCCGAGGTCCTGGAACCGTAGAGTGGGTGTCGAAAACTGAAAACCGGGTGAGCGGGGAGCCACGAGAAAATAACATAAAGGTTTATATGGGTAGGGAAGGGGCTGAACATTCATTAGATACATGTGCTAATACCTCAATACTTGTTGGTTGGCTGGTTGGTGCTCTTTCAGGAACAGTGTTGTTCCAGTCGTCATCGAAGCATTGCGGTTAAGCTCATGTAATGGAATATTCCGTGATATCGGCATTGCGCTTGAGCTCGATGCCATTATAATTAAAAAAAAAAAGTGCCGCAAGGCTTGAGAGTTTCATTACCCGCTGCAGCTAACGATAATCTCCCTAGTATCAAACGTTAACATCAAACGACCGCTATTGTGCTTTGAGTTCGAATTAGTCCCTGCATTCACTACATGCAGATGTATCTCTGGACCAGCCTCCAATAAAGGACTCCACCTAGGTGGGTAATAGTTAGTATATAGACAGACATTAACTGTAAGGTGTGTGTACAAGTGATCAGAATCTGATAAGTGAACGTCGCGGTGGATAAATGTATTTTGTCATCAATCCTGGTCACCTTTCTCAACACCCAAGTACAATGCTTAATTCAGTCGAGATGCACTTCACTGTTTAAATTTCGTACCGATTAGATACAGGAACCCGAAAGATCTCAGTTCATTAGGATGATTGCCAAGAGGACGGCTTTGCAGAGGAGCTGAAAAATACCTCCTTTAAAGGAAGAGATCACGTACAGCCTTTTACACCAGATCAAAAGCCAACACCGCTCTTGGCAACTGTCCGAGATTTTGCCGTAGTTAGACAACCCCACGGGGTGTGGTCAACCCCGGGGTATGGTCAGTTCCAAGGTTTTGAGGAATACCCAAAGAAGATATTGATTGACCACCTGCGTATCATATATCACTCTGGCATATATTTGAGATTGACCACACCCCGGGGTTGACCATACCCCCGTGAAGTCGTCTACCTAATACTTTTTTCATGTGCCAACCTCCACAAATCGAGAGCCACAGGCAGAGCTGACAGTGATGATGTCGTTTAGTTTGAGCGGCAGCCACCCATGGAACACCTCTTACTTAGTAGGGATCTCCATTCCTAACTCAACCAAGTCCCAACTTAGTCTCACTCCAGGTACCGTCTTATTCCACTGAAAGAGACCGGTCTCTTCTGATGGATGCAGTGAAAATTACGGCGTGAGCAACTCAAATGAACGCTAGATTCTGTGGCTTACGCCATGAAGCAAGTGGTCACTCCCAGTGTAATCAGACGGTAATTCAATTGCAAAAGCTATCACCATTTCACTTCTTACAGAGGCTCAACGGCATCTGTATAATTCCGCTATTGATTAGAAATCGATAATTGCACAAAAGCCGGATATTTCCGCACTACATTACTTATCTTTTGACCCGAGTCACCATTCATAAGATGCAAGCTTTGAGGAACAAGTACTTTACCGCAAAATCACAGTTCATTCGGATGATTGCCAAGAGGACTGCTTTGCAGAGGAGCTGAAAAATATCTCCCTTAAAGGAAGAGATCAGAGCCTTCTACACCTGGTCAAACACCAACATCGCTCTTGGCAACCGTCCGAATAAACTGAGATTTTGCGGTAGTAGCCTTCAAGGAAGCATCACGCCGATCATTGGCTGAACGCTCAAATCCGTGCCGTGAGCCGGTTTAATCGGGTATAAAACAAGCTCTGCCGAGCTCACGAGCCGAATGATTGCCAATGACCGTGCTGTAGCCTACGTGCACTGGCCTGCTAAAGTTACAAGTGAAAAACAAATATTGATTGATGTACCCGATTGGACGCCACCCAGCTGCAAGCCACAATACAAAAACAAAGTTACTGACAGAATTTACCAACGATTACGCCAAGTACCTATGTAATAACCGCCTTCTCGAATGAATTTTATGGGGCACAATCCAATCAACTCTTCATGCCGTTGTCCGTCGTTTTTCGAGTGAGAGAATGGCAGATTTAGTATTTACAGTTTGAAAGAAGATAGGGAATGCTTGCACCAGCAAGAAAAATTCTTTGATCGAGTACGGTGTCAGCCCTACAATCGAGTTGTATGACAACAACACAGGACTCCAGGAATGTGGTATTTAGACAGGGGGCCCCGCAAAAGCCATAACCCGTTATAAGAGGGAACAACGGCCCCAGAATGTTACGTACTATCCACTGGTTTTTGTGCATAGGTAACTCTTCTATAATTGTATCAGTACATAGGTCTAACATTTATGTTGAAAAGAGTCAGAGTTTGGAAGAGGGTTATTCCTACAACGTCCCATATGCATGAACCTTCCTATTCCTAAACTCTTTCTTGATCTTCTCCAAGAATTCGAGAACGGTGTCTTTTTCCCACCCCAAGACCCTCGTAAACAATGCCATGCTCCACCCTTCCAACCCCTTAGAAACATTCATTACTTCGTAATGTCCGATTTCCTTCAAGTTTTGATCCTTTGGCCACCGGTTGATGGGCACCTTAAATGTCTTTTCTTTCGCATTTACGTATCCTGCCCGTTCAATCCAGTCTTTGAACAATCTGGTTTTTACGAAAGGCCTCTCGCTAGCAGAGGCGGCCTTATTCATCAACCTGAACCATTCAAGAAGAATATTATCAGGTGCAAGTGTATTGTCGTCGCAATAAAGCTCGATGTCGGATTCTTGTAGTTCGATCCAGCCTCCCGGGCGTGTATGTCTAAGGGAAGTTAGTAAATGCTATTTGCGGCGAACGGTGGAGACATACCGGTATGCCTGCTGAAATAAGCGGTCCCAATCACGTATTGACCCATTGATGTATCGGAGATGTACGAACTCAAAGTAATCATTCTGATAAAGCCAATCGTGCTCACAATCATCAACTTCGAGTTTGCAATTGGGCGGACACCTGTAATGCGTAAATTTCTGGTCGTGTCATAAGGGTGCTAAGTTTAGCTCTGATCGCTGCTCACCAAATTGGCTCTGTCCAACTCAGGTCGATTCCGAATACCTGTGAATGAGGATAGGTTTCCGCTTTTTGATGGGTTAGCTACAGTCGACGCACGTTGGGGGTGAGTCGTATACCCATACTCGCGGCCCAAATTCCTAAATCCCATTAGAATTCTCTCGTAAAAAAGCGTAATTTTGCAGGCGACGACTCATACCTGACCCAAACCCAATATCTAATATTGGTGAGGGATCACCTTCGCCGGTGGTAATTGGCGAAAAATGAAGATTTCCTCCAAATACCAAGGTCGAGATATGATGCTGTAGATCCATCCGTTCATACTCTTGCTATTGCGGGCGTTAGTTGACCTTTTGGGCCTCAAAATTACGACCGACACAGCGAGGATATTTCAGGTTACATGATCGTTCGGAAAAATATATTCTATAAAGGGGAAGCCGTTAGTAGGAAGGATGTTAAAACCATTTTTATACACTGTGTTATAACATACGTCCTTCATGATATCTATGGTACCTTCTCCCATTCTCATATTTGCATTCCAGATCTCGCAATCGTTCTAGAAGTGTTGTATCTTCGATTATCCTGCCGTCAGAGATGTTAGCCGTTTTATAATTCAGAAGTCAGCTCAAAAAATGAACTATAGGGACTCATTAATTACCCGTCATCCTCAAACGCGGAGTCGCTGTCAAAAGACTACTGATCCCAACCCCCGTACTAGTTAGCCTCTGTTCTACTACCTTCGCGTAGGGCGAAGAAGGGTAAGAAAATTCCGCCAGAAGGAATTAAGCTGACGCTTACATCAGCTGCAATATATTCGTTCCCTTCCTCGTAGTCCCAGTACGAAGCTGAGATATCTGGGATGGTGTTTGCCATTGTTTCTGAAAATGGTGACTTTAAGCAAGAAGGTAAATATCGATCAACAGCCCTATTGGAATACCGGTACGCTGGGTGAGAGGGTATTTGCCAGGGGTTAGTTCAGTAGGTCCCGAGGGACCGGAACCGTGGCTGATTTATGTAAAAGCGGGGGTAAATGGGGAGCGAGGGAGACAGTGCTTCCACACCACTTTATCGCCCCTTAGTTGATGGTGGTTTCGTGTCATAAACGCGGTTGGAAAGTTTTATTAGGTCCTACCTTGAGTGTGGGATTGGGGATGAGACGGGGTTATTATTGCACGGAGAGTAGCTGGGGACCAGTTAATCGTAAATATGCTGGGTTGTGGTTTATTTTTATTTATTTTATGTATTTTTTTTTTTTTCCCTCTTTTTTTTTTTTTTTTTTTTTTTTTTTACTTGACGTGGCTGCCGAGTGGATGAGAAAGCAGGGTTGCGATTCGCGAGGTTTTCGATATCAATCCGCTAGAAGACTTGTGCTTGCTTACCACTAGGAAATGTAATTTCTCGGGGGGGGGGGGGGGGGGGAGGTTACCATTTTATTCCGCTGGGAGAGGCCATTCGCTTCACGGCGTAAGCCACAGAATCTAGCTTTCATTTGAGTGGCTCACGCCGTAATTTTCACTGCATCCATCAGAAGAGGCCGGTCTCTTCCAGTGGAATAAGACGGTAATTGTGCATTATCTGGTAAGCAAGTACTCGTTTACCACGATAAGAACCAGAAAATGCAGTTTCTCAGGGCAAGGATTATTTATATGGAGTGGCGGTGATTCTCATAAAAACTATCCCTGTTTCCGTCACTTGCATTTTCTGGTTCTTTTAGTACTTGCCAAAGTTTGGGATGGTTGCCACCAGACTTTTGGTTATATCTCTGATCTGGTTGCAATCCATAGATTTGATCCAAAAAACACCTCTGGAGGTAACTATCTTAGGGTCTGTTCGGTTGACACAAATATCCATAAATTAGTTGCAATCTACGGACTGGGCCTAATAAAACAACCACCTCCAGAGATGTTTTTTTGGAGCCTTATTTAGGCCCAATCCATAGATTTTCGTGTCAACCGAACGGGACCTTAAAAATTTGGCAAGTAGAGCAGGTAGGAGTTGGATGGTTCCGTGCACGAGTTGTAACCTGCATGTGTGATGATGGAATAAGCGGGCTTGTTGTGGCTTGTGGTTATGTTGTGTTGAGTTTGGGCATGTGTAGCAGCCACTCGGATAACAACCATCTAGCTGGGCTCACATCTTAACTGACTCTGGCTGATGCCGTAGCGTAGGTAAGAAAGGTACAGGAGTTTCTGATCAGGACGGCCCCTTGGGGCGCTCTTTATGCATAATCAGTCAAGAATCTATATTTTCAAACTGATATCTAAAGTATATTCATGGATACATTAATCCATACACTGGAAGACATCCCGTGGATATTCTGAAGGGTCCAAATTTGCAAATATGGCGATAAATTACAGATTGTGCATAGCAACGGCCCGTCTTGATATTTGTAAACTCCCCCCTCCCCCTCCCCCTGGGGGTTGCCTATAGACTATATCTGAACGCCTACAAACCCTTGAAAATATCCATGGGATGTCTTCAGCTTAGTTTGCACAAGCGAGGGAAGGGTACTAAAACTAACGGAACGTAGTTATAGTAGCAACTTGAAGCTTGGTATGGGGTGATTTTTTATGATTCTTAACGCGCACAGAAGCCTTTGGTGATCGACGTATACCATGTAGAGTGTTAGATGTACCATCTCTTTCGCGATGTAGCTAGAAGGGAAGGTGTATATGAAGAACACTCATGGAATTTCTATGGATTCGAGTGTGGGCAATGGGTATATCATTACGCACGATCTCTAACATTAAGATTATTCCTTCTTAGCAGAAGCATGCTATGGTGGATGCGGACTGCAACGGACACCTGTTTCAATGGCTAATTCATGTCTAGCCTCAAAATAATAAAAAAATTCAGTGACCATAGTGAGGTAGAGCTTGAATCAGCGCACATTGCTATGGTCAGCTTTTGTAAGAAAAAACGTTCCCTACAGAGTAATTAGCGAAATTCAGTATCTGAGTGTTTCACTGTGGTGTCCGTTGTAGCCTGCATCCACCATACCCGCTTGGAACGGTCTTAAACATGCACGTCTAGGGGGTAGTGGGTAGCTGGGGGATCTCCCGAGTTGTCTTTGAAATTAACGGTTAGCCCCACAACCATCATAAACCCCAAAGGCTCCCCTTCCTCAGTTTGTGTCATGGATTTTCTGTTTGATCACATCGTTAGAGTGGGTCCGTTGAATGTTAATAATCTCTCAATTACAATTGGTTGCTTACTTTCTTGGCTTCTCAAGGATATTATGGCTCAGATCACCTGAGCGGTTTCATTTCTGTATTATACATTCTGCGGTTTAACGAACTGCCGGGCCAAATCTGTGCCCACAGATTCCGCAAGCCTTTAAATCTTAGGAGATTTAGGTCCATAATACTCTAGATTAGGGAGGGCGCGGCCTTGACGTAGAGGTACCTACTCCATCTCTGGTACGGATGACGTAAGAAAGGGATCCTCTAGTCCGTTGTCTGTAACCTTGGCGTCTTCCTTATTCGCAACGCCTAGCTAGCGCCTACCGAATCGAGTCCGTACGTAAGAGTCTGTCACGGAAACAACAGTTTAAACTGGGTACGTACTAGTCTCGTTCCCAGACCCCATCGGTATTTTTTTGGTGGTGTGGTTGTACGTACTACGATGCATAAATTTCAAAAGCGACTTGATATCATATCGGGAAAGGGAAGTGGCTTCGATATCGAACAAAAAGCCCGTCAAGCACCACGAGATGGATGAAGTTATTTGTGATTGTATTTAACTAGCGTGGGAACTAGTAATTATTTTCGTGAAACGTATTGTGAGCCCTCATTACCTGGTCCCAGATATCTACACCATTGATTAATTTGAGCTCCACAGAATAAAATTTGTGGATTATCCCGGGGTTGATATTAGTCTCGAAGTATATATTTCTCATGAAGCAGATCCACACATTATCTCCGTCTGCATATATCACCATCACCCTCGAGCTCAACCGCACACATACATACATACGTAAGTACATAACAAAGAAGGAGAAGATGGATACATAAAGTAGGTATACTTAGGCGTGTAGTAGAAGGTCGTGATAGACCAATTTTCACGACCTTTTACTAGCGCCTAGGTATCCCTTAGTCTGTCAATGCTGATCCCCCTATCATAGAGGAAGTAATTTTGTATGGGAGATCTATTATTTGACAAGGGAGATAACGGGACCTGTTAGTATAACCACACAAAACTTGTCTCTTCTGGGGGAGGGGGGGGGGGTCAGCATTCAATCTTACTGACAGACTAGGGAATATGTATTTATCCCTTAAGCTGTGAGTAAATGCTGACCCTTAAGAAAAAGTCAATATTTGTTGGCGTTTGCTAGCAAAGCTACACATTCAATAATTGATCTCCATACAAATTTTGACTTTGTATTATAATGGGTCAGCATCGACAGCTTAAGGGATACCAGTACTCTAGCTGCACTGTAGCCAAGGCATATACTCGGCTGTATACCCCGCAAGATCTCGGGTCATTCGGAAGGTTGCCAAGTGGACGGCTTTGCAGAGGAGCCGAATTGCCCTTAAAGGAAGAGATCAGAGTCTTTTACACCAGATCAAAAGCCAACACCACTCTTGTCAACCGCCCACATCCACTGAGATTTTGCAGTAGTAATCTAGCTAGTAGCAACCTCCCCATTTCCAGGAAACACTCGCCTTCTTCGAATTTCCGCTCACCTTATTCTACTACATCTGCACCTTACAACCCTGTCCGATACCTCTGCCTCCACACGATTCGATACCTACATACATATATATCTCAGGATATCTGTGCAGAATGGCTAACATGATGTGCAATACATAATATATTTCCTCAGCGTTAGCCATACCTCCAATGAACCGTTTGCTCGAGTACAGGCGGGCAACCGAAGGCCATAAAGATACTCATCCTGAGTCGAAATCTACCCCCTACCCACATGAGCAGTGCTTGGCTATTGGAAGCCACTTGAGTCGAGTCAGGGTGCATGATCCCATGCAACTAACTCACCGGCCGGTGAATGCCGCGTGTGGTGGGATGCCAGGAGGTTGATCAATTGATCGGTGATGCAATGGTGACTAAGTACTTATATACGTAAGGAAAGGTAGTATAAAGGGACGGGGAAGTGAAGGGTGCACCCCTCATTTCACAGCGTTTCCGAACCGGTCCCCTAAGCGCCAAGCCCACCTTTCTTGTACGGTATGCGAGAGCGGTCCGGTTCGGAATTAAACGCTGCGAAATGAGAAGTACTTAATTCTTGAACTGATGTGAAATTGCTTATGACTAGGAGTATAGCACACTTATACATACTGAGGGGAGTTCTCTCCCTTTTGATTATTTGGTTTGGGCTTTTCTCGGCCGTTTTGTTAACTGTAGAGTGATTCTCTGCAAAGACAATAATGAGAACAGATTTGGAGGAAATATATTTGGGCGCCTATACTGGTATGCTGAATCCACTGGTATTACTGCTATATCTATAATTATTTACATAACCAAAGGTCGTCCATACGCTAAAAGGATCTCTGGGCTAAAGTGCGAATCTACAAATGTGAGCAAAGTCAATAAATGGAGGATTCCCCGTAAGGGTTCTATTCTATTTTCTGGCCAAAAACCTCACGACTTTCCATACTTCAAGTTCTTCTATCTTGTCACTAGTCTTGTTGTGGAAGGTTCAGGGATACAAGTGTGTTGCAAAACCCCCCTTCCTAGGAGCGTTCTATCGATAGATGATAGGTTTTGTATTGAGAACTGTTGCCATTAAACTAATTATTGGTTAAGTATCTACACAAAGAACATCTCGTCTAAGAATGGGTTCGAGAATAAACTTTGTAGATCCTTCAGTTCCCACCCTTGTTCAGCTCCGATTCCCTCCAGTACTCCCAGAAATTTTGGGATCTCATCCTTGTACGACACATCCTTCAAGTATTGCTTCCAATCGTTGCCGTTGACTGTCATGCCTTGCCTGTTCACACACAATTCAGTCAGTATAGGCTAACAACTCGAATTATATGGATCCTTACCATTCCTTTGCCCAATGGGGCCGAGTTTTGATCAACGCTCTGTCCGGTCCTGTATAGCTCATCCACTTATCCGCAATCTTTTGCGCAAAGGGAGCCCATGATCCATCATCTGCGGCAGGCATGGTGGTCAAAACTTCAATACTGGCAGTTCCAAAATTATTTCCTGTTTGCGGCGCCATAATTATTTCGCTGTCACCCATAATTCTTAGTTCAAGCGCAATCCTCATAGGAGCACTGTCGTCGGCATAGACAATCTCGATAGCATCCCACCATGCCTTCTGTACAACTGTCCAGTCAGGCTTGGTTGCATCATTCGCAAGTGCTGGTATAGGAATCTGGAGCTCAATGTCTCGGACCCTCATATTTTGAACACCGCGACGGAAGTGGATGGCATCAATTAGGTATGTTTTGACGTCGGAGTTCGGGAGGCCGAGCATTGCGGCGGTAGCTGTATAGAAAATTAATCCCGAGCCACCCCTACGCAAGATTCTAAAACCTACAAAGAATAACGGCCTGCCAATGACCCGGAAATGCTCGGAAAAGGGGATCATCATTGATTACACCTCCGAGCCATCCCTGGATCCACTGGTTGAACTGGTCTGGAGCAGAAGGATAATCAATAGCGCCAGTTGAATCCTCAGTATTATTCCTATATCAAAGATCATAGGTTAGCATGTGCGATATGGCTTTGAAATGTTACTAACCAAACGTTGACAAAGCTTCTATCTTGATACGGAAACCAAAAGTATTCGGAATAGTACGAGTTCTCAGCTTTGGCAATAAAGTCCAGTCTTGCTTCTTCAAGTTGGGCATCTGTATAAGTTTTGCTAATTGCCTTTGGAACAGTATATCCCTCTGGTGGGGGGATTGTGAGGCCGATCTCAGGCTTCGCCGGTTGCATGTTGGCGTAGGTCATAGCGTCCAGCTCAAGTGTGACATGGGTAACAATACCTACTAAAGTCAATACAAAACCGCAAAGTACAGCTTTAATACTAAACTCATACTCACCCAAGAGCCCAAAGGCACCAGCAGCCGCTTTGAGCTGATCTGGATCAGATACAGCCTGATGCACACCGTTGGCGTCAATATATTCAATCTTTCGAACCAGATCGCTGAGAGTTTTATGCTGAATTCCTCCCCCGTGGCATATAGGCGCATTGGAACCTCCATATGTAATCCTTTTTTCGTGATATATTAGCTCCTGATAATAGAACCTTTGCAAAAGGAATTAAACTTACTCAACCATTACAACATTGAGAGGGACAGTCCAAGCGTTGTTTGCAATGGCCCATCTTCTGAACTCTTCATTTGTTACAGCAGCGCCAAGCCTTACAAGTCTTTTTTTCCCACCGGAGCCGGACACATCTTCCGATGCCAGTTCAATTTGCTTGAAGTCATTAGCAGCATTTGAAGCGGCATTAGGCAGGATAGCTGATGGATCAGGGACAGAAGTGGCCGTCTTCAGATCTAACATAGATACGAATATATGCCCAGTTTCTGAATACATGTCTCCCCAAGTGTGTCTGTACCCAGCTGCACGCACCCGCAGCCCTTGAGCTTTTGCCCATGTGATCAGATTCTGTAGTCCCTTTACCTTTGTAGGGACAAAGGTATACGCGGGGGTGTTGGAAACGGTGAGGCCCCAGTTCTCAAACTCGGCAGCAACATATACCTGAAAGATCAGTATTTTGCTGTTTATGTGTTTGAGAATTTGGAGAACGTACAGTCATTGGAGATGTTAAATTACTTGAATCCTCATATATAACTGGGCTTGTGTCCCTCTTTGCGTTTAACCAACGCCTTGAGATTGGTGTTGTTCCGGACTCTTCCATCCGTTTAAAGTGTTGTTTTGCAGCTGGGCTAGGTGGAATATAGAAACCCCTCTTTGCTATGATGTTTGAAGCTGATTGGCCGCCAATGAATGCGGTAACCTGATCCTGTAGATCTGTGTCTAGCTCACTGTATGCGTTGATGAAAGCAGGATGAAGCTGTATTGCTGAAAGCAAACCACGATTAAACTCCTCGGATGATACTGTACCATTCTGCGCATTCTCAAGGACTGAGGACAGCCCGGGGAACCTGGTGCTGATGAGAGGGTTTAGAAGAAGATAGGACACTATATCACCGAGTATCTTCCCGCCAACCAAATCATCCAATGCTACAAGAACATCGCTAATGATTAGGGTGTCGAGATCGAGAAGCTGACGGTTCTCAAGCTTTGACTCTAGTTGAGGAAGAGCAGTGATAAGGGATACGAGGGGAAGCAACGAGATAAAGAGGGAGGAGAGTTGCATTTTGCAGATTACTTGCTTGTAATATCATGAGTGGAGAAAAAAGGATAAAATTTGAGAGCTATTGAAGGACGTACAGATATATGTATCCTTTTATGAGCCAAGTTACCCTGGGAACCATTACGCTTAAGCAAACTTGGCCTGTGTAGCACTTGAAGTAGCTGGACAGGCTACTGTCAATTCCCCTCCCCCTCGTCCGTCCCCATAAGCCATAGTTCTCACAATCTAACCAAAGATCGTCATTCTTG
This sequence comes from Morchella rufobrunnea, assembly GCA_024713595.1. Taxonomy (NCBI): domain Eukaryota; kingdom Fungi; phylum Ascomycota; class Pezizomycetes; order Pezizales; family Morchellaceae; genus Morchella; species Morchella rufobrunnea. Next base: position 91,909 of record JAMGYT010000014.1, read on the forward strand.
GGTCCCGAAGCGATCTCTCAATTTATATTATTATTACTAGCATATATATAGTGATATTCAAGATATTTTAATCCTGCCCAGTACTCGATTTGTACTTGGCCGGTTACACCTGCATGTTGGCCTAAGCTGAGCATCTGGGCTCGACATTTGATTTAGGTACAATATTGGTGGACTGGGTCTATTTCACCGGCGAAGAAAATTAGAGGGAAGCAACGCTTCTAGATATACAACTTATGAATAACTAACAATAACAGCTAAAAACAATAGAATCAGCCTTCTAGATGCAATAATTATATAAAGGAGATTACTCAATTGCAATTCTGTTACGGTGCTATTATTAGGTTTAGCACTACATGTAACCAAACCGTTGCTTTCGGGCGACGGGAAACGGATGTATATTGCGGGGGCCTTGCACTAGGTTTGTAGGTTTAACAGGCTTCAAACACCTGTCAGGAACTAGTGCATAGGTTAAATATTCTCCATTCAGGCACCCGAAGCGTGAGGTGCCTAGTGGGTAGCGTCATCCCCCGAGCTAGCTACAATAACCTGGCAATGCGAAGATACTCCGAACTCCCGTCCATGATTCCATGCCTAGTTTGAAGGGCCCATGACATTTATTTGGCAAACATAAGGGCACCCGGGCGCAATACCCATATTTCCCGGTTGTCGATCGCAACTTCAAATGAGCACAGGAGACATGGTAAACCCAGCCTACGTTCCCATCGTTTGCAAGTATTGCTCTGGGGGATAAACTGTTCTCTTTGAAAAATAATGGTTCTTATATATGCCCATAAGGTATAAGTACATGTAAGTACTGATTATTGGAGTTCTCATACATTGATAGATCCGGCTTTAGGCCAAAAATTTTGATAGGGTATCTGGCGCTGACAGGCTTGTATTTCACCTTTCAGTGCAACCATATATATATCTCAAACCTGTTTTCAAAGCTCTGGGTTCGAATAGAATACATATAGCTGACATTTGGGTATCTAGCTAAAGACAACCTTGCCGCTAAACTAGATATTATATTCCAGATTTGTTTAGGTGTGAGGGCCCGGGACGGCCGCGCATAGTTAGATTCAACGCGTCGGGGCCGAAGTGGGGGTATTGATAAATCCTGGTCTTGGATCAAGTAATATCCGGGAGGAGTGAGGACCTATATATATGGATACCAGGGAGGTAGATCCGTGATTCCTACAGATAGATGAGTATCAGTCTAGCTAGGTGCCATAACAGGGCATCGTAGAGTTGGTACTATTATCTTATAAAACATCCGCCCGAGAAGAGCCCGCTCAGCCAACGAACCAATAAAACACAAAAATTTAGTGTCCAAAACTTCAATAGGGAGTTCTCAATTGGGGGTAGAAAAAGCCCACTCTTAATTATGACACAAATTAATGCTAGTGTCCATGAAAAAGATTCTGCAAAAACTCAGTTAGTGTGGTTCAGACGTCATCTGTCAAGAGAAAGCATTTATCAAAAATTGCTACCTTCCCATCTGGCTGCAAATGCGCGCCAGAACGTGTTGACGCATAAACAATTAATCTACAACACCTCTAAGCACTAGAAGAAAATAATTATCCCTGTGTCTTAATGAATATCGAATCTCGTTAAATGATAAATGTATGAACTTGCACTACACACTTACCGTAAGGGAATGAAGAGGAGGGGCATATTCATCGTATGCGACATATATTTACGGATTTCTAAAAACTAGCTACATGTAATCAGGTAGGCGATTCTCATACGTATGAGTGACACGCGTCCATCAAGCGCTGGCCGCTCGCTACATGAAGCCCGATACAGCCCATGTCCTCCGGATGGCTGCTGCGTAGCACCAGAGTTCAATCTACTGAATGAGATCAAGGCCAAAGTATTCTAATGATGCATGATTATGGGGGGTTTATATAAAATACGAGGATTAATAGGTGGGGGTACATGGTAAATATATACCGACTGCATGCCGGTAGATATGATAGTAACCAGGAAGAGGAGTTGAAATAAGCTTGATTTTCCCGTCCTTGTGTTCCTGCATTTCATGTTTTGATCAATCCAAACTCAAATTTAGATATAGGTGTAAAGTAGAATAGATATCTCTGGGGAGTAAGGTGTGGTTAGGGATCCATCATGTGGATAATATGTCTTAGTAGCACTACTAGGGGGCAATGAAAATTTCAATGAAAGAAAATATCTTACGATTTCTATGATTACATCAGGCCAGTAACCCTCCACCTAAGCACCCGCCAAGATTCAGACGCTCTGAGGTGACATATGTAACGTTAATACGTGATGCGTCTCCCCTGAAAGGACTGAAAATTAAGAGTACTTGGGTCTAGAAGAAGTGGGTACACGGTTGTTATGTCTCATACACCTTCTTCCCTCTATGTTGGTTTGGTTATCGACATTGGTCATGAATTTGATTATCAACGGGCGCCAAGATATTTCAACTCTTATGTTAGTAATTGTGAAGAATTGAAACAGTCACCCCATTCTCTAGCTACATACCAGTCTACTTCAAAACAACAAAAGCAACAAAGGCCGGGCTTTGAGTTTCCCTCAGTCACTGCCTAGGCTGCGAATACAAACCAATTCCCTGGAAGCTCACACAACCCCGATCCTGATGAAGGTGCTCTCCCCCCTCAGCGCAAAACATAAACTCTTCATATGTAAAAGATTTCGAGATCGTCGCAGTTGAACGAAATCAACTCCCTTGAGAGAGAGAGTGGAGGGACACCAGGACCCGAGAATTACATGGATACACGATCTTAATATATTGCTTTGCTATAGACAGAAATATCTTGGGGTAATTTTATCCTAATTGCGCATATGATTTAACCGTGTTAAGGCATTCTCTTGATGGTGGAATCATCTGTGCATTACCGGGTAATTATGGCGTGCGCCGCGCCTCATTTCCGGATTTCGCTATCATGGAAAATCACTCGGTGGGTATCACGTGGTTGTCATTTATTTACTTTTTGGTAGCTAACCCCTAACAGCAAGCAAAACGTTGATGGATCCGTGATAACGTGAAAGCTGTTAAAATTGGAGGTCCTTTGGTTACTCGATGTTCGTTTGTTGCTTTCATATCTTTGTCGGTTATATCTCACGAGAAAAAACTAGGGGATAGAGAAATATGGGGGGCATTAAGAGCTGAATCTGATTCCCTTGAGGTATTAATATATGCTACAGCCTTTGATGGTGTTACCTGATGCATTGACAACCTTTTTGAAAACTCTCGAAGAGATCGAGACAGATATGATTAGATAATCATTTTTCAAAAATCAACCCCAGCTTATTCCATGAGAAACATTTCAATAGCTCTGGACAAGTAAAAGTTATCAACTTAACCCGACATGTACACCGCGTTGAAACTATCTAAAAGTCACCAGAATTTCAACTTCCTCCAATTAAATTGAGATTTAAACTCAAGTGAAAGGGAACATAGAGGCCCTCAAAATCCAATTCTCTGGTCTTCCTGTTGTGGTTGTGGCCGTGAGAGCTAGTACCGGAGTCGCTTTTCATGAGAAGAACGGGTGAGATTTGTTCTTGCTCTGAAAATTATCGACAGTATTGAGGTCCAGGTGAGTCTATCAAAATACTTAAAACCTGACTCTGTCACGCCCTGCCGGACCAGTTCCAAGTTTAGTGACGAAATGCTTAATATCAACCGTTGATGTAGTACAGCGCAAGTAATGGAATGATACAGACATGGTCCGTCAGGTTGCACCAATACTGTACGGAGCAATTGCAAAGCGACATCTGATTCCGCGTGACACCCCGTCCTTAATGATAATTGTACAAGGAAAGTGACAATTACCGAAACCAGGCTTAAAAGGGGAAAGATTCCCTGAATTTACATGAGATAATCACATTAACTATGACCAACAAGAGGCTACCCAGCGACAAATTGCCAAGAATTGCTATATATAGCACATTTTGGAATACTAACTGCTAGTTTCAGAGTGACCGTGATACCCATTGTCGCTTTGCAATTGCTCGGTACAGTATATGGGGTCGAGGCTGCTAGTAATTAGATAAAGTAAATCATACGCAGAATGTCGGGGTTCGGGCCTGAAGAATTTCCACTTTTGAGAGCTCCTAGTGACGTACATACATAGTTGCCATGGAGACACCAAGGAGCTAAATACCGGGAAAAGTCTCAAGTTGGAGTTTGGAGGTGTTCTATACTGGTTTTAATGTCACTAACTTATTTATTTATTTTACCAGCGCCATCTTGTTTTTTACAATACATTTTGGGGTTTTATCCAATCTCTCGTACTGGTTGCATTTGTGTAGCTAGCGCTGCATGTAAGGGGGACCCACACCAAACCCGCATAAGTGATACAGGTACTACTATGTACATGTAACCGGCCATGTCAGTGCTCGAGTGCAGCTGCCTACATGTACCACTGCATTAGGCGGTTTCGGGAGCTCCGGATTCCACACCTTTGTGTTTTGTGTTAGATCTATCCGTCCAAATTGCATGTAACCGATCTGTAGGGGACCGCCAGATCTCGAAGTTTGGCTAAATTTTGTCTGACCTAGCTAAGATCTAGCTCTCGGGGTATTATGGCTAGCTAGTTATTATGTCACTGCCTCAATGGTCGTATTTGGTAAAGTAAATCTACTAATGATTGTCCGGAACCAGTTTGAGTGAATAAATATCGAGCAAATGCTGGGCACCCTCCGTTGAACTCCCTTGCCTTCATGCGGCGGAAGTTTCATTATTCAAGGGATGGCAGAGGATCTTATATATATACAGTGTAATTAACTTATAACACTTCATACAATTTAATATACTCTACGATTCGCTGTATCTTAGTTCTAATATATAAAAAAAGGACCGATAAATCGAACCATAATGGCCCTTTCCCGCTCAGAGATATCCCTGGAATCTGGTTGTAGGCTCTATGCTATTTGTCATATTTGTAATAGGTCCTTTGCCATGAGTCGCTTTCTTTATATTATATAGGTCGGTTGTTCGTAGATGCGCCATATACCATATGAACAACACATACCCTTCTAAAACTAAGAAGAGTAGAACTCTGCTAACGCATCTGCTCCAACAGCTAGCTGACTGTACTGACGAGGGCGAAGCTCTGCCTTCATATACAATAAATCTCAATAAAGATCCCAAACCTTCTAAAACATTTTCAGTAGACATGACCTCAATATCTCCCCTAGACCTGGCGCATTAGTGTTGTTGCATCACATGTCAGAGAGGGTGGGATGATGGGCATGCGCAGTGAAGGCGGCGTTTTTGCAGAAGCTCTTGTTATGGAAATTAGCTGTTGTGAAAACCGAAGGAATTGGTTATAAATGTGTATGCGCAGTATATGAACATAGATAATACAGTACGAAGGAAAATATTACTGAAAGGATCTACCTCGCTAATTCAGACCCATTTTCTACGTTCCATTTGTTCACCACTGATAAACTACCTTCTCAGAGGTGAAACGGGTCGACGGCTCATATGCATCAAACCGTCATCTTTCCAGAAGGTTGAACCTCCGCCAAAGCCTCATGGAGCCCCTAACAACTTCGTCCTCTGATTTTGTGGCATTCATCAATGGTAGATCCAATGGAGTAACTAGTCCAGAGCTACCTGACTGATCCTTGCCGGAGGTGAATGGATTATCGTTTACACGTATGAGCCGCCAAATCTGAAGCCTGACTTTTTGCGCAAAGTTTTGCTCTATGCGGCTAAAAGGTCCGAGTATCTGGCAAGCGTTATCTGAAAATTCCCTTACTACGGAGGTGGCCGTCTAGGCTGCGAATTTGATAATACCATCCGCGTAAGGGATAATATTGGATGTTATTACCGCTTTCTAATAATCATTGCGCAGTGGAGCTATAACCATCTTCGGGGTAGGGAGGTTGGCGTTAATTCGATCAAGAGGCATGGCCCTCATCACAGATATCCATACACACCGCAAGAAGTACAGGTAATCTCTCTGGCGTATTCTGTGCCACTTCCAGAAGTGCGAAAATAATTCTGTAATGATTTCCAAATGAGGGACCGGACCACATTGTACCAGAAAGAAGGGAATCAAGAGAGGGCGGTGCTGATAGATATTCTAACAATGTTACACAGTGCCAAATTATTATGTGTATTGCCGGTTACTGTTCTTGGTAAGCACAAACCGACCGGTTGTATGTTGCGCTAAAACTTTAGTTGAGACACCATCACGTAGCGTAGTGTGCGTCTCGGGTTCCCAGATCAGGTAATCCTAATAAGGTTTCTGACACTAAATGACAGATAAGGGATCGAGTGAGACCTGATGAGGATACAGAACCGACAGTTGCGGGAAGTTCGGAAATCATATTACTTTTGTTTCGTCATGGAGGCATGACTCTATAAGACCCAGGAAATTTTAATCGCTTTGAACTATATGGTAATAATCGGTCAACCTGTGGTAAGGAATGATCACATGTATTTTTTGGCCGTACAACTCCACGATTCCCTATCATGATTCTGCCTTACTTGCTGCTGACACTGAATTGGCAATTTCCGAGAGGAAACCAATGTTTTGGTGAGATGCTCATCTCAGAACCAGCATATAAGAGCAAGAACATGGTCCAATTACCCCCTTATAGGCCGATGACTCAGTTCAAAGCTATGATTATTTGCCAAGACCGAGTGAGATCTGATGAATCAGTGTATTGAAGAACGCAAAAGGTACAGAGGTCAGTAAATTCCGTAGAGATGAGTTCCCATTTTCATAGTACTCTAGGTAATTCTCTATGCAGTCAATACCCAGGAAGCCTAGGCCCAATTTTATCTAGCCTAGTATCTTCTATAGCTAATCCCAGAAGAATAAGATCGATAGATAGAATCGTAGACGGCTAGTTGTACTTGTTTTAACTAGACGAGCGTCATCACATGCATGGTGCGCATATGTATGCTTATGCAGAGCCTATCTCTGGTACCCGCCCGAAAAGGTACAAAGCCACTGTTTCCTCCCCGCACATAGGGGTGGCGGGAAAAAATCGGATAGTTGGTTCCCCTCCTTCCATAAGAGAAGATACATAATGGGAAGTTTGACAGTTGTCATTCCCCTTTCTTTCCTTATATGTCCCCTCCTCTTTCTCTTCTTACTCTCTTCTTCTCCCTCGTTGCATCATCCTCTTACCCCTCTTACTCATCATCACCCTCCTCTTCCTTCTCACCAGCCCTCTCATCCTTCTTCCCATCTCCACTCCCTTCCCATTATAGTCCTCACCCAGAAAGCATCCTCGATTATCTGGAGTTGGATAGTTAGTTTACATATTATCATTAAACACGGTATGTTTATATCTTCACATTCCTACCATCCTCCTTATCATTCTTCTCTACCCCTCGTGCTAACCGTATCACCTACTCATAGTATTCAAAGCATCTCAATATTAATCTCATCAAGAGAACCAACAAATGGAAGTTAAGCCTCGGGGGGAACCGAGGACATCATTATGCAGATCAAATAACCGCGGGGAAGTTTGAACTCGTCACCTTTCCCCCCTCATGCTCCCCTCCCCTTCCTCCTCCTCCTCCTCCTACTGCTGCTCCTCCTCCTTCTATTGATCCTCCTCCTCCTCCACCACCACCACCACCACCTCCACCTCCTCCTCCTCCTCCTCCTCTTCTTCTTTATACTCCTCTTCATCCTCATATTTCTTCTCCACAATCGGGCTCTCGTCGTATCGCTCTTTGATCCTCATTGAGCGAATCGATATGATCGATATGGATTATAGCCCAATGAAGCTATGGATCTACTGGGGTTCATGAGGTATTTATGGAAACGAATACTTCTGGCAGAGGTTTGTCCAGAATACACCAATCAAAATCCCCCCAAAAAACTTACGAATCAGAGGCATTTCCCAGACTTTGGCTAGAAGGCAGTATCCAGAGGTATGATAATTCTTTTCCCGCTAATTTGCTCGTCTTCCATTAATTATGCTAACATAGTCGTTCAAATCAAGTCCTATAGTAGAGTCTTCCCTCGATAGAACCAACACAAACGAAAACCACCGCCCCAAAGCAGGGCAGCGCACCCGAATGGAAAGCAAATCTATGGAGCACCATCTCCAGTTGGTGTGTCTAGGTTAGTCTAGACTTGCCTTGTCAACTGTATTGTAGTGATCTCAAAACGATACTAATACTTTGTAATTTCAGGCGGGTAAGAGTTGTGGGGATGCAAGTGCACTTCCGTGCATTGGGGTTTGGTGTCAGGGTAAGTCAAGTACACTCTATATTTTTTAGGTAGTTACCTTACTAATAGACCACAGGATCCAACCATATAGGTCACAAGCTTCAAATCATTACCAATTACAACCCTCAGACATTGCTGGACCTTCACAGCACTGTTGGATCTCATAACGGCCTATATCTCTTACCCCTACACCCCATGCTTATAACGTTCACGGTATATATTTATCTTTGAAAATGTTTTATTTTCCTTACTAACTAGTCGTACGTAGTCCTAAATCTATTCCGCCCTTGACGGTGCAGACAAACCTCCCTACCATTGTGCGGGAGGGTCGTAGTCTGGGATCTACTCAAGCCGCAGCTAAGCCTTGACACTCACACGATGCCCTCACTATATACTGCATCGGGGGACACTGCGCGTTCATATATTTTAATTGTGGGAAGTGGTTTTGCCACTTATCCACATAGGTTCTCACACGGGGAGCTTTTTTATATCGGAGGTGTCTACACCCCCTCTCTTACCCGCAGAGGGGGTGCTAGGCACCTGCGAAGAACAATCCTTCTGGGCACCTGCTTTTTGAAATCTCCACGGAGAAGGAAAGACTCGAGAGTCTTCAGATTCTTCTGCTCTTCGAGGTCTCCATAGGGATATCTGGGGGGTACGTGGACAATGGCCAATTAGACTCGCTGGGGGTCTTGCTCTTGTTCTGCCTGTAGTGTGTCTACACTCCCTCTGCAGAGGGGGTGCTACGCACCTGCGAAGAACATCCCTTGTGGGCACCTGCTTTTTGAAATCTCTACGGAGGAGCAGGAGGGACTCGGGAGTCCTCAGATACCTCTGCTCTTCGATATCTCCGCAGACGTATTTGGGGGTACGTGGACAACAGTCGACCCAACTCGACGGGGGTCTTGCTCTGGTTCTGTTTGCGGACGTCAGTGGGAAGACCCTTATATATATTATATAGAGTGTGAGTTTTGGTGGGAGAGCGGGTTCTTTAATAATTATATTTCTATCATATTTATCGGGTACTCCTAGGCGTTATCTTTGCGCAGGATCAGTAGACTTTTATAACAATCTCCAGTATAGGGGTTTTTCTGTGTGGCTTGGCGTATTTCTTGGCTCACTCCTGGTCATTACCCCTCTTAGCCTGCGAAGATGCTCGATGTGATTTAAGTACCCATCAATATATATAATCCATACAAGTTCTTAACCTATAACTAAGACTGCGAAAATATGCTTTTTCCCCGGTCAGATAAGATAATCTATGCCCCCCGACATCAACATAGGCTCGCTGATTAATGAACATTAAGTGTTAGCTTGCTAGCCACATGCACAACCCCCTCACCCCGCGACCACCCTTGTATGCAATTGTTGCCGTGGTAATAGTGGCCTTGGTGAGGAGAAATCCCAGTGCTAGTCTGCACGTGAATAGTTTCTTATGAGGATATATCTATTAGTGTCAAGATTCATATCGAGCCCACTTAGAGTCAGAGCAATGTACAATATGATAGCTACATGTAGTCAGCTAGTTTACTTGTACGTATGGGGTCTCTTTACATGATGTCGAAAGACTTCTTATTTACGGTGGATTTCTTTTGTTTTTCTCGTAGCTAGATTTGTTTGTTTCTATGGTAGATACCAATCGGCTAGGTCGAAAAATTACATGCATCTCGATTCCTTTTCCATCACTCGAATACACGAGAACTTTATATCAATACATATAACATTTTTATCTATACAATACAGACCAACCCATTCAAACAACTCACTGCCCCGCTAAAGTTTTTCAAACAAACCCACCACACCGCTCAAGCCCTCCAAACTAACCCACCACAGCATACAATCAAAGCTTATTCAAACAGCCCACCACAGCCGCCAAAGCGCTATCCACAACCCACTTACCCGGAGAACACAGCCGGTCCCGGAATAGTGTAGCCAGTAAGCTTGGGCCAGTAGATGCTGATCAGAATACCGGGGTCCGAGGCAGAGTAGGTTCTAATCAGAGTTTATTAGTAAATATTTACTTGAATTTGAGAGTGTGCTTATGAACTAAGAGCTTACCCAGGCAACTTGACGGTTGCAGGCGAAGCCGAACCGCCGCCGGTGACGGTAATCTGCGCGCATCCCATGTAGAACTGGGCACCGCCGGTGCTACCAGCCCCGTGCAGGGCAATGATCTCAGATCTGATCAACTGTTTTTCTATCAGTATACCGGGTTATCAAGACAAAGGGGAAGGGGAAATACATAGTCTCCGGCAGGAATGCTGGATGGAATAGTGTGTGAGTATTTTCCAGCATTGGCATTGAGCTTGTCGACGGCCCAGATCTCGGTCGTACCATCGAGGGTCAGCCCGTCGTGGTAGCTATTGATGTTAGTGAGTAACTAGGGCTTCAAGGAAGGTTTGAGGGAGACATACATCTTGAACCAGTTCAAGCTCGATGGACTTGTAGCAGTGGTGGCATCAGGGACCTTGGCGAGATAGGTCAAAATGGGGCCCTTGTGGGTGGGGTCGATAGCCTGCGATTCACGGCCATCGTGGTGCCATTCCATGGTTACGGTGGAGCCAGCTATGAATTGATAATAAGCCTCGGTGTTTGTCTATACATAATATTTAATTGGTATGGAGGAGGGGAGGAATTAAGTACCGGCAACAGTGAGCTTGCTAGCGACGGGGGTACCGCCGTTGACATTACAGGCAAGGTTGGTGGAGGTCACATCCTGAATCGGGGAGTTGCTTGGTGGCTTGCGGATCACACTGCGGGGAAGTTAGTTTACTTTGGGCTTTGTGAATATATGGAGAAGGGAGATGGGCAAGTACGCAGAGTTATCGTTGAGGTATTGCTGTCATATATATGTTAGTCAATCGGCATTGTGGAGTTAGTGAAAGGGCTCGGAGGTCTCTAGAGTTTATATAATAGACCTGGCTGGAGTCATGTATACAGAACTACAGCGGTTGTAGGTATAGTAACTCAAAAGACCTCACGAGTACCTATTAAGAATACGAGTACTTACGAAGGTAGCATGGGCCTGGACAGCTGTCGCCGCAGCGAGCAGAGAAAGGAGGGTGGAGAACTGCATTTTTATATTGAAGGTACCGAGATAGATATCAGACAGACACGATCGATTGCGCTTGACCTTCTGATAATCATACGACAATCTTGGGCCTTTTATACTCTTCTATCTTCCAACTGAGGACTGAGAACTCTCAAAGTCAACTCATACGGGCCGCAAATCCGTTATTGCGAATATTGCCAAGTGCATTCTTCATTAATTGAAAACGTCTTTCGCACCCTCTATTGCGTGGCCAAGTCAAACCTTTCTTCAGCTATCCATTACACTCCTTCTTGGCTTACTCTCTTTGCCAGCTTCACGATATCCACATTCTCACGCCGGGAAAACTGCATATTAATTCCCCGGACCAACCCTGCGGTGCATCCGACGGTCGGCGCTGGTGGTGGTGGCGCTTTCCTGCCTAAATAAGGTTTTGGCAGGGATTGTCGGGATATTTTTCCGACATTGATGGGGCCCAAGACCTTGGCTTTGGTGAGCGTAATTAAAAGTTAAGCTTAACGGATTGGTGTTCCTGAAAAGATGGGGATGAGGGTGAGGCGGGGAACCGGGAAAATGTAGGGTTAAAGAGGCAACGGATCGTTCGCCGTTTGTGTTTTCGGAATAATTGGGATGCAAGGGCGTGATTGGTAAGATGGGCGCAAGGCGGTAGATTTAGTTGATAGTAGTAGAGTAGAGTGCTGAAGAGGCTTTTTTATTGTTTCCCTGGAATGTAAACGGGATATCTGTGGTGGTGGATATGGTAGTCACATGTATACAGCTATGTGAGGTGTAACCTCTGAGACCTGCATCAAGATTTATGCTGACCATTGACCTCTCTACCTAGAGTACATTCTCACACATGCACCTACTCTATCAAAATCTTTACTCAATCAGCCGCAGCGCCATATACTCCGGGCCCAAACTGGGTAAAAGTAGTTCACTAATTATCCCAGATACTGACTCTACACTAACAGGAACGAATTAATCATGACTGACGGTGAGCTAAAGTCCAAGTTACCGAGCTAGTAGCTACCTATAGGTACCCAGGCATCTTCACCTAAAACTCTGTTTGGACTTCATTGAACACTCAAAATTCATTATGAGTCATATAGTAAAGCTTAAAGTGGTGATTGTCTACGATATGTACTCGGGGTGCCGATGCAGTAGAACGGCACATCAATCATTGACAATTCCCTTCTTATGCACATGATACGTAAAAAAAAAGGGGGGGAGAGGAAGAAAGGAAAAAGGAAAAAGGAAAAAGGAAAGAGAAAAAAATTCCTCCTTTCCTGCTAGACATGGCATTCCCGGACGGGAAACGGCATATACTAATTTGGTCAATGGGTGATATTGGGAAATGGGTATCCGATTGCCTCCGCCATGTATTCATTGTTGGGACCGAACATGCTGGAAACCAGATAAGCCACCATTCTCAAAACCAAGCAGCTGGCATTTCTCAATTACACTTACGAGCCAACCACAGAATTACATGATCATTCTTCTAAATATGTTTTGCGGTTGTTAGGATAGGATACAGGCTCTTGTTGGACCAGGATATGGGGATGAGGTTTGTTGTCACCTCCTCCCCAGTATCACCACCACAGGGACGAAGGTAGTCAGAATTATATTATTACTCACACTCTCTCAAAACCAACACGACTATGATTATGCAGCCGTCAGGGCTGTGCACTATTCTATCTTGCATTATCGGCACTCCCCTGTCCTTAATGCGTATTCACTCCAGACAGACCTCAGATTGAACAAAGAACAAGGGTATCATCACATAAACCCCTTACAAACCTCTTCGCAATACTCCCACAACCGCTTCCCCGTCTCAGGCATCATCGTGTTAATATCCTTCCTTGGCGACGCTCCGATCCGGCTCCAGGGGAGGATGTATTTTCCGTTGTGTGTTGCCTCACTCACCTGCGGTGCCAGGCCCGCGAATAGGTATGTAATGGAGCCGTACTCGATGGGGTACATGAAGAGATTCTGTTGTTTGTTAGTTTACCCCCGAAATTAACTAGAACAGAGAAAAAAAACACGAGTTCGGGTTTTAAAAAGAAAAACACAGAGATACAGGGAGTACAGCGAATATATGAAAGAAGTACTGGAAATAGCGGGAAACACTTTAAGCACTAGAAATAAATAAAACATCGAAAACAGTACTGCAGGCACTGTAAAACACATGCAAACATCGAAACACCGGGTACAGCAGCGGGAGAGGGGAGAAGGGGAAAAAAAAAACTAATAAAAACCAAAGTCCTGGGAGGAAATACTCACAACACACTTTGTAATCCACCTCGGCGAATCCCTCATAATCTCCGTCCCCTTGATCCACCCCGGATCTGCCGTCTACTCCTCATCAGCAAACCTAATAACACGACCGGCACCGAAAACACAGAAACAAAATACATACCATACTCAACACACCCGTGCCCTCCCAGCGTTTTGCGCACTCTTGGCCCATAACGATACACGCAACCTTGCTCTGCCCGTACCGCCATGAGGTGTCACGGCGCCCGATGAGCGCCTCTATCCAGTGCTTACTCTTAGGGCTCTTGAAGCCGATATCGGGCCAGAGGATGCCGCCAGCAGGTGGGGAGTTTGAGTGCCCTGATGATCCGACCTACATTTTCAAAATATAATTAACCAACTTGTACCTACATAGGAACTCGTCAATCGCGGGATTGTTTATACCCAAATGACGCGCACACTGCCCTTCGCCGTCTCGGGCATCGCCGCAGTCTTGACCATCAACGGCGTTAGAAAGCTCTGGAGAAGCCATGCCGCAACTGCATTCACGCCCAGGTTCACCTCAAGGCCCTATCCCCCCCCAATCAAATCAGCCCACCCTTCCCCCTCCTCCTTCAAACAAAAACCCACCTGCACCGTCTCCCCACCCTTCGGAATATTAACCCCCGCATTATGCCACACACAATCCAACCTCTCCGCCTGGCTCAACACACTCTCTGCAGCAGTCTTCACGGTACTCAGATCCGCCAAATCGACATACACAAACGTCAACGACCCTTTCGAGTCGGGGTAGAGGGTTTGTATCTCGGCGATGGCCTTCTCGCCGCTGACCTTGTTGCGGCCAGCGAGGAAGAGAGTGGCATGGTGAGAGTAAAGGACCTTTGCGAGCTGCAGGCCGAGGCCGGTTGTGGCGCCTGTTATGAGGTACACTTTGCTGCTGAGGCCTATTGTGGGGAGGTCGGCGGATATGAAGTGAGGGGCCCTGGGGGTTAGGAGGGGTATTCGCATGCTGGAGGTGAGTATATCTAGCACTTTAGAATGACAGTTGTGCAGAGGCTAGTACAGAGATTCCTCAGGTCTTCACGGATTTAAAGGGGTCAACGGCGCGTCCTCTACTTTAAGTGCATACATACGAGCCCTTACACCAGTGCGCCATCTATCCACCATCCTATTCGACTAGCCAACTACCACCTGCAGTCGAGTGGCAGAGAATCGCACCCGGTTCTTGGTGTTGTTTAAATCTCAGATTTGATCGGCATCTGCAGGGGTGTTTAGCCGTTGCATTGGTCATGGCGTATCACTCGAGCTCTAACCGGGATTGGTTGGCGTGACGAGGAATGCGGACTGCTATGGTGGCTTTTGAAGGAATGAGTACCAATGTCTTGATGTTTTTTTGCGGGTTCGTTCATTGGATATGCATGATTTGGGACTCGAGGAGGTGAGTAAGGCAGCACTCTTACATACTACCGTGTGACAATATGCAATGGATCGACCCCGCGGCAGATCTACAGGTACTGCCGTTGCCTGGCGAGAGGTAATTTATTATGCTGTGTTAGATCTAACCATGCGCTCCACTTGAATGGATTTGAACTGTCATATAGAAGGAATAGGCTTCGAATTCTTGTATAATGATATCTGATATGGGATGCCGAGTACCACAAGATTGCCGAACCATTGGGAAAGAACTGTACGCCCATCCAGTCGTCGGAGTCGCGAGGTATCCTTATTTTCTGATTACTCAACATCCTTTACTCGCATATATATCGCTGTAGGTTTACCTCCCAATACACGGCAAAGCCAACGCTGCAGCCTATTCGATTAATTCCTTACTCTGAGACCCTCCCTGCCTCCATCACGTCCACCTTGTTGTCAGTTTTCGGTTGTTTGGCATCTCTATCTACCTGAGTCGTAGCAACGCAGTTTGACACCTTAACTCCAAATCGATATCCAGACACAAAGTCTATCGAATCAAAGCAGTGCATGAACCTTCCATCCGCAAAACCTCCGGATTATTGAGTCGGCGTAACCTTGTAGTCGCATATCCAATATGTATTGTCGCAACTAGCAAAACAGATTTACTATTTCCCCTCATATTATATATGTATCTCCCATCTAGATGCCAGGAGGAGTCTACATGCCAATTATAGGCCTTGTTCACAAGCGGCATGCCCTCAAGCAAATGTCGTTCAAGGGTGTCTTTTACTACTTTTCTCTACAACTTTACCACCATTCCAATTAGGCCAGGGATTTTGTATATCGATATCCATATCATACTCGATCATTCAAGCTGTGGTATATCTATGGAAATTCCCCTGTTGAAAACCTCAATTTTCTGTGTTCTCCGAAGGTTGCGCCAATACATATTGGATATGCGAGTAGGTGTTTGCATAGAGCACATACTGTAATTGAACATTGACTACGGTAGAGGGTGAAGTTATATTGTGTGGGAGAGAAGAAGAACGAAGTGATTTGAGTGAGGTTTGAACACGTGACCTTTTGTGGAGGTAGTGATGTTACTAGAAAATGAAGAGTTTTTCCAATTGTGCCGCTGAATAGTTCAGGGTGAGAGGGGATTTTAGTTGCCCTATATATACAGAGTTTTTACTAGCACGTGATCCCTGATTACATAACCATATCCTTGTTCCATCTATGACTCATTCCTCATTACATGATTATTATTCCACATAACCGATGTCGCAATGCCAAGCCCTAATTTTAACACTTCCTCACTTGCCACATCGTATCCTTTCTGAACGCTACGCGGGTTTCGGAAGGCCTTTAGTCATGACGTCTGCTACATTGTCGCCGGTAGAACGCAGGAGTTCGAAGGTTCCGGCTTCAAGTTGCTCTCGGCGTGTAGTGATAGTGTACGCCGATATGTTTCGATCGATCGTGGATCCTGGGTTTCGACTTTCAGGTCTATTGATCCTGTATTGTCGATGTGTAGGAAGTACTTGGTAGGTTTGTTGAAGTTCCGTTAAGATTCTTTAACCATACTAGTTGAAGCTGCAGTGACAGAGCCATATATTCGGCTTCTGTTGTTGAGACTGCGACTGATTTCGCTTTCGGCTTCTCCAACTTATTGCTGATTTCCTAGTCTGAAGACGATGTCAGCAGGCGATTTCGATCATCGAGGTTGGAAGCGTAGAACTGTCTGAGAATCCGTCGAGTGTTCTAGAATTCCCTTCGGGTAGAACAGTGTCCAGTCCTTGGTTCCGTTGAGGTATCGGAGGACTCGCTTTGTTGCTCGTGATATGTTCCTCAGTTAGACATGAGGAGAACTGGGAGAGGCGGTAACGGTATGGGTGATATCTCTGGTCTTGTAGCTATCTTTGGCATACATGAGTGATCCTATTATCGATTGGTATTGGGTTTGGTTCTCGATGATGTCCTCAGGTTCTCCTTTACGAAGGGTGAGGTTAGGTTCGAGTGGAGTGCCGACTGGTTTAGAGTCTGCCGTCCCAAACCTTTCTAGGATTTTGTTGATGTATGCATGTTGTGATAGCTCAATACCAACCTTTGTTACCTTTATTCCAATTCCCAAGATGAATTTCGAGTTACCGAGATCCGACATTCGAAGTCTGCCTTAAGCAGTTGTTGTACTTCTTTTCTGAATGGGGAGTCGGGTCCGAATATCATGATGTCGCCTACATACACCGATATGTATAGTCGTTGGTATGTATGAACACGCATGGGTCGGATTTGGCTGGGACAAATCCTTTCCGTTGAAGGAGTCTGCTAGGAAGCATACCATTCACGGGGTGATTGTTTTAGTCCGTATATGCATTTCCGAAGTTTACACACCTTGTTGTCCTGCCTGTAGCCATCAGGTAGTTCCATGTAAATCTCCTCTTTGAGTATCCCGTATAGGAAGGCTGACTTGACGTCCATTTGTTGTGGTATCCAATTTATTGAGCAGCTAGTGCTAGGAGTAGTCTGAGTGAATCATATCGGGTGACTAGGCGAAAGGTTTCATCGTAATCTTGGTATTGTACTTGGGTGAAGCCTTTGGCAATGTAGAAACTTTATACCGGATTCGATGGTTCCGTCAGTTGTGTTTGATTTTGAATACCCACTTTCCTTTTTACTACTGCACGATTTGTTGGTCTGTCGAATAATGCCCCAGGTATGGGCCTTGTCTAGGGCGTCTTTTTAGTCTGTATAGCCTTTTTCCATAGGGAACGATCTTCGCTTTTATGGCGATTGTAGGTTGAAGGTTCGACTAGGTATATCCGCTTCACTTGGTGTGTTGAGGAGTCGTATTCTGTTTGTAATGCACTTCTGGCCCTTTTATGGTCATCCATTAGTGCTTCCATTTCGAGTCGCTTTCTCATCCTCTTCCAATGTGTCGTCGGTAATTAGCCTTTGACATTCTTTGGCCATATTCTTTGCCGAGTTCCTTCATCTTTTCTGTATTTCTACTTTCGTACTCTCATTTTCTAGCTCTGATTGTTTTTCCGTTCTTTGGCGGATGCGAGTTGATCTTTGTTGAGGAGCTGGAGGTGGTGCTATCTCAGGTTGCTTCCCCTTGTTAGGTGTTACCGGTGGAGATTGTTTAGGTCTCTCGGGTGTTTTTGGGGGGGATCTGGATAGTTCCTCATTGTGTGGTTTTTCGGTGGTTGATTCTGGTTCGTCTTCAGACCTGTCTTCTGATTCGTAACCGTCATCTGTTGGTGCAATCGTATTAGGTGTTAGGATAGGGATAGATCCGGTTTCGCAGTTACTTCCCTGATTCAGGAGAACGTGACGTCTCGTGATTCAATTACCCTATGTTTTGATCCGACCCATATACGATATATTTTATTACTGTCTGTGTACCCAACTATCATTCCTTCTACCGCTCGGGGAGCTAGTTTGCTTCCTGCAGGCCTAGTTTCTTCCGGGATGTGGACATAGCATTTCTTACCGAATGGTTGTAGGTGTTGGATACTTGGTCGTACTCCTTTCAGGGCTTCGTAGGGTGTTATCCCTTTTAGAGTACTGTGTTGGAGTCGATTTTTAAGGTAGACAGCTGTTGCATAAGCTTCTCCCCATAACGCCTTCGGATAGTCCATGATCATGCACCTGACCATGGTTGTTATCGTACGATTAAAGCGCTCTGCAATTCCATTTGATTCATGGTTTTATGGGGGTGTTAGCTCGTGTACTATTCCTTGTTGTTGGAAATCTTGGTTATGTTTTATTGACATACTCGCCGCCATTGTCAGTCCGGAATCTTAGTACAGTGGTGTCATACTGTTTTTTCCATTCTGGTGACGAATTCTCGTATGGCTATCTTCAAGATCATCCTTTCGCTTGAGGAAGTATATCCAGGAGAACCGAGTATAGTCGTCAACGGGACATATAGTATCTAGATTTACCTAGTGATTCAGTGCCGAATTGTCAGACAGATCTGAGTGGATTAACTCGAATGGTCGTTGGGATCTAGTACTTGTTGGTGCTGGTTTCTGATCAGACTTTGGAGAGACAGTCCTTGCAGTGGAAGTTGTCTTTGGGAGGCAGTTTCTGAATGTCGTCGTATAGGTTTTCGAGTGTGGCTGGATGTCCTAATGCTTGATGCCATTCATAGTAGGAAACCAATCGAATTGTATTACTAGCTAACTGTACATTCCAGAGACCCTTTTCCAATTTTGTCCAGATTACCTTTTTACCCGCTTTTGTGATGAATTTATTTCCTCCTCCTGACTCAGTTCTAAACCCCTTTTTATCGAGGGTAGGTTTTGAGACCAATCGCGTTTAAAGTGTGGGGACCAATTGTACGTCGGTGAGGATGATGGAGGATCTAGTTCCATCGGGAAGGTAGCAGTCGAAACTAGCGCTTCCCAGTCCAGTGATCCATGCCTGGTTCCATCAGCTGTGTGGACAGTTCCAGAGTAGGGTCTGACGTTGTGTAATTGGTCTTCAAAGGGTGTGACATGAGATGTTGCTCCAGAGTCAAAGATCCAGGAAGGGGAAGGAGTGGGGTCATGGCACTACGCAGATTGTAGTGGCTGAGTCGTTTATGACTGCCGATGCTGATTCCTTATTTTTTCCTTTTTGTGTCCTTTCTCTTTTGTTTTGCTCTTGGAGCCTCCGACAGTTGGTGTAGTCGTGGCCTTTGTAGGAGAGTTCCGCTTTTTGCACCATGTGCATTCCTTCTCGATGGTGGTGGTGGGGGCGTCTTGGTGTAGAACGCTTTCATTTGTGGATACGGGTTCATCCTCGTGTAAGCGAGGAGTCTCCAAGACGTCTCAGAGTGAGGTCCCTTCTTTGTCTGAAGGTTGCTACGACGTTGTCCATCGATTTTGGTAGTGAGGATAGGAGCATTACTGCCATGGTTTCATCGGAGTTGATAAGCGATTGGAAGGTTTTGCTACCTGGTTATCGGCAGCCAAGACCTGGGCCAGTTGTTTGCGGTATTCATCGAAGGTGTCCAGGAAAGAGGACAGGTTGTCTCCTTCCTCCATCTGAATCTTCAAGCGCTGACCAAGTTCACTAATGTGGAGGGGCTAACTTTGCCGAATTTGGTCTTCAGTACCGCCCATGCTTCATGAGCATTTTCGCATGAGCTACTGCGTCTTGGAGGTCTTGATTCTGGCGGTGGTGAGGAGGGTTACGATGGTATCATCGATCCTTTGCCATTCGCTGTAGTCTTCGTCTTCGTCTTGGTTTGGGATTTTGCCGTTTATAGCTTCCCACCACCACTGACTCTTAATGCTCTTCTCCAGAATCTGGTCCACTTTTGATAGTTTGTTTGACCTCATAGTTTGGGCAAACCATCAAATTTGACTGGGTTTACAGATGTACTGGTGACCTTCTTTTCTGAGGTTTCAATCTCAGCTGGCAGTTTGCCAGAGGTCTTAGAAGATTCTGCAATCGGAGAGGTGGACATGATGTTGTATGAAGTGTATAGAGTTAAGCGATAGAGTTGGGAGGTAATGCAGATTTATTGTGCAGAACCCGGGCTCATAACCTGAAGTTATATTGTGTGGGAGAGAAGAAGAACGAAGTGATTTGAGTGAGGTTTGAACATGTGACCTTTTGTGGAGGTAGTGATGTTACTAGAAAATGAAGAGTTTTTCCAATTGTGCCGCTGAATAGTTCAGGGTGAGAGGGGATTTTAGTTGCCCTATATATACAGAGTTTTTACTAGCACGTGATCCCTGATTACATAACCATATCCTTGTTCCATCTATGACTCATTCCTCATTACATGATTATTATTCCACATAACCGATGTCGCAATGCCAAGCCCTAATTTTAACAGAGGGGATATATCATTCTTTAATCGATAGTTTTATTAAGAATATCGAGGTCTATCCGTCATAATCACTTCCAGGCCCTCAATATGCCCTTGCAGCTTAATATTACGGCACGGATACGCGAAAGTACTTGCTACTGGCCCACTACTAGAATTCGGATCAAGGACACGTTCAGTCCTGGAATATGTACATATGTAGAGTATAGTCACATACCCGGATGCATACAGTAGTTATACCCACAACCGAGCCGAGTATTCTATTTTCGGGTGTTGCCGTATGGGTTAGAATACCGTCTCTTGTCCGTCCCTACAAGCAGCCTATGTCTTCTTACAACTCATCCAAGCCAAGGTTATACAGACACTCCCACCGTCATTTCACTTATAACCCAGATATATTGCGGTGTGACAAAAGGAACCGTGATATATATCATGTTGCAACCAAATTTTATGGGAATGAAGTACAAGACAATGGATGTGAAAAGGAATAGTTGTATAGTGAGAATGTTGAAGATTGATAAAACCTATATCCCCCCCGAGTATTTGCCTTTAGAATAGACTTTGGGGATTGATTGATCTAGGCAGGTTGCTACGCAAGACCACGGTTACTTTTGTCACCTGTCCATGTATCAGTGGCAGTGGCATGAACCCAGTTTTCAAGCCACTTGCACACTAAATCCCAAGCCCAAGCCCCCAATGCACGGCTAATTATGTACCAGCCACCCTCCCCTCCATGTCCCCGCCACACCTCCGTCCCAACCCCAAAACCACGGAACTCCGCTCCTCCCCGGAACCCCGAGTCGGAATGCGGCGCCGTTCAAATCTTCTCCATCTACATAGCATGGAGTACATAGATGATGGATGGGGCTATGAACACGGCTGGTGATAAGATATAAACCCGACCGGCAGCCGGAAGAGTTTTGTATCCAGTGGCCGGGTGAGCAGTAGAGATGGGTCTGTAGTAGCGTAGTTACATATCTTCATGTAGGCAGCCTTACAGCCCTATGTGGGTATGTGTTCCAGAAGGAGTGTCATGTTCGAGGATAGGATTGATTTGGCGCTCCTTGCGCCAAACTGTTTGTCCTTTATCCGCGTCCTCACAGGTATTGTAGAGCGCTATTCGGTGTATGTACATACATACGTACAATAAGCTCCAGTAGAAGATTTCCAGTACAGTCTTCTACCGCCGCTTGACGAATACTGCCAGTTGACGAACAAGGACTTTGGGCCAATAGAATTTAGAAACCTGTAAATCTCGTAACCTGACTGACTGCCACAATTGCAACCCTTGTTCGTCAAGTGGCAGTATTCGTCAAGAGACGGTAAAAGACTGTACCCCTTCTACCAAACATAGATCTATCCTTCATCTTCACAGAGACGCGCCTTGGGGTCCGTTTGGCAACAAGACACAACGGAGTTTCTAAGGATTAAGGGCTAACAAAAAGATCGTTGAAATGGAGTTTACAGGGGCGAAAACCCGTTTTGACCTGTTGCCAAACGGGCCCTTAACCCCCCATAACCAAACCCTAACCCACAAACCAAGATTAGATCACCTCTAAGCGAGCCAATCCAATTCAATGCAGCCCATCCCACAATCTTCGGGTGTCACTGGCCTCGGCTATTCGCGCTTAACCTCTTCCGCGGGGTGATCGGCGTTGCCGGAAGGGTTTAGGCACTTTGCTCCATACAGGGCGTAGTTCGTATGGCCCTGTTTTTCCAGAGATCATTCCTGTCACGGATCGGGGACTGGACGCTCCCGTGTTGATAAAGGTTGGGAGTGGGCAGTGGTGGTATTGGGGGAGTGGAGTGTGGTGAGGTTATAATTTACGGTTTTATGAATATGGACTTTTTGTGATGATGGAGAGATGTCCCATCTGTAATTGATTGATCCACCAGACCTGGTCATATCCTGGCCTCATACGTACCGGTGACATGATATGTGCCAGTTTCCTGCCTGAATCATCTACATAAGAGACGACAGTTCCATATCTATCCATCGTCACGTCAATTCAACTTTATCACAAATATCATACCCACAAACGTTAAACATAAATACCTATACCCACTCTTACCTAATCAAATATACCACCGATACCAAACCATCGCCAATTAATTCACAGCGACCCCCACAATGGCAGCCGCCGCCGCAGCCCTCTACCAAACCTACACCGAGTGTTTCCCCCCCACGCCAACCTTCACCGAAAAGTCGCTCCCCGATCTCTCCGGCAAAGTCTTCATCGTGACCGGTGGTGCCTCGGGCGTCGGCTTCCAGCTCTGCAAGATACTCTACAACGCCCACTCCACCGTCTACCTCGCTGGCCGCAGCAAGGCGAATGCCGACGAGGCAATCGTCCAGATCGCAAAGGTAGAGGAGGGAAAAGAGCCCTCGAAAGGAACAATCAAGTTCCTGCATATCGACCTCACGGACTTGGCCACTGTCAAGTCAGCCGCTCAGGAGTTTCTCCAACAGGAAAAGCGGCTGGATGTCGTCTGGCATAACGCTGGGGTAATGCTGCCGCCGGAGAGTAGCAAGGACGCACACGTGAGTGATCCCCTCTTACCCTATTGGCTGTTATTGGGTGGAATTGGGTTGTATGCTTATGTGACTTTAATTGAGCGTAGGGCCACGAACTCCAACTCGGCACCAACGTTATCGCGCCCTGGCTCTTCCAGTCTTTTCTCACTCCTCTACAAATCTCCACCGCGGCACTCCCCGACACGCCCAAAGGCAGCGTCCGCAGCATCTGGGTCGCCTCACTGGCCAACAACTCTGCGCCATACCCTGGTGGGATCAATTGGGATGACATCAATTTTACCAAACCCTTGAAAGGGCTCAAGACTATGATTGTGCCCATGGAGGGAAGGATCTTGAAGTATGGGCAGAGCAAGGCTGCGAATATCATCTTGGCGGCAGAGATGGCAAAGAGAGTGAGCGGGACGGGGGTGTTGGCTGTCGTGAGTTTCCTGGATTTGATTGGTGGGGTCAGGTAGATGCTAACTATGAGAATCGTGCCAGTCACTCAACCCCGGAAACCTAAAATCCAAACTCGACCGCACCTCGCCATGGATCGTTCAGACGTTACTGCACACGGTAGTTTCATACGATGCCTACTACGGTGCACTGACCGAGCTATTCGCGGGCCTGTCCCCCGACGTCACGGAAGAGAAGAATGGAGCATACGTCATACCATGGGGCAGGTTTGGGGAGCCAAGGGCAGATATTAAGCGCGGACTCGAGGAGAATGGGAAGAAGCTTTGGGAGTTTTGTGAGGGTGAGTGCAAGGAGTATTTGTAATGATGAGCGCAATGAGTAGTTTTCGGGACTCTTGGGTTTTGTGTTGTTTCCCCTGTTGAGGATTTTCTGCATGTTGATCTGGTCTTTATGTGTGTTTCTTTTTTTTGTGGTGTGGGGTTATGATGTATGAAGCGAAGCAATTGGTTTCTTTTTTTTTCCAGGTTTAATTGTGAATGAGGTTGGAATAAGGTTTGGACGCGCACATGTTGAGTGCAGCTATCGATGATGGACTTGGCGTTTCACAATGTTTTCTTTCTTTTTTGATGCGTGCTGGCCACGTGTGCTGTATGGACGCTTCGATGAAGGGCCGGAAGGATCGATCTTTGTGGAAGTGCGGGAAGGGCTGATAACAAGGGGCATATGTGCATATCTACACAATTGCACTCGTATCTCCGTGGCGCCCATCTTCTTTGGCTACCATTCTGTAACTACAAGAGTTGGCTTTTCTGGATGGTTTGGGGGGGGGGGTGGTGGTAAGTGTTGGATAGCTATGTATGCAGGATCCGTATCTTTCATTCTCATTTCCGTATGATGTCTCCTGTGTGGTGTGCTGTCAACCGATTGCTTGAGGGTGGGTGTGGGTAGAGAATGTGCTCAGCTGGCTCGTGAATATAAATCTAGGCGAGATATAAGAGCCCTGCTGAATATCTGGATGAGATGCATGAGGAGTGGGGTACGTAGAATAGCGTATCCCCATTCTTCGTCAACATAACATTTTCCTACGCACGCACACACTGCTCAGGTAGATAGAGGGCTGCCTTTTGGCTTTGTGTTGTGGGTGGGTGGGTGGGCTGGCTGTTTGCGGTGTTTACGCTATGGGGGTGCTGTTGGTGTATATAAACATGTGTTTTTACTTTTTAGAGTAGTGGTCAGAAGAGGG
The DNA here is from genome assembly GCA_024713595.1 of Morchella rufobrunnea. Lineage (NCBI taxonomy): Eukaryota > Fungi > Ascomycota > Pezizomycetes > Pezizales > Morchellaceae > Morchella > Morchella rufobrunnea. Next base: position 116,815 of record JAMGYT010000014.1, read on the forward strand.
GTAGATGGAGAAAGGCACAGGGACAAAGACCAAGAAATGAAGTCTTTTGTTCGATTCGCTATTATTCCAAATATCGATGACGAGTATGCATGGAGGCAGGGGAAAAGTCACGAGCAGACCTTCCTTCACCCACACTCTATCCCCGTGAACCTCTTCATGATCACTCATTCCATAGCCACCACACCCAAGATTGAAAAAACTACAAGACTACAATTCTAGACCCACCATAATCCCATCCCATCCCATCCAGAGTCATGCCTACCATACTTTCCAGCGTCCAGCTAACGGAACAGAAGTCGTGATTTCCCAAAAATGAAGTTTCCACCACGGATTCTCTAGCCATGTTATAGGATAGGTTTTAGTGTAGGTTCTGCGACCACCCACGGGACGATCAGATCAGCACTCCCACTTCAAAACCGAACTGGACTGCGGCTCCTCCCACTGTCCCCACACACTGGTCAGGGTAGATATATACATGTAGGCACTACTCTAGTTGGTGCGTTGCCTCTGTTAAGGTTAAATGCAGCCAATAAAGTGCGGCCTTGGCAGGATCTTACCATGAAAAGTTGGTGGGGGGTAATAATTAAATTGCCCCCTCTATTTTCATGGGCGATTATTAAACAGCACATCCGTTGCGATCCGCCCTCTTTCTCTGGCCTGGAGCAATACCTCACCGAAACCCAGCCTGTTGCTAGATCGAGAGAGAAGTCTCTCATGCAAGAATCAGCACAGGTCATGTCATGCCATCCAGATTATAGTCTACCTACTCGCTACCACCGGTTAGAGACACTCCTTCAGGCTCCGCGGGAAAAGAGGACGTCTCTCCATTTGAAATTCGGTGTTTCTTACTCGCTCTTCACCGCTGGTACATAAATGCTTCCCGTTCCACTCCGAGCCGTGACTAACGAGTGTGTACTCTTGGAGAGAAAATAGGACGACTTTTACGTATTCCCCATCGTGGATGAGTAAGGGTGTTGCCATATCTACTTCTCTTGTGGATTCCACAACCCGGGATTCGGCTTTGCTACCTCTGTGATTAGCATCTCCGTGGCGGCCCGCGGAGTTCTACTGTTTGACCTCGAGGCTTTTGTTTTTTGAGGGAAAACAGACTGTACCTGAGGCGCAAGATGGAATCTTTAGGATACCAAAGAAGGAGGAAAAGATTGAAGGAGCTAGAAGAGAAACACAACGGGTCCTTCCGTAGCCTACAGCGATCTTGGCTGAGGCTGGGCAGCCACAGTGCCTACAAAGTGGCTCATGCGCAGGTTTCAACCTTCTTATCTTGCATAATCAGTTGGTTGGTTCTGATAACGGTTTCTGCTGGTACCAATAACCCAATAACTACCATCGAGTAACCAACAACCCAATGTCTCTAATAGTACGCTGTACGGTCAAGCCTCTTCCCTTCACCTATGGAGAAAGATACATGCATGTATCTAGTCTGGGCTTACATAGGTATGAGCCGACTCTGACTCGTCTCTCACTTGAAAATGCAACCCCCATAGGATCGGGCTTCTTCGGAGGTGGAGCTCAGTGGCGTGGTATGTACCTGGCTAGCAACGGTACCCGGAGAAATACTCCCTAAACCCTGAATATGTACTTACGCCACAGCATGCTCATGGCCCAAATGCAGTGGCGGACCCCGTGAATACTTTTCTTTTTCTTTTTTATATATATATATATAAATGCTTCCTGCTCCCTTGTGGTTAATTCATCATACTCTCTACGTACCATCAATCCAACTACTCTCCAATTCTGATTAATCCTATACCAAAGAAATAAAAAAATAAAAGAAAAACCTTCTCTCACCACAATGCAGCATATTCCCCCAACCTCCCTCAACTCCCTCCCAGCCCGTGTTTCCTACGCCAAATCCTTCATAGGGTTCACCTCCGCCGATGCCGCGGCACTTCACGCCGCCGCCCCAGTCGTATCCGCGCTCCTCCCAGCCGTCGTCGACGCAGTCTACAAGAAGCTGCTCTCCTTCGACATCACGGCCCAATCCTTTGTGCCGCGCCAGAGCGGGTATGAGGGAGATGCCCCAACGGACATCAAGGACTTGAACCTCGAACATCCAATGATCAAGTTTCGCATGGGCTTCCTGAAGGGCTATTTGGTGAAGTTGGTCAGTATGGATTATGAGAATGAGGGGACTTGGGTATGTTTGCTCTGCCTTGGTGTTGCTTTGGATTTGGAATTGGGCTGATGGATGGTATAGGAATATCTCGATAAAGTAGCACTCATGCACACGGGCGTCGCGGGGTTCAAGCACCGCGAGAAGAAGCCAGGGCTAAGGGTCGAATACATGCACATGGCGCTCCTACTCGGTACCCCCCCCCCCCCCAATATACTTCTGCCCTTCTCACCCCTCATCACTCTTCCCCCTCACTAACACTTCATATTACCATAGGCTACGTAGTAGATATCCTCCTCTCCGCGATCGTCGAGCACCCCGACCTCGATAACTCCACAAAGTCTGCCGTGCTGCGCGCATTCAATAAGGTCCTCTGGATCCAGAACGACCTGTTTGCACGCCACTACATCCCCGACCCCGCCACTTCCTCCGCCGCTAAGCAGTGCAGTGTTAGTAATGGTGTACTAGCGGGCGTGGCGACGGTGGTACTCGCGGGGGCGCTGCAGATTCTTTGGACACAGATGAGGTTGTAATGTGGATATTTGTTTGGTTTTGGTTTCGCTTTGTTCTTTCGGTTTTGGCGCGATATAAATCTCCTGTCAGTGTTGTGTGCTCTTAAACGGCGTTTTTGTGTATGTTATTTACGTATATTCAATACCATATTCTTATTTCTTCGACATTAAAGGGCATGGCTTCCATCAGGCAGAGGTACCTCGAAGCGTATGCTTCTGGTTACCCTCGAGCTGCTCGTAGGCCACATTCGCGACGACATATGTGCTCAGGGAACGGGAAAAACGTATTTCGAGATTCTAGTCGGCCAAACCAAGGCTAAGGCGGAGAGGAGTCAAAGGCTAAAAATAATCCCATTTTGCGCAAGAAGGGTGAGCCATAGAGGCAAAATGATACGATACTTTAAAAAAAAAAAAGGTGAGAAAATTTCAGATACCATTTTTTGATCTTGAGGTAGTGGGGAAGTCAGGGAGCGATTGAGTTTGCCCCCTCCCCCCTTTTTTTTTTCGATGTTTTTTGTGGTAGGAGAATATGGAGATGCGAGATTAGAGATGGGGGGTGAATGTGAAGAGAGATTATTGAATATAGAAGAATGGAATTTGTCATCAGACAAGTACAAGACTTTTGTACGATATACCGCGTGCATTTAAAGGAACCTAACCCAGTGTGTTTCGACCAATCCAAGCTTCCTAAGGTACTTACAGGTACAATATACACCTCAAGTGCTAGGGCGGACTTCAAGGACAAGACATATCCTGAGACCTATTGGCTGACCAGCTTCCTAGGTTGGTACACATTACACATACGTCATCATCGACAGGGACAGGAACATCAACAACAGCTCCCAAGATCTGTTGATCGATGTTTCTTCTTATCTTCTCCACTTTGTGCTTCGGATCGGAGATAACTGAGCACGAGCGAGATCAAATCTGAGGGACCTCCAACTGTGCCTGTCCACACCGACCGTTATTGAGGTCTATCATTTCCGTAAATGGATTTCCCTGCACGGAGATTTCTGTGGTATTCTTCTTACTAATTCAAGGAGACCCTTCGGACTTTCCCGGTATTTTTCGGTGAAGAAATTCCATCAACTTTAGATTGTGTTGGTTAGCAGGAAGATGTACTCGCCTGACATGCGTAATACATGTATTGGTCTCATTGGATGGGATTTGGGGGGCGGTACTTTACTCAATATGCGTCGTATGCATAAATACATGTAGGGATCTTATGCAACGGTACTTTCCCGCGATATATATGGGTGCATGCTTGAATGATTACATTTATATATTCCGAGGTATGTAGGTACCCACAATACCATCACTCGCTTACAAATACAATAAACGACGTCTAATCAGCATGAACATGGTCCGGGAGGATCATCATAGACACGGGAGACTTTATGCTTATTCGGCGGAGAGACCCCGCACACCAAATGCTACCATGGCACCACGAGTGAGAATGGATGACTGCCTGCTTACATCATGAAGCTACTACTGTATCAAAAGAATAGCGTACAATTACGAAATGCTTTGGATCGATTATGCAATTCAGGGTCTTTGATGGGAAACGTAAATATTTCCTGTGGTCCATCATAGACCCGGGGATCGTATCCTAAGAATCCCTAGTAACGACATTGATCAAACACCAGGCTCCGTACCCAGGTTGCCTTCTGGGATTGGGGCCGGCAGTTTTAAAATTGACTACCCGTGCTTATGGTGCGCCATGCATGGAGGTTGGTGTGCCACCTCATATCGAATTCTTGTATTTCGCATCCTTCTGGAATTGGTGTCACCAATGTCACGATCAGTACGGAGGAGCACCGCTATTCCCGTGATTGTCTAAGGGTTCACCTGTCCAAACCTTAACAACCCTTGGCATGGGGAAGATGGTGGCACGAATAAACAGCATCGAAACAGATCGTGGGACCTTTCATGGCCATGGGGGGGGGGGGTAAAGGGGAAGGATAGCTACTGAGTGTGAGGGGGTGGTTTGCTGTTCTTGCGGAGGGTATTTCGGAGCTATTGAAGATTACTTTTTACTTTTTCTTGGGGTATTAGATGAAGATGCGATTACCGACACAAGCACGCCATCTTTCATCGTACCGAGAGTCCCAAGCCCAGGTAAATACGATCAACGGATCATGAAATCTGTGTGTTCCTGGTATCAAACTGGTTGTCCCCCCCTCTCCCCCTTCCACCCCCACTCCAAATTGAACATGTGTTGTGTGTGTTTACTCGATTGCTGCTGCCGCGGAAGTAAACTGATACATACCCAAAAGTCACCAATCTTTATATTCTCTCCCTCTCTCTACTCAATCTATTGGGTGTATATAACAATAGAGCGAGGGGGTGCGTTCCAGTCGGACAGCTTATACTGCAGACATGGGTCTCACTTGTGCATGCAGGACCATACAGGTAGGCTAAACTGACCTTCGCGAAAGAGGTAGGGATTAAGGCGTGATTTTCGACCAAGAGTAGTGGTCAACGTCAACGACACCTTTCGCCTACTCCCCGAATAACATACGTCCTGGCTTTATTAGTCACGTCCCCTCCCCTCCTCCCCCCGTCCCGTACAAAATCATAGCCAACAACACCAGCTCTCACTCTAGTCCTACTCTAAATACTTATCCCGCCAACTGCAACTGTCTGTCTCCGGCATAGGCAGATGTAGTCGTTCTACTAATACCTGCCAGGCACAAATTTTCTGATACTAATCGCGAGCGCATAATATGTACCTATACCTACATACTACATATACATAATAGGCCATACATGGTGGCAGCCATGCCATCTTTCTCTCGGGCGAAAACGAAAACAGCACAAAGATCGTGCAGCAGTACTCGTTCAATATGGTCATCAAAGCAATAAGATGCGAACAAGTCTTTCTTCTCCCCCTGGCCAACACTGATGGGAAAGGTTACAGCGAAAGAAAAAAAAAAAAACACTAGCACCATCCTCGCCTAAATGATGTGATTTTGACAAAGGAGTCATAGGCTTTTGAAAGTATTGATAAAGATTGAGACGATGCTCTTGTTTTATTTTTATTCCCCATCAAAAACATACATCTATCCAACAACCACAGCAATACCTACTATCACTACTGGAAATCTATCACGTTCACTACTACAGCTTGGTGCTAACGCTACTACTACTACCTCGAGTTACAAAAATAGTAGCTTGACGAAGAACAAATACGGAAAGATCACCAAACCTGAAATATTATACCAACCAACCAACCCCCCCCCCCCCAAATCTTCTCGCTTGTCCCTAGACTTGATGCCTACCGCTACCCCCATCAACCCCCCCAAAGCCAAACCCACCATGACCCCCGCCCAAATAGACCACGTCGTCGTCCTGGTACCCTATGAGGACCTCCTCAATCCCCCTAAATGGGTCACAGAGAACTTTACGCTCACCCCCGGCGGCCGTCATTCTGACGGCAAGACAGAGAACAAGCTCATTGTCTTTAGCGACGGTACATACCTCGAACTCATTGCCTTCATCAACGACAATCCTAGCCTACGCCGTGGCCATCCGTGGGGTGGAAAGCGCTTTGGCTTCATTGACTTTGCGTTGACCACTCCCGCGGGGACACAGTTCGACTATGCAGGGCTGCGCGGACGGATCAACCAGAAGAGTGGAAATCTCGGTATTGATTATGACCAGCCACTTGAGGGGGGCCGCAAACGCGATGACGAAACGGACGTCCGCTGGAAGGTCACATTTCCCAAGAACGTCGCGGGCGCCGGTGTCCCTGGCTCTGACATTAGCCGTCGCGGCGAGATCCCGTTCTGGTGCCACGATATCGGCGCAAGGAATCTACGTGTTGATACCAGCGCGGCCAACACCTCTCACCCCAGTGGCGTCAAGGGAATTGCGCAGTTTACGATCCTAGTGCCGGACGGGAAGATGGACAGCTATGTGGATCTATACTCGTCCATCATGGACAGCAAGCCAATTCGCATGTTTGGGACGACACGGCTGCCACTCGAGACGCCGGTCGATGTTCCGGGGCTGGTGAAGCCGTGGGTGTTTGTGGAGCCGCCGACGTTGGATGTGGAGAAGAAGCGGTTGAAGGAGAGGGGTCCGGGGATCATTGAGATTGCATTGAGGCTTGGGGAGGAGGCGGTGGGGGTGGTGGGGTTGGGAAGGCCGTCGATTGATGAGAAAGGTGTGTGGATACATTTTCTCAAGTGATATCGATGGGCTTTTCTGTCCTTGTCTCTTGATTTATGGTCCTGTTTGGTTTGATTCTGTTTTGTTTCTTTCCTGTAATGATCATTCCACTCTGTGAGTGGGATGATGGATTTTGTTAGTGCCTGTATTTTCGCAGTGGTTTTTGTTTTCGGTAGGTAGAATATCTATGCAGGAATAAATGGAAAAGGAATACCAGTTTCAAAACCTCTTTAACCAAGTGACCAACCTCCCTTGTTCCATGATATCAATGCCGTCGTCTAGCTCCAGGGCAGGGACATCAGATATCGGGTTAATAACCCTAACCCTGCTGCCTTTTGTCTAATCGATAGGAAAACTCAAAAACCAGACAGGAGGCCCTGCCCCGCGCTTCTACTTGATCGTGGTCCCGAATTACTACTTAGAGCGCCCAACTGGGGCAAAAGACGATTACAATCTAGCTAGGTACTCGACCTCTGCCAGATCTAGCCTGGTATACTGCACTGGTCACAATTCAAAAATTCTTTATAGACGGCTAACTGAGATCAGAGGGAATGCCAAAAACGCAAATTCCAGGCCGTTTTCCTACCGGAGCAGGGAACCAGGTAATGGCTTGTGGCCAAGACGCTTTGCGCCGCGCGCCGTGTTATGAATGGGGATCAGGGGTGTTGAAGTAAGTTGTTCCAGGGCGCGGACAGGCTGGGTTCTGTGTATGGGGTTATTGATGGACTTTAATTCTGGTTTGGGTGTAGGCGTGGGGTTAGCTGCGCTAGAGCCCGCCCTCCGGCCTGTGGTGGAAAGAAGGTTAGTACCGCGTATATGGATCGCTTTTTGGGGGGGATAGGTTTTCTTGGAGAAATGCGTTGGTTGTATGTCTAGTGATTCCGGTGCCATAGGTCATGTCTTTGGATTATTACTCATTCGTACTCGTATCTATGCTTAGCGCTGTTTATTTGTGTAGTTCATTTTGTGTAGTTCATTTTGCATGATAGGAGAGCGACAAATAGCACAATCGGGCCATGAAACACGCATTATCACTCATTGCCATGAATATCACGACTTGCAAAACTGACGATGATATTACCATTTGTCTCACTCAAAGGTAGCTAAGTTAACGCCAATTATTACAGACCCCCTAAATACTGCCGACTAAAAAAAGAAAGGAAAAGGAAAAGGAAAGAATCTCGTAGTGAGGATGGTTTAGCTGATGCAAAGGTTGAAAGAGAAAGAGCCTAAGCTGGTTTAGCATCCTGATAAACGCAGAGGTTTCGAAATGGTTGAAGGAAAACGACATACCTTATATTTTGATGGAGGCTCACTGGTTGAATGGATTACGTGCGGTTTCCAAAGTGCAATCCATCTCCAAAAAAACTCCCCCAACCTCCTCCCAAAAGAAAACCAATCAAGAACCACTACGCTTGCTGGATCTCGTCCCCGGTACCGGAGGTATCAGAGACGAATCCGGAGGACTCCTCCTCGACTTCTAGGAGAGGTAGATTGAGGTTACGACGCATAGCCTCGACATTCTGGCGTCCATAACGGCACCCAGGGCAAATGATGTCGACCCTCTTGGGCTTGAACCAGCTAAGTGTGGCTTTATGTTCTTCGACGGATCTGATACAGGTAGGGTCGCCGGGGGAGATCATACAGTTGTGGCCGCACTTGAACTTTGTAAAGAGGTGGCGGCAGGTTTTCTTAGCGGCTTTATCTGCGGCGGGAGCCATAGTGATAAGGGATTTAGTTTTTATGAGAGCTAAAGATTATCAATTTGTGAAAGATTAGATTTTCTGCAGACACCCGGTGATGATGACGGTGGTGGTGGTGATGAGGGTTGTGGAAGCCGCGGATGTGCACAGTGTATTTATACTGTGGGAAGTGGCATCGTGGGATCGTGGGCCGTGACGCCATTCCGAAGCAGTGCTGAGGGCTCCGGCCTCAGGACTTGCCCTAATTCTCTCAAGGCGGTCCTTTTGGCCTTTTCTTTAATCTTAATCTGTTAAGTGGGCCCTCAGAAGCGGCCTTCTATCTGTGCTAAGTTGGTACCCTTATGCCCGCACTTATGCCCGCACAGCGACGCACGGGTGGCTGAGCGCGGATACAAGCACATGGAAGCTTTGGGATATGTTCAAAGAGATGCAGGAGCTTATAATTAGGTATTCCCGTGAGTATACGGGTTCGTCTCGGTCAGCTGCTGTCGTGGTAGTTGGTTATCAGGTATTGGGTGAAGGATTCCGATGCGGATTCTTATGTTTACGATGCGTGGGTATGTATATGTAATTTCTAACTACAGGGACCTTGGTTGATACTATTCTGCTTGCTTGAGGGGGGGTTTCCTGATACTCATTGCCGAACGATACCAGCGTTCATCCTATCAGTCAGTCGAATATATACATGTATATACCGAAGAACTACAGACCACCGATCAAGTTGCCAGATTTCCAGCAAGGTAGCCAAGGCAGATACTGTTTTACCTGTCAAACCAATTCAATCCTGGTATTCTCTTTCTTCCCCAAGCTCTTTGTAGCATATACAGATCTCCATATAAACAATCCAATCCCCCATAACACCCACCCACCAACCTCATAAAACCCAAACAGTGGAGATAGGAACAGACCGAAGACACTAACTACAGCACAATCAAACGGGCTCACGGTCAAAACTGCAGTTCTGCAGTATTGAGTGTAACTTTGTATTATAAATGAATTCGAAGTTGCATTTGTTGATGTCTCGCACCAAGCCTCATTCGGCCGTTTGGGTGCCAAGCCGAAGGAAACCGAGTGAGCAGCCATGTCTGGTCTGGGACAACGGGGGGTAGGATAACATTCAACATGTAAAATAATAGACGGGAATTGTGCTATATAGAGAGTTGGTTATTGCAACTCAGGGCGCTTCAGTAATTTAATTTGTGTTTATGGGGTTGCTTCAAGGATGGGTTTTCATTAATATAATGCTAATCTCTCGGTGCTGTAATTAGAACTTCCTTAACACTCGCTAGGCCTTGTTCACTCGCAATACTGGGTACCCGTGTATGTTGACATTAGATTTAAATATGCTCATGAAGACGTGGTCATCACGGGGAGGTGGAGATTTTTCTACTGCGACGCTGACAAATACATGTAGTAAAACCAGATTCGATTTGGCCCAGTGGATTGTTCAATTCCTCGGCGGAACTTCCATAGTCATTTCTTGCTGTGAATTCAGCTATCCCATAGAAGGAACCACGGATCACTGGAATAATCTAGCTACCAGATGATTGTATTTAGTTTTTTCCAATGACTAATCCAAGAAGCTAATTATCCGAGTGATATTTTGTGACCAAACCATCAAGGAACCCCCAGATCACTCTCTGTATTTTTACGCTTGAGCTTCACAAGCCATATCTTTCTTCAATCTTGGGACCAATCCACCAAAGATATACTCAGGATCCCACTCATTCTTCAATGCCTCCAACCTCTTCACCCTCTCCTCGCTCCCATATGTGTCTACAATACTCTCATCGCCTCTACTGAAGCTTAGATAGGCTTTAACCTTACCCGCGCCGCCAAAATCCTCGTGTTGCAGTGTTTTCCGGACCGTCTCCCCGAACCGTACAGCAGCTGACTCAGTGTGGGCGTAATCGTACCACAAAAGCGGGAACCTGAATTAACACTAGAGGTTAGCAGATGCAAAGACAAGGAAAACCCGGGATAAACATACGCCCACATGTTGACATTCCTATGCGAGTACGCCGTATCATCCGTCCTTCCCATCTCTCGAATCTTCTCCATCGAGAACAACTGCATGAGCACCACACTCCGGAAAGCATCAGGATGCGCTGTGACAAAACCGACGTATTCCCCCCAGATTGTGCGAATTCCCCGAGGACACAGCTTCTGAATACCGGTTCCGAACATCGTCTTGTACCCGCCAGCTAATTGTGACGGATTTTGAATGGCATTGATTTGGTTATACGGAACACGCGCCTGTTGTACCTCGAGTGGGGGGCCCAGAGGATGCAATGGAGTTAGAGAAAGGAGGCTCTTGAAATGGGCTTCGGCGTCGGAATCAGAGCCAAAGTAGTGAAGCAGTGTCATGCAAAGTGGGACGACCTAGTTTTATCAGCAATGACCGTAGAGAGGATTTGCCGGAAAATAAAGCATGGAGCCTAGGCCAATGGACAGCATCGATGCTATATTGGTAAGATCAATGAGTTTGGAAGCTCAGCGCTGTCTTCAATCACCAGCCTTACCAGTAGGATTCCGGTCCTATCCACTACTTAGGCACCATACTCTACTTCCTGGCAGGTACATATATGCCAATGAGTGTAGCGGCGTTGGGAAATTTACCTTGCTACCCTGCTGCATGCTCATAAACCCAAAGTAAACAGCAGCCTCTCCCTTCTTATAATCTAACTCATGGAGACGCCCAACCAACTCTTCAAGGTGCTCCTCACCCCACATCAATGACCTCTCCCAAACTGTCCCATCATCGCTGCCCAGTGTCGATAGAGGGTACGTGCGAAACGTCAATTCAACTACTAACCCAAACTTCATCCCGGCCCCTCTCAATGCCCAGAACAGCTCTGGATTCTTCTTCTTCGACACTTCAACTACCTCCCCCGCAGCTGTTACGACCCGAGCACTCAGAAGATTATCACTGATGAGTCCATGAAGACCATTGAGGGGCCCGAAACCGCCGGCGAGAGAGGAGCCAGATATTCCAACTTTATTGCAAGAACCGGAAACTTTGCGAGAGTCAGTTTCGTTAATCGGGATGCAAGGCCTGGTGCTACGTACCCACACAACGGCCTTGCGAGTACACGGCCTCCACCAAATCTCCCGTCAAGACACCTGTTTGAACAGTGACACTCTCTTCGTGAACCGTGATTTTATTCAAATTGGAGAGGTCGATGATGACACCACCCTCCCCGGTAGTGCAGAAATTACTATGGCCGCCTGCTCTGACAGCGAACGGGATCGAGTTCAAAGTCGCCCAGAGGACCTAGGGTAAGTCAGTAGTGGATTATGTCGAATGGGATAGGACATTACCCACGGTTTCGAGTGCATCACCGACGGTGTGGATCTTGATAACTGCAGATGGCACGTCCTTATTATAGTCGGACCAGGAGCTGAAGGCCGCATCGAAAACCTCAGCATCTGAGTCAGGGATAGGGAGGACCCGGGCCCTCCAGCTTAGTCTTTCGCTCAAGTTCTGCAGAATCTCGGGTGATATCTTTGATGTTGCCATCGTGGAGTCTTTGCTGGTGTTGTAATGGGCGAGAGTAGACGGGCATGTTAGATGCCTTATATCTAACATTGAATTAATTCTTTCTACGGGTACGTACGTCAAATAAACTTTCGCTTACTTTCTTGGACGCCGGATGCGGACGTCCCTTTGTTTTCGTGGGCTTGGCCATCCTTTGTCTATAATGCGGCGCCGGCGAGCAGCCATTTGAGACCGAATAAAGGAGGTGCTATTTGTTAACCCATCCAATCATAGCATCGTTCGGTACTTGATTTTTTTTTTTTACCCCGGGTTTGCCTAAGATTAGCTTGGTAGAGTGCCTATCACGTGGTGAGGATTTATATCCTGTATCGCCGATAAGGCTGGGAGGGGTTCTTTTATAGGCTCTATAATATTCAATATTACACATGCACAGAGCCATGTACAACTACAAACTTCGAAACCCCTAGCAAGACTACACCCTCCTGTATTTATTATAGTTACATCCACCCTAAGTCTCTCCACATGCCCACCCAACAAACTCACTGGGGGGTTACTCAATACAACCAGAACCTTATATATGCATGTCATACCCGCATATCAGCAGGTACCGACTTCACCACTCACTAGGACACCCCCACCACTAGGACAGTTGACATAATAATAACCAGAAGATCCACGTCGCAACCGACTTCCATACCCTTTCTCAACCAACCTAGCCAGTCAGGTGGGGGTGTCCTGGTGAGTGGTGAAGTCGTGTATAGATCAAAGTCGAAGCCGAATACCAAAAAACCGACATCGACCATAACACAGGCGGGGCTATTTCGGGCCAAGTGGGTGCATGCTTAGGCCCACTATCGATCGGAAGAGCATGTACCGCAAAAACTCGAAAAAATTGGCCATCTCCGGTCATGAACGATTAGTTGAAGTATGTAGACCACATCTTCTAATTTTGATCTCACATGCACAGTCAATTTTTCGGATATCTACAGACACAAACCTAATTTTCACCGCTGCAGACTAACCCTTCCTTAGCGCCAAGCCTCTCTACTTCACTAGTAACCAATCAAACTCAAACTTCTACTCACCAACTGAACCCATAATAACCTGCTGCAATAACTCGTGTGGGTGGCTCTGGTATGAATACCACTGTCTGGGATAGGGTAAGAGAAATATTCTAGTATTTGCCTTTGGTTAAAATATATCGAGGTCGAGTGACCGCTAATGACTAATGAGAGGATCTTGTCTACTTGAAATTTAAACATGTTAAAGAGATGCAATTAAGTAGGCAACCCATGAACCCACTCCTAAAAACATACACGACTCTCTGTGGGAGTAGTACATCCCCACACATCTAAAACTATGGTGAAGGATTTTGCCAAGCCACACTCCAAAATGTGGGTCAAATGCGTACCTGCGCAACACAACCCCAACCCCAACGGCGGGTCTCAAAAGAAAAGGAGAACTGGCTAATGCCCTATGAGAGGACATCCACCCAGCTGTGATTACTGGTTCCAGAGGGGGTCGAACCCTCGACCTTGGCGTTAACAACCAACCCCTGAAGAGGTATAGTATTAGCACCACGCGCTAACCAACTGAGCCATGGAACCCTGATATTCAATCGAAAAACACATAATATCTCTCAGTTTTGTTAACTACTCTTCTTGAAATCGCGGGGGAAGCCCCATATGTATCATGATATGCCAAATGACATGTCTTAAGACACGTTCAAGGGCCCTTTTCAATGTGGCGGAACAAGATATGCAAGGGTCATATAAATTTAGAGGGAAGATGAAATAAACCGCGTTCGGGCTGCGTATCAACCGATCGGTTGGACTCTCGGTTATATATTAATGTCCTATTCACGGCCATTCTCTCCACTTCTAGATTCGACATCTCTAGGTCGAAAATCTTATTTAGACCAAGCAATGTGAAGCGGGAATGCAGTAAACCGTAGCACAGAATCGACCAAGGCACGCGGTGACTGGCCGGGGGCAGCACCCTGGGAGGGCCTCGCTTTCCTATGTAGAGCGCAATTAGGTGGTTATGGGACGCAGCGTTTGAGATTAGTGGACATAGCCACGAAGTATTTATCGAATTTAGGGTAGTATACCTGATCTCGACAGCATGATCCGGCCCATGTTTGACGCAACTAACAATACAGGTTTGAGAAGGTTTAGGCCTGGTAACTGTTTTTTTACCTCGACCTCGGATAAGTAAAGTAATCCTTTTGGAATCCGAGTGATCATTCATGAGCGACAACGAAGATTAACTCGCCGTCAGGATAATGCAGGTCCCACAAGCTGCATTCCGATCCAGATTCTAGGGCCTGTGCCTAACAACTCAAGCTTCTCCACTCTCCGCTAACTACTCCAAGAACTTCCAAGGTCCAACGATGACCGATTGGGAAAGGACAGCCAATCAAGGATGTGAAATTCCAATTCCGCGCTTATCTCACCAGAGCCTCACTTTCCTCGATCCACCCTCTAGAGAAAAACAGGGCACCCTTGTCAGACAACAACAGCAGAACAAAAAATGGCTGGTGATTGAGTGGTGTGATGCCGTGCGGTCCGAACCAGGATTATTCCCTCATATCCTCATAGATTCCTGGACCTGGTTTTTTTTTTTTTTTTTTTTTTATCTGCGTGTCCGGGGGAGGATATATCGCGCAGCATACATAGCAAATTTCTTTGCCATCTCATTTTTTTTTTTTTTGATTGCTTTTCGGACGGGTACCTTTTTTCTGACGGTGAGGGTATGGATGGGGGTTAATTTGGTCGGTGAGTTGGTGGGTGACGATGATGTCGATGGATGGGCTGGGATAGACAGACGGTTATGCGCTTAGCCAGGTAAGGGAAGTGGGACGACATCTACACAGTGATGCGGTCGCTTTATACTTATCCTTATCTCTCCTCTCTGCACACCCCCAACCAAGCGACGTAAAGCATCAACTCCATTATAATATCGCTCATCACGCACAGTTGCTGTCAATCCCCAATAATTAATTACGTTTATCTGTAATTACGAATCTCATGGCTCTGACGAAACTCATTTAGCTGGCTGACTAGCCGATATTTATTTATCGGAAGGGAAAGGCGGTTTTTTCTTTCTTTTCTTTTTCTTTCTTTCTATTCCTCTCACTCGCGCTCGGCATTATTCCCGCAACAGCATCTCTTTTCCTTTTGCCTTCGACCTTGCCCGGTCCATCCATCCGGAAATTTGGGGTTTCAGCGGTCGTGGTATTCGCGCAAAAATGAAATAGTAAGGCGGGTTCCGCCATTGCCGGCCTGGCCTACGCAGGAAGCAGAGCAACGGAAGGAGAAAGAGAGAGAGGACGAGTGTCAGGGTTAGGTTAGGTTGATTTAAAGCCGAATTCCGGATTCGAATAGTAATCAAAGGGCAACTGTCAATGAGCGTTGCTGCAGAAAAAAAGAAAGAAAGAAAAAGAAAAAAAGAAAAAAAGGAAAACCTCAAGTAAGTTACATGATAGGATCCCGAGAATGAAAAGAAAGTTCTTGAGGATGCCGTACCCATCATAATGAGGGGGGAAACTATTTCTTTTATGTTATTGAATAGCAGGTTGCATGATGTGAAGAATTCATCCATGATGTGATAATCGCAGCAGAAACAGACTATGGGTTATCTAATCGATACGGAGAATCGATGCAACTGGGGGTGTCGTGTTGGTTGCAGCTGTCATGGGACTCGCCAAGAGCTTCCTCAAAAGCTTAGCAACGCCTTCCTCGCGCTGCATCAAGTCCGCTGGGTATTGTCTCATTACGGAAGTCTCGGCACTCATCATCTGTCTCACTGGACACTGCTGCAGAACAAAGAACATTCACTGGCTCCTGCACAACCACCACCACCACCACCACCACCATCACAACCCACACATGGCTAGCTACCAATGGGGGATTCACAGAGACTGCTATTTTGACGGAGAATTGTGGCTTTATCTCTTGCAGGGTGCCCCAGTATCTATCTGCCCATTGTGAACTGCCATTTAACAATTGTTTCCCCCTCCACTGGTGCCCTTATTGGTGTAGGTTGTGCCTAATGAAGCACGCCACGATTATCTAACGAAAATCTCTTTTTCCCTCGAAGAAGGAGAAAGGATGTAGGAGGCATTTTGTAACGAACCAACCGGCCGGCCAGTAGCTACTGTAGTGGGCCTCCCATCCCATCCCCCCCCCCCCCCCTTTTTCATCCCTCCCCTCTCCTCTCTGCCCGATAAACAGTATGGAAAATCCCTCAGAGTTGAGCGCTGTAGGTGTAGGCATGACCAGGGAGTGGGGGGTAAACGGAGAATGTAAAGATTAAAAGTGAATAGGGTAGATGATACACAGCTGTAGAGTATTTTGTGGAACCTCTGCCATCCACCCGAGAATTTCTACCCTTCTTTATCCCCTCTTCCCGCCCACCTTTCTCTCCCTCCCCTCCCACCCTCACTCTGCCTCACTCAACTCAACTCAGCTTCAATTCCTCAGAGCCACCGCCAATTGCTGTTAACTGTCGCGTGCCATTTATTTGCTGCATTCGATCGATTGAGTAGAGTCACTATTAATTATCCTTCTCCCCCGACTTCTCAAACCTTCAAATTTACCGGAAAAAAAAAAAAAAAAAAAAAAAAAAAAAAGATAAACACGGTTGCGGCAATTGTCAAGGTGTGTATACTCAATCGCTTATATTTCCTCTTACCTCATGGCTCGGTGGTGTGGGAGCAAGCTAAGAGACCTTATATCTGTCATCATACAACCGAGCTTTGGGACTGTCTTATTACCCCCCTCTCTCAAATCCCCTCTTTCTCTTCTTCCATTATTCCATTCGCTAACAACTGTTCTCTCACTTCAGAAAAAAATTACATTCTCCGAAACAAAGCCAAACAAACCTCTCCACAACTTAAACATCCAAGATGCCTGCTCTCCAGCCCCACTATTCCGCTCTCACGAAGCGTGCCAGCAACTGGCCATCAAAGAACCGCGGAGTCATGGTCGTTTTCTGCATCATCGGCGTCCTCATCATCATGGTCATCGCACTCATGCTCCACAAGAAGCTCGCTGCACGAAAGAAGATACGGGCCGAGGCCGACTTCCAGGCTGGCAAATAGACGCATTAATGGCATGATTTGCATGGTTGTTTTCATGTTTTCATTGTAAGATTTTTATGGGGTGGTGCGATACATGTATTTCTTTCGTTGCTTTTTTCTTTTGTTACTTTTTTTTTTTCTTTTTTTTTTTTTTTCCTTTACCCCCTCTGTGCAGGACGTCATGGAATGATATGAGGGATCGGACGATAGGATGTGATCACGGAACCGGACATATGTAATGAGGATGCGAACCAGGGAGGGAAATAACGGGCCATTGGGTTGGGGATGGACATTGCGATACGCGGGCTGGACATGTCTCGTGTGAGGGTGGTATGATGGGCCGAATGGAAACCACATGCACATGCACATACGCATACCATTCCTCTAATTGCGTCTCATCCATCCAGCTTCTTCCAGTCGGGTATATTGCCATTTTCCCTTAATTCAGCGGCGGCTTTCGATTGACGAAACCAACCCGGACCATCCTGCCTGGTATCGTTTAGAAGCTGGGTGGTGGGAGGAGGTGGACGGGTGTGGTCGCGATGGTATTGGCGGTAGATGGTATTTACTCAACCCAAGATAATAATCTAAAAAAATTCATTCATCCACCGCATCCCATACGGGTTTTTATTTGTTCCAACCCTTCTATGCCTTTGCTTTTGTGGTTTACTTTGTTTCGGTTGATTGGGCTGTTTGCTTGTAAATTTAGTTGTGGTCGCGTGAGAGTGTGGTGCAAGCAATTAGATTCCCTCGATCAACACCTTCTTTCTTCCCTTCCTGGGTCTTGAAGTTCGTCTGGCAGCAGCTTAATCCCCCGTGACTCTCTCATCTCCCCATCTTCTGTTCTTCCCTCTATTCTATTCATTCATTCCTCTTTGCTTTGTCAACAGCTCCCGAGATCGACAGTTTGTTGTAGGCTCGCGTGGTAAGCTACCCCCGGCCGTTGCATTCTTGGCTCTTGGCTCCAGCACTAACGAGCTTTCGGCAGGAGGCGCAAGTTTCAAAGGGCCAAGGGATTAGGCGAGATCGATCGTGCAGGACTTGGCTTGTGATTTCCGGGCTTGGTATTGGTGATAAGATAGGGGTGGTGTTTGAACTACTGGAGGGGGGTTTGGTGAGGTTCTGCGCGCACGGTGGTGGTGGTGGTGGTGGTGGTGGTGGTGGTGGTGGTGGTGGTGGTGGTGGAAAAGTGCTTGGTTGGTGCGTTGACGGTGTTTGACGGTCAAATGATAGGTTACCATTCAGAGTGCGGTGATAGGCTCTTGCTGGAATTATTAGGATTATATATTATGAACCATCAGTAGGGGCACCTAGGGGAAATGATTGTCGAAACCCTTCTACGAACTCCAGATGCTCGATTTAGCTATGGTCCTAGAGACTGTCAAAATTTGTGACAACTTGCGAGATGGAATCTGTCAGGTCAAGGGCATACGGAGGGAGTACGTGGAGCTTGTTTAGGTTTCAGATCTACTCGCTAGTTAGAGAGACATGGATCCCCACTACCTCTCCTTCTTCTTTCGCGAGTAGACCTCGATGGTACCGACCTAGGAGGCGTTGAGCCCAGCATCTTGGGCCGCAAAATACATAAGAGGAGCTGTAGAGGGGAATCATGAGCCAACAATATCGGGGGAGCAGCTGGAGTAGAAGGTTGATGTATTAAAAAGATGGGGGGAAGGAGGTTGAAGAACATGCGTAGTGTCCTACTCTGGAAAGCCGTATTTTTTCTTTTGGCGTGGATGGTAGCAGAATATAGCCAGACGGGGGGAAGCAGGAACAGGAGAAGCCGTGATAGTGAAGGTGGTAGATACGGTAGGTAGGCAGTAATTCCACAATTGGGAGCACCACTACTTTTAACTGGTTTTTGATTTTTGATACCTGACTGCGACATTCCGGTTTTGTTGCGGCGTGATGTGAGTTGTGAAATAGATTATGACAGGTTCTTATGAATGAGGTAGCGGTTCTTGTGACGAATCGGGTGTGGTGACGAAGATGTGCAGTGTTAGTGTTGATGATAACCGTAGTGGAAGTGGGGGGTGTTGACATCATGTTTGTGGTGATCTCGAGTAAATGCGTGTGCTTACATGTAGCCAATGGTTTTGGCATCATGGGGGTTCACATTCACCCACGTGCGATGTTACGTTGCCAAGATGGGGCAGAGTCCTCATATCTTGAATGCAGTGTTTACGGCGAACTAAGGGTCAAGAGTTATTATTGTTTCTTGATACCGGAGAAGGGGATTTCCTAGTAGTGATGATGTAAATACTGCTCTCAGAGTGGGATGGGATGGGTAGAGGTAAAGCGGGGAGCCTTGGGATTTCTACTACGGGGTCGTTTATGTGTTTTCTGCGCACTTTCAGTTATGAGGATGAGGGGAGGGGGTGGTGTGTAGTGAGTACATGTAGTTAGGTAGTAGTCCATAGCCGTGAGGTTGCATACACATTATGAATAAAATAAAAAAAAAAAGTACTGCTCTCAGAGTACTCAGACTGAAAAAGGTTTCCGAGTGATTTACTGTGATGTATTTCGCTTAGGCAGCCTTTCTTGTCTAGCTTCTTTATGTTACATACCATTACAGTTAGAGGGGTGCTGGGGCTGGTAATAGGCCCTTAGTTGAATAGAATATTTACATGTATGGAGGTAAATATATACATCAACGGGCTCTTGGGTCGCTGGTGTACCGTATATTCCAGCGAGCAGAAACAGGAGGAACGGAAGTGGGACACAACCCCAGCACCCCCATAGATATATCTAAAGCTACATGTATTTCCTTTTACCTCTTAGAGATATATAATTCTATATAGAGTGTGACGTCCAATTTTCGCTCGGGATAAGAGCCTTGCGACGGCCCGTACCGTGCATGCGCGTGTAGTTGTACAGTTGTTTGATTGATCGAACCACTATATGTGATTTATTTGAAAATAAGTTAAAGCTCGTGTGGAGAATACATTTCAATATAGTGTAAACGAAGGCCAGATGGATATATCAAGGTACAACTGTACAGATCAAGGACCTCTAGGTGCCCTGCGAAAACCGTCATATGGAAGAGCCACGTTCGTCAGGAGTGTGCTTGACACCTACCATCAACTTTTATTAACTCTGTCAAGATTATATGTATGTAGAATCCAACAACTTTGTAATTCAGTCCCATCTCTTCCCTTTATCCTCCGATAAATCATCTCAGCTCTATCTCGCCCAACTCTTCCAAAGACACTCCCGAGTGACTTCCCGTGAAGGTAATAAAGAAACCTTTGTGCAGCAACCAGCATGACGTACCGCAAGTTCTCCTCTAAAGCCCCTCATAAAAACAGTGAGAGGGTTTGGTAGCAGTCAATAACCCTTGCCCATTATGCCAAGGAAGCATCGGCACCGAGGAGGATTAACTGAGAACAGTCCGTGCATTACCCAGTACACATCGACCCTCTTTCCGCATACATCTCCCGTTATGTACGTGTGGTACTACTCCTAATCTCTCTTAAAATAGTACTGAATCTAGGCCTCTTTCCCTGGATTTCAATACCCATCTCAGAGATTTTTCTTTGATTTAGGCATATCCTTCTAAATTCATCATCTTCCGATAGGATTTAGCACTCACTCCTGCCGAAACGTACTGTAATGTTGTACCAAATTCTCTCTGTACAAGCACTGACTGATCTATTAGGCTCCGAATGAACTTTCATCCATAGAATTAAAGTCGACTTTCCCAACACATTCGATTTATCCATCGATCCAGTTATCAACTTTATCAACATCCACCGCGTCCCCGACAGAGTCTGTCATAGCTCATCTCGTTGTCCTATTCTCGAAAATTCCGTCGGAAAATATCCCTTCAATACATCTTTAAAGCATCAACAATGGCCAGAGATCATCTCCGCAGATCAGGCCCCAAGAAGCAATCGGTGTCATCACCACCGGCCCCCAAGAACTCTGAGGTTTCGGATCATAACGATGCCTCCGAAAATCCCCAAGAAGAGGAAGGATCAAAGATCTCGAATGGATCAAGAGCCTCCCAGACTGACGGTACCGAGAAGGCTGGTGGGGACAAAAACACCTCTGAAGGTACTAGAGCTTTAAATGATAACTCCGAAACCTTGGAGAAAACACCTGCTGCCTTAGAAGTTCATACCGACAGCTTGGAAGAGCTCCCTAGCCCACTGTTTGGAATCCCTGAGTCCCCCCAACACCTCCAATCGCCCACATCCTCCGAATCTTCTGAAACCTCGGAGACTTCGGAGACCTCTGGGTGCTCTGAGGATTCCCAGGGCTCTGAGAGATTTCAGGGCTTCCAGGCCAGCAGGGTGACTTCGAGGGCATCGCAGGCTTCAGGCATCATCCTGCCGGCTCTCCCCACTCGCCCCATTAATAGATACACTCTTCCCCGCCGCTATTACGGCACCATCCCCTCTCCGGATCATGTGTGTAGGCATGAGCGCGTAGCATACGCAGAGTGTATTCATACAGTCCACACCGTTGGGCGTATCTGTCGCAAGATCGGGTCCATGAGCCCTACCTGTTTCCAGAATAGTTCTATTAGGTATGGGGCCTGTGAGGCCTGTGAATCTGCCATCGAAATGTATCTAGACAGTGGCGGCGTTTGGTGGAGTAGCGATGAAGAGGAAACGGATGATGAGGATAGTGGTGAGGAGACGGAAGAGGACGAAGCGAATGTCGGGAAAAAGAATCGCCTTGGTGAGAAAAGGAAAAAGACGGAGGAGCCAGTGCAATCAGGTTGCTGCTCCGATGTGAATAACCATGTTAAGAGAGGTAAGGACTCGGATGATGATGGCGAAGAAGGCGTGCCAGAGAAGAAGAAGAGAAGGGTTTCCTGGAGCCTTCTTTAAAGTCGGTATGACTATTTGCACATCAAAATATGTCTTTACACATTAGGAGAGGTCGTTACACAATACGATGGGACTTTACACGTTAGGCAAACACTGCAGTTTCGTTTTTTCTACAAAGCTCCATGTGTATAATTTAGTGACTTTTTCTAGGTTGAGTAATTCAAAGTTGCTTTCTATCCTTGTGTAGTAGTTGGTGTTTTGTTCAGAAGATGTCTGAATGTTTTAGCGCCTTTTACTGATGCGGCCATCAATCTGACAATCGTTATGAAATAGGGAATACATGCCAAGCATCTGATCGAGTGAGAAATGATGAAGCTTAGTCTAGAGGTTGTTGCTAAACAATAAATTACAATGTCTTGGCAATGATAGTATGCAATGAAAGTCTGCTTACGGAGGCTCGCATTTGAAGAGAAAAGAGGTACAGCAGCGTTTGGGTTCATAGTAGTTTCCCATAATACGATTCTTGGACGCTGGTCTCATTCT
This sequence comes from Morchella rufobrunnea, assembly GCA_024713595.1. NCBI lineage: Eukaryota > Fungi > Ascomycota > Pezizomycetes > Pezizales > Morchellaceae > Morchella > Morchella rufobrunnea. The sequence goes on from JAMGYT010000014.1 coordinate 139,240, forward strand.
ATTGCTCCTACCTGTCTTTGCCCGGTCCACCAATGGATGTTCTCGAGACTCTAATTTATTCAATGATTTGATTTATATGTACAAACGATCGGTTAATTCTTTTTTTAAGAATGAAATTTTGAGCTTCAACTAGGGATCTCACTGCGCGCTCGGTTTTAGTTAATTAGATCAGTTGATATAGGGAATAATTGGGCGGTTTGAGGGATGGCTATCTCGGGATGTGGATGGTTAAGCATTTGGTGTGGGTTTGGTTCGCCTTTCGGAGGTGCCGCTGTTTCTGTTCTTGCGTGTTTTGGTGTTGTTTGTGCTTTGTTTGGTGGTGTGGTTTTCTTGGTGGTTGTATGCTTGTATGCAAGAGCTGTTCTGCCCAGGCATATTCGGTATCATGAGAATGATGGGTATGGAGTGTATGCCATTCCCGAGCCTGGCTATCATACACGCAGCGACGGTGTTTGATGTGCTTAAGGTGCTGGATCCTAGGTACTGACACTGGAAACCAGTGTATTAAATTAATAAAAATGGAGTTTTGGCGTCGGTGTGTGTTCCGTATTCACCTATGGAACCTTCGCGGATGGTCCATCTCAGACTAGATCTTGGTCTGTTGTTCATTTATTGTAGGGTTAGCATTCAAGTAATCCAAAGAGAAACTGAACGACAGTGGGTGTAGAAGGATAATTTGTGGGCTCGTTCGGCTGCACGTTTGAAACGGGGTTTTGAGGGGGGTTTTGTATATATGGCAACGGGGGTAACTCTACTCCATTTGGTTGACCCATTTTGATACACCATTAAGGCTCTGAAACGGAGTTCTATAAAAGTACTAGTAGGTCCTAGACGACCTCACGGGGGTATTGTCAGCCCCTGGGTGTGATCAATCTCAAATATACGCCACAGTGGTATATGATACGCAGGTAGCTTCTTTGGGCACCTTGTAATTAACCATACCCCGGCGTTGACCACACCCCCCCCCCCCCCCCCGCGAGGTGTCTACCTAATTTTCTTTTCCGGTGTTGCAACGTCAAAACCCAAAACCCCCAAACCCCATTTTTCAAAAATCTCGCCTAACATATGAGCAGATTATTGCTCAACGGGGTTTCGGGATCTCCAAAAACAGCCCAACGTGCCCTAAGTTCAACTGGGCGGTAGGTTTACCATGTAGAGTAGTGCAAATTAGCAAATAAGTCGGGCTAATAGATCAGCTGCATCGCATCGGCTAGTCATTGTGCGGCCCGCGGCGCGTGGGATTACCCATGCATTTGCATTGAATCGCGTGTCAATAAACCCTATCAAGGCACCAGAGCCCCTTGCTTAACTCTAATATTAGCCCCGATAAATGTTGTATTTTATGCCCTTTACTCTACCGTACAAAGGAAATCTAAATGATGCATTTACATGTGATGTCTGATGTAAATGTATCAACAGATGATTTAACCAATGAGCTTCTCAGTCATGATTCATGTACATACCAAATAAAACTCAAAGGAAAAGCTGCTGGACTGAGGTCCGGGTGCCCTGGTGGGACGAGTTTATTTATATTAGAGTATTGAGTGTAGAGGCTTGTGGGACCATTGGCACTGAGGGGGTGGCTTTTCTGGGGAAGTTGACCTTCGTATTGATGATTTCGGCGCCCACCGCCAGCTTGAGCCCGTGGCTGAGCATAGGAGCAGGGCGTGAGTGGGGGTTCCCTCCTCTTCTTCATATTACATGATTCATTTACCCGACGACATTCATTTACCGAGCGATTACATGTAGAGAGTAACCCATTCTGTTCCGCGAGATTCGCTAAATAATTCACCAGTAGTACTATAGCCCCAAAACTTGATCCAAAATGCCCCCGGATTCAGATGAGGACTATGGCCTCAGTGATGATGAGTCCTTTTCAATCTGTATCGAGGAAGATGAGTTCCCTTTCAGCGACGATGACGAGGCCGCCCTCTGCGCCCTGACCACCTCTGTTGAACGCACTTTCTCATCAACCTTACCACTGAAACGGCCCCTCGAGTCCTCACCACCTTCGTCTCCGGCTCCTACAAAGAAGCCGAAATATGCATACCCCACGACCTCCGCTCTTGCGCGTAAAGTCCTCCAGGAGACATGGGGCTATCCTGCATTCCGCTTGCAGCAAGAGCAGGCGATAGCTCGTCTAATGGCTGGTGGAAGCGCTGTCGTTGTCTTTCCGACAGGTGGGGGAAAGAGTCTTGTGTACCAAGTTCCGGCGCTGGCGCTGGAAGAGAAAGAGCGGGAAGAGGGAGGGTATGGAAAGGGAGTGACGATTGTGATTAGCCCTTTGATTGCGCTGATGAAGGTTCGTTTGTGTTTTGCGGTGGTGAGCGTACGAGTTGGTGCTGACGTATATACGTAATGAGTAGGATCAGGTCGATGCGTTACGGGCACGGGGAGTCAGTGCGGGGGCAATCGATTCGTCACAGTCAAAGGATAGTTTGGCGGATACTTATAGCCTCCTTCGGGACGGAGAGCTCAAGCTGCTGTAAGATAGAGTGTAACATTGTGGGCTGAAACACCCCTGTTTATCTGCTCATCAATTCGGTAGATACTGTGCGCCGGAGAGACTCAATAACGAAGCGTTCGTCGAGATGATTAAGGGCCTGCGAGTGAGGCTTATCGCTGTCGACGAGGCGCATTGTATCTCGGAGTGGGGTCAGGCATTCAGGCCGGATTATCTGAAAGGTTTGGAAAGCATCTTCCAGTGGTTGTAGCAGCTTCTAACTGCGTTATAGTTGCAAGATTTGTGAAGGAGATTGGCGCGGAGAGAGTTTTGTGTTTGACCGCCACAGTTAGTCCTGAATCCACTCTCTATTCGTAATGGGGTTTTAATGTTAATAGAGGTGGTATAGGCTACACCGCATGTTGCTCAAGATATTTTGGAGGGATTCGGTATTCCGGAAGATGGGCTGTTCAAAACCACCACATATAGGGATAAGTATGCCTTCATCATATCCTTGCTGTACTTCCTTCCGGCTAACAGTTCAAATAGTCTCGCGCTATTGGCGGAGTCCTTTACTAAGAGCAAAGACAAAATGCCCCCTCTCAAGCAATTCTTGATACAGAACCTAGGTGCTAGCATTGTCTATGTGACAACTCAGCAGGTATCGTATTCAAGAGCGAATCCCAGCTTAGCTTCAAAGGTCTGCTGACGCGTTCAACAGCAAACTGTCGACGTCTCTGCAGAATTGCAAAAGGCCGGTATCAACAGTTTAGCATACCACGCTGGGATGAGGCCGGAGCAGCGTCTCGAAGTCCAGGACAAATTCATGGCCGAAGAGAACGTGACTGTATTATTCCACTTCTTTTGTGTCGGTGTTATATTTCTAATCTGTCTCGCTTCCCTAGATTGTAGCCACAATAGCCTTCGGCATGGGCATCGACAAAGCCGACATCCGAAACATCGTGCACTACGACTTTCCCCGCAGCTTGGAAGGCTACAGTCAAGAGATCGGCCGCGCCGGTCGTGATGGCCTTCCCAGTATATGTAAAATCTACCTGTGTGCAGAGGACTGGCGGCAAAGAGAGATCTTCTGCCGCACGGATCTTCCAAGTAAGCAAAGCGTGCGCGCGCTGTTGAATGAACTTTTCACTTCCAATGCGGCAGCGGACGAGGATGATGTAATTGAGGCGAAGGCTAACCAGCAGAGCAAGGAATGGGATATCAAGGCAAGTTATCTGAGAGGTATTAGTTGATTTTATGCTGACCTCGGGAGGTGAATACCTTGGCCTTACTGTATGCCCAACTCGAGCTACGCTTCGAGCTTCTGAGGGCAATCACTCCAAAATACTCCATATACACCTACAAAGCCTCCTCCGACCGCTTTGCCCTCGCCACCTCCGAGAACTCCGTGATCTCCAAAACCATCATCAGGACCTCCACTGGCCGCTCTACTACAAAAACTGTTAACGTCGATGCCATCGCCAAAAAGGTTCTCTGTGAACGTGAAGAAGTTGTGCGGAAGCTCCAAGACTGGAGCAGCAAGGGCTGGATCGACCTGAAGCCCAGCGGCGTCGTCAACCGTTACCGCATGATAAAGCCGTTCCCCAAGGACAAGGCGGAGCGAGAACAGCTCATCAACACTGCATATGAGCAGATGGAGAGACGCGAGATCGATGACTTGCGGAAGAGTAAGGCCGTGATCGGGCTCATAACGGCTCAAAAGTGCTTTGCCGCTGCTCTTGCGGATTACTTTGGGGACAAGATTCCTGACGGGCGCTGTGGGAGGTGCCAGTGGTGTGAGACGGGGGTAAGAGTGGTGATGGAGGGGGGTACGGAGGTGGTGGAGGTCCCAATCGATCAGGCAAAGGTGAACGTCGTCCTGAGAGCGACACCAATTAGGGACGATCCAAGGTTTTTGGCCAAGATCGCATTTGGCGTGGGTAGTCCAAGGGTCACGGCAGAGAGGTGTGGGGCGGGAAATCCAGTGTTTGGAAGTATGGCGGGGTGTGGGTTCGACGTGAGTTTTAGACTTGATCTTAGTATGTGGAAGTTGAGAGGTGCTGACGGGGTGTGAATGTAGGCGCTGGTTGAGGAATTCGCCAAGCATTGTGAGGAATGTGATTAATAGTGAGGTGCCAAGGAGAAAAAAGTTTAGGGAACCATTAGTATAGGTATAATCAAAAGAGTTTTAGGATTCTACATCATGACTTTTCATTAGTGAAGTCTTTTCTTGGTAAGAATTTTCTACATGATATTTCGCTCAAACCGAGAATATCTCGGGGTAACTAAACAAAAACTTGAGGCCAACTGTAAACACGAGTTCAAACATATGCATTAGTTAAAAGTGCCGGTTCTTCTGCCATAATACATCAGTAAGTGAATATAAATTTCGCTTAGCTCTGAAGCTAGCCGTCGATTGATAAAAGACGTAGGGGAAACCATCTTGATATGTAGACGGGGTAAATTGTAGAATGTGAAAGTAAGCGCAGTGTATACCAGAACAGAGGACCTCAGTACATAGCAATAGATGTCTATACACACATGCTTACAAATACATGACCCCGCCTTTTATATGTATATATATGTATTTATGTAAATAATAAAAAAAAAGTGGAACTTGTGAATTGCGAGTGATAGCTTATGATTATAAATTGAATTCACCATAGATAACTATAATACTAATAGGGTAGCATGTAGGGAATTATAGATTATATCCGGGGATCTTGACCAGGTTATGCATGAATGGTTTATAGTACTCCGTATATTCGGGTTTGGGCTGTTCCTTTAATTAGCTGTGGCTGTGGCGTTGGAGTACCTCTTGGTTGCAATAAAAATTAATGATTGTAATACATTTAGTGTTGAGTTTGTATGAGTGTGTTGACAGATCTGGAATTATAATTTTTTGGGCTGAATGACCGGTTTGGAGTTTTTGTTCAAAGGGCTTGGGTTTCGTTGCGGTTGAGTATGGATGGTTGGTATTTACACAAGTACAGGCACACAGCTTCTTGCTCGGCAAAGAAGAATGGTATGATAGTGAAAACTGATGCGCAGCAAAGAGGCGTATCAATCAATGTCGTCTACTCTAACACTAGTACTCCTACGGAGAGCACCAGACCAAAAAAATGTAACTGAAAGCTACCGTTTTTCAAAACGAACCTCCCGGCTCAATTTTTGCCTACGAGTCTTTGATAGAAATGAGTTTATTAGAGTGGAACTATTGTATTGAATGTAGCCGTCTTTTGAGTCTTGGACTAAACTAATTATTCCTCCATTGAAGTGCACAATCGAAACCGGTCGGCATAAGCTAGTCTTTTAATTTTAAACGGCCCCGAAGTCTTATTACTATATAAGTACATTTCCACAGGTAGATATAATGTTGATCAGGGAGGGATCAAAGACCTATTGAAGTAGGCGAGACTGACGAATGATAGTGACTATGATTTTATAGTTTGAGAGGTATATACACTGGGTGGGTTGGGGGGAGACGGGGTACGCTCTACCAAGAGTTTTTTTTTTTTCTTTTTCTTTTTGATTAAAAGGTACCGAACAATTAATCCACTATTCGAAAAGAGGGCTTCGATGCTATCCGCGCTCCCTCTAGATCTTTCTCGATATACGTTCCGGATCCCATTCAAGAACATACAGGAGTTGCTCGCCATTGAGTCACGATCATAAGGGTATAATTATGGAGGTTTGATTAACTAATACCCTGCACAGCAACTTGACGGATAACTATACTCCTAGTGTACCCCGGGGGGTCCTTAAAGTGATGTGATGAGTACCACGATCGCGAACCACTACTTTGTGATCACCAAACACCACACCAACAAACCGCAATTAAAGAAAGCCTATATAGATCGGATTCAATCAAGAGGTGCTGAACTAGAGTGTACAAAAACCAAGTATTTGTTTGGGTTCTGAGTTTAAAAATATTAAGTGGTTGTGACGCTAGAGCACGACTAAGGCCGTTGTATTAATTTAAAAACGTTACCCCCGGGGTACACTTGTAGTATCATTATCAGTGAGGGGATATATACAACAATTGGCATGATGGAAAGAAGTAAGAAACGTACCATAACCACTTCCGGCGAGTGAAACGTCGGATGCGAGAGCGAAGGAAACCACGGAGGACAAAAAGGTAAGAGAACGATTTGGCTGAGATGGGTTAGTAAGTACAGCCACTCTGCAAAAGTGTTCGTGATTCGGATTTAGTGTGGCATATCCGGCTCAAACTAAGAATGAAGGTGCATACTAAGATGTTCAAAATATCAACCATGAATCAGTCAATGGTGCCTAAAATTGTTATTAGACTCTATGATATTAGTGTTTTTGCCCGCCGGTTTTGTGGGGTGGTTTGGGTACATTTCAGTTCCTGAAATCAGCCTCAAAGCCACATAACGCATTGACCAAGTTAGGAGTGAATCACAAACACTTGTGGAGGGCGACTGTAGGTTCGAGGATTATGGGTCAATATGTTGTCACGAGGCAGATTAGTATAACTTGCTATGCTAATTAGAGCCGATGATTGGAAGTCTCCCCAGAATGCGATTTCTCACTGTATTGCTGGTGGCTGCAACAACCTTGTTCTGCTGGATTATGTTGCATGGTGCATGTAGCGGTAGTATTATCACTTGTCAGGCTACTTTACTTTAGCCTCCTAAATAACGTTTACTCCGGCTCCCAAACAGGCAATTTGAGTGACATGCCAACTCGAGACCGGCGACGGCAAAAGAGGAAACACAAAACCCGACCGGCGCCCAAAACCAAAATCTTCTGCCTTTATTCGATATGCACAGCGTCTTGGTGGTTGGATGGATCGGCTCGCCTGTGTTCCATATAAGTATCTAAAAGGAACATCCAACCTCAAAAAACCACCACCCATCCCACCTCTGCACTATGGATACGAGCTTCTCCACGCCATACAGTATCGCCGTGCACACCGCCAACGGGCCTACGTAAGAGATTAAAGTAGCATTTTCAATAACTGGTATTTGCTTCCCTCTTCAGATTACCCAACCTCATCTCGCTTCTCAGTACTCATTATCGTGAGCGGATTTGAAAAGCCTACCGTAGCAGGCCACTCTTAACTTTTGAACTTGTAACCTAGGTTATGAAGAGTGTCTAATTAATACGAGGCGGGGGATTTACCGGCAATGGAAGCTTGAGATGGTAATAGATACTCGGGCTCGAAACAAATCAACGGTTGGATTGTATGTCGCTGGGCGGCCTGGGCGCCGCAGTCATTGCAGAACATCTTACGGGTAAGCAACAAATCCTCACTCCAAAAATCGCTAAAGCTGCCATACGAGACATGGTATACACTTTTTATCATGGTAACCGCTAATAGATATTTATTAAATTCCGTTGCCGGTATCGTACACACTATCGATCTATACCTCTGGCTCGCAGCTGCGGGCTTTAATATCTTTGTGTAGATCCGGTATCAAGCTCAATCCGCCGATTCTCAATCTAATAAGCCCAGCGGCTGGGGGGTCGACACTAGACAGTAGCTCATAGGGCGCAAGGGGCGAGACGGAATTTTCTTTCATGGGTTTCTTTTCAATAAAGAGCTCATAGGTTAGTAAGGGAAACCATCACGATTTATGGGTTAAATGTTGACAAAGTTCAAGAAACAATACAATGTGGTTCAGGAATATAATGATATTCAAAAAGCCCTCGATATATCAACCCGTGTGGCAAGAGTCCATGTTCAGAAGACAACCGCCGTGACAGCTACCATTAGAGACTTACTCATCCAAGTCGCCTTCCTATTCATATGACTGAGGAATTCCTCTATAGGTTCGATCCGAAAAGAGAAAATAAATCATATAAACTACATTACAACTGCCCATCTAGCTAGGAACAAGAGGTGCATTGACATGCAGTTAGTCTACTACTATATTCACTGCGCTCCGGATCCTCTCGAACATGACCTCCCTAGCCACTCGGACACCCACCCCACTTGAACAGCCGGTCGTCCTTGGTTGAGAGGAGGTGCTGAAGCCACTTAAAACGTCGATGTTTTCATTTTCTAGGTGAACTATCTGAGTGAGGGGGGGTGTCCGAATGGCCTAGGAGGTCATCTAGCTCTCCTAATTGCTTACACCCGAGCCTCATTGTATGAGAAGGAGGTACTCTGATAGTTGTTGATATTAAAAAATCGGTTTGGTTTGGTATAAAGGTGAGCAGTATAATTGAGGGTGGAGCTTTGTGGTAGATGCTGGCCGATATGTTAGAATATGTATCTGCAGGGTGCGTCGGCAGAGAGAGGCCGTGTGAAAAGTGCTAGCTTACCGCCGGCGTTTCACGCTCTCGGCTGCGAAAGCAAGAGAAAACGCCAAAGGCATGGAGAAGGCTCATAACCGCGACGAGGAAACCGAAGCCAGCAATAATTGTCCCAATCGCCGAGAAGGTGGCGGCTGTGTCTAACTCACGTCGAAGTAGTAGCATGATATTCGTCTTTGCAGTAATATATGGGTGTTAAGGCGTTTAGAGGAGTGTGGTTGAGTGAAAGTATAGATTGAAGCTCTATCTTTTAGGTTCTGTGCTGTAAGTTTTGGACGACCTAGGCCTGCTATTTAAAGATTATAGGATACTTAATACAGCTTGCTATACAGGTATGTATATGAGCCTTGAGATCACAGAGCTAGAGTTGTATAAAAATCCTCCCTAGTTGGATAAAAACTCTAACCTTTCGAGCCTACGCTCCGAAAAATCCATGCGAACTGCAAGGCTTTCTGTTCATTACACCCCATTGTCTGCAAGAGAAAAGAAGCTAATTCATAATGACTATAGATATGTCATTCCTTCCGCCCTTATTGGCCAGGCGTTTTGGTTCGGGTCGGCAGGCTCTTCCCCATCGCAACTTGCACTGGAAAATTCATATCCCATATATCAACCGTTCGTGTCACCTGCGGAATGAGATTTTCTATACAGACAAAATATGGGGGTCACTAGTCTCGTGCCTATCTCCTACATTCTAGGTGGGCAGGAGGGCTGTGTGCGTGCTTAGCTGCTCATTTATCGAAACTAGTCATAAATATACGTCTAGGCTGAGGCGGTGGTGTATTAAGCTCGGGGGTTTTTAATGGCTCGGTTTAATTTTGCACGGATATCAATGGAATAGGGAGGCGTAGAGAATACGTACGAGATTCGATCCTCAAGCCCACGGTCAGGATGTAATGCGATCTGCATTGAACAATCACTCCAAAAGGCTCAGGGCTGAGAAGAATACCAACAAAAACTGGGTTACTGCAGTACCTATATTTCGATCCGTAGAGAGGGAAGAGAAATGTATAGTATGGCCAAATACATTCTCCAGCATGCTCTTCAGGCTGGAGAAAGTATTCAATACCTATCCAGCCCCGAAGTCATCTCTGTTACGTACATCCTCCAACCATTCATGAAAGGCGTACTCTAGTTCAACCTTTACCACACCTTATTCACACCCTCATGGTGTGGAAGAGCTCTTTGTAATAAGATCGCCGATTGGCATTAATACAAAGAGACTTCACAGGCTCAAGACTGTTGTCCGATTAAAGACACCTTTAGCGGATAATGCCGTATTATGAGCAATTACTACGATTTCCTAAAAACAATGTATGCATGGCACTACACCCAATAGAATGATGGAGTCGGGCGAGCGAACCTTTACGCCGAGTAAAGAAAAGTATTTCTTGTCTATCGACCGATATATGTGCCTCCAAATGTGTCGATGTCGTAAAACCCTTTCCTAGACAAGAGGCAAGAATAATCCACCTTATTTTTGGCCCGTTGCTTCCTAAGCGGGCAGTATTCAAGATATCCGGTTCCCACCTCTGCCCAGTTCGCAGGTAAAATCGGTCGACAGATAAAAGAAACCCGGCAAGCCTGTGGACCGTTATTTAGGGGCCAGCACTCTAGACTTGAGTTTTCTCGTTAGGTACTCCTGTGTATTACTTACTGAGCTGTATCGGGTACTTCTCAAACAACAGGTTGGGCGCTGAGATGCCCGGCATAGGAAAATGGGTGTCTGAAAAGCACATCCGTTACCTTGACTGCTGGGTTGGCGTTTTCCATAAAAGATTTGTTTCTAATGTTTTGTATGGGGGTTGGTTGCTGCGCTCGGTGAATGGTGAACTCGCTTGGTGTGGAACGAGGGAAACTCGCAGCAATATATCATTATTTATCACCTGCATGTAACCACTTCAATCCTTACTGGTATATGCACCTGCAGCTAACCGTTGACTATCAATGGCATGTAACCACTTCAATCCTTACTGGTATATACACCTGCAGCTAACCGTTGACTATCAATATCTAGGCAGGCTGTTTTGTCCAGTGCGTAGATCCAGACCAAGAATATCAGCCTTGTATAGTGACCGCAGGACTTGTGGGTGTCTGCAGACTACTAAACCCATAGAGGAATGCTACCCGCAAAACTATCCCCGCAACTACTGTACGGAGCAATTGCAAAGCGACATCTGATTCCGCGTGACACCCCGTCCTTAACGACAATCACACAAGGAAAGCGACAATTACCGAAACCAGGCTCAAAAGGGGAAAGATCCCCTGAATTTACATGAGATAATCTCATTAAATGTGACCAACAAGAGGCTACCTAGCAACAAATTGCCAAGAATTACTATATATATAGCACATTTTGCAATATTAACTGCCAGTTTCAGAGTGACCGTGACACCCATTGTCGCTTTGCAATTGCTCGGTACAGTAGTAGTTTAAATCAAAACTGATGATTGGCCTAAGGCTTCTATTGCAATTGTGGTACTGAAACTCGTTATGATAAACATGATAGAAGTAATGTCCATAGGGTAAGGCGATAAATTTACCCAAGATAAGTCGTTTCCAGATTAACAGAATTTATCACGACTACCTGAGGGAACTGCTTGTCTCATTTCAATTCGGCCTCACCTTTTAAGGGATAGGAAACATGTGCATATCTGGGGAACTCACATCCTCAAAAATCTATAGGCCCCTTTCATATCGATAAAGCGTAATTATCAGAAATCTGGCCATCTCAGATTCATAGGGCGGGGTTCAGACGGGTCCTGCCTCAGCATGTATGCCTACGGAGAGGCGTTACCAATGTATTTTAGCATATATTTATACTAGCATATTTATATTAGATAGAAGTAGAGTTGGATCTAGGCGGTTGTGGCATTGGGTGATCATTGCAAAATCTCGATCACTTTGTTGGAGGGAAACAGTGTAATCATGGATCATCACTGGGAGAATTCTTCTAAACAACAAATTTATACCTTTCTATAAAGTGTAAAATTTCAGCTCGAGCCGTTGTAGGCAAGGGATTTTATCATGGATTAATCTCAATGTGTACGAAAATATGTAATGAGTGGAACTAAGGAGGGTGATAAGGGCGATCGAGTGAGATTGTGTGAGTGAGTATTTTATTTTTTACATTATGTGTATGTGGCATGGCGGGTATGAGACTATGACTGAAAATTGATCCTAGGGAGTAATAAAGCTGAATTCTGCCTGACCGAGTCATAATGCTTTCTTTCGAGTCTTTTTCTCGCGGTTGGGGCTAGGGTTTTGTGGCAGGTTATTGAGGAGATCGCGTCTATGGTCATCGCCAGGATTGGACCGACAAGGTTGATACAACTGGTTACACAATGTGAATTATTTCCGGGAAATTTACACAAAACACAGGAATTGCTTGAGACTTTTATTTTCGTCCAAAACCCTTACTATGGTAGCTAATGATACTTAGTGGACGGGGCTGTATCTAAATACAAATTTATTCCTCCGGCAGATTATGCCCGAGTAAGATGAACAAAATTATTAGTAGTATCTTTCAACTACGTTTCAAAACTTCCAAAAAGTTTTCTGTTCTTCTCGACTTTTGTTCTGGCTGTGAATCGTTAGCTCCTAGTCTATTAATGTTATGATTGATATTTGGGATACTGACCTCACTTAGTTTGAAAATTCATCATCTTTATCCTCATCACCTTTATCCTCATCATCTTTATCCTCATCATCTTTATCCTCCTCCTCGTAGGTATCATCGGGACGATCTGGAAAATAGATCTTGTAGATCCTTTCGTACTGCGCGACGAAGCTGCTATACCAGCGATGTCTCTTATTGTTAATACAATCGGCACAAAAGTTCCAGAGTTGAGTAGCCATTGCATCATCCTCCTTTGTATTTCTGCGCTTCAATTGCTCGATACAAGCAAGCAGGTTTCCAAGAACGCACTCCACGTTGTGTGAATTACCAAAGAGGGTCTCAATCTCCGCATAATCGACAGTCCTCTGGAGGTCCTTTGAATGATGGAAGAGCTTCTTTGCCAGGTAGCCCCCTTCGAGGGTGAGGGTGGAGTAGAGCCACCCAGCAGGGATGAGGAGGGATTGACCTGCTTGTAGGATGCAGATTCGACCACCCATGAGCAGAGGGGCGACAGTGCGGAAGATGGCGCCAGGGGCGTTGTCTTCTTTAACGGGGCCAGTGTGGCGATGGTGGTGGAACAGGCACAGGTTAGTCGCGGTGGGGGGGTAGAGGATCCACAAATTCTTAAGGTTTCCTTCGTGGATCGCAATAGTGGTCAAGCCACGATCTAGTTTACATATATTAGCATATCAACTTCATAACTGACTTGGCGAAAGACAGGGACATACCAATGCGTAGGTCTGTGAATGCGTGACGTGGAGTCATGTCATACCGATCATAGGCAGAAAGTATATCGTCCATTGGAAAGCTATCGGGGATGATCATTTCGTTTTTCAATTGTTGACCCTCAAACTCCTTGTACAATTGCCACACGGCAAGGTCGTAGATTGCTTTGACGTCAGGAGCCTTGTGGTCACCAAAGATGATTTGACGAACGATTTGAAAAACTTCGGGCTTATTTGGGGTGTAGCGCATGTGGCCCTATGATAGAGATTAGTATATAGACGATAAATATCAAAAATGCATGGTCAAATCAATGACAGATATGGTGAGATGAATATAGGTGATACTTGGCTCAAAGGACACGTCGGAGATAGAACAAACAACAATAGTTAACATACCCCAAGTCTAACTTTGAAAAACAAATCAAAGAGATCTCCTGGAGTAGGAGGCCCAAGGGACGTCCAACACTTGGCAGAATCAAAAATTACCGGCTTCTCCGAATAAATCTTTGGATCTTGCCCCGCTGGCAATGCCAAAACAGGCTTCATCTTGAAAGCCGCTCCTGGATGAAGGATCTTTTCGAGGCCAGGAATGGTCTCACCCCAAGCCTCTCCAAAGCCCTTCACCCACCTAAGAGTTCTGGCAAGTAGGTTTTTAGGCATGTGATCACACACTGCCTCGTGATTCACAATCTGGGTGCTGCTAGGACGGTATGGATTCCACTGTTTTGCACTGTATGTGCAACCATAAATTCTCCACTTGCAGAGAAGATTCCTAAATTCATTCTGTTAGAGTCTTTCACGACACAACCGTAGAAGATACATTGGGACTATTTGGCAACTTACTCTTCGGTCCTAACAGACATCTTCTTATTCTTACGAAGCTCATTCTTGCGTTTGAGCTTTTCTTGTCTAGCAGACAACTTGCGTTCCTTAGTGGAAGTCTGAGGGACTGGAGAAGCCTGCTTATTTGGGATGCGGGTTTTCCGGAGGCTTTCTTGCTTTGGACTGCGGCGAGTCTTGGTAATGCGGGGAGTCTTGCGGGGATATTTAGGAGGGGTGGGTGGTGGAGTGAAGCGGGACAAATTATAAACCTGATTGAGAATAGGGCTTTGAAAGGGAGGTTGAAATTGACTGGTTGGGTTATTGAAGCGGGGGAGTTCGCTAAAGAGAGCGCTTTGGAGGGGGGCGTGGTAACCCATTGTTCGTGTGGTTAGGACGAGAATGGGCGGTAGTGTTCGATGTTTGAAGAGTGTAGGGAAGTGGGAATGTTGTAAACAGTTCTAAGAACGTTGAGATTGCAAGCGTGAGCGGCAAGGAAAGGAAGGGGATCTGAAGGAGGAATGGGATTTCTCAAAGCTGAGAAGTAGGGTTAAAGGGCAGAGGTGAAGAGAAGTCTGTAAACTCAAGCAGTGAAAATTTCTTTTGAGAGTAGATGTTTTCTTCAGCTGTGGTGGGGAGTTGAGAAGAAGAAACAGGCCTTTTATCATGACCGAGTTCTTGGCATGAGAAGGGGGCTCAGGAAGATGCGATACCAATTCGTTTTTTTTTTTTTTTTGGTCTGCAGCGGGGAAAGATCTACAGTCGTCAATCATGCCATGCAGTGAAAATTTTCATTATGTAGAGTTTTGTCGGAGTGAATACGAGTATGGAGAATCATGAAATATCACTCGGAGTATTATTCACGTGATGGGCCTTTCCCATGAGGGGGAAAGTTGATCCACCAGTAAGGATACGTCACAGTAAGAAAGGTTATGAGGGGATAGCAGGGCACCTGAGATTGGGTGGACATCCTGCAGAGGTTCAGCAAAGGGAAAGGCTGATAGGGGGGTGGATCCGGAGCGATGAATGGTAATTGGACTCCCTGACGTGGGGGAGGAGAGTAAATTTGATTTTGTCTTCACAGGAGGTACAAAGCTACTTCTGAATTTATTTTTGTAGTTGGGAGAAAGATACTGTGGGAACCTATTCGTAATTGGCAGGCTAATAAGGAGTAAATCTAGATAAATATGGCATATCGACATCACACCAACGATTTTTATGATCGACACCTAGATAGGCGAAGAAATCACTAGTTCGCGAACTAGTCCGAGGCGCACTTAATAAAAACTAACATTAAAAATAATTATGGTTTACGGTGGGAGTAATGGTTAATTGAGAAATGCTTTTGTGTAACATAGCGGCATAGTAATAATGAGGATACGGATACCCTGTACAATAGACAGGCAGTCTGTGACGCCTTATCTATTGTATCAGTCCACACGAAATAAACAGACGGGGCCTACTGCACTGCAAAAGAACCAATGAGTGTGACAGATCCCTTGTTTATTAGATATAAATGGTCCTTGGGAATAATCCCCAGCGATCGGGGGTGCAAAAGTGTCTAGCTTGCTGCTGGGTTTTGGCGTAACCTTGACAGGTGTCGTCCCTTGGTAATTGCTTAGTACAGTAAATAAAGGAGCAGTATTTACATAGAAGGTTTTACTTATTGGGAGTGCGGAAAATAAATGACTGAAGTCATTCCACTAGTATCTCAACAATTTATCAGGGCTGTTGGTTATAATCCTTAATCTCTGGTCGTTAAGGCCTCCGGTGGAATGGATATGAGAATACAGATCATGAATATTTGCCACTCCTCCACTATCTTCTTCGTCTTCAATCGCTCTACACAATCATCAGGCATCCCCGCGCCGTTTCTTGCAAATGATGCCATGGAGATGTGTAGAATGAGGTCGGTGATCGAGGAAGAGGCGAGAGGGGTGTAGAAGGTCCACCGGCAGTAGAGAATAGTGCCTTTATGAATGGAATAGATGGCCAGGTGATTCTCTAATTGTTGTCAGCATATCGACCTCAAAGACTGGAGTGGGACAGCCATAGGAGCGCCTGTGCAATGAATGGCGGCTTTAAGCAAGCTGGCCCGGCGACTTTCCAGGCAGACGGACGGCATACCCAGCAGCTCTAAAGTGGGGGCCCAGTAGCTCTTGTATCAAGCAGACAGGGCTAACTGTGCTGGGACTAAGGTGTCTCACGCAAGGTTGGAAGGCCGCTCCCTCCCGAGAGGATACGCGAAGAAAGGGGCTTGGGTAGGGTTTGGAACTCTGCCCCTGTGAGACCTGTCAGCAGCGCACGTAGTTCTAAAGATGCAAGAAAGGGAAAATCTTACTCTCAACCAGGAGTGAATGTTCGTCAAGCCTGAGAGGCTGAGGCTTGCGATAGCAGTGAAGAGCAATTGCAAACTATAGCAGCACTTGATCAGGGCTGCACACTCGGTGCCAATAGCCGGGGTATTCGTAGCCAGACAGAGGGAGGCAACATTAAACATGGCAGGTGGGAGATAGTGGTACCTTTGTGGGTTTAGTGTATTTGTTGGCGGTTTGGTAAGGAGGAGGAATATTCCTACTAGAAATTCCCCTGCATCCAACTGTACCCCATACATGGGGTTTGGCTTGTAAAGCTTTAGGATGAAGTCGATGGCTTTTATATAAGCCAAATTGGGTGTTTGTAGTGTACTAGATAGAGTACGCTTAAGAAATGGACGCCAATGGTTATGTTATTTAGTTATGTCATAATCAACTCGCAGGAGTCGATCTATTATACAGGTAACTCATGTTATTTGGTTCTGCGTTGGCCTCCTAATTAATGCTACCTGCCCCTCAGTGTGGCTCTTTTTTTCTTTTTTTCTATTCCTTATTCCTCAGTGTGGCTCGCTTGGTGGTCCAGTTCACAAAAAGGCAGCGCTGACAAATTGGATACACGTCCATCAACCTTGCAACATACTAATTTGACGTGCTACTAGAATCTTTTCTCACAGAACCAAGAAACTTAATCACAAACCAGAGCGTCCCAAAGATACTGAAAGATTCAATACAACGACTGTTGGGTGCATTTACTATTTCTTCAGACGCTCAAGGTAAGGTACTTCAATGCCTGTCACGCTCTCCCCAGCCCTCTTGTCTTCTTCACGCAGGACATTCTCTCCACATTTCCTGGATTCATACATGTGATCTATAATATTTTTGTCTCCAGCTATAGATCAACCGTTGGAAACAGCTTCACTTTCTCTCTCCAGCATGTATCCACGCCCCCGCCTATGCCGTTAATTACGCCACACCCTATTTAGTTTGAACAGAGAAACTGTGCATGATGTGTCTGCGAGCAGGTTGTTAACACAGGCGCATAGGTATAGGCAACAGTTTGGAAGTATTGAAAATACTGTATTACGTTTCCGGTGATTGGCGAGCTTGCACCGCGCATTTTCCGATGAGAAGCAGACCTTTACTTTTAATCTTCTCACCCTCACCATAAATACAAGTACATCCCCATCAACAGGCACAACCAACTCCTATTGTTATGACCAGAAACCCTTCCAGGGATTAATCAGGCATTCGTACCATAAGACGAATTTATCCGCGGGATCCTTCGCCTTCGAACCTGTTCGAAATGTTATGGAATCGAGAAGGCATTCATTCTAAAGTTATAAGGATATAGGCGGTGTTGGGTTGGAAAAGAAGCGGGCTAGGGCCGTTGTTTCCTATTTCCTAGTTCAAGTCTGGCGATGTGGCTGTGGGAGAACAATAGAGTAGGTCAAATGACTGGGTTTCTGAGCGGTAGGACTTTTCTCGTACTCCGTCCTTTAAAGAAATTACTGATCTTTTTATCTAGGGATTTCTCACCGAACCTTACTCTCACATATCAAATATGTATTTGCGCAACCAGTGAACCATACAGGATCCCAAGAACTTCCCTATCTACCCTGAAAATATGCATCTTTTCTCTGGATACCTGAACGACTCTACAGTCCACTTTCAGGTCATATCCAAGAAACAGACCCTGATGGTTGACTATATCTAAAGAGACCCATTTTACTGTCAGACCTTTAATGGTATCTTGATTAGGCCCAGGAGATGAAGCATAAATCTCCCTTGGGCATATTATTATACTAATAAGCGATTGTTGATATTTTGATAAAGGTATGAGATATTCGATGAGTTGATAAAGACCTCGATCTTTGGTGTGTTTCGCTGGTTGGGGAAATACATATTTGAGAAGTGAGTACCCAGCTAGTCTTGTGAACGAATCCGGCACGCCACCTGGTTCTAGGAGCCTTATCTACTCTCAGCCCTACATAACGCGCTTACCCTTGTCTCCGCCCTGATAAAAGTAAGAGCTATTGAAGAGCATTTGGGTGAACACAGAACTTTCACAGAACTTTCACAGCATATATAGGGTGTTATCCTGAAACATCATACTGGAATACTGGACCTCCAGCACAATCACGACGGTCTTCTTGATGGCCTCTAAAGCGGCCAGAAAGGCCAAAGACTACATCTATACAGACTTGGTGAGTTTCCCTTATCATATCCTTTCAGGCTATATTAACCTACCGTTGGAGATGTTGTATCTGGGGGTGCCGGAAGGCGATGCAACAATCAAATAGTTCATACTTCTCAACAACCCAACTAGCAAACAGAATGTCGAGCGAATCTATGGTACCTTAGAAGCTGGAGATCAAAGTTCTGGTAACAGCTGATATGACTGACTGTTGCTTCTCCTTTTATTCCTGTCTCTTGTTACAAGTGGTCCTTCTATAGGCTAAAAACCCCAAATTAATGACCTGAAGAATTGCAGACTCTATTCTAGAAGCTGATCTATCATGCGTATGACTAGAATTTCTGTCTTATTCATGCATTGTATTGGGTTGAGTGTTGGGATTCTAAGTACTATTCGGCGTTGCTAGGTCAAGCGTTGCATCACTTTCTGGCACCCCCGGATACACCTGGCCACTGCATTCTCCTGACGTACCCTGTGTGCCATGTTTCCCTCAAGTGGTGCTATGTATCAGATCTGAGGCGGGATGTTCGGAATGGTAGGTGGCGAGATTCAAGGCAGTGGCTCCAATGATAATCAAGTGGTGAGCTATTTCCAGGGGAGAAGAGAGGTGAATAAACTAGCAAGTAGAGGGGAGGAATGGTTCAAGGATCTTGGGGTTGTGGCTGGGTGGTAAGGAAAACTTGGAGGCTTGCTGTGCCCCGTTCACCTGGTCGCGCATTTGACAAAGTGCACACTCCGATCGTCAAGTCTGATGGATAGGTAGCCCTTCATCAAGTCCATGAGGTTGAATGACTGACCCGTTGAACAAATATGGAAGCGAACCAACTCAATCGTCAAGTGAATATTCTTCGGCATACACCCATATTATGGTTCGATTGATCTCTAGACATCTTGACTATGAATGATTTTGTGGACCGATGCTCACACATTGAGAGCCTTTTCCACTAATTGAGTTCTTAACTCTTCTTTGTTACCTTTAGTCTTTATGGGGAATCTGGGAATTTCCGGAGGTGTGAATGGGTGGCACCTTGGCTCTCCAGACAGCATGCTGTCTCTGTGACTGATTTGCCAATGGATTGTGTGTTGTGTTAAGGTTCTGGCAGACATATGGTGAGGGTGGAAGGTTCGACAGAAACGGAGGGCAAAATCTTTGCAAGTTAGCATTATTTCACTTATAATTACTGGTCCGTATAGATGTAGCTAGGCTATGGATGCGTGATGGTAGGTAGGGTGATAGTAATTGAAACAAGGGCGTCGGTAAATAACTGTTTTCCTAAGATCTGGCCAACCCAATTACGGTTTTTCTATTCTTGACCTAGATCTACCCATATATAATTAACGTATCGTCAATTAACCTCATCGGATGATTGATGAATGAGTAAGTATGGTAGGTCAATGCCTAGGGTTACGGTGGAGTGATTAAATACTTACCGAGAGTCAAGCTAGTCAACACTTATAGGGGGTGATCTGATAATAAACCAGTAGTGTAGTGTCTCCATCGTGCCGATATGTATCGCGCCAGCTCCGGCTTGTCCAGGTGAATGAATACAGAAGACTGCTCGCTTACTAATGGTTTCCGCTGTGCGGGGTTAGGCAGGTCGCCCTGCAGCTGCCAGGTGGTCTCCCTTATCAATCCGTTCCCTTGCGCGAAGTAGTTTGTATCATGCTAGCTCTCACTAGCAGATGGCCCATCGCCGCAGATCAGCTCCCTTAAAGCGCCCCCGAGTTATATTTCACTCGCTCCTACCAGCGCCTAGGTAGATCTGGTGTTCTTGATTTTTGGTAAGTTGATTATGCTGCACGCAGGGGTTCTTTTCCAATTTTCGCTAATCGAAAACAGTGAGTATTGCTTGAATTAAATGGACTTGGGCAGATTCCCTTGTTTGGATAGCGCACATGCAAGTTGCTAGTGTTGTGGCAGTGACGCGTCATAACGGATCACTCGGTCTCGGCTAGCGCACTTTCTGGTTACGCTGCTAACAGGTCGCACAACATGGCTGCTCAACCGAATTGCGATTTTTTTTTAAAAAAAGATTCAAGGATTTGCTTGGTGCAGGGGAGAATCGTTCTCTTGATTTTCACTAATCATATACAACCCTGACAAAACCCCATCATTTCCCCCAAGCGAGCACAGTGGTGAGTTCAAAAATACAACATTCAACCTGTTCGTGTGGCTAACTATTTTGGGTTCTTTCTGGTGGGAATGTTTTGTATATTCAGGTCATCCGGTACTTGCTACATGTTGTCTGCATACTCTCCTTTCGCCCTTTTCGGAGCCCGAAGACTATACTCCTCGATAATTGAAAACGCCAGTGCTCCCGGGTTCTCGTGACGAGTGAGGGCCCTTGGGACGAAGATGGTCTGAGTCTACATTGACACCTACCCTGTATTTGAGCCACTCGTGATATATCAGTAATATATCCATGCCTTGACCCACTGTGGTACCCACAGCAGGTAAGAACGAGGTTTGAGTTTGCGGAATATAATTGACTACTAAGGTCTGAGTTCAAGCGCCGGTCGAGTCCTGATCATTTCTTCAAAAATAGATGTCGGTGGGCTGCTGGGGGGTTGATGGCTGGGACAGGGGGAAATATTCTTTCTGCACGATAAAATTGGAGGCTGGTGGTGGGCAAGGCTGGGTTCTTGTGTTCCAAGGCGGATATTAATATTAAGTACAAAATTGGTGTGCCCTTAAGATGCAGCACAGAAGAGTGATTCATGGGGAACAGACTTGAAACAGCATTATCAGGTATCACATGATGAGAGAGGAGGACGGAGGTGTTTCTGTCATTTATTTGCTAATACAACCAAGACTAACCAAGTGGTCAAAAGATATCTAAAATCTAAAATGAGAAAGGAAATTCTTACACGAGGAACCCCATACATCAGCTCCCCCGACTTGCAAGCATCACATCTAGATTCATTCCTACGCCTTGCTGGACCAGTCGCGCAACTCACGCCCCTTTCTTTTTATCTTATCCATAGTCTCCTCCTTCGGCTTCTGCTCTATAGGCTTTAAGTGAAAATACGCATAACGAAGGTATTCAAACCTCTCTTTGAGCGCTTTGTACCGCGACTTAATAGCCCTCTTCTCATCGCCATCTGTGATGAGGCGATGGAGTGTATTGCGGCTTTGAATACCAAAGTCAAACATGGATAGTAGGTTGGCATGTTCTTCTGGGTCCAGCTTTGTGGATGATTGATTACTTTCGGGGGGTCTGGACATATGAGACTCAATCTGGCTGATAATCTCGGTAAAGTTCTCGAGCTCCTCTTCGACGGGGGAACGAATCGTTGCAATCTCAAGCTCCTGTAGCTGAGCTGCAGGGCGGCGGAAGAGGTTTGACATTGTAAAAGGTTGATTATGGAGGGGGGTTGTGGTAATTGAGGCCAGTTGTTGGGCTGTGGTTTTAGGGATATGGTAGATATCGGGAGGATATTGTACGTGAACCCGGGAGTGAGCTAGAACTGGTATGAGTGGAATTGAAGTTAATGAAGTGATGTACTATGCTGGTATAGAATGATTTGAGGAGTATAGAATGCTAAACAACTAGAGTGCTATTAAGGGTCTAGACCTCCATGCATTCTATGGATTGTATTCATATATACTATGTATTGTTGCTGGTGGTTGGCCTTGAATGCTCCCAGAAATTCTCCGGCTATCCCATGAACCGTAGCAGAGGGCTTTGAAGCCCTCGCCAGTAACCAGCGCTCCCTACTTTTCCACCATATGTTAAGCTGACTGACCTTAGATCTCACCAACATCATTCTTGACCCGTGCAGCTCAGGATTGCGTAGTTTTATCAGCGGTAGATTGCAGGAGGCTGTTGTGGCCAATGAGTCAAAACGGAGATACGGGTCATGGGATAATTCTATGGAAAGGGAAGGCCTGTACTTGCAGTACGATCCCAATAGCTCCAGAGCTTTGTTCTCTCGTAAAGTTAGAATAGCAGTTATCTCAGCAACTTGTGCATAGCATTATACATCATGAGCTGAGTTGTGGAGGGGGTGGCTGACAGATTGGAGCGGCTCGAATAAGTGAAAAAAACGTATTTTCGTCCTCAGGGTGGTAGAGTATCATCTCACAGGGCCCCTATTTGAAGGATGTGACTAGGTGCACCTATAGCTAGCCAGTCCTTTCGGCATTTCTGTTTCAGAAGGAGCACCCTCAGATGCCTTTGCGGGAAGTCTCTCACAGGATACATCACAAAGGATAAGGCTTTGGTTGATCTAGGGATATTGACCTGGCTTGCGTTAACCACTAATATGGGTGGAGGAGCTATTCTTAAGGTAGGTGGTGGACCGGTGATGGACAGACGCAGGGTGAGATAAGAGCTAGAGCCAGCCCTTGCATTCCGACCCCGGATCCGATTACCCAGGCGCTGCAAGAGCTAGAACAGGGTGTAGTTATTGAGCACAGCGGGCTATCAGATTGTCAGGGTATCGGCCTACTAAGGTATCGGAGGATTCTGGTCAGTAGATAAGGTAAATGCCACCCACTGGTATAGAGTTCATTGCTGCCTGCTATCTCCAAGGTTGTATGTGGCTCAATGATTGCAGATAGGGTAGGCTCTTCACTAGGTTTCAACCTTAGGCCAATTGATTATTCTGCCCGTATCCGGATTCCTGGGCCATCAAGACGTAGACCTAGGCCGGGAAATTGGGGTCCACAAAATTAACACATAACCAGCCAAGCTCCACATATGGAAAAAGGTTATCGTGGGCTCAAGGGTGGGGATAACAGTTGTATTAAAGGAAAGGTAGACCCTGCTACCTTACCGCCGTTCCTCACACTGGGAGAGTATTTATATCAGAAGGGGCATTTCACCTTTTGAAATCGGACCCAAATAACTGGTTTTAATATCGCTATAATTATATAAGTGTTTTGAAAGGACTACTAGTTATAGAACAAAACAGAAATCAAAGCACGGTTGGTTATATTGCTAATATAACGAGGTCATAGCAGCCATATATATCAAGTGGTATAAAACAAAGTAATATGGTTCTTAAAGGGGGTGATTATCAAGTAAAAACAATCAAATGACAGGAATAGTAAGAATACATCAAATAATGACAGACAAGGCTTTCCAGTGCCCTTACTTACGTGTAAAATTGTAGATCGTACCAGTGTCCGGGAGATTTGAATCACAAAATTCAGCGAATTTCCGCGCCATTTCGTACGCAGTGTCATGAGTTTCTACAACCTTTTTCTCGAGTTGACGCCAAGTAGGAAATTTTTCATCGTACGGCTTTAACTTCCCTTGCGCTTCAATAACTTTCTGTTGCATCGTTTGCCAGCGGTTGGCAGCCAAAACCTTTTTCAACTCGTAGTTGCTAGATGGCCCTGTTGCGGCGCAGTAGTCATAGTGAATTTTGAGGTCAGTTCCGAATTGTAGAAGTTCCTTTAGAAGGTCGGACACAACCTTGTTACAGTACTCTTCTATTTCTGACATGATGATGTTATGGTTTAATCGGAATATAGGAGATGATCCTTTGGCGATATTTTGTAGATTCTAAATCTTCTTTCCAAGTGTCAAGTTAGTAGTCGTAGCTGGCAAAAGAGTCTGCTTATATATTTACCAAAATAGCTTTGACCTGTTCTAAGGGGTGTAATTCTACAAATGCAAAGAGGGTTCTACAGTGGATTGAAGCAAAGTACATGTACATCACGTATGTACTATAGGAGAATTGTATAGGAGATTTGTATAAATTTTATAGTATGTTTCATATTTTTGTACTTCAAAAATGATAGCAAGAGCTATTCAAGTCAAGTATTAAGCACGAGAGTCTTACTAAAACAGCTCATAAGAATACCACCATAGAGTTGAGCAAGAATACTCCTGGGAGTAGTTGGCGTACTGGTGATCTACCCTAGAGGACAACCACGAGTGGGTCCTGTATTTAGGGACAGTTAACCAGACGATCGGCATCAATACATCACTGTTTGGTAAATGATTGCTTGGGATTTGGTCTCACGCAAATAAATTATTGGTTTGACCTAGCTTGGTTATTCATCAGGAAGAATAGCTATATAGGTTATAACCAGCCAAGATCGCTCGTGCGGGATGAAGCTTCTGCTAGAGTTTGCGTTCCATGAGCGCCTGGGTCGCCTGTTTTGGGATATCTGTTCTTTTTCTTTGCCCAGCTCCTCGTCTCGTTTGATTCCGAATCACCTTCCCGAGCGAGTGAGCTCAGACTTGGAGCCCTCTAAAGCTATATCTCCGCTTTACCAGCATCATGCCTATCTCCCGATCTAACTACCTCCTACTTGTTTCGCAATGTACCTTCAACTACATCCTCGCTGGTGGTGGCACCTATTTACCTTTCCATCCAAGCCCAATAGCGAGCTTACCAGTCCTATATTCCAAGCATCCTCTCGGATCTTCAGGGTTAGTATTATGTTATCATTTCAATTAGGCTGCACCATTAACTCCCGAGTTCTTTCACGCATGTGGGCTGTGGAACTCAGTTTTGGTTGATTTCGTTTCCTGCGGTCCGAGTTTATAATTTAGCGCTCTTAGCTAATAATGTTTCGAAAGGTTTAAAAACTTTGGAACCTGTATATTGAAATGAATAGAACAGAATGCCCTGGCAATAAAACTTGTTTTGTTGGGATACCAATGCTTCAATAATCAAAATTAGTTTGAGTAAAAAAAGCGTAATTTAGTGTCTAAAGCGTTAATTAAAAGGTCAAGCTTTACTAGTAAACAAACAAAAAGATAAGAAAAAAACATTCAAACCGGATGCATCATTTTCTTCGCAAAGGGGCTAAGTTGGAAATGCAAATATTTAATAATAATTATCTCGATATATGTATGTGACGTTCACAGTACTCAGAGAACTCCTTATGCATATCCAGCGCCTTGTCATAGTGTACAAAGATCTGCGTCTGTCCGTTTTCCCAGTCATCATATATATTGCGATAACTTTCGATTTTGTCCTGTATCGAAATAACCTCTTGTTCTATTTGTTGCCATTTTTTGGCAGCATTATCCAGCTCGAAGTGCCAGTCCCTATACATGCATCTCGTAGTTTGATATTCCTTTAAACGATCTTCAAGTTTGTCCTTAAACGCCATCAAATCAGTAACAATACCTTCGATAAGACTATTGCAATATCGATTGTGATTATCAGTCATCTTTGCAGTTGTTGAGGGGTACAGTTGTGGCCGGTGTTGGTAGTCTATGATAGATTTTGAGAGTGCTCTGGAACTTTGATATTTCACTACAGCTAGGAATTGTCCTGATTATATAGGTAAAATTTAGACCTCTTTGCACTTCTAAGTTTCACGCTTTCAATTATTCCATTCATAATATAGCTTATAGTCATGATCCGGCCTTCGGGTGGTCAATACAAAGACAGGTAACTGAGAGTTGAGATTCTAAAGGAAATACTGAGCCTTAGTATTATTTTTGTTTGTAAAGCAGTAGGTACAATATCATGGAAAGTGATTGGAAGTATATGAAGTTGCACGGCTCAGGTGTATGCTAATACATCTTACAGTGTAGTTTTATCCTCCTAGCAGTAGCTTTGAAATTGAAGTCGCAGAAACAAGATAAAGTGCATGATAGGAAGAAACAGTTATGGTTGATAAATAACAGAGACATGAAAAGAAATAACAATGTGCACCACCTTAAATTAAATAACAACTGAGTTAAGTTCTAGAAGGTAGATGTCTTTCGCAATATTCTGAAAACCGTTTGTGTATTTCTAATGCATTGTCATAGTGAAAAAAAATATGTTCTTGAACATCTCTCCAGTTTTTGTTTGCTTTTTCAAATTTGCCTAAAACTGTCTGTGCTTCGATGACTTCTCCTTCCATTTCTTGCCAGTCATAAGCTGCAATTTGATGCTCTCCGAACCAATCTCGATGAATTTGCGGCGAATCCTCGAATGCTTTCAAACGGGCTTTGAGGGCATTTTTGAATTCTTTGAGTTTTTCCACTAGTTCTTCTACAAGAATATCGCACCTTTGATTATGGCGTCCAGTCATTGTGATGGTATAGTTGTTTAAGTGGTGGACGTGGTGTGGTTGTTTTCTGGTATCCCTCCAATTCCAATTTTCTTGTTAGCATAATACTGGGAAGAGGGTGTGAACACAGCTTATATAACTACAGTGAGATCATGCCTCAATTCTAATGAATCCTATCTTGAAGCCGCTTTTATATTATCATTAATCATATTGTATTCAGACATTTCTAAATATAAAAAGACTAACATTTCTCAATGAGTGATATGTGTGAAGAATTCGATTAACTTCAAGATCACGACTTGTGGCATAACCGTGAGGTTGCATACTCATAATGAAAAAAAAAAGATTTGCCTTAATTTCTTAAAAATCATATCTATGGATCTCTGTCGACACATGTGTGATAAATAATGGGATTGAGCCGCCAGGTGCTCTGGTCGAAGGACTCTTTGGAGAAACTATGTTTTATTCCGTGGGGGACATGGGGTTATCACCAATCCAAACGAGCCCTTCCCTAAGTGATATGGTTGGAATCTTACATTCACTATTGAAAGGTAGTGTAATTCAAGAGTTTACGGGGATGTATCTTTGTATTATCTCCAAACCGCATAAATTCACATATGTACTCTCAGTTCTATTTCAACATCAAGGCTACTGCTAGCTTATATATACGTAGCAGATGTGCAAAGGGAGCAGTGTTCAATAATGCTCCTAGAGGCCCTGATACAAAATCTTGAGAGTTGAATTTCTTGGGCTCCTTGCAAATACTCTACTCCGCTTCGAGGCACAATAGTCCTTTGAACATTCTGCAGAGACTTTGCTTTAGCTTGCAATACAAGGGGATCCAATCATTTCGTTTGCGAATGACCCTTGGGGGTATTTCTCAAACTGGACATCAAATCCTACTCCCGCGATAGACAGAAGAAACCAGGTTTACAATCGAAACTAGTAAGAAGTGAGCACACCCAATAATATATCTACAGACAGCCTCGCGGGACAAACTGCATGATATCTGCAGCCACTCTGCAAAAGTGTTCGTGATTCGGATTTACTGTGTCATGTCAGGCTCAAATTAAGAACGAAGGTATGCGCTGAGATGTCAAAATATCAACCATGGATCAGCCAACGATCCCCAAAATTGACATTAGACTTCTACGATATTAATGATCTTTGCCTACCGCTTCTATCAGATTCTTTGAATAAATTTCAATTCCTAAAATCGACCCCAAAGCCACATTCCGTATTGACCGAGTCGGGTGTAGATCACTCATACTGCTAGAGTATGACTATATATGAAACCCAAGAGCAAGTGTCCTTGCCCTTCGCCCGAATCACGCTACTGATCGCTCTGTCGCTTTTCCATTAGCTAACATAATTCCTATGTCAGCATAAGACTGTTTCTTTGCGCTCCCTTTCGAAACTTTCACGCCGTCAGTGTAGACTTCGTCGTTTGCTCAGCCAAGAAACCAAGCCTGTCTTAAAATACGCACATGATACGGAATCACCAGCTTTTGCTGTCCACCCCTTCACTTAGATTTAAAATTGTCCTTATGCTTCATTTTCATCTGGAATGTCATCTCGTCGATTTGTGACATACAGCCTTTGCGGCCACAGGAGCATCAAGCATCTTCATAGGAGCCTTTCTGCCTCTAGGCTCCCCCTCCTCAGTGGGGGTATAACTCCATCCCTGTGTTGAGCTCGGAGCCCCACTATTAACCCCATAACTCACCCGCATTATTGGTGCGCACTTCAAGCTAGCAGCAGTCTTAGAGTAAAAAATGCTCATTCTAAAAGGCGGGCGCCACGAAACACCAGGGAGTAATATTTGCCGTAGTAATATGTCCTGTTCTCCCACCACATACTATCACCCTACCACCACAGGCTCAACATAAAAACCAGCCAATGTTGCCTACAGGTACCATCAGCGCGATATCCATATTTGCACCGCCCCTACTGACAGTCCTTCTACTTGCACAATGGCCAAAAAACCCAAGACCTATCATGTATACGCCAAAGCCCAAGTACGCACCACTGATTTCTAACCCCCGCTGACATTTAGAAGGCACTGTCAGATAATACCGAGGTTTCTGCTGCCTCGCCGGATCCACCATTATCTACACCGCAAGCAGTGAGGCTCCTCTATGAAGATGTTGAAGAATGCGAGCTTTGTCACAGCAGCGCCTCCAGTACTGAGCCGCTATGCCCGATCGCGGAGATCCAGCATCGGTATGCGGTGAGCGAGAGGCTGAAGATGAATAAGAAAGAGAAAGCCGCCAATCGGAAAAGGAAGATGAAGAGGTGGCTGGGGTTAGCGTTTTGTTTCGGGGCGGGCTAAAAAGAGACAAGTGTCTTTCTACTTAAAGTGTGATTATATGGATTGAGCATGATATGAAATACGGCGGAAGTGTTTTAGGACATTCGATCGATGTATTGATGCGTCTGCATAGCTTTTATGCCTGCTATCCTCTGTTAGAATAGCTCCGGTGGAGTGGGCATCGGAGACTTCTGTACTCGCTAACAATAGTTTTCTTGCCGTTTATAAGAGCATCTTTGTAAAAACTAGTGGGTTCTGTGTAAAGAAGTCATCTCCAGATTCTTTCTCTCAGAAAGGATTGTCACAGACCCCGGAGCTTGATATCCAAAGATATCAGTCCAGAGGTTACGAAGAAGCCTCAAAGCTATGATTCAAAGAAGGCCCCAGAACCTAAAAAAGTACAGATGGTCAATCTGCTTGGCTCTGACTATAATCATGTGCGTGAATGGTCCGGCATCGGGGATCCAATAATAAAGCCGTGATCTATTCTGTATACAGCCTCGGAGAGGATGTCATTAATCGATCAGCAGTATTTAGTAGAGAGGCTTACGCTTACTGAAGGCGCTTATCTTCTCAGTGATCTATGACTTGTTCTTCGAGATCGAAGTAGCAATAATGCGGGGCCTAAATACCCGACAATAGTAGTATATACTACCCACTCTCGCCACAACGCAGACAAGCTAAGCATTTGCCTTCACCCCTTTATTCCCACCCCACAACCTGTCTTCGAGGAACTAACACCAAAAGTACGTTAAAAAACATCTATGGTAATAAAAAAACGAGCAGAAACTCACGGGATCAAGCTCTGGCTCAAGATCAGCCTTGCTCCAGGTAAATAAATTGTTGCCCACCACTAACCAGATCCTCCCTCCACCAGGAACGCTTAGCCAGTCCATCCAGTGGGCCCTGCAGTGACACATCCCGGAAGATGCACATCTCAAGCGAAAGAAGAAGAAGCTTTGTAGGAGATCGTGTGGGTGAAGAATAGTGGGTTGCGGCGGAAGTTACCGAGTGACGTCAAAGGTTAAAGAGCGGAAGAAGAGGCCAAAGGAGCGTCAGAACGCGCAGGGGAAGCTTCATTGGAAGGATCCCAGAGAGTGAGCACTTGATCATAAGAAAAAGCCCAGAAAGTAGTGTAAGCGTTGATGGATACGTTTTGTAGCGCCTGTGGGGTAAGGAGGATACGGCGGAATAGTGATTTCTTGTGTCATAGGTTTTGCGTTGTGTTCTATGATGCTAAAATGGCAGGGCCGAAGCTACGGAGTCTCGCCCCATCCCCCCACCTCTGCGCGCAGAACCGTACCACCCAAAGCAATGCCAATCGGGTTGGGAACAAGAATATTACGCAGGTATTTGTGCCAGCTTCTCGTGTCGGAACGCAGGGGTAACCAACTTCTGTACGGGTCTTGAAGTTGAAAACACAAAGTTTGAAACGTGTTTTTGAGATGTATTAATAGCAGAAATATATTCGAGCAACTTCCGCACTAAAACCAGTCCTCAGTCTTCAGTTGGCCAGGTTCACTTTCTGCCAAAGGACCTACATTGAAGTAGTGGATTGATGAGTATATAAATGTTGCTAAGTTCTTAAAATACCAAGGCGGTGTTTGTCCATGAAGATCACCCTCTTCACCTGGGCGGACGGGGTCAACATCCAGTATGTTCGGGTGTCACATAATCCTATGGATTTTTGTGACCATCCAGTGACGCCGTGTTCGCAACCAAGAGGCCCTGTCCATCTATGCAGCGTTCCATACCAGGATCAGGTTCTTGGAAGTTTATTGATGCTCCGTATACTCTGCGAAAGTCTGAATGAATTCCAGGGATAATGGGTAGAAGGTTACCAGTGCTCCTGGCCAACCCTGGGCATCGGTGTTCGGAGACATTCTTCCTTGGCAGGCGCTATTGAGGAACTCTTGAGACTGGACAGAGGCATCCTTATCTAGCCCATTGGTCCGCACACTAGCATAGATGACTGTTCCTAACTAGTAGTGTACGTTCTTTTTTGGCAGTGAATGACCCTGCGCGGAACGTCTTTCATATAGGACCACCACTAAGTGCCAAAATGGGCAGGAAAAATACGCTCCAAGGCAATTGACCCGCATTTCAAACACCCAGACATCTGGCGCCAGGTGAAACTCTACTTTGTCAGTAATCTTCTGCCCAGTAATAGGAGGTCATACGGAGAACGTGATTAGGGTCCCCCAAACTCTTGACCGGTCCTTAGAGACGCCCAACGGCAACTATAAATGACCACCTGTCAACAGAACTGCAGTCACGTCGGGAATGTACTTTCAATGAGTCAAGTTGCGGCATTCTCTAGATAAGGGGCGTTTGCGTTTGACCTAGAGCCCTGACTATCCTACAGTGGATCAGTAGTGATGCTGCTGTAGGAAAGATTGTTGAACATCAATATTTGTTAGGGTGGATACGCTCTAAAGAAAGGGGGAGAGGTGTGTGCGTTGATCAGGATAGGGGAGGCCAGCGCGAGGATAAGAGACCTCGAAGGAGATGAGGTACCGTATGGTGGGTGGGTTGATGGCCTGGTGGACCAGTTTGGCGATCTTCCTAACCGTTCAAGCCGTTTAACTCAGGAAGCAAAAGCCGCACTACTACTGTTTGGGTAGCTTAGTACAGCCGGTTTTGAGAAACAGGACGATAAACAGTTGGAAACCTTAGGTCGGAAATTTCATAACACTGGGATGAAAGAGCAGATGCAGTTATGGGAGGCTCTGCGCGGCTTAGTTGAAAATGGTTCGCAGGAAAATAAAAGTGCAGCGGTTGAGAAGACATATGGAGCTCAGGAGGCTGTGGGGATTATGCTCTTCGGATGAACTCATTGGCCCTGTATTGCTTGTTGAATTTTCTTCTGTATTCATTATTTTATAGGAGGGCCGGACAGTGTGTTTATATTCGTAGAATAGCCACTGGATTCAACATAAGGTGATGCTAGAAGAGTGTGCTATATTGTTCCGGAGGTTGAGATGTAAAGATAGTAAGAGTCACATCATATTTCACATCTCTTTCTGACAACCTGTATGTTGTATTGCAACTCGATATACCTTCCCCCAGATATAGGCAGAGCCTGTAAGAGTACTTTGAGGGCGATGAATCTTAATTTTCAGTCCTTTCAAGTTATAGTTCATGGCGGGATATACGGCCCTGAGCTCAAGATATATTTTAATAGAGGAAAGCACTGCGGGGGTTTGGGAGAATAAGTTTGCACAGAGAAAGCAAAGTTGCCCGCTTATGGTTACGAGTAGGATAAAGTTGTGGTACTGGTTTCTTCATGTGTTGATTGGTTGAGTCCATGGTGTGTTGGTCGTGAACACCCGAACAGGGCATATCTCCACCAAAATCCCTCTAGGCATCTCACCTAGCTGAGGAGTTGAGGGGCCCTCAGCTCTGTTGTATCTGAATTCATTAGAGTAAGGTAGTGTCGAGCCCTCCTTGATTTGGTTACTGAAGGGGAGCCATGTGAGAGTTGAACCAATAATACGTAACAAAAACCATTTTTTCACCCCATGGGTGTAATTAAGCATTACAGTAACCCATACAGACCTAGCTAAACTGATTGAACAAAGGATAGGTGGTAAAGCAACAACCTGCTCCAGTTTCAGATACCCATCTTATGCCATTGCTTTCCACACTATCATCATGTCCTGTCTGCACCCGTGCGGTTTCTCCCCATAGCTAAGTCAAGCACCAGAGACACTCCTCTTCACACATCTCGTGAGCACATATGACGCAGGCCTCGAGGAAAAACACATTATAGTTGACGATCCCACAGTTGCAGCACTTCCAGATGTAGAGCGCGGTGGCGATCTGACGGGTCGCATGAGTGCACTTCTGGCCGGGCATTTCCGAGGTTATTGGGTGTGAACGTAGCTAGTGAGTTAGTAAGGAAGAGGCTTCTTGCGAGCTCAGATGAATAGAGTATACTTTGATATGTATGCTTGGAGTCTGTCCGGTAGCTTGAGGATGGAGGTGGCTCTGGATGAAGAACTGTTTTGTTAGCCTCCAGGTCGATTGTTCTGCGATGAGTGTGGAGTGATTACGAATTTTCTCTCTGGGAGACGGATCCAATATTCTACAAATTGCGTACAAGCTATGCTACAAATGGTCAAAGGGCAGTGGATGATCCAAGAAATGAGGGATAGGCTCTGGTTCGCGGTAACCCTGGGGTAGATGTTGGGATGGAGGGAAGTTAAGGATATTTATTTGTGTTGTGGGATCACAATGCTGATAGTTACGCTACTCTAGTAGTTTCTCGGCTTGCCCCACCCATGCCAAGAACGCCCTCGAAAGGATCCCGATATCATGCTGCATATTACTACACCGCACCACGCAAAATAAGACACATAGTCACTATTCATCTTCATCTTTAGGGTTCAACTTACTTTATATACCAATTCTAAAATTTAAACACTGAGACGGGTGCGCGTAGACCCACAAACAACACACGATCACAGGAGGTGAGAGCGGGCACCTGACCGCCATGCCAAGGCCGCCGGGCATAACCTTGAAGTCGTTGTTAGGTACAGGGATGTGAAGACATCATCACATCTCACTCGGATAAATAGTTTTCTGTTTTGAGTTAGCCGACCCTAAACAATCAACTTGAGCAACGGTTTTGTTCCCAGGACAACAACATGGTACGCTATTATCAGAGCTATGGGTTCTGCTCCACATCAATGCGGTTTGACCTAAAAACATGTAGCTTGACACGAGGCGGTACATCTTGATTACTTTGGAGCCATTTTGACTCTGTATGAATCACTCCCGTCTGTATCAGGCTCCCACCAGTACCTCCGGTACCCGCTATCTCAAACCTTGGATCAACACCTAAGATTATAAACAAGCACTAATGAATACATCACATACGCAGACAGCATACTTCAGTCAGAAAAATGACGCGCAAAATCTCCACATCACAT
The DNA here is from genome assembly GCA_024713595.1 of Morchella rufobrunnea. Taxonomy (NCBI): domain Eukaryota; kingdom Fungi; phylum Ascomycota; class Pezizomycetes; order Pezizales; family Morchellaceae; genus Morchella; species Morchella rufobrunnea. Next base: position 172,857 of record JAMGYT010000014.1, read on the forward strand.
GCACAAGGACTCAAGAATCTCTTACACAAAGGCTCACGAATCTCTTACACGGATGTATCTCATATCTCAGACTTGACCCACGTCTACTCGGCCTCGATTTCCTGAAGGTCACTATGATATTCTGGTCTTTCTGGTGGAAACAACGCCAATACAGACCAAAACAAGATCAGCCATTGCCAGTCACTTGCCTATATCCAGAAGGGCTGCATGGTAGGATGAGGCTCTGAAGAGGTATGTGGGTAGGGTAATCATCACTTTACTTGATAGCCATCACGGGAGAGGGCTTGAGATGGCGTTGAGGAAACGTGAATGGTTTTAGCTGGTCAAGACATAAGTATAAAGTCACCTGTTCCCCCTTCCGGGTGGGAGCTAAGCTAGTAGATAGCAGTAATGAATGGCTTAACAAATTAAGAAGTTCGCCCCCGGAAATATCCAAGCCCGTACATCAATAAGCCTTAGTGCCAATATGCCGAACCAAATCGCGCCAAAACCGCCCGAAATCATTCGACTGCTACCCTGTGTCCTATCTTGAGATTGCAAAACACCCCCCTTTTCAGAAGCTAAGTTAGCTGCGGCTAGCTATGCAGATATTACGCCGCGGGTGCATGCGATGACTGCAGAATCGGTAGCCTGAAAGGTTCTCAAAGGCTTACTGCTAGAACCATACCACCCGTCATTATGACGCTGAGTGCTACGCCAATCAACAGGACCATAGTCATTTCGATCATTGGGATAAAAACGCACCATCTGGTAACTCTGGCCGTTTGCGTCTTGGGGTGCGAAGGAAGACCTGGATAGTGGAAGGTGACAATATCAATATCTGTGTTGATATTGTGGTTGCTCGATGAAGATGATATGAGCCAGATTGGTCATATTTAAGCAATTTTTGAGAAGAGCAGCATTTGGATTGAATAATGTTGCAAGGCCTCATTTGAGGGGGGTGTTCAAAGTCTCAAAGTTCGTCAGTTACCTTTGAGCTTACTACAGAAAATTGTATTCGTGATACCTTCTTAGACTCGATCAGAACGTGAGATTAATATTTTCTTCTCTAGCCATCGGCTTACTATAGTGAATAGTCTCAGCTGTGACTACTCATTTGAATAATATTCGTGGTGTATCTTGCGGTAAATATAATTTAAGGGTCGGCGGTCAACGATGGTGGCCAGCATAGATCAAGCCTTCCAATGGACCAGCCCGGGTCGTAAATGCCTCCGCCCAACCCAGCCCGGCCCACTGAACCCTTGGCCCAGCCCGGCCTGGCCCAAATAGCAGAAGCCGGGGCGGGCCCACACGCCCATAGAGGGTGTTGCAGAAGAAGTGGAGACCTAATGAATGCATGACCTGAAATAGTGTTGATCTTTATTTATCATGTTGCAATCTTAAAGGATTGACTTGCTTGGGTGCTGGCGGTTCTTATCGGTTATATCTATGTGAACGAATATTGGGGTTGATTGGTGTGAATAGTTGGTCATGTTTGGATTTGTAGGAAGATATGCTACAGCCCATATATTTAGTTGGACCTGCCTGGGCTTCGATGGCTCCCAGCCCAGTCCAGCCCCAATATCAAAATGAAGGCCCAGCCCAGCTCGCCCGGGTACAGGCCCAGGCGAGTCCGATAGCGCCGCGGCCCATTGGAAGGCCTGGCATAGATGCACGGGTTATGTTCATGACACACCTACTCTAGCCATACTGGATAGGCCATGCCTTAAGAAGGACAACTCGAGCTATTATTTGGCGGGTCAAACCTGTACCGGCCTATTGGATTTGGTGGTTAGGTGGGCCAAGGCAAAGTCTTTTCCGAGCCCGGTTCCCCTATTGCAGTTCTTGTGAATCAATCGTAAGCATGAATAAATTAAACATAAAAAAATAAAACAGGCTAATCATAGCACCCATTTAATCTTGAAGTACTTCATATTCAGGCATTAGATGTTTATATCATTGATGTATCATGGTGGTGTGTTCTTGATGTTTTATGTCTATTCTTCCCATATATTTAGATCCCATGAAGATTGGACAAAGGTTCACCTTGCTTGTTAGGTGCTTGGGGTTTTATTTAAGACATACACATATGACAGGATGACTGTAACAAGCAAAGATTAAGGTATACACATAGATTATGTTCTGGTTAACCGTGGGCCATGGGACAGGATCCCCCAGCCATGTTTATTTTCCCGTGGGAGAGAATAGCGAGTTATCAGTAACAAATCAGAGCTATAGTCTACCCCAAAGACAACGAAAAGAGAAAATACACCCAACCCAGCTCGCCGTAGACCTATCAACCTATAGATGAATCAATTTTTGAGCTCATCATCAAAGATTAACAAGGGAAACCCACGAGAAAAAAACCAATACCTTCTTGACCCTCAGTGCCTTGAGTATACTTCACAAGCTGGACAGAATTGATGGGTGCATTTACGGCACGTTTGCTGTGTGAGTTTGTTGTAGACGGCGCCGCACTCACAGCAGCGCCAGCCATGCTGCGCATGGTGGCGCTGGTGGCCGTTTGATGAATTCCTGGCTCTATCGCGGACATAATGGCGATACTTGGGAGATTCTGGGGAGTCCATTTCGTGAGAATGTTTACTGCGACTCATAATCTTGGAAAGCATAATGGTTAGCACTGACGAGCACAGGTCTTTAGCTATGATTGCAAGAGACGTACAGTAAGATGGAGGAGCTTAGATGAGAGTAGCAGGAGATATTTGTAAGCGAATATATGAAATTTATGGTGTTGTTACGAGTTTAGTTCCAGAGGTATGCACTGGAGCTGAGGTACAGTTTGAGAGATTGTCGATACTGCCGATTAGGAGGATAATCGACTGGATAAGAGGGGGGGAGGGGGTGTATTTAAATAATGGAAGGAATGTTGTAAGGCCCTTAGGGTTTCATTCCCCAAAATTCAATGTCGATACTGAAGCAGGTTTATTCCCACTAAGTTGTCTGGTTTAGGACTAGACGGCCTGAGATAGGGGCAAGGCCTACAATACTATATGCGGTCTGACCCCCCTTTTATCTAAGGACCACTATTCAATGACCTTCCTTTCTCTCAGAGCCACCTTGTATAATGTAGTGTAGTGTTGGGATCAATTCAATGGCGGGCACGTGACCGAGTGATATTCCATGAGCGCACCATCATCAACCATACAACGGCTCGGTATTTTGTGGTTTCTGATTCAAATTAAAGTTTGAGGGCCATATCATTTGAGATATGAAACCCTGAAACAAATTATCTGTGAAGAATAGTAAAGTATTCTGATATTCCAGTTGACGGGGCTAGATACCGGATCAACTGTGCAGTTACGGTATAAAGAGTTCGGCGATAGTATTGGGATTTGTAAGTGTCTTACGTAGCACATAGTATTTGATGATGTTCTAAAGATACAATGGCACTGCGGGTTGAGTCAGATCTGTCCATCTCAACCTAGGCGTACTTAAATGTAGTCTGGTACATGGTGCCATGAGATATGACACAATGGTGAGGATTGGCCTCATTTAGTCATTGCGCGGTGGAATATGATAGAGGTGACCAAGAGAGATACATTATTTCTGTTTGATCGTGTCAAATTAAGCGGCTACAGAGTATAAAGTACCGATGGGAGTAGCGATTAGATAACATCCAGGCGCCAGGTCAAATAACAGGGCTCGAGAGCTTCTTAATTGCGGTCTTTGGTTATATGCCTAAAACTTACGCTTGTCCGCCAAAGAAACCTCAAATTAATCGAGAGCAGACTAAAGCTAGACCCACGCAACGCGAGATTGCCTCATAGGCCCCTCTAAGAAAGGTTTTACCCTTAGTCTATAGGTGGTAAAATAAAAAGCTGGGACTCCTCTCAATGGAGTGCAAGGCCATTAGGGCCAAGAATTGATTGAAGTCGTGGTGGGATCTGTAATAGATATAACTGTTCCATGATAACCTAGTGAGGCGCTACACCCATATTTGCAACGGTTGAAACCGTTCGAAGAAGGGAACATTGCATACCGAACTGAACTAAACAGGGTGCATGCCAAATTGAGTTGAATCAGATTTATTTCAGTTGGTGCGGACTGAGATAGGAGCTCAAATGGTTATATGTCAGGGTTAGGTATGGGCCCAGAATGAACCCCAGTTTTGGTCATATCAATGGTCTTTTTCTGGGTACAGGCCATGGAGGAGGGGGCGCAGAAGACTGATATCTGCTTAGTTCCCCTAACCCTACAACAGTTTTGTATACGGTTTTTGGCTATTCGCTGGGCTAAAAGGGACCTATACCAAATACTAATCAATCTCATATCACGCCAAAAGACCTCTAGAACCGTTCTGACAAAACTAGTATATACCACTCAACCGACAAACAGATGGAAGCACGGCACGGCACTACCAGCATATTACAATAAGCTTCCTGAAGCCCTAGAGAGAGATATCTCATTAAGTTTAGAGAGTCTAATGAGATACCAGAATAGTCTCGATGTAACTAACTAGGTTAAATATCCGCCCTCTAACGAGAATTTAAACCCAAGTCCCCTAGAAACACCTAAAATCAATACCCTCAGAAGCCCCAATGAGATTTTCCTAGCTGCGCGGTACTAAAGGTGTCCGGACCAACCTGGCAGGCAATCATCCTCATCACGGCGCTTGTAACCACAATCGAAGGACATATCCACCAATCTCACATCCTATATCAAGCGACGACAACGCCTACACTTCTTCTTCCAACAATTCCAGCATACTGGAAGGTACCCAGAATTCTTGAAGATACAGCCGCAGCAACGCCAGGGTGGCAAAGCCGCCCGCTGAACCCCGACCTTGCGATGGGATGAGGGGAAGAACGACTTCTTGTTGTTAGACTGGACATCAGTACGTTCAGTGGCTTTAGATCTCATATTGGCAAGATTATCGAAGGAGGTGTATGTTCAGTTCGAGAGAGTTGTGTAGATGATCTGAGGGTTTATAGTGAATAGCACTGGTTGTAGGCGTGTCTTCTGATTGGAGTCCGTGCTTTAGAATGTTCTGGAAGTCTCTCGGGTTAGCTGAATCCCAATCTAGTTACTTCAACCACCGGATAGGCATACCAAGTAATGAAATAGTGGTCGATTTTGATTGTAAGATTCAGAACAACTAGTCCCTGGAGAGGTCCCGTTGGAAGGTATGGCTGGATGATTGTCGTTGTAGTTGTTGAAATCGATGGTGAATAGATATTTCTGTCTACCCTTCTAGTTGTGAGACTTTTGAAAACTTTGAACCCCTACGAATAAAGGACACGAGTTACTTGCGATGATGTAATCTCTAGAAGAAAGACATCAGCCTTCCCCAAGCCTGTGTTCGGTCTCTCAAGGCCGAGAGAAAGTACGAGTGAGGGGTGAATGTGCGTGTAGAAACGTAATCCGCTATGAGAGCATTTCGAAGCACGTCAATATTAATGTGTATCAAGCTGTACTGTTAAAGAGGTGCAATTACTCTTCCCAGACGAGCAGGTAGACCTCCAGTGCAGAAAGAGCTCAGATCAAACTGGATGGAAGACCTGATGATATATTAATGATATGTTTGATAATATCATTAGAATAATAGAGGATCACCTATAGTCTAGTATTTGAAACTTAGTTGACAAACAGAGACCTTCACCAACGTTCCTTTGACTTGTGAAAGCGAGGCAAAGGGTTTTAACACCTACGTACCTGAGCCTTGTGGAGGTATGATTTTCAATGGAGCTTCAAGATACCAGGGTTGATGATGATGATAGATTGGAAGCGGGGAAGTATCGTAAGTTTTAAGATGGAATACTCATCAGGGAGTGAATGCTTTAGGTTGAGAGTGAAGTGCTTGATTTCATGCTTGTAACCCCGGGCTAGGCGATCAGCGCGACAATGATAGGGTTAGGGTTGTTACCTATCAGCCTCTGTATCGGCTCGAATGTTCCTCTCCACTTCACCCCCATCTACTTACATCTTCCTTACGACGTACCTACATGTCATTCTTGAGATTAACCATGATTTCGACTACCTTTCAATGCCCATGATACATACGTGTATAACTACCGAGGAAATCACTTTTTAAATGAGGTCTGTGAAGCAACGCTCAGATGATTATGGCCTTGTCGACTAGGATCGTCATAGACGAAGCTATACATACTTCATGAGCTAAAATCAACTGTAAACCCGTCCATCGGGCCTCAACGACATTTACGGAGAAAGATTGGCCTCTTAATAACTGACATAAAGACCGTTCAACATAAAAGATATCTATCACGATTAATCTAGTGCTGCTCCTCTAATGAACCTAAGGAAACAAAAGTTCACTTAACCCCCAACCAATTCAGATCATGCTATGATAGCAAGATATATACATATACGATTTAATTCTGTGAGGTAGTCACCCACTTAATGGTATCTATAGTTCAAAGTCCCTAATTATATTACAATATATCACAGAGTATATAGAATGCCTGACAAGTGTTTTGCCTCAAATCTCCTTAGAATGGTATACCTTACTCGGGAGGTCTTACTGTACGCTCCTTCCCGTACCCGTTTTTTTTTTCCTTTTATTCATTACGTACATGTCCTTCCCGTACCTTCATTAGCTAGTGTTGGGCACGAGCCGAGCTGACTCTAATCTCACGACATACCCCATGTATACACCCCCAAAGGAGGTGTGGAATGTCACTTAAATTAATAGGCCAACCAAGTATCTTATCTTACGTTGTATAAAAAACCACCCATTACGATACTATGCATATGTATAGACCATTCCCGGTAGTTAGGTATTTCTGTAGAGGAATTGGATGTTCCTCCTATTATAGATAGATCTCACATATATATGGATGAACCACGTATTCTTATATATGTTTGTATCAATCGGAAGTATGTAATTAGACCGTATATTGACTTAATCAATGTAGGACCGGAGTGAAATGTAGTTGAGCAGGCCAAGGTGGATGGTAGAGCCCCTCAGAGGCTCCGGAGCGCTATGAAAGAAAGGTTCTCTGAAGGCCAGCTATCATAGAGGTAACTATAATCGAGGCGGTGGTAGATGCAGCAGAATTTACAATCGAAGTTTCTCATTCTCATCGTACTCATAGAATTATTCTATCGTTACCATCATGCCCACACAGTCTCCCAACATAACACCCAAACTAAACCTATGCTACCAATTAGAACTAGCACCAAAGAAACTAGTAATATAAAAAGGGCAAGTAGCAGAGTGGAATGAGATTAATGGAATTTTACATCTACGCACAGATGTCCTCATGGAAACACATATATATACACACTTTCCACTTTCGTTGCGGGTGAAAAAGGTGGAATTAAACCTCAGAAGTGCCCTAACCCTGAGATATAGCTTGGAAACATATTTATAAATAAAGGGTTGTGGTTGCTTTCGCCCGACATGTTAGTGTTCTTTTTTAGTGCCCTTTTTGAGTTTGAGGCCAGGTGCACCCAGAAGGTACTGTAGATCTCGACTCTTTTTTCTATCCATCCATCTTTCCTTCCTCGCTCAGGTTCATCTGAACCATCAAGTTTTATTTACTTTCTAATCGAAAGAATACAGCTCTGGTGAGTTTTTCGTATGTACCTGCACATTGATATAAACGATTGCCTAAAGAAAACCTTGTTATAGAACACAGTCTGATAAAAATGCCATCTTCAAAAGCCCAAGACGGAAACATCCAAGTCAAAAAGGACTTTACTGATGAAAGGAAGAACACCCAAATCCCTGTCGTAAAAAACTGGGCCTTCATCCCAATCGACCGTAGTAATTAAACCCACACCTATCTAATCCATTATACCTTCTCTTACAATATCTATCTAGGGCTCGATTATCTCGTCAACCCTCCCGCAGAAGAACACAATGAGATTCTTCACGCCCTTAGGAGAGGTATCATCGAAGGTGTTGTCTCTGACTCTAATTTCATCATCAGAAGAGCCGGGCGTGCGTACCGCCGGAAGCCTGAATTGGCCAAGGACCATATCTATACCCAGCTCATGGAGGCTCAAAAGGAGACTGGGCCTCGTCAGACTAAGCTTGACTTCACTGGGCATTTTGCGAAGCCTAAAGTACCTAAAGCCAGAGCTGCAAATGATGCAGTAATTAATGCCGGAAGTAATAAATCTACTGGAGTCATCAAAAGCAAGGAGATTAAGGCTGAAGACGCTGATGGTAATACATTGTATGAAGGGATTTAAGGGAGATGTCATGGAAGAGGTTGGTGGGAATGCTATAGAGGACCCATATCTTGCGGAGGATCTTGCCATGGAAATGGATCATGATTGGGGAATTTGAAAACATATTTTCTTCTCTTGTAGAAACTCACATGAATGAGGGATTGAATTCAAACGCCAAACCCTCCTGCAAAGTATTTCATTAGTAGCTATACATCTGACCTGATTTGCAGGTAGTTACACATTTGCGGCTAGAGTTATGGCTGTCTAAGTTTGAGCGTATCTCCTGCCTGATTACCAGTTGAAATACTAACATTCATTCACCATATTCGGTAAAATATAACTATATAAATTATCGAAGATTTCAAGTTACTCTAAGCCAAAATTAAATCCAAGTGGATGTGAGAATAGAGGTTCTCAATAATGTAGTCTACGAGACCGCTCGAGGCAAGATCCGCGGGCCATCTCTAAATGGCTCAGCATTTTCTAGTACTGGTATTGGAGCCCTAATTATTGGCCAAAAGTCACTGTTCTTCTTATGAGAAGTAGTATATCATGTAAGCATAAGTAATAATACCATTGAATGATTTTTGGCCACCCCCGAGCTTTTGTAGTAGCCAGCTTGAAATATCTCGAGGTAAGGCTAGCTAGTGGTCCCGAGAGCCCTGCCCCGCGGATCACACTAGCTAGTTCTCAAAAACCGACCTTCTTGTCTTTTACTGCTGTGGTTGTGGTGAGGTGGTATCAAAGTCATCCCTTATATAACATTCGGTTGCAACACGGTGTCTGGTTAACAATTTGCAATATTATCAACTATAACCGCACAGTTCCGTTCTAGACGGCAGTTAAAAGAGAAGCAGCCGCTTATGGCCAGTTTGGTAACATTTTATCGTTCACTACATATGCGAAAGAGGCTCACTATTAATGGGCAATGAGCTTCGGGGGTGTTGCAACCATGGAGCACAACGCCACATACCAGCGACCTCGAACGGTTGATCGTGCCAAACGGATCCTTTGATTATTTTTCAATCTATACACTTTTATTCATTGAAACCGATGAACTGAATTATACACAAGGCTGACTAAATAGAAGCTATATAGGGTCAGCCCATCGATTGCCAAAGCAAACAGATATATCACGCGCACACTTATTTCTACAGTCGCTCGAGACTCTCTTGAAGCTTTCAATGATTACAAGTATGTTAAGTCGTATGTTGGGGTGGGGTTTGGCAAGCCTTCCCAACTCTATTATACAGCCGGAGGAAAAAAGTGACGAAACAACACCTACGCTCAACTTGAACCTCAATGACATGAACGACTTTAGATACAGAATAAGAAAGAGAGTATACACTATATACGGCCCCTGAAGTGCATCTACCACCTTATATAGCCTCCCTTCGAAAGTCATGGTTGTTACTTGGACGCCTTTGTGGTTACCTGTTCTTCCCTCACCTTTTTGCTATGGGTGTACATGATACTCGATCTTAGGGGTAATAATATCATGGAGTCAACCGACTGGCCCTAAACATACCTATCAAGCAACGGATGACCTAGTTGGGCAACACGCATTGATTATCTGGTAATTCATTTATCGAATTTACTATATATGGCATACAAAATTCATACTGGTCGAGTTGAACCGCTACAATCAATATATCCTGTTTAAAGCAAAGTTCTCTTACTTCACTCTTACACTGGCCCTCACAACCCTCGTCTCCAAATCCAACAACCCATACACGGCCGCCAAGTGGGGCCACATACTTCGACTCAACAACATCTCCTCCTTATTTAGCACCAGCGTCCTGATACTATCTTTGTTGAGCGATCTCCGATTTATCAAATCCGCTACCCGCCCTGGCGTCCCAGAAATTATATGAGGTCTCTGCTGTAACGCGCGCTGGTCGTCCCGAACTACTGTTCCCCCCACACAGGCGTACGTTGTTATTCCAAAGGCGGCGCAGCGAGGCGTGAGAACCGTGTGGACTAGGAGTGCGAGGTCTCGAGTCGCGGAGAGGACCAATACTAATTGGGAAGATCTCAGCTTAGCACAAATATCAATATGTAGCTATGGGAAGGGTAAATTGGTAAAGATAGAGCATACTCTGTGTTCCACCATCAATATCAACCTCTGACAACATTGAATCCGAGAATGTTACCCGCTTCGTCGCCGCAATCTCCGCACATATCCTCTTCAGAGCCTCCTCGACACCCCCGGCGTTTTTGGAAGCCATCTCTGGTACCTCTTCCACCAATGGAGGCGTCCAAATTGGCTTCTCCCATGGCGCTTCTTGCGTTGGGCTCCTATGCACAATATCACGATTTTGGGTGTGGCTTCTGCTCGCCTCATGCATTCTCAACGCCAGCGCACTGCCAAAAACTTTATCCGCTGTACACTTCGAACACACCCACTGATCCGCCGGGGCTTTCTCCTCTGGTACCACAACCACTTCCTCATCCTCAGGCTCAAGGAGTAGGTTGGGCGACTGCTTCTCCTCCTCCGTATGCCGGTGGAACTGGCTCGCGAGGTGGTGCCGTAGTGCTAGCTCGGTGTGGAATGGCCGCTCGCATTTGGGGCACACAGGCCAATTTGACTTGTCTTGTGGCTCTGCGAGGTGGAACGTCTGGAGTAGAGGAGAGGAAGGCAGGAGCTCGGGGTGGGTGCGGAGTGAGGCCGGGGGCGAGGGGGGGCGGAGGGAGAGGGCTAGGGCGAAGAAGGGATGGGAGAGGACTGATTCGGTGGCCATGGTCGTGCTGAATGGAGATACTCTGCTGGTGTTAGATTGAAACACTTTGAATGAGGTAGCTTGAGGGCAGCGCTCTGAATATATATTTTCTGTTTGACAGTATGTGGGGTTATAAATTCAGGCAACCACTACGAATACAATACACGGAGGCGCCCGTTAAGCAACCAATCAAATCATGCAATGTCAAAGTGCAGAGGGTGAAGGTGGGGTGGGTGCATATTTACGCGATGAGATAGGCGCAGTGCATATGCACATTTATTGAGGTGAACGCTGCGCTGCTGATCATTAGCTAGGATCGAGGCTTGGACAATCATGAGGTATCACTCGGAGATCTTTGCCAGGTAGGCGCGATCGATAATTCAGGCCGCAGTCTAGGCATAAGCTATACTACAAATAAAAGCCTTGACGTGTAAGGTATCCCAAGCCTGACTCGAGCATCTATTTCAAACGGTTTGCAGGTCTCATGGGCTGCGCCTTCATACACGGGGACGCGAGTGAATGACGGAAGTAAAGGCTAGGAGTTGGTCCAATTCTTGGAGATCATGAACTCATGAACAGGACTATGAGCAGTATACTAGCTAGAACTATACTTGCTAGAATTTCACAGCATATTATGCAGCATATCAATACAAGCACTCTGAAAAGATACGCCTCGATAGACTACAGAGGAGGGAACTGTGCAAATTCCATCAGATGATAGGAATAAAACAGCGCCGAGATGGGAATTGGGTGCTCATTTTCCCCGTTAATCTTGCGCGTATATCTTAGATATCCAGTGCATCGTCAAGCGGTAATGGCTCAGCGTCCCTACACCTGCGGGTAAATTTGTACTACATACCTCAATGCCGGATAATTAACAACGTGCCCTCATCCATATTCTCATACACAACCTGCAACCTGAGAGGCCTTACATCACATCTTCGTAGCCTTGGAGCTTCAGGCATGCACATCGCTATTCAGGCTCACCGTCTCTTTACTCTATATCTCTGAAACCAACGGGCACAGTAAGGTGTTTATTCTACAGCCCGTATGAAGCGGCTTTTGCATTCTTGTGTTCGCTTAATTTCGCTGATTGTTATGGAGGATTACAAAGTGCAGACGGGGGTTCTGAGCCAGTATCTGTTTAATTCTAGGGTGTTTTTGATCCGCTGCTCGGTAGGCTTTACTGGTACTTGGATTAGCGTGCAAGAGCGTGATTGAGCATGTCTAGGAGACAGATGTATGTAGAATTAGATGACCTATTTATTTACAATGAAGAATGGTTCGTAATTAATTGGCCAACGGGGGTGTTGCATGTCCTCAACTAGCACTGGATTGAAGAGCTTGGGATTAAAGATGCTGCGGTTTGTATTTTGATATTTTACGAACGCTGGACCAGATGATTACATGCAGGCAGTGTTTAACAAAATCAACAGCGCACCTTTCCATCACCACGGGAACCATCAACGACAATACGCCAGAAAATGCGCAAGGAGGCTAAGGTCGAGTAGTAACAGGCGGCCAAAAGCCAAGGCTCAATGTGCAATAACGGTAATTATGACGTGTCAGTGTTACACGAGCGTCCCAGCCAAGGCCGCGGACGCTGACTTGGTGTAATACTTGGCAAAGATAATGCGAAGATAATCTATCTAATCTTATCGCCTGGCAGGCCGAGACATGCTCACAATCTGGTGCTCCGCAGCCTTGGCAATTTTGCGCCAAAGAAATCCTATTTAGAGGAATTTCTGTTGTAATTTTAAGTCTACCATTACTCTATACAGCAGGTCAAGAGCCGGGTTTGTATAATATGCAGTGCACCAGGTTCTGAGCATGTTTCGGCCTGCCAGGCGATAATGGAAGATGGGTGGATAACTCATTGACGAAAGAAACCCTAACCCTGGTGGTCTCATTCAAGACATAACGAGCCCAAACACGAGCCGTGCAACTACCGTAAAATCTGAAAATCTTTGTTGCACTGCAGCAGGGATATCCCCCACCAGGGCTCGCATATCGGCGTTCAAATACCGCCTCTGGTTGGCCTGAACCCCTGTTGTCTCGCAACGGAATTTCGCAGATTTTGCTGTAATGATAAGGATCCGGGTCAGACAAACATCGAGTTCCCATACACCGTGGTCATTGCATTGGCGGTAATCACCCCCGAGATCACAAATCTCACGTTTTCTGGAACGAGAGATCGAAGGAATATGAAGGAATTGTGGAACTTTGGGCGTATGGCTCATGATTTGAAAGGTGAAAAAGTCTTCTCCCTAGGAATGTAACAGCTTTAGTTAAGTATCATAGGGCTTAGAGCTTCTCCGTCGATTCATATATCTCAGACCGCCGGTGCCGATCTAGGGCGTGTGGAGGGGACAAATACCCCGAGAGTCGGCAACTATCTATACACCCCACTCACCCATTTCGTGCATGAAATTCGGCATTGGAATGTATGTATGCAGCGCGGACGTGTACCGCTCAACAATATCACCGAGCCCTCTTCTGCCAAAGTCTAGTCGAGGCAGGGTAGTCATTGCGGTCCACATTCCCTCCGAGACATGCGGTTAGACCCTGTTGCTCTATGTGGCTACGCCCTCCTCCGATTTGAACTATCCGTGTTACTGACGGTTGAGATGTGTTTCGGAGGTATAATGGTGCTCTTCCTGGGCTCAACGGCGCTAGAACGAGATAAATCAGTCCTATCCGTATCGCAAAAACATCAAGGTGTTAGATGATAAACATATAAATATGGTTCCTGACGAATGGTTTCATATCTTGCGTTGTCCATTCCTTGTCTTTATTTGATATATTCACCATCGGCTGATGATGTTTCAGGATTGTGAGAGATCAAGGCCCATATCTATCCTCTTTCGCGCGACCTGCACATATGCCAGGTGTATTGTGTGTGGTACATGCACATGAACTTGCGGTCTTCCTCGTGGGTGATCATGAAACGAAGCTGTCCAGATACCAAGATTATCAGCCTTACTCTTAAAAGCTAATTGCAGAAATGTGAATTGATGGGTGCAGATAACTCACATCGGCTTTGATGTAACAAATAGCCTGCACGGATATAAACTGTGTAAGAGTTATTCACAATTCATATATACGGACGAGACCTGAGTTCCTGTGGCCCATATAACGTGGGTGGAGGACAATAGAGCTGGAGGGATACGCTGTGAAAGCTGGGGGTTGTCTCGAAACTAAGAGGTAGGTAAGTGTAAGTTAGAAACTCGGAGTGCGGATGTACGAAATGAGTATCTATCTAATCGTGGGAGGGGCAATTAGGTTATACTTTTGCACATGACCTGTCCGGAGGATCACACATGGTCACTCATATAGCTTGGCCGGATGAGTGGTTGGGGTGTTGGGTTGTCATAGAAACCAGCGCCACTACGCATGCCAGGGTACAAAGTAGCAATTCATGATGCTCTTATCAAGCGTTGCTATCGACAAGGTAATGCTCCTAGGCCAGACCTCACCTATCGCCGATAGTCCATTTTCTCAATTTGATCACGTCCTGATATGTAGGTTGTTTGTCCTTGGACAGGCGTACGACGTGGAGATCACCGCCTCCCGGTAGATTACTGCATCTTTTTCATCGCCACGAGCAGAGCCGGGGGTGCTGGGGCTATGAACTGGTGTAAGTCATAGAAGATGATTATCCGCCAAACAACATGCAAGGAGTGGGAATGCAATACCCCGAGAGTGAAAATGTACTACAGGTCCCAAAGAAGAGTGCTAATTCTTATGAGACTACGTTAGGCCAGGAAGGCATCGCCCCTCTTATGACAACTGGATAACAGGACAATGAACCGGGCAGTAGTGAGTAACAGGAACCCCAGGTCGACTTCCTGATAACAGAATATTTCCATAGCCTTGTTTCCCATCCACCAGATGACGCGCCGCACAACCACTAGCATTCTCGATCATCGCCGGAAGCCCTTATGCACACCCATAGTACCAGCTGAGATACAGAGCACCTATTCTGGCAATCTAGGCCCCGAAAGGATATCCGTAAGGACTGTTTCAGCGCGCTGAGCGATTGCGTTTCATCGAAGAGAATCCCCAAAGCCTCATGATATCTTTCATACCTAACCACGATAGGAAGTGGTAGAATCGGATCTTCGCTAATTCCTCGGGCGCAACAAATGAAAAGCTAAAGAAACCCGAAGAGTCCGAGATAAAGCCAAACTACCAGCGAAACTGTGATGCCGAGTGCCAAGCCAGATGGCTGGTCTTGTTTTGCGATAGTAGCAATATCGAGGGTCGGTGATATCGTACTTGCTTTTTAGCTTGCTAGAGAGTACTTTCCACTCATTTTTACGTGATACGAGAAATCATTGATAGGTACTATGCTATAGGCGGCTATACCGATGAGAACACGGATGTGATGATAGGACTTCATGATGGCACAGCGTCCAGCTTTGCGCTTGATGTTTGCCGTTGTGAAGATACAGGAGAATCTATTAGAAGGTATAATGATATAATGATGTATTTTAAATGTTGATGAAGGAGAGTGAATCGATACCGTGCAAGCTGGGCCGGGGATGTAACCAGTTCTCGTGGGGGCGATGTTGGGTTTTGGTGGCAGGCCGGCGTGGGATCGAGACATAGGGTTTTCGTGTGAGCAGAATGTGTCTCAGCTTTGAGGGATGATAATTTCAAGCATGAGAACTTGATTCCTTCGTTGGGACATATTGGGCTCCGGCCACGGATAGTTACCGCGCCGTATATACACCTGTTGGAATTGAACATAGGTTGAGTGTATATGTAAGAGAGACGAGGAGATGTAGGAGGGGGATGTTATAGAGGTTAAATAACATTCAGGGGGTGGAGGTTCTCAGTGATAAAGATAAGCGAATAAGAATTTTAATCATCAAATGTCACTCGATAAAACCTTTGCCATTTTTTCATCCAGAGCGCTTGCCATTGATTTAATGGTAATATCTGTAAGTTCATCACAGAAGCCTTCTGCAAGGTGTGTACCTTGTAGACCGGCCCTCATAGGCATTGGTATAGAATACATAACATAATCACAGGATGAGACAGGGAACTAACCCGATGATTAGACTTTCACATGAGCATGGAGCGGATAGCTCAGGGTGAAGGCTCAGATTGATCTTCGATATGCCGCTATTAACCGTCATCTTTTGAATTGATCCGTCATTCAAGAGTATAATAGTACTAGTGGCGTAATTGAGCCTGCATTGCTTCTACAGTATTTGATACATAAATAAGAAGGTTATCATTCCCCTTTAATCCTTCCCACCTATCATCCAGCAAACTGGGGCAAGAGAACAATGCGGCAGCCCAATAACTGTAGTTCTAATGATCAAATACGGAAACCGTCATCTTTGAGCACATAATAATTAGTCTTATTACTCTTTTCTTTCCCACATATCACGATGCCTTTACTTACTAAGGCACCTTGTTTAAGCAGAACGGCCCTCGCCTCGCTGGGTCATGTAAAGAAGTCTGCCGCCGTGGGCGGTGGGAAACACTTTGCAATCAGGACAGAGTTTGTGGTTACACTTGTCGCAGACCTCATTTTCTTTCTCCGGAATGCGGCGAGTATCGGGGTTGAGAGGGTGTTCAGGTTCGACGAAAAGCTTGTTCTTAGCGTAGCAAGTGCAGCAGTAGAACTTGAAGAAGCGAGGAGGTCCTTCAGACATTTTGTGTTTGTAGGATAATTCAATGATTCGTGCGGTTGTGTGAGATTGAGATTGAGGGCGGAGGTAGAGTTTGACTTGAGATGGGGGAGAATGCTCTTGAGAAGAGAGGATAGTAGGAGCGGAAGTGGGGTTTATGAAGTACTCCAAGTGGGATCCTTAGCGTGGCACCATTGCTGGAAAACACCACTTGGCATGGGCTGAACTATAACTTTGGCCGCTGGATGTGACAGAAAATGTAGACGTATCTTGTACGTGGAGCTGCATGTAGATTACTTCCCTGACATTAACATGTATAGACTGCGGTATAGGGACTTACTGTAGAATTTGATCAAACCATATGCCTACAAGGTCTGCACTACTGACCCCAGATCTGAAATGGAACTCCGGTCTATCACAATGCTCAGCCTCCGACACATATAGGCGATCACTGGATATGTATAGCAGTAGATAGAATGCAATATAACACACCTGAGCTATCTATGCGCATATACTTGCGACTGCGTTCCGCTAGTTTTTACCTGTCGCTCGTGTGCGAGAAGGGTCCACGCGTGTATTTGTATCTGAAGGGGCGTAGTGAACCCATGGCTGGAGATGTATACCAATGGTCTGGTAAACCTGGTTCTGGAGTTTGCGCTAGCCTGTGCCTGCTCAGCCTTTAGCTCACCGTCGTATGCCCCTCCGCCTAGGGCACATAGGCCGATTCTGCAATCTCGCTGAAGCTTAAGGCGCACGTGTTCCCTGAAATTCATGTCTGGAAAGCTTTCATTCCTCTTTTGCGTCTGCACCTCTGAATATGGATGATGCCCCCTTTTTCGACTGGCGACTAGGCTAGTTAGCCCCCAAGTGCCTTACCATCAGTGGCTATGCCGAGGGAAGACCTAAGTGGTTAGGGAGTTAATTTCGGTTTTGTTGCATATATTTGGCCATTCTGTACAATTATTTCATACTGAAAGCCTATTCTCAGTGTCGAGTGGATTGATCTAGGTGTTATAACTGGCATGGAATCATTGCGGATCATGGTAGGGTGGTCCACGAGAAGACGCTCAATGCAGGCTAACAGGGCATCTGGAGCGCGGTCATCTCCCTGCCCTCTTGTATTGCACTTCTGGGGAAGGTTCTATGGGGCCTGGATTGGTTCGAGATATGATACCTAGTTTATGCGGAAGGTTACATGTCCTAGATCTCATAGCTTGACCTATGAAGGTATCGCGGGCGGAACTAGGCCACTGGAGTATTTGGAGACCAGGATTTGACTACAGGGCAACACGCAAAATCCCGGTCAGATGGCTTGGTGAAGGGGAGGATAGATAGAAGTGCTTGATTTTATATCTCCTATTCTCTTTGGAATTTCCGAGCATCTCGAAGGTCTCGTTGAAGTACCGACATTTAGAAAACAGAGCCTAATTCGCCACTTAGCCGCACTTAGGTTTTTCATGACTTGTGTGCTTGAGATATATCTCTGAGATGCCTCTAGCTAGCTGTAGTTTTATTGTTGAGCCGAAACCCGCGATATCCTTACACAGCTGACAAACCACCTTCGATGCTAAACAATTTTGGGGTAAGATGGAGCAGTTAAGATGCTTGCGACTCACGGTCGCCATAGCAGGGAAACTTTCTGTCAACTCTAGTGAAGTTGAAAATGACCGTTTTGGGTTGGTGTGGGTGTACCCCGGCGGCTTATGTATGTAACCTCACATGTCGTCGAATTATGTCATGAAAGGCTAATAGCAGTACTAAGGTGGAAGCTCCCTGCAAGGGACCGAGTTGGTGCCGACATTTATCCTCTTAGGTTGTGTATATTTGTATGTACGAGGCAGAGGGGAGGGAGGTCCTAGGCCCATACCTGTACAGAGAGAGTATTCTTATATACATCAGAGTACATACACTTATAGGGAGGTTCGATTATAATCTCTTCATGAAGAATCCACCCTTGCGGTGAATGAACAAGCTTTACATCGATGATGTGTTGGCGGTGGCTCGACTTCTGTTCTAATTGAGAAAGTAAAATGAACGGCCCCGAGGCAACGAAACGTGAGGGTAAGCGTTATTCGTGGGCAGGTCTGGGCTTAAGCATTCAACATTAAGCAGGAACAGGGTCATATAGATCAAGAAGTAATTGCAGTGTTTGAATTACAGAGACACATATCTTTGTAGGTTATATAGCGGATAGCAGGGTCGGTGCTGGTTAATCATTCATTAACCAGAACGGGTTTGTGTGTGTGTCTCAGTTAACCTAGACGTAGGCTCTCTCCAGATGTAAAGAAAAGGCCAGGTAAGTAAACATCAATCACTGCACTCATGAGAGGGGATCCATAGTTGGAAATTAAGATTGATATTGACAGTGAGTTTTCGTCTGAGATAAGGAAATTTAGAAGGATAAGAAGGGAAGAAAGGGATATGGAAGGAGTACAATGAATAAGATTTGCAAGGAGGGCTTCAGCGAGCTGTACAATGTATTTGTCTTATCCTTTCCTTATTTTAGCCATCGAGATCATCGATTTCTTACTCCTCCATTCCCCCCTCAATCTGGATCATTAATCTCTCCCTTGAGCTGCTACTTTGCGTGAAGGGAGTAAAGATCTCCAGAAGGCAACCACGAGGAGAGCACATTAAAACAAGGGAGATGGTTGAGAGAAAATGGATGAGAATATGAGTAAATGAACAAATTCAAAAGCAGATATAATTGTGTAATTTTACTAAAAATACAAATTGTATTTAGCTAATAAAGATGCCAGCGCCAGGATCACTCTTTGGGGACCCCATCGCCCGCACGCCTCTTCTCAATACCTTCCTTCCTAGCTGCCCTCTTCTCAGCCCTCACAGCCCTTGCAGTCTTACCCCCTGCCTGGGCGGCTGGTAAAGCCGCTTGTTGAAGGATCTTCCTAACCCTTTTTGCCTTGCCGGCTGCCTTCCTACCCTTTGACGCGGAAGGCACAACCGCGGCTGGTTGAGTGACAGCAATTGGTTCAGGGGCAATAGGAGCGAAAAACGCCTCGGCCTCCCTTCGAACAACTCCCCGAGTCCGGTGCAACTTCGGTGTCACTTGGTGCTTCGTGCGCTTCCGGATGGTGGCGTTCTTTTTGACTGGCCCTATCAGGTCTGTCCTGGCACGACGGGCTTTTGCTGACTTGGGGGTAAGAGCACGATGCGCCTCTTCCATCAGCTCTAGAGGTATGGCGTACGCCTCTTGCTGGGGCACGGGGATGCTTTGATTGTCGATAACCGGATGATCCGGCCCCTCGTCGGACACTGGAGGGGCCCTAGGCTCTTGCTGGTCATCTGGCGATATCTCTATCTCGGGGCTGATAGAGAAGGCAGATGGAAGAGGGGCTTCCACTTCTAGGCTCTCCTCTTCCTGCTCCTTTTTGATCTTCACCTCTGGTTCCTCCTTGAGCTCCACTTGCTCCTTTTCTTGCTTCTTATCTTCTTCCTCATCCTTTTGCTCCTGCAAGTCGAGGGCTAAGTCTCTCCTCGCACGAGCAGCGAGTAGGAATGGATGACTTAATGCCTGCGTAGCTGTGAGCCGCTCGTACTTGTTTACGCAGAGGACCCCTTTCAGGAAGTCCCACACTATTATATATGTTAGCAACCCCTGTTTGTAGAATCCTGAGGGAAGCGGGTACATACAATCCTCGCTCACTCGGTGTGCATATTGCCACTCTCCGCTATCCACCCAGTTGTTTGGGCACCTTGTGAGAGCGATTTTATATTTCTCGTCCTGGACCGATAAGGTTTCACCACTGAGGACCCCGATAGGCAATTCGTTGAATAATGCCTGCCACATGGATACACCAGTGGCCCAAATGTCGCTATGAACATGTTAGCAAACCCCATATTATGATCTCAGAAAACCAACGGAAAGGAAAGACGGAGAGAAGAGACAGAAGGAACTTACGCTGAGCTCCCGTACCACCCATCCCCAGTGACTATTTCCGGAGCCCAGTACCAGACAGTCCCAAGCTGGGCTCTGAACGAATGACCTTGTTGCTTACGGGTATTGTTACGCCTCAGCCTCTGGGCGAGTCCAAAGTCCCCAATCAGTGCCCTAGTACCGTTCTTGTACGGCTGGCTGGTCATGAGGATATTGTTGGGCTTAATGTCTATCATACAAATTTGTCAGTGATATTGCAAGAGCTTATCAGTTGGGTAAAGAAAAAGAAGAGTGCAGAATACACACCCCTGTGTGCATATCCTTGTTGATGTAAAATCTCTAGCCCGTCGAAGACGTCGAGCATGATGTCTGCGAAGTCCTCTTCATTAATGGGCTCTCCCCTCCTCCTGATTGCATCAAAGTAAGCGTTGAATTCGCCTCCCTCGGCGAGCTCCATGAACATGTAACCTGGAATTTTGACATTAGTAACGGGTTATTGTATATCTGCAAAAATGAAGAACTCACAAAAGTTTTCCTTCTCATAAGAACTCATGAAGGTGACGAATGGGCCGCCGGTCGCTCGAAGATTGTGCGTGAGGTGCAATTCGTCCATAATCTCGTACTACGTCGCACACTATTAGACACTGTATGCTATAAACGAGATTCGAGGGAGATGATAAGCAGCCTACCGAGCCAGACCCCCCGTCTTCGGTCATATCCATCACCTTTACCGCACAATGCGTCGATGACTCGATGTGAAGGCACCTATGAACAATACTGAAGCCGCCATAGCCAATCATTGGTCCGATCCTGAAGCCATTGATGGTCTGACCCTGTAGGTCAAGGTTCTTGTAGCTATCACGCATTGTTCTTGATAATAGCCGTTTAAGCTTGCTTTAATTTTTAGATTCTGTTGCGGGTGAAGGTACTAGCGTAGTCGGATAAGATTGACTCGAGTACTTTGTGTAAGATGCCTGTAGATGTTAGGGAGATCCAAGTTACGTTGTGCTCTTATTCATATTCTATGACTGGCAAGAATTTAAAGTGTGGTATCAAGGAAGGCTAACATAGAAGGCATACGTCGTCATGGGATGGATTCATGCCATGAACCACGTCACTTGTGCTAGGAAGAGGGTATAGGAGGTGAAACGCACTCGACATAAGGAATGGCCGAACTTACTTGATGAGAAATTGTTCTAAAAGGAACTTGAGGTATGTTCCGTCTCTGCGAAGTGGAAAGAATGAAGACAATCAAGATGTTTCAGTTGGTATGAACCGACCGGTTAGTGTTTGTTGACAATCTTACGTGCTGGTAGGTGTGGATCGGGCTGCAAGAGGACTTTGGCTCAGACAATCGGGGGGCTTCCAGCAGAATTAGGAGACGAGAGGTTGTACAAGGATTAGTCTCAAGTGAAGGGTAGGAAAATAAAACAGTACTTTGAGAATGAGATTTTTGAGGCTGTGTTATTTGCTTGTGATGGTTTCAATTGTAGTAGAGTGTGAGATGAAATGAAGAAACAAGGGTGGAGTTGAAGAAGGAAGGTTAATTAAATGTGGAGCGCTATGCTATCACCAGTTGATTTAAACAGGTGCCAAATCTAGTCCTATTAGTGTGCTGCAATTGATTTCCTTCGCAACGGGGCGCTACAATAACTTGTGGCATGGTCCGTGTGCATTTTACACTTTATATATATATATATCTTTTCAAATCATCCCGTGGAGATAACCTTCAAAGACCACTACACTGACAAAAGTACCTCCGCATTAGTATCTACTAGATTATATCTAGATCCATTCCCTGATCTTCCCTCATATACATGCTAATGCGTAACCTATCACGCCCTAGATCAATACATCATAGTTTGTCACTCGGCAACTATAAAACAGCATACGATCTGACAGGACGATTCTGTTTTACAATGGTATCCTGCTTCGCATTATAGTAGAGAAAAGAGTAGCATATGGCGTCACATCGCGCTAGGTTTGAATCGCCTTCGGTGCCCTGCAGGATGATGACAGTATTTTTTGCGCAGCGGCTTCGTCGCCTCATGAACATATTTTACTATCGGGATTACTTTCCTTGATAGACTAATAAATACATTAAAGCCTCCCTCCCTACAGCCCCAAGTTGTTCAATATATTTCTAAGTAATGCTGATCGAGTTCAAAGGTTTCCACTACGTATAAAGGTAGACGGCATCACTATCATGGTGATCACTCTCTGAGACAATTCCGCCAAAACGGTTGGGGTTATGTGGTTAAGGGTACATGAGCAAGTTAATACACATTTACGCCGGCAGAGGAGGATAAGCCTTCAAATTCAACAAGAGATACCTTATCAGGTGCTCCTTGTGAAAAGTGGTCGCGCTTGGATTGAATGTTCCATGTTCTGTGCAGGCCACAAATCAATGTGTTCTTAAAAAGGAGCCCCTCGAAAGATTAGCAACGCCAAATGATGCCTGAAATGGATTGACGTTAATAATGCTTTCTTCCACATTTACTGACTAGATATGAGCTTATTGATGCGTCATGATTTTGAAGTTCGAGCGGAAAACTCAGTGATCTGCTACATTGCAACTGGCCACGCTGCACCTGGGTCACGAACGGTTTGGATACCTAGTTATTAATATTACCCTAAAATCACAGACGTCCTTTCAAGCACTTATTTTATCTACCGGACTCACCTACTCCGGGCAGACAAAGTTCAAAACCCAATCTAGTGACTAAAGTGAGCACTTAATTAGGTATCATATCACTATTTAAAACTCTTTCTAGCTCTAAATACCGTCCTTTGTTAATTATGTGTTAGTTTATTTCATCGATAAATATTATCCTCCGCTCATGAAGATGAAAGTAGAGGGGAGGAACGAGATACTTCACTTGAGGAAGCCGAGAAAAGGCAGCACATACAGGACGGAGGGGCGGCGTCATATGCTCTCGCTTCCCCTCAAGGCGCCAGATGTTTGTCAGCCCGGGTCAACACACAACTTGACACAGTAACAAACCATCGTAGAGTGCCGTTCTTGAGAGATAATAGATACTAATCATATGAGATTTATATGATATGCTCAACATTTTATGTCCTCCCGAGGAATCTCCACTAGGCCAATACTTAGAGGTAAGTGGGTCTTCCCAGCGCTCAGTTATTGGTCATCTACTTGCCAAATGTTTAAGTTTAGGACGAGATAGACGCCTTCTCGGGCCATTAGGACAGCCCCCTCACTCGGACAGTTAACGTGAAAAAAAAGATCAACGTTTCAGTGACTTCAGTACCTCTTTTCAACCACTCACGATTGACTGTCGGAGTGAGGGGGGTGTTCGAGTGGTTAGGGAGGTCGGCTATAACCGAAAGTTGGGTGGCAACCGTCCCAAACTTGAAAATTTGGCGAGTATGTAGGGGCGTTTCTGTAAGTTACGCTTGAAGAAATTAGGCTCCGCCAGCTACTCATGGCTATTCGGGGTTGGTGAGAACTTAGGACTGAGGTTCCATTCCGAATTTTGCGAATATTTGCACATCTCCTCTATGCGAAGCTGATGGAGGTTTGTAAACTATCCACGAGCAGCTATTGCTCCTTAACGGATGCGTATCCCTCAGTCTGCTGACGATGCCTAAGCTATAACAGAGGGTAAAAATTTTGGTGTGGAATGAATTAATGGATGGCGAGCTCCTGCGGTCTTAGCGTGGGCAGCATCTTTCGCCATTAGAAGGGACAAGGCCTAGGACCAAACGGGGTCCGGCGGTTCCAACGGTTCTTCCGTTTATTATTTCAAGCCGGTTTCCCGAAACCGTTTCAAACAATGGTTCATTTCAGTCCCACCTATTCACTATTTAGTTCTATTCAGTTTTTGGCTGGCCAGAGTCCGTTTTTAAGGCAACTGGAACCCCCCATACAAAGTATGAGCCCTCTACCTAGACCATATCCTAACCCTCAAGACCTTATAACGGTTCTGCACTATTAACCGCTACTTATTAGGTCATTTCAGTTGTAGGCCATTTCTCTTCAGTTCACTTCAGTTCAGTCTCGCTGGTAATCAAAACCAGTAACAACTGGTGTAAACACTGACCTGGGGGTCATAAAACCAAACCCCTTCTGTTTTGCTTTAGGGGCTAATGTGTTTTGCCAAGGATTACCACAACGACAATAGGTCACTACAACTTGAGACGTCAGTAAATATCTTATATTCGACTAAACTTTGACGTAGTCCTTTGTCAAAACTGCAGATCCTCGCCAAGACGCGTCAATCGTTAAATTGGACGTAAACTTCTTTTCAACGTAGGATGTTGCAACAACAACGGTGGCATTCCATAGTCTGTCAGTGAAATTATCACCTCTCCAGAAAAGGTAAACTTTGAGTGGGTTTACTAACAGATCCTGTTATCACTCTTATCAGATAGTGGGTCTCCAGTGCGAATTTCGCCCCCTCTTATCGCATTGACAAACAAAAGGATAGGCGACCTGTAACTTCCTCGTCTCCCCGCCGCTGCCGGTGTTGGCATGTCAGGTAAAGTCGCTCATCCCCAGGCAACTGTTCTGTACGATCTCTATCAATGAGTCACAACCAAGTTATAACAGCGTACCCCCTATTTTCTAGTTGACAGGTCCTTGCCTCGTGGACACCGTATTGGGATGCGACAGCTATATACCAGGCAATAAATCTAGTAGATATCAGAGACCGCATTGCCGCCGTCCAGCATGATAACACAGCGCAAAGCAAATGTGGGACTTATGGCTAGAAATACCGTTGGTTAATCCACCTATGAGATAATAGAGCGCAGAGTTGTGTCTGGACGCGACGTGGAACTAATAGAGAAATTTAAAAGGATCCCAGCGATGTAACCCCATCACGGTACCCAGAAAATAAGACTTGAGCCTAAGTCTGGCTTATTCAGCTAATCTAATAATTGCTTATGCAATAAATGTTCTTTCGGTCTAGTTGCTCTATTAGTTGGTTGTTGCTTAGTAGTTTCGACCCGGGTAGGTGAGAGGTGGGGGGCACTAATCTCGGTTCGACAACCTTTTTAGACTAACCTAGTTGGACAAGATTAGTAGGTTGCTGTTGTAGTCGGAGTCGGTTACTTCATGCAGATACACTCGTAAGTAAATAATAGTCTGCTACATCGTAATCCTTTATCAGTTCCTTGGCACCTGTACATAAATACCTCTATGCAGAAAAAGGTAGATTCCGAAAATCAGGGGTTCAGTGGCGCAGGGCCCGGTGTACATATATATATGAATCAAGCCAATTCATTTAATAGTTGTCCTAGCAAGGTGAACGAGGAAATGCACCGCATGGTGGATCGTAGTCCGCCGGCGGAGCCCCTACACAGCAGGAATCTAGTAAGAGAGGCTTTACAAACAACTCAGAAAAATAGGAGCACATCAGGTACAAAAAGCTGAACTTAAATTGAATTCTAAAGGCGGCCGCTCCCCCGAGCCAGTGCCTCGCAGTGAAAAGCAAATCGCCCAAGATATCGCACCTCCATGCCAATATCTCGAAAACAAAACATGAAGCCAAATGCCTCCCTCACAAGATTCAGCAATCCAATGCTATCATCCAGTACCCCAATATATGTGAAAGAAACAGCAAAGGAGATCCTCCAGCCCTAAGCGTAGCAATCCAATGCTACCACTTAGTACCTTTAAACGGAACAAATGAAATAGGAAAAGAAAATAACAGCGCTAAAGACAATGCTCCCAAGGGGCAAAAGTCTCGGTACAGAAGAGAAGGGGGAGTGGGTGGTGAAGAGACAATAAAACAGAAATGGGGACGGCTGTGAGTAGTCTGGATTAGTATAAATGAGGCAAGGCTATGGGAGTAATTTACGTAGGCTCTGCTGAAATATAAACCTGCGAGAAAGTGGTGATGGTGGTATTCGATTGACTCCCATCACCACTCGCGGAAAAAGATACGCGGTTAGTATAAGTTCACCAAAGAATTAGTAGAGAAGGGTACTTACCGCCAGATAACAGCGCCAGGAGAAGAGAGAGGAAAGGAACCCTAACTACCCTTCCCAAAATCATCCCAGCTCCCACCCGATGGAGAGCCTACCCTCCATCCCCTTTACCTCCTCCCCCGCTGGCAGGGGCCCGTCCCTGTGCCGCACTCCTCCCACCGTCACCCAAACACGGACTCGAACCGCTCACCTAAACCCAAATCCCCCTCCCCTCATCCTAGCTCCCAAACAATGGAGGGCCTACCCTCCATTCCCTTTGCCTCCTCCCCCGCTGGCAGGGGCCCATCCCTCTGCCGCACTCCTCCCACCGTCACCCAAACGCGGACTCGAACCGCTCACCTAAACCCAACTCCCCCTCCCCTCATCCTAGCTCCCCCAACGACGGAGGGCCTATCCCTCCGCCCCCTATGCCTCCTCCCTCCTGGCAGGGGCCTGTCCTGCTGCCGCCCTCCTCCCACCGTCACCCAACACGGACTCAAACCGCTCCCCAACCCAGGGTTTACTCGTGGCGAAACCCTAGAAAAGACCACAAGGTTTTCTTGTGGCGAAACCCCGAAAACCCACGGGGAGTTATTTAGGAAACTCCCCTAAACCTCGAGGT
The DNA here is from genome assembly GCA_024713595.1 of Morchella rufobrunnea. Taxonomy (NCBI): domain Eukaryota; kingdom Fungi; phylum Ascomycota; class Pezizomycetes; order Pezizales; family Morchellaceae; genus Morchella; species Morchella rufobrunnea. The sequence continues at coordinate 199,809 of JAMGYT010000014.1, forward strand.
TTTCTTGTGGCGAAACCCCGAAAGCCCACGGGGAGTTATTTAGGAAACTCCCCTAAACCTCGAGGTTTTCTTGTGGCGAAACCCCGAAAGCCCACGAGGAGTTATTAAGGAAACTCCCCTAACCCTCGAGGTTTACTTGTGGCGAAACCCCGAAAGCCCCCGAGGAGTTATTTAGGAAACTCCCCTAAACCTCGAGGTTTTCTTGTGGCGAAACCCCGAAAGCCCACGGGGAGTTATTTAGGAAACTCCCCTAAACCTCGAGGTTTACTTGTGGCGAAACCCCGAAAGCCCCCGAGGAGTTATTTAGGAAACTCCCCTAAACCTCGAGGTTTACTTGTGGCGAAACCCCGAAAACCCCCGAAGAGTTATCAAGGAAACTCTCCTAAACCTCGAGGTTTACCTGTGGCGAAACCCCGAAAACCACCCTAGGAGCTTTTTGAATGGAAACTCCTGAAAACCCTTTGCAGTCATCTGGCCATCGTCCTCGTCCCTCAGGCCCACCACGCCCTAGACGGTCCCTAACACAGAAAGGCCTAACTGCTGGGGATTTATTCGCATGGGAAATCCCCCAAAACCATCTCATGAGCAACCGCTCATTCAGGCTTTTTGATACGCCGCCACATATCTGGGTCGGACCGGTCCAAATATATGGGCGGTGGGCCGGTCTTTGATTTTCCTTTCTGGGCTGGGCCGGTGCTGATAGTCTTTTGGACTGGTCAAGCGGAATAATAGATGGGCAGGTTTCTGGCTATGTTTCTCCATCGATAGTGAGAGAAAAACAGGCCTCAGATGCCCTTTTAGCCCTTTCGACTTCAAGAAGTAGCTTTAGAGGGACCATATATTTATTTTTCTATGAAGGGTCCTCGCCCCACATGCGCCAGTCGGTCTGGGCCAATTCCTTTGCGGGCTGGGCTGGGCCGGTCCAAGGTCAAATATAGACTACTCTAGCCTATTAAAAAGCCTGCGCTCCTTGGATCCAACCGGATCTTCACTTGTCCCACAGGCCTATCACGCCCGGACAAGCCAAAAAAGGGAGGATTTATACATGGGAAACCACCCAAAAAACCATAGTTTGGGCAGCCGCTCACTGGAATGAGTAGGATCTGTGCCTTTCCCACAGGTGAGCCAAGTATTAAGAAAAGCTTAAAAAGCTGGGGTTTATTAAGGGAAACCCCCAAAACCTTCGGTGAGCTTAAAGTTCAAATGCTCGAAATAGTCCATGGATGCCGCTAGATCCGATGTGCTTGTTGTGGACGTGAATTCCTGACCACTTCGCAATCCTACACGTATTCGTTAGGCTATTGCATGTGGTGGTGTGGTGGTGGTGGTTTGGTTGAAGAGGTTTTGTTGGTCTGATGGTGGCCGGTTCGAGGATTTTGGCTCAAGCTGGGCCGCTGATAAATAGGAGTGGTGGAGTATGTTACAGCGCCGAGTCCCGGAAAGTGCCTCAAAGGTTTACCTGGAGAAAGGCGCTGACGATCCAGGCAGAAAGGTCTCCTAATTGTTCAAAAGAGACCAGAACTTGGTCAATATCTCTTGAGTCATTATTGAAAACTCATACGATTGCTGTGAGTATTAATGCTTCCTCGTAGCTTAAGGGGTACGCCGAGGAAGCGGAGAGGTAGTCGAGACTGGAGGACTTCCCGTGAGCGATAGAACATGTTCTATCAGAATAGAGCGCGTTTTTTCAACAGACAAGGTTGGCACAAGTGCCGCGCAATGTCTATATAAAGATGCATGGACAAAGGTCTAATCGATCCTTAGCACAAGTGATGCATCTTTTGGTGCTAGCTCTTGGGCTAGTAAGAGGTCTTCTCCATCGTAATGGATGGAAAACATCAATAGTAATAGACCCCTTTGGTTTTGGGGGAGTCTGAAGTAGACAAATAGATCCCTGTTCCATTTGAGAGAACATTAAATGGGATCTATTGGGCAATAAAACGCATTTTATTGCTTATATTGCTTGTGGGAAGTCCTCCACCGTGCGGCCGTTGCTATCGCTTTGATCGATGTGCAAAATAGCTGATGGTGGGCACCGTTGGAGGACAGAGATTTATCCCGTAATTCTCTTTTTAGAATAGCCATCCGCGAATGGCTATTCAGTTATTTCGCCCGGGGACGGTCGGTCTGCCAATATCATACGGCAAATATCAATGCACTATCTACTTGATATGTATGATATGACTTGTCGCAGCGCCGTGCTTGAGGTTAGGCAACGGCCTATAGCAAGCATTCCGCTATGTTGGATTTCTAGCCGGCCTGAGGGCGCGCCGATTTTGTTTTCTTTTTCTTTTTTTGGCGGCTAGGAGATAGCCGCTGGTGGCGGGCATTCTATCGCCTTAAGAACCCCGGGAATCGCGGGAGATCTTAAGTATGGGGACCATAGTCAAGGAGTCGAATTAACTTAGTGCCGGCTAGGTCCGCTAGAGGAAATAATATAATTAATGAAGTAATTATTTTATTTCAGTTGGTTCGTGAGTGGCTATTTTGTAATAGCCAGCCCACCCGCGGGTGTGATGAGCGGGCGCCAGAATCATGGATCGTTTCCGAGATATTCGCCGAAGGCGGTGGTTCGCACATCAACTAGTGTGCTTGCTGTGTCCGCCGATATCGCAGTAGTTGAAGCTTACAGGATCTTTTTAAGTTTTGTAATAAGAATCCCGTAGAGGCAATCCTTTTGAACTATGGCCCTCGTGTTTGTTGTATATTTGATGCCTGTAGTAGGCAAGTTCGTTTCGGATAGCCTTCCGAAGCCGGGCTGTAGATTAATAGCCATTGGTGATCGACCTTGCCAGATGCCATGGCGCCAGTGCCAGACGAGTAGGATCTTTATCTTGATTTCCTTGCTACTGGAAATCGCTTTGCTGTTGCCGCTCAGGCACGGTTCCGCCTGATTTCCTTTTCTTTTTTCGCTGTATCATTTCTTTTTTTTATTATTTTCTTTTCCTTATTTCTTTTCTTTTCTTTTAGACTTTTTGCAGGTTCAATCACCGTGCCGTCCTATGATTCTTGCCTACCGAGGGCACCGCACCTACACGTCTGCAAGCACAGCACTCCCAGTAGGTAAGAAATCACGAGTGCATCAATTGCCATGTCCGCTATGCACCACCGGCCACTGGAAAATCCCATACTCACACGTCTGTAAATATGAGATCTTCCAAATGGACAAGTAGTAGCACGTGCATTGATGGCGATCTCCGCTGTGCATCTCAAGGGCCCCAAGTAAGCTACACTGGCACGTCTGCCAATATAGCCTCCCTAAGGCCTAAGATCCGCACATAGTGCTATCTGTGTTGCGCTTTTTTTGAGTTGCGCGGATATTTATTTCCTATTACAACAGTTAGTTACTGGTTATAGATGTCATTTTGTAGTGATTGATAACCACCTACCTTTGGATCCTTCGGTCCGGACCCATTAAGTTCTTTCAGCACCTCAGCCTTCTTCATGTGTTTTGTGTCTGTGACTGGAAATGTTAGTTTGTTCCTGATACAAGATATATCCATATGTTCCAAATAAATTCACTTACGGTGGAAGGGTCGAAGTCTGACAAAGTCTCCTCGAAGATATGCTTCATTTGGCCCGCCCCCAAGGCGGTACTCCCCTTTCGCCTCTCTCCCTCCCTTCATTTCCCCTTTCCCTTCCTCCCTTTACCCCCCCCCCCCCTTTCCCTCCCGTTCCCCTTTTTCTCCCCTTCACCCCTTCACCCCTTGGCCCCGGCCTCCCCTTCTTCCCTCCATCTCCTCCTCTCCCCTTTCCCTCTTTCTTTTTTTTTTTTTTTACTACCAAAGTTAGTTTAGTCCATCACCCAAACAATATAGACAGATCTCAGTATATTGACTAACTTTTTTTTTCTTCTTCATTTGTCTCGTGTCCCCGCCAATAGTCTCGGGGAGACCGTCCAATTTCAACCAGACCTCATTTGGGTCTGGTCCACCAACCTTCAAAAGACTTTGGTTGGAACCTCCCTTTTTTTTGCGTGGGAGGGACGGCTCCTTATTTATCTGCATTTCTTTCTATAACCACGGGTTTAGTTAATTTCACAAGGAGTAAAGACTTATGGCAGTTTTACTTACTATCAATTCTGCTTTGCTTGTTATTCACCTTCCAAATGATCTCGAGGGGATCGCCAAATTTAGATCAGACCTCATTTGGGTCTGCCTAATGGCTTCAAAGTGATTTTGCCAGTTTCCCCTCTACTTTTGTTTCGTGGGGTTGGCGACTCCTCAATCCTTTTCTTTACGTTATTTCTTTGATTTTTATATTTTCTGTGCAAGGGGAGTTAGTACGGTACTCGAATCAGCCCGGGTCCAGGGGTATTACTCACCTTTGTATTTGTTTCTTTGTGTTCTTAGCAGCTGAAAATCGACTGCTGGTATTACCCAAGCTGCCGTATTTCAGCCTTGAATCTCGCAGACCCTGCTCACATATAGCTTTGCAATGTCGACATTCTTCTATGCAGCTCGTTGTATCTTGGGCCTCCGGCTCTGCAGTTGCCATTGACCTAGATACCCCGAGCCACAGTTACGGTGGGTACGGTACCCGCATAAAGCTGATTCACCTGTTGTCTCTGGTGACCTAAACTCTTTTTTTTTTTTTATATTTTTTTAGTTTCTCTTTGGTCAGTAAAATCTCCCAACCTTTTCTGCTCTTGAATTAGTTGAGCATCCCACATGGTCGCCGTGATCAACCTTGGCGAGCCTCCGTCCACTGATCATCTTCAAATAGTGATGATCAAGTTTTCTTTCGACCACCCGAGGAACCTCATCTTGGTGGCCGGCCAATAAATCAGTTCCTCAGGTTAGTCGCTTCTTCTCGTCTAAACATGAGAAGGGGGTTTGTTGGTGGACCATCGTCGTAACGTGATGATCGGAAGTAAGTGATACTAGATTTTCTTTTAATTAGTCTTTTGGTAATAACTCACTTGCAGTGGTCTCTGAACAGCCACGCTTGATGTGCCTGCTATCTGTAAAGTGATCGTCATAGCGTGATCACCACATTGATTGTTTTTTCAACTGTGCGGTTTTTGTTCTAACCTCAGAGGATTCTCTGACCATGTTCGGAGCGGCATGGTCGGATGGTAGTAATTATTAGTACTTTTTATCAGGGTATATATACCCATGTGCCAGCCAAGTGGTCTTTATGCTATGTATTTCCAATTAGCATATATACCCGGCGTTTGGGTGGTCGCCTCGCTTTCTTTTTTTTTTATTACTATTTTTGTTCATGACGTGCATAGTAGTCGATCACACGTCCTGATCAGTCGTAGATATTGCACCTTGCACTGGGGCCCCTTTGGCAAGCTTAGGTGTTTTCTTTATGCCGTGGTCGTAACGTCACAGCAGGGTTGATTTGGATTGACTCCAGCCTGTGTCAATCTGGTTTTTCGGCGATAGGCCACCTAGTGGTCTCTTCAGCATTGTTTGGTTGTCTTATGCCGGTATTCTGGCATCTTCGTGTCGTAATGCCCTATGTTGTTCTCGGCCATTTCGTAGCGTCATGGTATAGCTTGGTTTTAACTGACTCCAGCCTGTGTCAATTTGGTTTTTCGGCGATAGGCCATCTTGTGGTCTCTTCGGCATGTATATATGTCTTTTGCCGGTATTTCGAAGCATCTTCGTAGAGTGACACTTGGATCTTGTTTGATTTTATTCGTTTTTATGCATCGTAACATGAAAACTCCGACCTGGTTTGCTGTCTTTGCCGTCGTTTATTTCTGTGCGCGTTTGGTTATTGTAATGACCACGCTCTATAATCTTTGTAGATCTCGTCGCAATGTGAGATCCGGTTTGTGTTTTCTTTTTTTTCTTTTTTTTTCTTTTTTCTTTCCGTCAGTATACCCCCTGGTCACCGTCGTAGCGTGGTGATCTCTTTGTGTGTATGGAAGCTGAAGTTTGGGCTTCAAATTCCCTGGTGGAGGACCTCGAATGATCCCCTGGCTATTCCGGAGAGTAGTCCATTCATAAACGTCTTATCGTGTTTATGGGTTTGTCACGGAACATCTGGTGTTCCTCGCCATCTATGATGGTCTTTGATCATTTCATATCGTATGATCTCTTCCCTAGAAGACATTGATTGTTTTCTGTCCTCCTATTGCTCTTAATCGATCGAATTCCATCGTTTCGATCCTTGTGTTAAATCCATGAGGCCCTCGCATGAGCCTCGCGTCTTACCGAAGTGAGATCCAGTCATAAACCTCATACAGTGTTCATGTATTTATTTTTCATTTTGTCTTGGTCAAAGTTGCCAGCTTTGCCAATCCTGAAAGATCTTGACCCTTGATGATAGTCTTTGATCGATTTCTAATTATCGTATCGATCGATTTGTCTTTTTATTGGAGTGAATCTTCACTTCCTTGCAACCTCGCATGGTTCCTCGTCCTCGCTGTCCCTTCACCTGACAGCTGTTTAATCAGCTTCGGCCCGTGCTGATCACTTTTTCCAATTTATATCTCGTATCCCTAGCGATCTGCTAACGGGGGGCGCCACCCCATTAATCCTTCACGTCATCGGAGTTTCCTGGTGCTGCATCTTCATAACGTGATGAGCAGAGTTGATCTCGTATCCTATACTTATAAGAGTGTCAACACGGCAGCTTTTGATAGTACTCGCCGGTATATCCGTTTGTCGTCCTGAAAGTAGATTTATATTAGCACCTTGCTGGCACTAACGAGTTTGCGGCCTTTCAGTGACGATCTTGGGGGTGGTGGGATGTCGGTGGGTAATCAGTTTCTAACTGTACTGATCGGTATATCTGTTTATCGTCCTGAAAGTAGATTTATATTAGCGCCTTTCTGGCACTAACGAGTTTGCGACCTTCCAGTGACGACCTTGGGGGTGGTGGATTGGTGGATTGGTGGGTGATCAGTTTCTAGGTCTACTCAGCGGTATATCTGTTTATCGTCCTGAAAGTAGATTTATATCAGTGCCGTGCTGGCACTAACGAGTTTGCGGCCTTTCAGCGACGACCTTGGGGGGTGGTGGGATGTTGGTGGGCGATCAGTTTTTAATATTACTCGCCGGTATATCTGTGTATCGTCCTGAAAGTAGATTTATATCAGCGCCTTGCTGGCAGTAACGAATTTGCGGCCTTTCAGCGACGACCTTGGGGGGTGGCGGGATCTTGATGGGTGATCAGTTTCTAACTGTACTGATCAGTTTGTTAGATTATGTCTGGCCGGTTGATCTTCGTCTGAGTAGATCAATATGGGCGTCTTGTAAGTGACACCTTGTACCTACTTGTACAGGTTGGAAGTCGTCAGGGGTCCAGAAAGTGCTAGCCGAGGAAATTAAGCAATGGCGGCAGCAGGTCGCATTTGCAACTAGAGAGATTGGTTTTTTTTTTTTGATTTTATATTTTTTCATGGAAGTATTTTTGCCCTCCCTGGCGCTGTTGGTATCTGTACGTGGCTGCGCAAAATCAGTCAGTATGTCAATGATCAAAAGGACATGAAATTCTGTGAGGTGGCTAATAATCACAATTACGTACTTATCTGCATAGAACAAAGTCTATGATTTCTGACGGCGTTTTGAAACACGCCCTGAGGTTGTTCCGGTAATGTTATTCTTGATAGCCTTCTCAGCTGCCTTCTTCGCAAGACGAGCCGATCTGCGGACGGGAGCGACCTGTGGAGTTGGTGCCTCGAGCTCCGGCACATCAAACACCTCCAATTGTTCTTGAACAATGGCCTCAGGAGCATATAGTAGTGCAGCCACCCGAGCAGCCTCTGCTGCCTTTCTCGCCGCCTGCCTTGTCTGGTGCACCTTTGCTGGTACCACCTTCTTTGTACGCTTCTTGGCTGTCTTTATACCCTGGGGTTCGAGAGCATTGGGGGATTGAATCTCTGGCTCATCTCGTCTGGCTTGCGGCTGGATATCCAAGTCCATCCTGTCGGCGGCTTCGTTCACACCCGAACTGACAGTTCTGCGGTGTTGCTGTATCAAGCGCCGCGCCTCTGGGGAAGGAGCTCTGGCCCTTTCAAATCTTTTAAGTTTGGTAAGCTTGAGAGGAATTCGGGATGGACCCGCTGCGTTATTGACACCATTAGTAGAAGTTGTTCTGTGCCTTTTTGGGCTACGCTCGCCCTCTGGCTCCTCTTCGTCAGGTTCACGCGATAATCCTCGCTTTCGCGGTCTTGTTGACTCCTGATGTTCTCGTAGTAGCTGCGCGGACGGGCTGACTGGCTCCTGAGTATCTGGGGGCTGTGTGCGCTCGTTATTCTGGATCTGGTGGTTTCGGTATGGGTTCTCGTCGAATGGAGACAATGATCTCTTTGATCTCACTGAGTGGTATTCTGATGGTCCTCGAGCATCTGTTGAAGGCGCTGGTGGATTGACCGCGGGTCCTGGGGCCATGTCTGGTTCTGGCGCATTGACTGCGGCATTCATCTCCATGGGACCATGTTCTTGATCAATCCAGGGTTCCAATCGTCGCCCTGTCTCCCTCCAGCGGGCCATTTGGCGTCTCAGACGGACCTCTTTGAGCCAGGGATGCTTAAGACATTCCTCTGCGGTGATCCTCTTCGCCGGGTCTGGGTGCAAGCACTTATTGAAAAAGTCGACCACTGTTATGCAGGATTAGCTTCAATCATTAACAGTAGAGTAGGAGGCATTTCTGAAAGCCCAACATCATCACTTACTATCTGGATACCCCTCCACATCATCCTGATCAAAATTCGGCCAGCCATACTCAAGGTTTATGAGCTTTCTTTGCATTACGGCGTCACACTTACGGCTTTTGATATGCTCATCTAGGACGGTTTCATGTAGGTAGAACATTAGGGATAGGCCCATTGCCCATATATCTGCGGGTGCCCCATGCACGCCGCCGTCAATATAGCATTCTGGTGCCTTCCATATAGGCGTACCGCACTCTTCCCATCCATCTGGCCCTCCCCTCGGCTTGATCCCGCTCAATGGCGTGGCAAGTCCTAAGTCACATATATAGGCCCAAGGGCTATCTTCATGCACGCCTGCAATTCCTCTTTTCAGAAGTATGTTGTCTACTTTAATGTCTATAGCACAGTCAGACTCGGCATATCAAGGTATAGATTGTTTTACAAGATGATTCTTACCTCGATGAGCATAGCCCAATTTATGCATTCCATATAATGAGTGAGCAATGTCATGGGCAGCGGTTTGAATAAGGGAGGGGTCGCTTTGGGGATGTTTTCTCAAAAGGCCCAATAGAGAACCTCCCTCCATCAATTCTGAAACTATCAAAGCTACGATTTATTAGCAGGGTCATGCATACGAGAACATCCGGGCAATGCGTACCATGGCGTCCAACTATTGCAAATTTATAAACATCAGGCACGTAAATGTCGAAGCCAGAGTTCATGACCTTCTCATTTATCTTATATTCTTGCTCGAACATGTCAAACTATAATTTTATCTCGTTAGATACACGAAACTAGATCTGATATGAGGGATATCTAATTGCTTACTGTGTCAGTAGTTTTCTGGTATCTCCACCTGCGAGATACTTTGGCAGCTGTCTTTCTCTTGACAACTTCATTGTTTTGAACGGAGGTCCACCATGCGTCGTACACGTTGCCAAAGGTCCCAGCTCCAAGGAATCTGAGAAGCTCAAGATGTTCATCACGGCCTAGGTCTGCCTTGTGGCCTGTGGTGATCACGCTTATACGCTCTCTTCTTGCTGTTGTGGGACCCCTAACTTGCCCTTCGTCCGGTTCTGCCATTGTATTCCCGGTTGAAGTCTTGTCTGCTCGTGGGCTCGAGGTGATCGTAGGGCTTGTGTGTGGGGGCGTGGGGGGGGCAGGTTTATAAGACGGGGGGGGGGCGGGTTTGTAAGACGGGAGCGGTACGGGGTATGTAGTAGAAGAGGGGGGGTGTATTACGGGAGCTGTGTAGGTTATGTAGTAGAGATAAGGGTTTGTAGTATGTATGTGAAAGCAGTAGAGTTTGTAGTGAAAGGTGCGGGTATATGAGCGGGTATATGAGCGGGTATGGTCGGTGATGAATGTTGGAGGAAGGGAAAGGGTGAAGGCAAACCAAGAAAAGATTCTTTCCTCGTCTGTTTACGCAGAGGTCAAAGCCCTAACTACAATGACTTTGCCTAGCATTACCGTTTTTCCTACTACTCGCAGATTTGCGCCGGCCAACTGCATCACCTTACTTCGAAGCTCCCAACATAAAAGTACCATACGTCTTCTGGTATGCCTAGTCCATGATACGCAGCTGTTAAACAGCTCTTACAAACTATCAATTCTGAATGGGTAGAAGCAAGAAATCCTTGGTGAATAGTTCCTGAGGAATGGTCCTTCATGGGATATCACTCGATTCCGTGAACTGCCATTCTGTGCAACATCCCAAGCCTCAAGAGATTTTTATCTTGCATATCCTTTAAGCGCAGGTTCTATTTATCTATAGAGGGTCCTAGCTCTACTTCCAATGGTAGTTTTGAACTCCCACTGCACAGTATTGACGTTGAAGGTCTCCAGAAATGACGGGGGGGCTGTGAGCTAGCAGCGGACCCAACCAAATGTTTAAATGTAGCTAAAATCACAACACTCCTACATAAAACTCTCGATAAAATCTACCAGATACTGATATCAAGGAGCTGGCCACCATAAGCACCTAACAGCTTCTTCATGCGGTATTGCCATGTATCGCCATGGCATGAGGTTGGGGGTTGAGCGAGGGTTACAATTTTCCCTGTATTGACGTGCACTAGGTTCTGCCTGGTGGGTGCCATGGCAACCAAACATAACCTAACTACATGTAGACCAGTGTTAAATGTCACTCGGTAAAAGGCGACGGTTTCCCGGCCCAGTTAGCTAATATCACATTAACCCCCTTCGCACAAATTCCATGGACCTGGCCCAGCAAATGACACATCTTCTCCAATCCACCGCTTCCCAGCCCTAACTAGCTACAAAGGTATCATGGAAGTTTACATAGTAACGAAGCTCACAGATACTAATATATCACCTCATATACCATTCCACGAAGGAGTTTCATTTACAAAAGAACTCTATCGCTTAATCTCGGGTAATATCGTCTCAGGTACGCTATCTTTGGCTTAGATTTAACCGCCATATGCGCCCATATATACAAGCCAGAAACAACCACAGACGGTGTTAATGTTCTGCTTGCCCAATGGTTATGAAGCTTACTCCCGTTTCTCTTACGCTATACCATACTCTCCCGTAGAGCAAACAATCCCTAGACCACATGACATCTAACTCTATCGATAGCCACACAGAAGATGAACGACCACGAAGAGACTGAATGCCAACTCCGAACAACACAAACCTAGTACAGTGAAAGCTTGCTTACACGTCTCAACATCATTCATCTTATACGTCCCCGCCGCTGGACTGTGACTGTAATAAGACATCAGTTTTGTGGTATTACCGGGTATTATATTATATGATGATGAGGGAATTGGTACCGATCACTGCCCCCAGGCTACATATGTAATACAACCAAGGCAGGGCCCTGGCATTCAAAACTGGTACAAACCGTGAGACTATTGTTACTTTTTCCTACCAGGGCCGGGGCCGTGACTAACTCCTCTACAACTCAAAACCTATCCCATGGACTACGACATAACCCTCACTTCTAAAAAAGTGGATACGCTCACGGTATAGTGATTACAAAGCTGATTGGTTTCCGTACCAGCCAGCGCTATTCCAAGCACTGGTCCCTCTGGAAATGGCGTGACATACATAGAAAAGTACCTAATACTCCCTCGGCCAAGCCAACAAGTCGGAGTTTTATGCGGAGAGTTGTGGTCAGGGGAGTGGGAGGCTTCAGGAGCACTATTTATAATGTACTCCAGTCGGCTGATATTTCTTTGCTTCTTTCTTGATCCCCTCTACGATACGAAGAACCTATTGAGTTATATATCTCCTTCAGCTTTAAAGCTGACGTTCCAACATGTTCCAGCCCTGGGTACATAGACCTATCATCTTGCTGGTTAAAAAGGAAACAGACTGTTTCACTTAAGGCTATTGAAGGAAACCAAACAGAAGTCTTCATGGTTAGTCATAGTACCTATACAAGAATAAGATTATATGTATTTTTCTTTTTAAAAGAACATGTATAATCTTGTTTGATGCTGAGATATAGATGCAGACCTCCGAGTACCTCAGATATACCATGCAACCCCGCAGGCTCTCTCCAGAAACTAATCCTGTATCTTGTCACTGATGTTCTATCTGCCATCACTCCCAATCGGGGTGACGTCCCCGTGGCAGGAGTCTCCTCGCTCAACACCTCCTGCAAGGGAACCGTATTGCCTGGTTGTTGCCCATCTCATGAATAAGATACACCAATGCCCTCAGCTCGAAGACCTGGTCAGTGATTGTGTCGCAAGCAATGTAGTATATGCAGACCTTTTCCTCCTCCCACCCTTCGTCACATCCAAGGCCTTAGCAGTGACAGTATGCTCCATCATACCCCGCATACCGCGAGAATCATCGCCCAAAGGTGCGAGGTGGTCGCTATGGTCTTGTTTCCTGAGTGCCTCAGCAATCCACATATCTTCGAATGTAGTAGATGGAGTATTGCCTACAGCCTGTTCCTCCGCTACCAAGATATCGTCCTTGGGTGAAGCTGCAAGGTTGCTAGTTCTTCTAGCCTCAAGACTCCACATATCCTGGCCGTCCCCACTCTGAGAACTTGGAGTGACTGAACCCCCATCAGCGGTCAGGCCCGGGAGGGCGGGGATCTGGCTTTTCGGAGGTGTGGGAAGTGCAAGTTCATGGGCAAGTGGTACCCCACCATTTGAATCATCTTCAGGCCCCCGACAAGGTACTCGCACTGGGCGAGAGATCTGAAAGGGTGGTTCCTGCGAGACTGTGGGATTGCCACGGGGTTGCCTCCGCAGGAAGGCCTTGTGATTTCCTATTCCATTCTCATTCGTATCTATGACCCTAGTAGGTACTAGGCAGCTAAGATACGGTAGGTGTGGGCTCGGGTTCGTAAACTTCTTAACCAGCGCAGCCCTTTCCCGTTTGCGCTTCACAGCACTGAGGAACGGGTGGTTCAGCAGGTCAGCCGCTGTGGGGCGACGGCCGGAATTGATGCGAAGACACGATGCAATGAAGACAAATGCTATCAAGACCCACCAATTAGCTCAATCTGAGTAGCGCACGAAACTAGGATTGTTTGAAATACTACCCTCTGGCGTCAGGCCATAACTTTTGCGATACCAGCCTGGCTTTAGAGCGGTAATTCTCGCAAATATCGCGTTTCTTTTGCCATGCATTAGTGTTTGCTTACAGATCATTGCGTGGGCTAGCATCCCGAATGACCAGATGTCACTAGTGTGAACGAAATTATCTTAGCTTCTAAAGTCAAAATGTCTATCCTGGGGAATATAGATACGTACGCTTTGGGGCCATAATCAAGCTTTGCACAAACCTCCGGCGCCATAAAGATGGGGGTACCGCATGCCAGAGCCTCTATAGACCCAGGTCCGTCCCAGAAGGTGGCTAGTCCAAAGTCCGCGAGGATAGCCCGAGCGCTAGTTGTCTTCGTTGTAAGGAGAACGTTCTCTGGCTTTAGGTCTACTTGGTGTTAGTAGGTTATAGGCGCTGATGAAAAGTGCACAAAGCAGGGTTTCTAACCTCGATGGATAATATTTTGAGCGTGGATACCCTCCAAGCCTTCAAGGATATCATAAAAGATCTCCTTCGTCCGGAGCTCAGACATCTTTCTCTTCGATGTAATACTAGAAAACAAATCTCCACCCTTTGCAACTTCCATCACAATGTAATCTAAAGCACCAGTTAGCTTTAAGAAACCGTAATTGTACTCTGTACTTACGGGCCTCGCAGGTCTCAGTAACTTTCAGGATCTTCACCCAGTTGCCTTCAATCTTCCTCAGTGTCTCCAGAATCTTTATCTCGTTTTCTACCTGTACATCCTTAGCATATTTACTGATGTTCTTTCAAGAACCTACATACGTTGGGAAGATTGTTTCTCTCCTTGCCCATCACTTTGATACAGCAATCTTTGCCAGTGACTAGGTCAGTGCAGCGCCTCACATCGCCGAAAAAGCCCGATCCTATCTTGGAGCCAAGAAGATACTGGCCCACAACCTTCCTATTATCCATTGAAGTGTCGAAAGCCAGGCTTGTGATTGCAACGGAGATTCCGCAGTACCAATAATTTCTTAGATCTGCAATGCCACACTCCAGATCCTGAACGGAAGTATGTGGGAGCCGGAGTCGGTCGTATGTTGTTGTGCGGGAACAGTAAAATGATCGATAACCTGAAACAATGATTGCTGTAGTGCCGCTGTTCGTGGTTGCTCTATTTCATGCCGGTATTATGCGAAGTGGTTGCTATGAGCGGCATTCTATAAGACAGAGAATCCTCTACGCTACAAAGCCAACTTTGTAGCTATTTCGAGGCGTGTAGTGAATAGAATTACATCTATCCCTTGAGGGTGGTTGTCAACATTCGGATGGATGACCTCTTCAATGCTATAGTGGGAGAAAAATTTACCTAAACGCGGGAGCCTATGGATAGCGGCTTTCTCTTCACCCCCCATATGCACCCAGCCCCACCAGGAAACCGAGTGATATCTCATGTCTGAAACCATCATTGTAATTCTCGACAAGTCAATAAAATAAACAATAGATAATCCTCTAGATTTACATGAGTTAACACAGAAATCTATGCGATTTGTTTAGTTATACCTCTACATATAAGTCTAGAGTCCTGTGTTGAATTACAGCCTCCTTATTCTCTTCAACCTCAGCCTCAGCCCACACCCAAGGCCTACACGGTTCCCGCAATGTAATGTGGCAATCAGTCTGGAATTCATGGCATGAAATCTCTACCACAATTGTCGAGGGGCATTCTTTTATCAAATCTAATTAATGAGGGGTGAGAAGGCTCTCCGAGCAAGATCCCATCGGGAGCTAAAGTTGAAACGAGGTTGACGTTGCGGCCGGCGATTTCATTACCCTGCTTTGCAATTTGTCTCACATTCCCACCTCACGCCAAGCCGCTCGTAATATTGGGGCCCAATTCAGTGATTGTGCACGAGGGCAATATCAGTTTAGATGTCCAAGCTCGGATCACTCGACACAATCAGGTAGCACTCATTTATTCAAAGTCTACAAGTTGGCCATATCAAGTTCTGGCAATGTTTTCTCTCTTTTTTTTATTAATTTTGTTTTATTTTATTTTGTTTCTTTTTTTGCCTGCTTGGCGTCTGTTTATATAATTATTACGAAGATCACCATGAGATTTCCCGAGAATTGTATCGAGACGGAGAATGCAAAGTCATGGATCGAACGGTTAAAAGAGCCAATCTGGTGTACTCTCCGTTCTAGTAAAAACTCGACATAAGGCATTACTCAATGCTAACATATTCAACCTCCCTAGAAAGGCGCTGCATGTAATCTAAACCTAATTGATTATCTGGCCATAGCTTGGTGGTTCGGAGTTCCCGAATAAGTTTTATTAAGGTCGATATCTGTAAATTATCAAAAGTCATTACATTTGTATCCATGTCACTGCAGTGTATCACGGGCATGCCTAGTATTTTGCTACGTTTAATATCTTTGCACGCAAAGATGACTCCTAACTTATACAACCACCGCCACATATAAGAAACAAATATGCCCAAACGCCAGCTTAAAACCCCGACAATAATCTCCTTTCAAATCAAAACGGCTAAAATGCCCTCAACAATAACCTCCTTTAATATCACAAGAACAAAAGCTCCTCCAAACCGATAATATCTCTTCACATCGCCCTGAGATCCTAATCCGACATCTCAACATCGCCATCTCCATCGAATTCTAAAACTGGTACATCTACAACCTCTGGGCTAAACCAGGGGTGCTCCAGAGCTTCTGCGGCTGTCATTCTCGTCTCTGGGTCCCCGTTTAAGCAAGAAGTGATGAAGGATTTGGCATGATCTGAGAGGTTCCCTGGGAATGCTTCAAGTTTGCAATTGGTGTCGCCTTCGAATTCGAAACGGATGCTTGGTTCTGTCGCGAAGAACATGTGCCAAACGAGAATTCCGAGTGACCAGATGTCAACTTCGCAACCGTATGAGGAGACCCATGACATCTCGGGTGCCATGTAGCCGTCCGTGCCGCACTCCATGTCAAGTGGGCTACCGGGAACATTGCAGAAGGCCGCGAAACCGAAGTCAATGATCATGACTGGGGAGTCTTCGGCAGTGGTTTTGAACACGATGTTCTCGGGCTTAATGTCGCGATGGACAAGTGACTTTTGATGCATAGCTTTGAGTCCATTAAGAATTTGGTGAACGATGACTTTCGCGCGGTCTTCAGTGTACGGAAGACGACTGGTGAGATCACCCCCTTCTGCAAGTTCCATGACAATGTACCCTGTTGATAAGAAGGTAAACATTAGTACACAAGCAAGTAAAGAGTTAGAATCAATCTGAGCAGAGAGCTATTCTTACAATAATCAGGACGCTTCAGGGTTTGCACAAAGCCGACGAGGTTATCACAGGCACCACGCATAGCTTTCAATGCCATGACTTCATTCTTGTACTGTATAAGAAATATAAGTTAGTGTCATTGATTACAGAGTTTAAAATATCAAATATAACAAAGGAGTCTTACCAATTGAACGTCTTCCTTTTCTGTTGAGTAAGGAATAATTTTAATTGCATAATCGTGTTTTGAATGAAGGTGCGTGCCTATTTTAACCTCGCCGAACGACCCAGACCCAAGAGTCCTACCAAGCATAAACCTGATAGGACTAATGGGCTCTTGCAATCTGGAGCAACCCATATCGGTTTGGTATTTGGATGTTTATGATAAGAGAGTCCTCTTTTATTTTCAGAAAGTAGAGAAAATGTAAGAAACGATTGCGGGTAAGCTATTTCTTGACGAGTGAAGGGGATGGTATTTCACTGCTGTACGAAATGCTTTGGTTGTGCTTTTTGAATTAGGTTGTGATAGCAAAGGAAAATGAAACGGTTTAAGAGGAAAATTGCGAGATCTTGGTGATCCCTCTTATTTATACTAACCTATCGGGTATCTGCATAAGGACTCACATCATGACCGCGAGACCTATGGTTAGGGATTAACCTTGGGATAGGCAATGAAGATTGGCACTTTGGAGTTGTGCCATATCCTTGGCACCCAGTGCCATCTCCTCATAGGCTATGTTAGGCATTGTGACAGGCGGCCAACCTATATTGTCGGCACAGAGGGTCTTTGATCTTTTGTAACCACAGCGGTCCAGCGATAGAGAACTGTATCAATATTCCTCTTGGGCATCCTAGACCATGTCCACTCAACAGGCCAATGAACCCTGATGTTAACAAGACCTGAAAGGTTATGTTTTCCTTGTTATATCCTATAAGATATTTCTGGGGTCCAGTACTATTTGATTTCTGTCGACGCAGAGCTTCTAGCAAAAATCCTGGCCTTATCTCCTCGCCTGGAGCTTGCAGCCTCCAACGCCTCCCCATGTTCGCCTTATTGTGCTAATGTCTGCGATGACAGCGTAAATAACCCATCAGTCCTTTGAAGCCATCTATTGTTGAGCGGTGCCAGTTGTGTCAATTATAAACAGATAAGAGCCAGGTTACTGCGTGGGTCATAAAGGTGTGAACATACCTCTGAATCCCATATCTCCATCTTGATTTGATGGTTAGTCGGGGCCAAACTCGACATGACAGATATATAAACTCGTTTATGAGCCTTTGGCTAGCTTACCTGGAAGACCTGTCGGCATGCCAGAGACAATCCGCCCACTTTCACCCCTCTTCCATGGGGAGTAACTCAATTTAGAGCACAATATGCGCAAAGGATAGTCCCATATATATTCGCCTTCGATGGCTCAGCAATATGTGCTTGTACCCATTGTACAAGCCTACCTTAGAGGAAGCTGCTTCTTAAGTGCAGAAATCTTTTCAAGGGTTATACTAATTACTCAATCGTAGATACTAGAAACGGTCCACCGACTCCAAAGTATTGCTGATTATGCATGGCTCTAAGCTGGCGCCTGCCAACCTATATCTGACGAGGAATTCGAATAAACTTGACGTCGCATTACATATAAGATCAGGTCCGGATCTGTTACTGCAGAAGCCCAATATCCTTGTGATGTAATGATAGCCTGCGGATGGGTCACGTCGTACGTCGTTCGTTTGACCAAATATACAGAGCCCAATACTTAGGCCTTCCTCTACACTCAGTCCTTCCTCTCCACACCTTTCTGATACTCTTCGAATATCATCAAACATGCATCTGTTATCACTGTACATGACAGGGGTGTTCATGACAGGGCTGTTCAAGACACTGGAATGGTGGCGATGGCTGGTCGTGTACTATGCTCTGGAGCCGGACCAAAATGCTAGTGAAGGCTTGCCTTGTAAAAACAGGTGATCAGGTTGTGCCGCCAGGTTATAATCCAGGCCATCGGTCTCTGTATTGCGGAGCGAGCATATGGTGTTACTACTGACGTTGCTTTCAGTTGGGCAAAACGGTTTGCATGTGATACAGAAGTGGGCGTTCACCCAACGTCACGCGCGCGCATCGCCTGTTTGGTTGGATGAAACAAATACAGAGCGGCTTTCAGCGCAACTCTACCACTGGCGAGCGCTTGCTAAGCGGGACACAATGGTGTGGTATTTGCCGTGAACAGTGTGTATCAAGCTAGCGCTGAATGCCGAAGGTTTTACATCTAGCTAACCGCGGGGATCGCTAGTATAGTGCAACACAAAGTACAAGTAGTGAAATAAAGACAGTTTATAAACCGTCTGCAACGGCTTGAATAACAAACTATAATGTCCGTATTGATCAGGCGTAATCTCAACTGACAGTATCTCAAATATCCTACAGATTTCAAACCCAGCCTTGGGCAAGCTTAGCTAGGCTCCTCTCAGCTGAAGAACGTCATTTATCCCCCGCGCCGTAGTGGCGCAAATATGTCCATGTGGAACAATATTTGGGACTTACCGTCCCACCATGTTGGTGTAATCCAATCATTAGGAACAATTGAGGTCATGGTATCATCTCTATAAGCACCCTCCTTCCCAATTTACCCTTCATCATAAGGCGACTATTACGGAGGTAATAATGAGAAATCAACCAAGATCGTACGTACTAGGCTTGAGCTTTGAATAGGTGATACTAATTGGCATATGTATATGGACTTCCAATGGTTTACCCAGCTAACGCGCCTTGATTAATATCTTCGTATCCGTCCCTCAATGGATCTTTCTATTCTTTCTAGGCTCTATACTGCACTTGATTTGCTGGTCTATAGGCTCATACCATTTCCCATGTGAGGTGATACGTATACTCTAGAGAATTAGAGCATTTCACTGGGCCAGCGATGCCAAACCTTTGATAAACCGTTGTAGCCTGCAAATAGATGTATAAAGTTCTCATTTTGGAATATAACCGTTAATGAAGAATTGTAAATTTGGATTTAGAAGTCCAGGTATTACTTGATCGAAGTATATGATACCGTACTACCACCGGTGCAACTTGACAACCAGAAGAAAAGTAGGAATAAGGAAAATCAGTTAATCTTCGAAAATTAGGATCCTATATGTTATTTTAGCCTTTGTTATCAGCGTAACTCATTGTGACTTTTCTGATTATTCAGCAAGCATGAACTACCAGTGGATACAGAACCTGGTTGTACAACAATGTTTGCCAAGAGTCGCTAAACCTCTTTTATATTTGAATATTTGTTCTGCAGGTACTAGCAGGGATTAGGAATCTAATAATCTATAGGTAAAAACCAAAATAGGGAATTTAGACGTCAGTTCAATGATCAGGATGCATGTATTTTTATAGTAACAATAACATCGGAATATCGTGCAATTTGCCCAAACAGGCTTCAGGTTTTTCCCAAACTACCCAGCTAGTGTGGTCCACGAGGCTGCTCGAGGCGAGGAGAGACAAATATCTTGAGATGCCTCTGCCTTTTTAGGGGGGGGGTGCCTTGTTCTACTTGAGCAATGAGATATTATGCCTCGAGGTGTTTGAGGGAATCGAGGCAAATATGTACTATTGATATAATGCTTCTCCTAAGACAGGCCAAGGTTCTTATAATCTCGCAATCACTCTGAGGCGCTAATATATACACACGTATACTCTATATGTATCTAATAATAGTAGGAGGACTTGCCTCGAGTATGCTCGCCACATAGGCTCCCGTGCCTTGAGCTACCTCGAGGTAGAGGCCTCGAGGTGAGGCCTCGAGCAGGAATGCCTCGTGGACCAGACTATACCCAGCTTCGCATGATGTATTCTATGACCAAACGCTCTCTACCCCGGGAATTTCGATACCTTGCGGTCGTAGGCGACCTACCCAGTGACAGTCTATCGGGCTGGTTATCAATTGTAACTGGGTAGGCAACCCTTTTCTAGCGGTTGTCTATAGAAAACAATGTTATCAGACTTGGCTCCTGATTGACCAGACATCCATCCATCTTATGATTGTTTACAGTTTGCTGGCTGTCGATTACTCCCGTGGTGGAGTGGAGGGGTGCTGTGACCAAGTGGGCTCTAGGCTCTCTTTACCTGCCCCAATACCTCTCATCCTCTTGTGATGAGTCAGTCAACCAAGTACTACATCTATCCACAGATCGAATCAACGCAGGAACTCCAATAAAACTACGGGGAACTAATGTATAGCGCTGTATATGGTTGGTGCTAGCTTTGAAATCGATTTTAGGGTAAATTTGAGAGATACTACCTCGCCACATTTGAAGCGGTGTTCAGTGTACATTGTATTGATATCACGTCCTCAGTGCAACATTACGCGGTACTACTAGTTCGAATCAAGTGCCCTGTATTGCCAAGTAGCAGGATACTTATAGTGGATGCCACATAGGTCCAGGTAATCAATTCTGTATATGTGTTGCAATATCAGGGACAATCATATTTGGTCTCCGTTGCTATGGAATACAACGAGTTGGCATTGCCCATGAGAGGTAAGGCCTACAGGCTCACTCTTCTTCCCCTTCCTATTCTTCTCCCTCTCATCCTTTTTCGCTCATCTACGGATCCATTCTCTACCTCATCCAAAGTCATCCAGCCCCCCCCCCCCAACCCACCAACACCTACTCAACGATCTTCTCTCTGGCAGACATTCACCGAACACTAAAAACCACGGCTTCAACTCCTTTAATTCCATATCAGTGCTAGACACATTTTCAGCACATTGCCTCAACGTAGTTGAGTCTTCAAACCTCAGGTAACCCCGCCCCACCAAGCCCCCCGAAAACAACTATCCCCACTTAGAGACTGACGCATCCCTTTTGGTACAAGAACTCGCTGTAGGATCACTACCCCTGCCTAGTAAAACCAACACCGCTCTTGAAAGCAAATACTACAACAGAAATGCCTGAAAGCAGGAAAATCGTAGATTCTTACAAAATGGGATCGGCTATTGGCAGAGGTTTCTCTAGTCGCGTCTACACATGTATGCATCAACATACAAAGGCCCCATACGCTGCAAAGTGGATCTACAAAACCAGTGACCCAGACCCAAGTGTTGACCTCCCGTCACTTTTCAAAGCCGAAATCAGTGCTATGCAACGCATCAACGACTTTATCCCTTTCTCCTTTCCACACTTCATCCGCCTCCACCATTATGTTGAAAGAGATGACGCCTGGGTCATCATTACAGACTTGGCTAGGGGCGGTGACCTCGAGCATAAATATATACTTCCAGCAATCCCAGCAGCCCTCAGCGAGCACCGCCTTGGGCTCATCATGCTTGACGTTGTCCTCGCTCTGAAGCGCCTTCATGATACTGGGCTTTTGCATCGCGATATCAAACCTGGCAATATCCTCCTGCTCACTCCTGATACCGACTCTCGTCTCGCTCTTTGCGACTTTGGCTTCTGTCGTGACTACCGCCTTGACTATGAAGGGCTAAAGGGAACACCGGAGTTCATGGCTCCTGAGATCTATTACCGCGAAGAGTATGAAGCGGCCGCAGACATGTGGGCGGTTGGCATTACGATGTTCAATCTTTGGTTCACAAAGTTCCCATGGGCCGCTCTTGGAGATAGGCGCCTTATCATGGCTGAAGTACGTTCACTTGAGGAAGGGTGGCTTGATCTGGGCGACTGTCTGTCCCCCGAGGGGGCGGACTTCATGTCTCAGTGCTTGGAGCCTGATCCTCGAAAAAGACTATCGGCCAAGGATGCTCTCTACCATACCTGGCTACTCAGGGCAAATGATTCTAGAAGTCAATGGACCCCAGGGTCTGAAAGGGATACATCCCACCGTGATGCACTGAGAGATAACGTCCAGGGTGTCTCGGCAGACGAGAGACAGAGGCGGATTGGCAGTATTCGTGAGGGATCACGATACCTGTGGAAGTAATTCCACTCTGGAAATGACGATTATCATCCTACCCCTCAGTTACCCCACACCTCCTCCGATACATACCCCGCCAAAGCTATTATCGCCCCCCGTCACAGTCTTTTATCCTTATTGATCGGCATCAGCTCTTGTAATCCGCCCTCTTGGTCTCTCGCAACTACCCCGTGCCACCGAGAGGGGATAGATAGCATGCTTATACTTTACACCTTTTCTCTCCTTCTGTCACCATTTTCTACCTTCATGTGATTACGCTATCAATCTTCACCTAAATCAGAGGTACATACCCGTATGTACGCTCAGCAATACAGGCCCTGATTACTTGCCAGTCAAATCAAATATCTCCACTTTGGGCTTGTATGGCATGCCACATCCCCGAGAGTCTGGGACTACCCCCTTGTTTGATCACGATAACCTGCAGTTGTTAGGATCTAGTCTGTGTTTAAAATCATTTCTTACATTCTTCTCTATTCTTGTCGTTGGACCTAAGCTATTGTTACTCTGGTTCACATAGCAACGTCCGGAGACACCGGCCTAGAGGCTTCTACCACGCTGTAATTGATCATTCCTGGCTACTCTCTCGTGATTAGTATGCAAATACATGTAACGAGAAGCCAATGTCCTTGTATTCAGCTAAATTCAGTTGAAAGAATAAAGCTCGAGCCGGGTTTACAATCTACGTGCTGTATCGCTTGGAAATACAGTGAAAAAAACAAAGTAAAAAGGAAATCATCCACCAGAGGCTGCAATACGTCTCCCCAAAGCGGCCCAACAGTAATATTCCCTTTCGGTGGATGCCTTAATAAGCTTTCCTTGTCTCGATCATCCTCTATGATATATGAACCAAACCGTGACCCTCCCTGATATACTATATCCCGATCCTCCTGAGGTTTCCCCTCTCTTACTCATTCTCACTACCGATAACACCACTGAAAATCAATACCGCAAATACACGACAGGTTCTATCCAGCTTTAGGCAGTCTCACGGCGTCGGACAACGCTGCTCCCAGAAGGCGAGGTAGCAGAGGGCTTTCCATCTGTATTGTCTTTAAACGATGCTTCGGACAGAAGTTTCGATATCTGATGGCTTTCTAGAAACGCATGGCTCATGGCGTCTATAGCTGTCAAACGCTTTTTTGGGTCGATCTTGAGGCATTGAGACACAAAGTCTTTCGCTATAGGATGCCATGAAAATTAGAAACATTAATACCTTATCCTAGTTAGGTCTAGTAAGGAGTCATCTTACCATTTTCATCATGAATCTGCTCTAGGTGCTTCTCGTACCAACCCTCTTGAAGACCGCCGACTATGTTTCTCACGTGATGATGCCCTGCTTCACGATCTATGGACTCCCATGGGAGACTCTTATTAAAGAAATATAAAATAAAAACCCCGACAGACCACATATCGCTAGAGCCCTAGTTAGTACAAGTTGATTGGGTAGTCATATGTGGATTCTCACAAAGACGGGCCATAAGATTCTCCATTACATGCTTCTGGCGGCATGAACCCAGGACTCCCAGCATAGCCACTTGCACTGTCCCAAGGTCTTTCAAGCTCATAAGGCATGGTGAGACCAAAATCTGCAATCACAACAGTAGATGTCTTTCCAGGGCAAAGAAGTAATATATTCGCCGGTTTAATATCTAATGGTTCTGCTAGTGAGCCTGATTTTGCTTTGTGAGAATACATAGGAGTGTGGGTTTTGAATCAAGTGCTTCCTTACCACGGTGGATGAAACCATGTCTGTGCATTATGGAGAGTCCATAAACAACACCAAACACTATTTCAGAAATACGCTGATAGTCTGGAGCATGATGCTTGCGGTAATTCTCGAGACTGCCACCGTGGGCTCTATTCATAATAAGAAAATCTGTTCGTGGAGCCAAACAAGTCAATAATCTTCGACCGCTACCCCACTACAAACCCAACCTATCGGTCCAGTCAAACGTGAAGTGTATATCTCTTGGAATAAGGACTTATGCGTACATTCATGTTCACTCTCATCAGCGCAATGTAGCTTGATGAAGTTCCCATATTTTAGGGCTGTGAGCTTCGACATGGTTCTTATTTCATCATTGACCTTAAATGTCCAGCCAAGTTAGTAAAAACCAAAATTAAAGCGCCCCTTTCAGCCTTCGACCTATGATACTTACCGTGTGTAGGCGGATTTTCTTAGTTCGCAAGGATCGTTTATTAATAACCTTTGCTACATATTCGTGCCTATTGGCTAAGGCAAACACTTGGGCAGTCGACCCTATGCCTAACCTTTCCCCTAAAATATAATCTCCGACGATATCTCCCGGATAACTAGTACCGGTCATCATTTCTCCGTTCGTGTAGAAGCGAGAGTGCTTAAATTAAGGAGAGCTGATGGAAAAAAGTCTAAAGAAAAGGAAATGATGGTGAGCTTGGTTTGTTGTAATCGTTGAACTTGCAGCTTGCTTATAGGTCAGGATATTTACACTGAAAGAACCTCTCGGGGAGCCCAATCAAGAGGCGTCTGGTTGTAGCTGTAGGGTAGGGTGTCTTACCTGTCAGGCATACGTATACCTTAATATAGGCAAGTCTCTAACTAGACGGACATTCATGTTACACTTTTAACCCACCTCTAACATCCTTGACCTTGCAGTCCTCTGATTTGGCCTATTTCAGTCTTTACTAAAACCCAAGACTCCATTCCCTCAGCCCTACTACATAAGGTTCCAACATAGAAACATTACTCTAGCCTTCAGATTTGTTGAATTCAAGCCCTCACCCCCAAACTTCTAAGTACAGCTATTGTACTTTCCATTTTCCTACTATATGTTCTCCAGTATAGTCCCTTCTCCATATTGTAAGGCTCGTTTTTAGCCCCTAAATATATATCCAAATTCAAGGATAGATATATATACCCGTTCATATCTAACCAGATGTGTTTCTCAAAGAATAAGGTATTTCATGGTGATTATAATTCCTCCCAAATGAGTAGCTTCGCACACGCCCTCTCGTCCGCTAAATACTCAATTTTTGAAATAAACCTCCAAAAGCTGTGTTGCAACCAGGTTACACACACCACAAAGTCTCTAGTTCTTAAGTTTCAAACATCACCACCACCCCTGTCAAGATGCCAAGCCCCCCCGATTTCCTCACCAGAACCTGGGATAGCCTTGGTGTTGGCCACCTTGATAGCGACCTCACAAATGGGAATTATAAAGACTCCATCCCCATTGCCAGACTTGCCGAAAGCATCTTCAACCATGAAGGCAGCCACGATGACGCAAGACTCTCCCTCCTTCTCCTCCTTAACATCAACCGCAACCTAGCCATGCTCGCCGGCACTGCTGAAGAACATAGCGAGCGGCTCATCATCATAGATGATAGAATCAAAGACCTAAAAGCCACCGCTTCCATCACAAACAACAGACTTGAACGTGCATAGTCCCTCTTCAAGTCCCCCTCCCCCCTTCCCCCTGCCAAGAAAGGAAAGAACACCCCCCACAACCCCACCATCGACCCCCACATTGCCGCCGTCGCTAAACTAAGTGGCTCAATCAGGGACGACGCCCGCCGCCTCATCAGAGCCGACCTTGCATTCAAAAAAACCCCCAAGTCCTACGCACAAACCGCTGGCGAAAACTCCAATCAATGGAAAGAAGTGAGGAACAAAAAGCCTCCACCGGAACCCCCACCCTACCTGCAACGACCACCTCCAAAGCCCTCCCCGCCGCACAAAGATGTTTCTTCGCGAATAGAACATTCGCGGCTCCGATCGAATCATCAAAGCGGATTGCCGCCAACCTCTCCATCTCGCTTGGCCAACTCCTCGCCAAGGAAGGCTGTAAAGCCCCCGAAACCTCCCTGTCAGTCACCATCAGCCCTAAGGGTACCATCACAGTCCTCCCCGACCCTACTATCAGTTCAGATACCTATATCCCATGGTTTGGAGCCATGACCGCGCACGTGAACCAAAAAATCAACACCCCAGAAAACCCTATCTCCCTCTTCCGACAAGCCCCGAACAATACCAACATCGCCATCCACGGTGTCCCCTTTTACGACGTCGAGAATAAGGAGAAATTCGACTCAACCTTCCCCGAAATCTTCAACCTCGCGACTGGCGTCACACCCATCGCAACCCGCTTCCTAAACAAGGACGACACATCCAGAAACATCAAACTCACCTCCAGTATTGTAGTCACCCTTTCCTCTGACGAAGCCGCCGATCTAGGAGACACGGTCTGACTTTATTCCAGACCACGTCGCTGCGTCACTATGTGGTCGGCCTCCCCCTCCACCCAATGCAGAAAATGTTGCAAATTCGGTCACGCAACCCAAGGATGCAAAAACCCCCTCCCTACGTGCCCCCTCTGTTCCAAGAGCCACACCAAAGCGGAACACCGATGCCGCATTCCATCCTGTAAAGGCCACTCCGCCTCCACCTCAGCGTGCTGCGGTACTTCCATACTGAAATGCCCCAACTGTAACGGCACTCACACCGCATACGACTCTTCCTGCCCCGTCAAAATAGCCGCCCGCTCACAGACCAAAACCCACAAAGCCTCCTCCCCACCGGTGGGCAAGATGGACACCGCCCCCGACAGCTCTCCACAGTCCCCCCCCCACTCCAGTTAAATATGACAACACAATCTTCAGACAACAATTTCCTACGCATCATCCAACACAACTGCGCAAATAGCAACGTTGTCTTCCTCTCACTCTTTTTAATCCCAATGGTACAGAAAACCCACATTATAGCCATCCAAGAACCCCCCCTCTTCAAAGGCAAACCCCCGTCTGCCCCCTCCTTCACCCTCATCTCCCCCTCCTCCACCTCCCCCGACGATAAGATCTCCGCATGTCTATACATTTCCACAAACCTCCTTGACAAAAACTCATTCACCGCAGCCCCTTCCCACCGAGGAGACATCATCACCGCCAACATCTTCTGCAACACAGGCCCCAGCACCCACACTACCATAACCGTCTCCTCCATCTACAACAGACAAACCAGCAGTTCCTCTCGTTCCCTCAACCCCTCTCTCATTTTCAAGCGAATCGAGAACCCAGCGATCGATCTCAGCGACTTCAACATCCACTCCCCTGCTGCCGACCCATACATATCGTTCTCCAGTGGAGAGCTCCGCCTCTCACAACAATACCTGGACACAGCAGCCAGCCAGAGTTACTCCCTAATCAACATCCCTGGCATTTACACCAGACTCTCTCCCGACCAAAGAAAAAGGCAGAATGTCATTGACCTGGCCTTCTCCAACCCTAAAGCCACCCACCTAATCTGCAAACGGCTCCCCCTCTCTAAGGCCACTGGATCCGACCATCGGGCCTTGGCTATGACCCTGCACCTCCCAGCATCAGACCTCTCCCCAACCACCCTCCCCAACTGGAAGCTCACAAACTGGCCTTCTCTGGAAAAAGATCTCCGCAACTGGTGCACCCCAGACTGCCCCCGCCCCGCTATGGTCGACGACTGGTTCGAAAAGTCACTAAACACACTCACCAATCTCCTCAAAAAACACACCCCCCCCCCAAAATCATCACCAAGTGGGCTAAACCCTGGTGGAACCCCAACCGGACCCAACTACGCATCATCTTCCACTCAGTTCATAGAAACTTCAGAAAAGGAAGAGCCCCACCATTCGAAGCCAAGGCCGCAAAAAACGCCTACTTCAACGCAATAAAATAGGCAAAACAATCCCACTGGAACTCGTTCATCTCGAACGCATCATCTAATTATGTGTGGAGAATCAAGAAAATGGCCTCCAAATCGGAAGACAGAATTCCCTCCCTTCCCAACTCCCCTACCCCTTCACTCCTCAATGATAACCTTATCAAAGCCTTCTTCCCTCCCAGGCCAGAAGAACCCCCCCCCCCCAATCCTATTCAAGGACGTCCCACCCATCACACCAGCAGAAATCCACCAAGCCCTCTCAGCCACCTCTAATCTCTCTACCCCCGGGCCCGACATCATCCCCTACTCTGTGTGGAAAGGTGTCCACAGTTGCAACTTCCTCATCATCTCCTCTCTCCTCAACCCCCTCATCTCCCTAGGCTACCACCCCCTATCCCTCAAGAGGGCCAACGGGGTTATATAAGCCAAACCCAACAAACCGGACTACTCATCCACGTCTGTGTACAGGATAATAGTCTTCCTCCAAACGGTTTCCAAAATACTAGAGAAGATCATCACACTTCGCCTAGCGAAAATCGTGAAAGCCATCGGCCTCATCGATCACCTCCAGTGCGGCTCCATCACGGGCCCCTCCACCGTAGATGCAGCCACCACCCTCCACCATGAAATCCGAGCAATCCAACTCGCAACGCTCAAATGCTCCACCATGTTTCTGGATATCAAAGGCGGTTTCGACCACGTCCTCAAACAATCCCTCGCCCCAATACTCGCCCAATGGCACACGTCCAAATACCTCACCAACTGGATCTGCTCATTCCTCTCAGACAGGTTCATCAGCCTCCTCTTCAAAGGCTCCCCTAAAATGCCCACTGCAGTACAAGTCGGGGTCCCGCAAGGGTCTCCCATCTCCCCCCTCCTCTCCGTCATCTATGTAAACTTCCTTCACAAGTACGACCCACACCTTGGCATCACCATTTCATACGTCGACGACTTCGTAATAACAGTTGCGTCCCCCTCCTACTCCCGTAACATCTCACTCCTCGAAGAGCACTACAAAAAGTGAGTGGCTCTCGCTACCCCACATAACATATTTTTCTCAACCGACAAAACTGAGCTCATGCACTGGCGCTCCCCCAGAGACGCCAGCGAACACTGCACCACCCCCATCTCCCTCAACAACCTCAAGTTCAACCCCAGCAACCAGGTGCGCTGGATAGGATTCTGGTTATCACCCAACCTCAACCCAGACACACACTTCCAAAGGAGACTAGCAGCAGCTAGATCTGCCTTTGGCGTCATCTCCCGCTTCTCCTCCGCTGGAAAAGGCCTTCTAACGGCGTTTTCGTGTCTTGGTTTGTATTGCGGAGGAAGGATATCGCTTTGGGTTCTCGGCGCATTGTCTTTCGGGTTATCACTTCTTGTTTGGGTTTCCTTTCGGGTTTTTGTGTGACGGTCATTTCTCTTCCTTGTAATTTTCCTTACTGTGCTTCCGTGAGTTTCCGTCGTGCGGATTATTAATCGTGTCTCGGCGTCTCGGCGTCACTTGTATATATATGGCTCTACCTTCCCTTTGTCTTCCTTTCCTTTCCTTTCTTCCTCATGCAATCTTCCTGTTGTATTGGGGTTTTTTTAGTTTGGGTTTTATTTTCTCTACGGGTTATTCCTTTGGGTCTTTGGTTATTAAAATATATTATATTAAACCTTCCAAACATCGTTCGCTTCGAGTAACGTGTCCTAGCCCCTGAAATCTCTTCCATCGGTATCAAGCCCGATTCCTCCAGAATCCTCCCGTCGGTTATAGCCCGACCCTCCCGAATACGTTCCGTCCTGTTGTGCCTCTTAGTGCTTCGTCGCGTGGTCCAATACCTAACCCTGACCCTGCTCCCGTAATTCCGCTATTTCCGGAATTCTTCTGTCCCTCCGGTTCAGCGCGTAACAGGCCTCTCATCAGCTAACTGCATGAGAATCGCCCTCCTAGCCATCCGTCCAATGCTTACATACGGGGCATCCACCTTCACCCCCAAAACATCCCTAAAAAGCATGAACACCTTCTGGAACTCAGTCCTCCGCTGGGCCACCGGATGCTTCAGAGTTACTAATAAGCGAGTCCTCTGCGCGGAAGCCAACGCCCCCTCATCGACCTCTACTGCCACTTCCTCAAGTGCAAACAAGCTATACGCATCCTCCAAACCTCCCCCCTCAACAACCCCATCACAGGGAGAACAAGCCCCAACTTCCCCACCACCTCACAAGAAAGAGTCTACTTCCACGCTGCCCTCCTGAGAGGAAAGCCAAGCCCACCCAAGAAATGGAACTCCAATGCATCCAAAGGAGTATCCCACCTCCCCATCGAGCTCCTCTGCTCCCTCATCCGGCCCCTCATTGAAGAAGGAGTCCCCCTATATAAGATGGCTACGCGCGCCAATCAGCAACTCGTCATAAAATGGCAAGAAACCTACCCCACCCCAGAATACTACAACCACCCCCTCACCCTCAAACGCCTCCCGTTCACTTCACTCCACAAGTTCGCCGCAACCCGAATCCACCAGCTGAGGGCCAACAAGAGCTACCTCCGCGCCCAAAAATCATGGATGAACGCACACTGCTCCCCCCTCTGCCAACGTTGCGGGGAAGAAGACGAAACACCTCAACACGCAGTCTTCAACTGCCCCACCACCTCTCAACACCGCCACCCTCTCCTGAAGGACATAAAATCCCTGGACGAAGTCTGGCACGACCACATTCTCACATGGGCCCTCAGCGAAACCATCATCGCCGCCAAAATCAACTTTCCCATAAAGGAAGCCCCCTCTCCCCTCCTCTCAGGCTCAGCAGAAACATCCTCGCTAAGCTCTGTCTCCACCGCATCGATTGGAAGCCCCTATATGGCCCCTCTCAACATCTACCGCTCCCGATGAAAAGTCCCAATGATGGCATTCGGGCCTTCGGCCCTCATTTATCTATATCCTTTGTTCGTTTTAATTTCTTGTACACTGAGTTTTTTGCTTTTCAGGGGACGTGTGCTAGAGTTTTGCCGGGGATAGGTCTCTTTACGCCATAGTTTATACTGCATGCGAACTTTCTGTACCTAGAAACACGAATAGATATGATTAAAAAAAAAAAAAAAAAGAGTAGCTTAGCAACCTGTCCTTTGTTTCGAATGCCATCCTGCCTTCTTCTGATTGTCAGCAAGTATAGTCCCTCACCGCACAGACATTCGATCTCGTATGACGCTCATTATATGCCATTGACTTCACGGCTTTAACATTTTAGACAACACCACGCAACTGGAACCTAACAAGAGTTCTTTCCCGTTACCCAACAGTTCGTGTTTAATGCGATTAAGGCGTCAAGTTTGAGTTCTTCCCAATTGAACACAATACCACACAAACGTCCAATTAGACTTATGCAGTAGGGTAACAAGACCACATATCTCCAGAGTATAGATTAGGCGAGCTGCATACTACATGACGGTAGAGTACCTGTAGGTACAAACACAAATCGTTGTCACAACAACGCAGCAAGCCAGGCATCAGTTACTTCCAAATCTAACTTGTCACACTATCATCAGACATTCTATGATTATCCATTCAATCTGGATACAGAATTGGGCCGTTAAATGGGCGCAACTCCTCACTATCACAGGGTCCTTTCAATGCAGCTCGACTTGCCATCGAATCAACGGCTATATTGCTGGAACACCGGTTCCAGCAATATGAATGTGCAAGCCACCCTTAACTGTAAGCTTACTCTTAAATAGATCAGAAATTTGTACTCCACCGGACCAACTTTCGTGCCCCGCGCGTAACCACTTTGCACAAATGTCGGTCTCTGATGGTCAGATGGCAGTCCTACAGTGCTCATCGAAATATGTAGCCACGCCACTGCCACTTAATGTTCCGGAACTGTTCTATCCTGCCCTGCTATCTTGGCAGCTTGGGCTGGCCGAGCTTGTTCTAGCAGGTAGTCTTAAGTGTCCCAGGCGACTGCCCATGGACAGCGACCCTTGAGCCTTGGCCGACCACCCGTAAATCGCAGGCACCTTTGGCCTTACTGTCATCTATTGAGAAGAGACCAAAATATAGCGGGCCAATAGTGTCAGTTGGATGGTAACACTGGAGCCTACATGAGCCTTAGCATGTAGCCAAACCGTTGCTAGCCCTCCTTATCTAGTGGAGCAGCTCCCAAATCGCTCGAGAAAATCAAGAATATTTTCAATGGCGTAGCCAGAGCTATTAAGCCTTGAAAGCTTTAGAGCCTTCAGGCCGGGCCTTAGAATATAGACCTTGGGCTTGTGTGTGTCGAGTCTGGAATGATGCCCAGCCTACCTTGGCAGTCGTTGGGTTATCGAAGTGTAAGTGTTTCACCCTAGTTCTTATATACTCTGGGATATTTCACTTCTATTTCTAGATATTCATACCCAGAGGTATTCAAGTCTGCTAATCTCTTTAAACTTTAAGCCCAAGTATGCCCGCGCTTCAAGATCCCGGCCAGGCCCGCGGCTTGGTACGCGGGTGTTTGCCGGGCGTAGACCTATTTCGAGCCTTAAGTGGCCTATTAGCCCCTTGCAAAGTTCCGGGACGGAGCACCTGGGAGAAAATCTCCCAGCCAAAGAGATTTATGTCATGAGGATAGATATATGGTGTTGGGTTTCTGTTGTAGAGCCGGGGCGGATCTGGAGGGTTCTCTTGGTTCATTGTCCAGTGGGTTTACCCTTAAAGGTTTTGCTCCACAACAATGCGTATAAACTCACTCTCGAGCGTTACTATTTCTGTAGATGTCATAATCTTATGTCTGAACGGGAGAGAATGATCGATAGGACTACGACACAAAAGCCTGAGTCCTACTGCCTACTAAGGATCAGGGCTATTCTTGGTATGTGGAGACCTGCAGAATTTAGGACTTCCTATGTCATAAATAATTAGATGGCCCGTATTCTCGCCAGTAAACTCCGATAATTTGACGGACTTCCGCAAAGAGACAGGCTCAGTGAGTCTCTCACAGCCCAGATAAAGAATACTGGTTTCTACGAGTTTTAACAGCCTACTTGATAAGGATTTCTTCACTCGAATACATTTAACCAGTTTATACGTGATATCAAACTGAGACCCACTATAGGCACGCGCGGAGTAGGCTATGAGTGTATGAGAAGGTTCTAATTGTATGCTTTGTGCATTTTAGGCTTAGACCTGTCGATTAAGTCTTCAGAATATCAGGCATCAGAGCGCAGCAGAGTCCATCCCACAAGAGGGTATGAAGTGTACAGGGGGTCAGGGATACATCCTGCCTGGGCCAGCAATAACTAGCCACTAATGGGGATTATACTTATCCCATGTATCATGCGCCATAGGCGAACACCATGGGTACGATACTGGCTAACCATCCTTGCCCGCTATTCCAACTATATATTGTTTACCACTAAATATTTCAATTAGATACACAAAATAGCAACCCTCAGGTACTGCACGTCATAATCTTTATATCGGGCATGGCACCGAAACACCTTCCATAATTGGCTTGAAAGAATTCCTGCAGGGGATAGAATGACTCCTTTCCTCCTAAACGTTCTATTTATTGTCGCTTGCAACAAGGAAATCCCTGTACCTTTTACATTTCTACTGGCAAGCCACAAACATAGTAAGAAAACAACCCCCTATTGCTACGGGAAACCTCCAGTAATGATTCTATATATGACCAGAATACCATCCGAGGAGGTCGATATCTATCCCAGCCCTATCTTTCACATTTAATTGGTATCTCATCTAGCTCATCCTTGGTACGTAGAGGCATATATACTATCTTGGTGCGATGATCTATAATCCTTTCGACCCCGGAGCAAGTCCCACTCCGTCAAGCCAGTTGTATACATATATCAGGTCCTTGTCTTAAAAAGCTATTCAAAACGCATGATGTTCAGACAAAACCGAGCCAGAAGAAAAATGGTACTTTCGATGTCAATAATCGAGTGATGGCCTAAGACCAGGAAATCGAGTGATAACCTGTGTTCCCATCCAATTAACTCCAGATTCACTTCTTTTGTATTCATTCTGTGCATATAGCCTCACTGTTACGGCACAATTCACTCTGGAAAAAGCACCCCTGCTCTATACATGTAGATCCAAAAGATGTAGAATAAGGATAAACATCTATGTCTATGGTAAGTTCTATATGGTAGGTTCCTCACTTGCCTAATCGTTAACGATACGGTTTTAGTGTAGTACTCGCGCAACACACGATATCCATATTATTGTAGCTGGACCCCACTCATTATGTTAAGATGTCCCGATACTCATGATCGTAGCATAGAATGTCCTGTGACAGGAAGGTGTTTTTGGTGTGTCTATGTATGGGGTCTTCTAGGTATACGTAGTATAAACCAGTTGTATATCTCTTTATCATCCGACTTCTACACTTTGCATTCAATGGAATCACTTTTCTTACAATAGGTTATAATGGGAGAGGTGTCACAGGATGTGTGTCACGTCCTTGGAGTTATTGGACCTCTATTATCGCCGGTGTCCGCGTGCTCCAAAAGCGCTTGTCGCTGGCGCTTGGCAGGATCACAAATTAATCAATTTTAGACTACGTTGCATACGTTCTATACACAGGTTAATGAAAGGGTGTGCCCTGTTGTGGCACAGCTATCTATAAGCACGCTAGAAATGGAATTTAAAGGCTTCCCTGTGCAGATAGCCTTTTCATGTGAATCACAACACGCGTGATGCTCATTATTGGGTCATGGGCGAAAGTTGAGATTAATAGAATACATAGTAATAGAGCAATCCTTCTGGTCTTAGCAGGTATTAAGAATAGAATAGAGTCCTACGCATTCGAGAGCTTTAAAACGCCTCCTAATATGCTTCTTCCACCCCATCACGTCAAAACATATTATAAACCAAATGCAACTCCCATCAATTGACTCCATGAGTAATACGGCCCTCTGGTACGGGCATTCACTTTTTGATGATCTCCTTAGGGCGGTCGGGGTATTCAAGGAGAATGTTGACCAAAACGAATATAGCGCCTTTTTTGCAATATGTGATGGCATTCTCTTCTGGGACCAGCAGGCTCGTCAGCAAAGGTCTCGCTTTATTAATCTACAAAGGATTATGGCAGAAATCTATGGGGAGCTAGCAGGAAATCTCTTCGACTTTCAGGATTTTCCTGCGCTGGTCCGTAGAAAGGTAGAGGTGGATATGACCTTTGAGGAAGCGTATAATGCATTGAAGAGATATGACGAGTATTGTATTCGTATGCGCGATTCTGCACTCCGCTATTAGCTCCCCTAGGTGTATGTGTAGGGTAAAGTCTCTTTGGTCCTTAGGAGTCTAGCCCATCTATTCCTGATTGTGATAATCTTGGTGATAGCCTCAGAATATCGAGCAGTCTGTTCTTTCACTAATCTAATAAAATAAGTACATCGCTTCCGCTTTTTACTGACCCGATCGGTTGACCCAAGCTCACTCATGTAATATCTTTTAATCCCATGGTGGGCGTCAGGCGAGTCCACTGTCTGGCTTGCTAAAGAGGCGTCTAGAACCCGATGAACGTGCCTTGGTTTCGTGACTTGTCAAACTATCATGAGTGTTAAACACCGAGATTAGGAGTAAGCTAGTGATCCAGATCGGAGATGAGCTTTAGGTGTGATTCGTGCTGAGTGGCAGAGTGGGCTTCGTCCAAAGAAATGACTACGGTCGTAATACGCTCAATCCGAGTCAATCGTCCAGTTTTCACAGAAATAATTTCTCCCTGCCCTAAGTGGAAGCGTTGGGGTAACCTCGGCGCGGAATAAGAATACTAAAATCCTAAAACGTGACTTACGGGTATATGAGTGGTATCTTGATTAGGTTCTATGAGGAGTCGGATTGTATGGGTCAAGTTCTCCATAGTACTTTGGCCGAAAAAAGAATATGGTATGGGGCGGAGTGAATACTCCTTATTTGTGTTTTACAGCGCAGGTTCGATCTAAGGTATGCATCAATCCATGGGTCTGCTTAGTTAGCTAAGAAATCCTGCTTGATCAAAATTTCACACAAACCTACCTACTTTAAAATCATACAAGGATTACAACCTTTTAAGTTGTGTTCTCATATTTTCACTCCCCAAGATCTAGTTCTGTTTAATCGCACTGAGTTCAGTAATACTATATATACTCATAGGAAGTATATTTCACCCAATTTTCGGCCTTAAAAGCCCCCCGACCCCTTGATCTTCATCGCATCACCACCAAGACATATCAACCACTCTGTCAGTGAATCAACACTTTTAACCCTCTCTTCTCAAATCGATCCAATAATCTACACCTCGAAGGCACAGCCATGTCATCCGGAATACCACAAGACGCCCAGGCCCAGCGCACTCTCTGTAGGGCCAAAGACATCCTCAAAGGGGTGATTAAGGACCTCGAGGCGTTCAAAACCTGCACGGATAGACAACATGAGTTAAATAGGAAGATTCCTAGGAAATATCAGGAGTTCTGGGAGGAAGAGGCCTCGGAACAGATGACAACCTTCTTGCAGATGCAAGCGAGCATCATAGAGAGATATGAAGTTATTGACGAGTATATCGGTGAAGGCTTTCCTGGATGTGAGAGCTTGAAGGAGGCTGCCGATATTGCTTATGAGAATGCCCAGGACTCCCAGAAAGAATATGATAAGTACTGCAACGAGAGGGCAGACTTTGACTAGGCCCTACTATATCTGTAACAGAGTAGATATCATCTTTTTGTTTCTTGTCTCTCGCTGGCCGTCCATATTTCTTAACTGTTGTTATTTTCTTGGTGTCTTTGTGCCGCGGAATTGCCTATGTCAACTCTTTAGATAGTTATCTTAATGAAAATGTTTATGCTTGAAGACGCAGAAATATTCTTACCATTTAATTTCATTCTCATGGATCCCGCACATATAATACTCCGATAGCAAACGCTTATGAAGCGTGAGAGGCCCTTAAGCCCATGTAGAAGATAAGCTGCTTGAGAGATCGGCAGAGTTAATAATCCAAGTATACCCAACGACGCTTTGAGTTTATATTATGCTATAGAATAAAGATCTTCCATCCTTACATATTAACCATCTCTTTGTAATTCTCCGGTTAGAGTGCCGATATTCGGCATCATACTAGTTCTAGATATACTATAACCACCAATATAAGACTCTTATTGGTTCTCATAAAGCTTTAAGGTTATCAAATAAGTTACCCCTGCTCAAGAATGCCGGTACCATCCTATATCAAGATCGTCTATCGGTTATAGTAGGGACATTTGTCTACCGTCAGGAATATGCACTGATAGCTAGCCAGCCCCCGGAAATATCAACCGCGACACAGTTTCGAGCTCCGGAGAAACAAGCGTTCCTTGCTTCAATCGTCCAGTCAGTATACCTCCACCCAAGTCGCATCGGTACTACTCGAGATCTACCTTCCACTAACTCCATTTCGATATACCTTCTCGTTTTCCTCAAGTCTGTCGCCCGGCAGGAGCGTTCAACCAAAAGTTTTGGCATCAGATATGCCTCTATAAACATGAATGCAGTTCCACGATAAGCTGTAAGGCGTATGCGGTGTTTGGCAGGAAGGTCCTGTAAATACGTCTGCGCATGAATCAGCTGTAACCCAGGCGGAAGCAGAGAGGGGAGTAACTGCGAGCGGGAGAAGCTACGCATATTCAGTAAGCCGAAAATTAATGCGATAGTTATAGCCCCACGACAGGGAGACGAGGTTTTGATGCAATCCACTATCATATTCTAATGAAGTCAACGGTTGGATCTTTCTTAATGGATTGACTAAAGACAGGACTGGATAGATGAAAACGAATGAAAAGTGAATGACAGGTGACGTGAACGAGAACTCTCTTGGGTATATGAAGAAGCCCCCTTTGCTGATTTGGCAGGTTACATCTGGGCCTCTCATATACAAACCCGAAAAATAAGAAATATGTACATACATGTAGTCAGAAAGATGTGTCAGTTTGCAGAAGATTGTTGCAAGCACTGTCAGGGCTTAGGAAATATTTGGATCCGGCATCACGACTAGTAGGCAAGACGCCTATGTTCATTGACTCCCATCACCCTTTCTCTTTCCCTCACACATGACCGAATCTTAAAGCAAATTCTACATATAGCTTTCTTTTCCACTCGCTCTCACCCCTAATTGAACGACGAGCGCGCAAGGAAGATGCAATCTCCTGGGCCCATTCTCGACCGACACCCCATCATTCAGATTGAGGATTCCGCCGCCGTCTTTCCCCCACTTTCTTGAGGTTCTTTTCAGAGTAGTTTGGGGCTAACTGAGAGAGCTTCTCATGCGATGACAGGGACCAAGTTAATCTTTCATTGCCCGCGCGATGAGAATTACAAAGGGATAGGGGGTTCAACACAGGATGGAATGTACTCAAACTCAATCCCTCGGCGAGCACAAAGAGCTGCTCCCATCTGCTCTTGTCTCTTAGCAGGTATGATTCCGCACTATGAACTAAGGTTAAACCGGGCCCTTGAATCTTGCTTTTGGCGGCCCGCATGCGAATCAATCTTCTCATCGCAGTATTTGTGGACTCATGAACACTACCTACATTTATAACTATCTTCGAGATTTCTAGCAACAAATGCCACCGAGGTCCGGGTCTTCCATATTCACCCGCAAACTTGGAGGTACAGGCTGCTTTCCCCCGCGCCGGAGCTTGAATCCAATCATATCAAGGCAACTAAGTATCCAACCAAGAGGATACCATCTCCTGCTCGTAATATCCCAACACTCACCGCGTTCAAGTTCAGCTAGGACAAGCACACTCATAATTATCTTAAGCATGAGCGTTTTTTGTCAGTGAGCTAACGCTCATTAGTTTATGGTTGACTTTCTTAGGAAACTGTTCCTTCTCTGAGCTTTCTGATATAGCCGTCAGGCACAAACATTCATGATAGCCCTTTCTTCAGAAGGGTATCTACTAAACACTAGATCTGAGACGCACATTCTTAGCTATTATATTATCTCTTAAAGTTCACGATGTCGTTTCGCAGCCGTCCCCTCTGTTTCCGTTACGTTTAGGGATTAGACGTGTGGCTAGGCATGGAAGATCTATCTTTCCTAGAGGTAGATGCAAGATGGAACGCTAGCTAGAGTTATTGATCACAGGTTCAATTCAACGGCTGAAGATAACATATTTTCAAGAATTTCCGAGCATGAATTTCTGCAATAGAAATGTAATCTTTCGGCGCGTACTCCCTAACTTACCCCAGTGCTCGAGTGTCTGTCTACAAGAGAACGAATCTAGGACACTCTACTCCCACTATTACACCCCATCATAACCCACTAAGAACTAGACCAAAAATAGAAATAAAAATATTAATTAACAGTTAACGAGAATTTCTCAAAACATCAATTAAAGTTAAAACTGCGCGTTCACAAATGCACTGTATTTCCCACGTCTCCCCACTCTCCAGCAGCTCAATGATCTTTTCTAAACTCGTTATTCTATACCTATTCAACGCCAGATACGAACTCAAATCCCTTTCCAACTTTTTCCAGTCAGCATAAGTCTTACCTTCTGGCAACAGCGGCCTTTCATACCTTTCTAGGTACTGAGTCAGACCCTCTATTTCCTCCTCGTAGCTCACAATCTTCTTCTTCATAATAAACACATTCTGCGCATCCTGCGCTTTGAACAGCTCCTGCCTCTCGAGCTCCAGCTCAGCCCTCAAGCTCTGCCTCTCGAGGTTCTTTCTGACCCCTCTTGCGCACTCGCAGAGATTATTCCTTCTTGCATTGACCTCAGCAAAGTCTGGGGCGTCCGGGTATTCTACCAGCCGCTGGTGAATCCCTTCTAGTTGTGCAGCAATCCTATGAAGAGCGCCAGTAGCCTGCTTACGCAAGAGCATAAGCCCACGTAGGTGTCTACTATTCTCGTTGATGAGCCTTGTGTAGTTCTCATAAATCTCGCTTTGCGAGAATAATGTACTTGAGCTGGGCCGATTGACGACACTGGTATAGAATCTGTCTTGCTCACTCTGTGCGCGAGAGGAGTCGGAGCCTTGTTGGTTGTTCATGGTTATATATAGAGCTCGATAGTAAGTGTTAGAATGCGAAAACTCTAAAATCTCTTAGTGTAGTGTCTGAGTGGAAAAAGAAGATCTGCGACGAGCTTTCCCAAGTCAGGTTTAAAGAACATGGAACAGGGTACTTGTATGTATTTGTTGCATCTTCCTTGGCCCCACTATTCCAGTTATGTAGAAGTACCCTCCTATCAGCTCTAGTCAGCTAGGTCTGATAGCGCGAGCATGGATTCAATGGAATGTACGCCCGCCAGTTATTTTGAATTTAATCAAATGACATACATTCATCCATGACTGACCACTCAACTCATGATACGGCAGAGGTTTGTTGGACCCGACCGGCCACCCCCGACGGGCCCGCGGCATAAGCCTGAGAAAGATTTTGTAGCTTACATCAAGCTACATGCGTTTAGGCGTGGCCTGTTTCGGCGAATTTTGCAGTACACCTATGTTTCGTGTAGAGGATTCAATATGAATGATCACTAGCTAAGCACATGTGCTCACTGCCACATGCTACCTCCGAACACTCTACGATAAGTACCTTCACTCTTTCCTCTCAGAATTGAGCTATATTCACCTCCAATCTGTTTAAGTAGATATCTATCTTCTGTTAATTCTGACGTTTCATTTTGAGCCACTGGGTAATAAAGAGGCGCACTTTCAATGCCTTAAGCTCGTAGGTCCACGCGCAGTAATCTCTTTTGCCCCTTATCCTCATTCCGTGATCTAGTAGTTCATCCTTGGCTTTTATTTCGCCTGTAAAGTCTCTCAGCTGGTGATTTGTTCCTTCGATATTAGCCTGAACTGCTGTTTAGTCGTTGAGGTTCTTCTCCAACCAAGAACTGTAGCCTAACTGAGGCCGTACGTAGCTATCTTTCTCGAACGAATTACTTGCGGCGTTCTCTTCTGCAGCAGTTGCTATGTTGGGGATTGAGTCAATTATTGTGGGCTCTTTGATAAGGGGAGGCTTTAGCAGTGAAGGAGTTTGTTGTGGGCAGAAAAACGTGCATGTAGTGGGGTTGGGAATTCTTACAACTAGCCGAAAATGTGGTGCTCGACTTAATCAAGAGCCGCAAAATGCCTTTCCTGATAGCCTAACCACACTAGAGTGACGCTTCCAGCTGGTACAAAGAGAAAGGGTAAGGGCAGTGATAAAGTACTATGCGACGTACCTAGTTCCAATCCAATTGTATTTATGATGACAACCATATCCTGGCGTTCCTCGGGCCATATAAGTGGCCAGAGTTATTTATGAGTCTTTCATTGAAGATGTGTTCCTGATTCAAATTCCTCCTTTATCTAAGAAAAGTTATTTTCAAATCGTTCCGGAACTTTTCATCTAATAGAGTCTCACGCCATCTCCGAGTGATAGCTCATGAACCACAAAACATCATTCACAAATGACATGTGGGGGAGTACTCGTGTATCTTTATATGAACGGGGAATTTGGTGGATTGATATTCCTTGTGGCCTTGAATAGGTTGGTAAGGAAGGCTCAGGTACTCTGGGATCTGGTATGCATAGGCTGAGCCTGGGATAGCGGTTAATGAACATACCGCGCTCAGTAAAAAGGTCTAGTGTATGTCCATAATATATATCATGATACAATGTTCACTAGCTCTATACCTTAGCTATGTATGGAATAGTGATCTGCTACTATTGTGGCTATCTATGTTATTTTTTCCCAGCATGATCGTATTCCCATGGCGGGCCTGTAATGGGCATATTGTGCGGTCCTTTTTTTAAATCAGCTTAATTTACGCTGACCTGACCCTATCGGTAGTTTTAGCTGTCACGGTCATAGAATGCTCTTCCCACCATCAAGAGGCATTGTTAATAGACTGGATACCTATTATTATTCCAGTCAGCAGTGGCCAGGTATTGTTAACAGCCGGGCAAAATGAACGCCCCCCCCCCCCACCCCGAGGTGGCTGTAGTTGTTAGCTTTCAGACTTACCACTTCCGGCTTAATATAGATATTCATGTTTGGCTCTTTTTTTCTTTCGTACTGCTTCCCCTACTCTCAGCCTTCCTCTTCTGTGTCCACATTTCCCTCCTCCCCTACTTCCTTCTTGGATTCCTTTTCCTTTTCCTTTCTCCTTCTCCCTTTTCCCCCTTCTTCCTCTTCCCTTTTCTCCTCCTTCATCGGTATCGATCCACATCCCCTCTCCCTCTTCTCTAGCCTCCTTTACCTTCCTTGCCACTG
The DNA here is from genome assembly GCA_024713595.1 of Morchella rufobrunnea. Lineage (NCBI taxonomy): Eukaryota > Fungi > Ascomycota > Pezizomycetes > Pezizales > Morchellaceae > Morchella > Morchella rufobrunnea. Next base: position 242,006 of record JAMGYT010000014.1, read on the forward strand.
CTCCCTACCCCGCCTAAATACACCATCATTATTCTTCAACTCCCTTCGTAGAGTTTATCAGGTCCTCCAGATTCTGAAATTCAATCCTCTGGCAAAATCCGACATCCAACTCCATTACCCCATCCACCATCACAGTAGCCAATTACCATATTGTTCGAGGTATTTATCACCCTCTCCCTCGTTGCTTCCATCGTTAATTATAACCCCCATAGATGTCTGCCTTCAATGGTAACCAGGAAGAATGTGATGCCATCATTGAGAGGCTCACGCAGGAAATCCAAGAAATCATGCGCGAGAATCGTGTCGCTCGGGCTCAATATATGACGGCCAAGGAAATCCAACGCCAGGTATCAGAGATCGGAATCCCCGACTCCGATCTCCTAGAGCAGTATACGGCCCATGTTGCCTTGCTCCAGCAAGAATTCTCGACTCGTTTCCACATCATTGAACAGAAATTGAAGGCTTGGAAGGAGATGGAGGAGTACCTACTTGAAATCACTAAGAATGAAGAGAAATGATGGGCTTTATCATCGGCGTTTGGGTTTCGTTTTTCTGTAACAAGGGGCTTTCTTTGCAAGTAAATTAATAACAAAGAGAGTTACCTTCTGCGATTTCTCCTCGGAGCCCATTGCCATATGAATGCCGTATAAAACGGTAAAAGACCTCTAGAGCCTCGGATTGGGCCCTCGTCCCCTTTCAAAGACTTTTACCAACATACAAGCGAGTTTGTATGTCTCAAGAAAAGGATGACGCAAATTATTTCTCAGTGGAGTTTCGGCCTGTTTCAACTCATTATTGATATTATGTAACATCAATGTCTGGTATTCGTTGCCATGCAACCTAATTCTCGATCCGACATTGTATCCAGGAAAGAACTTCGGCAAGCTGCAAGTACGGGCGGAGCGTACCATCGACAATTGGGGGGCTCGGTACCATTCTAAAGTTAATTCTCTCTCATCGCATTCATCTCACTGATACGCTATTCCTGCCCTCCATCCCCATCTACACAGACAAGAAAATCACCAGATATCACAGCCCTCATTCAAAAACAGCTCGGCAATACGGTTGGAATCCAACATCCACTTGTGAGTTCCTTAGAGTTGCTATGCCTATTGGTCTTACCAATCATGACGACTGACTGCAATAGAAAAAATGAGTTCCGCTGCCATCTCCATAGCTACCCCCGCGACAACCTCTGCAGCCACCACCCCAGCTCAGGACATTGCCCACGCTCTCTCCATCCTTGAACACGATATACGCGAACTCATGAAGCATTACTACGAGTTGTCAAGCCAGGTGGTCATCGCTAAACAATCTAGTGAACCCGACGATGCGGAGTTGATCAATGATCTGGAATTCAGGATGTCGAGAGACCTTGCTGACGCGAAGTGCTTCCATGAGATACGCCTAGAGATCTTACTCGCCCAGGAGGAAAATGACGCATGAGCATTGATATTCGAGCGCATTGGTGGCGTAATATGGGTATTGTCTATAAACTTCTTGTTTTCCATAATGTCAAGGCGCTGACTCTCATTCGTGCAGGTCAATATAATTTTCAATCTGCCTAGCATTCCGCTTCCATTGGTCTGCTTATAATACCATCTATGACAGATCTTTTCCCAACTCTGGTGTATCTTAACTACCTATCTTTTCTCCTAATATTTTAATAACTCTATTCTTGATTGAGGGGTCGAGGGGCGAATGCAGGGTTATCATGCCGCTTGGACTTCCGCTGGATTACAGCGATACGCTTGGAATGTTGCTTGCTGCTAGTCATCTCTTCAAATTTGGAGTTTGCCGAATGTCTTTCAAGTCCGGTCTTTCTTCCATGTTTCTTCTTCTATCATTCAGTCAGCGCCAGCCCAAACCCATCCCCCAATCCTTACTGACTCGGACATATTTAGTCCCTGCATCCAACAGTTATCCTATGATCGATGAAGATATCATCATCAAATCCAGCGGCTAGGATATAAGTCATGTCTTTGTACCTAAAAGTATAACTACTTCTTGAATGTGGGACCACTGTGTTCCTGTTAAATTTTTAACTCCTCATTTGGTTAGCTCCGCCATTTTGGTGCCTATCATGATACTAGCACCGAACACGAATCTCAGCGTTCTAATCCTTTCTCCAGTTAAAATTCATGGCCAAGGTGATCGCTCCAGCGTGGGGCAGTTACGCTAGAGCCTTTCGTGGTGTGTCGAGCGATGGCTTGGATTGTGGGCCGTTCTCCACCAGCAGATAAAGGATACATCGGCCGGAATAAAGGATTCACCTGGAGGAGCTAAAGGGTACCCCGGTAATGTTAAAGATAATCTTTTAGCGGTTTACCTAGATCTCATTATCAATTCGATCTGTCCGAGAACAAGCTCTTTTTTATGAGGTCATGGAGTTTCAGTCCTCTCCCCGGCCACTCTATTAACTGAACTTTTCCCTTGACCGAGCTGGTTTCATGATATCTGTAGGCATTAAATAATCAGAATTCTTCATCCAAGCGTTATTTCCCTACTGGTCAAGTGCAATTATCAAACTACACTGGAAATTGTGATATATATTCCCACTAAATCCCCTAACCGATATATTCTCCAAAGGGCTCTTGACTTACGATAGCACTCCTTTTAAATTATCTGAGATCTCCCATTCTGACAGACCCCATTCTGAGTTGTTGTGAACTGCAAATTTCAATTTACATCCTCCATCCGACGGATACCGGTGTCGGGAGACATAATGAGGCATCTACCGTGGAGCCCATCCTCGGTTAAACTGCAATTTGATGCAGGTCAATGGGAACCTCTGGTGATATGTTAGACAGGATAAAAGAAAGACCTCGAAGTCAATGGTGATGTTAAACTAAACTATTAGACGGGAAATTAAAGTTTCCCAGTAGTGTGGTCAACTGCCGGGACTTACGTAAAGATGTAGATAAATCCGGGAAAGGTGTTATTCTAAAATGCCGCTAGATGCATGTAGGTACACCTATCTTCCTTTGGAGTTTATGGCACCTTTCATCTCATGCCTGCCTACATAGTGTAGATACATGTAGACCTCCCTTCTAGGCGATATTTCTACAAGCCTGTTGAATGATTATTTCAGAAAGCATCATGCTCAGAATCGTGCATCTAAATCTACGTTTAGAATTACTGCAATCAATATATCGATTCGGGCCAAATGTTCGGAGGTGTGTTGGACCTTGGATCTTACTATACTTGGGCTCCTCTGCTGCCACGCCGCCAGCGCCTTCCCCGTGATTCCCGCGAATTATATCCCTAGATTACACGCCGCGTTATTTACTCCCTCTACCCATCGAAGTACTACATATACCTATTAGGCCCCTCATTTTTATATATTTGTTCGTATAACTTTCATGGTCTCGGCGCTGCCAAGTCTAGGCTTGCTGTGTACAATCCCCACGTTCATAAACAGGCCGAATGCCCTCATGCCTCGCGGCCAGGATAGGTTTACTGAACTGACGAGAAGATATTACTTACAATTTGACGCACATTCATAAGGCCCTTCCAGCCCACAGCGTAGTTCTGCGTACTACGCTAGTTGGTACTCGCGATTCAATTCCCCACATGAGCGTCATTTTCTCCGTTTTTCCCCGCACATAGTATTCGGAACCTCCGGCACAACCGCTTAGTGGGCTGATATTGGGCGAGACCTGCTAGTCCGTTCAATATAATATTTTCCACTCTGGCATTTATTGAGGTATGAACATAGAGAATGTTGAGTGATGGCCTGTGAACTTTGTCCACCCCTGCGCCTTCGCCGACGGCTCCTAGTAGTAGGAAGTTGCTTTAGTGGGGCTTGCCGCAAAAAAGCCTGCAGAGAGAGCTGAGAGCTGGGTGATTGCGTTTGCGAACTAGACGGAAGAGATGGGTGATGATTGGCGCAGTATTATGGAGGTAAGAGTTGGTGTAGAGGTATTGGGGTGATGTTCATGCTGAGAATTGTAGTCGGGTGGGAGCGGGAATGAGAGCAAGGCAAAGTTGGGAGCTTGGCGTGGTGGCGAGGGAAGGTGATAGGACGGATCGAGCAGGCGCCCCCCAGGCCGCCGGCGGTGGTGAGGTGGTAGCGGAGTCTGGATCGATAGGTTTATACATGTGTTTATGCTTGCAGTAAAATGGAGTTGGGTGGGGTGAGGTGGGGCAGTAACTAAAAAAAAGGTGGATATGCAAGGCCAAATTGTTGTTCTTTCCTGCGCCGTAGTAAAGCCTCATCCCACCATATTTCAACCAATCTACCCCCGACAGGCTCTGTGCCCACGCCAAAGACGCCTTGCACACTCACTACAGACGACTCCGTATTTCCTGCGTCAAGTCCCTCGATATCCCCTTTAAGGACTCACATATGGCAATATCAGGAAGACTTATCTATCCTTTGTATATGCATCTGTGGAAACATATACCCCAACTCAATGGAAACACGACATCTGACTAACCTAGCTCTCAACGGATTTGCCAAACTCTTTCTATTATAATCTCAATTCCATAATCTACTCGAATATACTCTTTTTTCCCTAAAGCTCCACTCCCCATTTACGTGTAAGCATCACAAAACAGTAAAGATGTAGAGAGTAGATAGAGATGTTGATTGAACTTAATGATACAGGAGAAGGGGGAAACCTCCCCTTATTTATACATAAATGTCGTTACACAAAACCCATAAGAAAACATAGTAAGATGACTCATAGGAAAGTATGACAAATACAAATGAAACATTCCACCACAATAGTATTATGACTCACAGGAGAGCGTACTATTTCAAGACTTCCCCTCGCGGTCCACAGTGAACCATAGACGAAAAAAAAAAGATTGTGTTTTCCTTATCCAAACCCTTTGTAAACAGATCCGATATTGTCGTTTGTAGAAACATACTCCAAAGAAAAACATTTTTAAACCTTTCCCTAACATAATGGTAGTGCACCTCGATGTGTTTAGACTTTTGTGAAAAACAGGATTAAGTAACCAATGAAAGAGAAATTGTTATCCCCACGAAGAATAAAAGAAATATTTGAAACTGCTCCAATTCAGAGAGAGCGTTCCTTAACCAAACTAATTGCCGACAAGTTTCCGAGAGTGCCATGTATTCCGACTCAGTTGTAGAAGTGGCGACAGACTTTTGCTTGCAGGAGCGCCAGGAGATAAGAGCTTCCCCTAGCATGAAACTGTAGCCGGTGAATGATCGGCGGTCGTTGATGTCTGATGCATAGCTTGCGTCGCTGTATCCGATGAGTGCGGTGGGTGCCGTTTTGTTATAGTGTAGGCACCAATGGATGGTTCCCTTGAGGTAACGAAGTATGCGTTTGACGGCAGTGAGGTGGACTTCTGTTGGACAGTGTTACGGAGGTCTTGGCGTTACTTGGCGAAGAGCGGGGAAGCTCTCTATAGTTCAGGGACGAGGCGATAGATGATCTCGCGTACGAAGTAGTGAACTCGAAGATACCAGTAGAGCACTCGCTCGGCGGTCATGGGCTATGATCTATGGACGAAGGGAACCAAGGAGCACAACCGGGGTTCGGACTATGGAACGTAAGGAACTACTAGTGTGGGTTCCGAACGACTATGGGTTCGAGGGACGTAGGAAGGAACTATAGTAACGCGAACGATATATATTCCAAACTAGTAACACAACTATAATAACTGTAGAGAACTAAAGACAAACAATGTAACACCCTAAAGAACAAGAAGGTTGCGTAGAGAAGAAAGGAAAGAGAGACAAGGAGAGGACAGGCTCATATATATATCCATCGCCGAGAACCGATTACTAACCCGTGTGACGGAAACCCATAGAACCCAAAGGAAACCTGATTACAAATGAAAACCAAAGAATGCTTAACCGAAGCCGACACCTTCCCGCAGCGGTAAACCTAGTAACGGAACGAGAAGTCTTGGCACGCCGTTATAGATTAGGTCCTCGCGCCTAGCTCCTGCAGGCTTAGGCTATGCAGTAACGGTCGTGGAAGTCCTCGACCAATTCAGGCATGCTCGAGGTCTGTCGGGCTGCCAAGAGGGTCGCCGTAGCAGACCGAACCAGTATTGTAGCTGTCCTCGTAGCTTCCGCGAGTCCAGGATTGCATCGACTTCCCACTCCTGTTCACCTCCGACTTCGACCGGGGGAGGAGGGGGTTCTTTCTGACCGAGGATGGGGTTTTCTGAGGCAAGAGACAGCAGGGAAAAGTGGAAGACAGGATGTACCTTCATCATGGCGGGGAGGTTCAACCCATAGTCGTAGGAACTAACCATTCGCTTGATCCTATAGGGGCCGACGCATTTCTAATCCAGTTTCTTGGATGGTCGCTTGGTTTCGATGTTCTTGGTTGACAACCATACCTTGTCATCGACTGCGTGGGGGGGGTGCGGTTTGTGTTTGCTGCTGCCTTCTTGGATCTTCTGGGACCGGAACATCTCGTCACAGAGAACTCATATACCTTGGCCATATCTCGGCCATCCCGCTTGCTTTTCTCGTCGTGGTCTTACTACGGGGCCAAAGGTCATGCGCGTGTCGTCCATAGTTAGCTTGGAATGGCGACAGCTTGGTTTCGAGACATGGTTATTCGTCGCAAACTCTGCCATTGGTAGGAACCTGGTCCAGTCATCCTGTTGGTACGAGACGTAGGCACGGAGGTATTGTTCCATGACGGCATTGATCCTTTCCGTCTGGCCATCCGTCTGTGGGTGGAAGGCTGTGGAAAACCGGGGGGCAATCTCAAGGCGTCCGCATAGTGACTTCCAGAACTCTGCTGTGAACTGAGTACCACGGTCAGAGACTATGGTTTCAGGTAGTCCGTGGAGTTTCCAGACGTTGTCGGCGTACATGGTTGTTACATCACGGGCCGGCGCTTTGGTGGTCGGGATAAAGTGCCGATCTTGGTCAGTCTATCCACTACAACTAGGATTGCATTATACCCATTGCTTTCCGGGAGGCCAGTGACAAAATCCATTGACACATCGGACCAGGGACATTTTGGTACAGGAGGGTCAGAGGACACCTTGCAGGGCATTGCGTGAGGCCTTGGACCGGAGAGAAAGGTGTTGCAGTTCAAGACGATTGGTCCACGCATTTCCTCATTTTTGGCCAGTAGTATGTACGGCTGAGGAGTTCCAAGGTCTTGCTCTTCCTGGGTGACCTGCCGAGGGCTTGTCATGGTATTCCTGTAGGAGGAACAGCTGAGTTCGGGGTGGTTGGGGACGTAGATGGTGTTTCGATACAGGAGCAATCCTTGGGTGCTGCGTACAAGACTCGGCCAAGCGAGATTTTCTTCGAGTGCTTGGTGCTATAAGCATCGTCAGGACCTCGGAGGGGAAACTATCTGCCTTGTAAGCCTTCTTGAATAACCCTATCAACTTGGATATTCCTTCAGCGGGTTCATTTGCGAAAGAACCCGTCAACAAACTTAACTTATCCCTTGATTGCACATTCTCCCGTTTCAGGACCACCTGAGCTTGGTGCAGTAGTCGTCCATCCCCCTCCTTAGGGAGATCTCCAGATCTTCGAGTCAACGCATCGGGCTTTCCGCCTTGTTTACCGGGTCTGAAGACAATCCTATAATCAAACCGGGATAAAAATTCGGACCAGCGGACTTGTCGTCGGTTCAAGATCTTCTTGGACATAAAGTACTACAGGTTGCGGTGGTCGGATAGGACTTTGATTGGGAACTGTGCTGACTCCAGGTAGTGGCGCCATTCTTCAAAGGCTCGAATGACCGCCAACAATTCCTTGTCGTAGATCTCATAGTTGCATTCGGCCGGGGTGTGTTTCTTGGAGAAGAATGCGACGGGGTGCAGGATTCGGTCGTCATCCCGTTGGGACAAGATGGCAGCAGAGACATAATCGGAGGCGTCAGTTTCAACTATGATTTCCCTGTCGGGGTCAAAGTGCGTGAGGATGGGGGTCGAGATGAAGGCTGTTTTGAGGTTTTCAAAAGCCTGATTCGCCTGGGGGACCATTTCCACTGTACGCCCTTCTTGGTTAATGCCGTGAGAGGGGAGACAACCTTGGAGTACCCTCGTATGAAACGACGGTAAAAGTTCGCAAAGCCCAGGAAGGTCTGAATGTCCTTGACGTCCTGAGGGGTTTCCCATTCCTGGACGACCTGAACCTTCTTGGGGTCCATCTTGATACCTTCTGGGCCCAGAATCATTCCGAGATACTTGGTTTCCTGGACGTAGAATTCGCACTTCTCAGGCTTCAAGTGGACGCCGTTCTTTTGCAGGATTCTCAGGACCTTCTGGACATGTTCCTTGTGCTGCTCCATGCTATCGGAGTAGATAAGGATGTCATCAAGGTAGGCTATGGCAAAGTCATCGAGGTAGGGCCGGAGGATGTTGTTGATCCATCTCTGAAACGTGACGGGAGCATTGGTGAGACCGAAGGGCATACCCTGGTATTCGTAGTGTCCTAGGCGGGTTCTGAAGGCCGTTTTCCATTCGTCACCTTCCTTGACTCTGATCTGATGGTAACCCCACCTTAAGTCCAGCTTCGTATAATACTTAGCCTTACCTACCTGGTTCAGGGTTTCGGGGAACAGGGGGAGCGGATGTCTATCCTTGACCGTGATCTCGTTCAACTTGCGGTAGTCGACACAGAGACGTAGGGAGCCATCGGATTTCTTGACAAACAGGACTGGGGCACCGGCGGGGGATTTGGAGTGACGAATAAAACCCTTGGTCAGGTTCTCCGAGATGTACTCGCGGAGTACCTGTAGTTCACTTCGGGTCATATTGTACAGGGGGCCAAAGGGAGGTTCCTTACCTTCCTGAAGCTTGATATCAAGGTCATCAGGACGGTGGGGGCCAAGGACAGAAGCATTTGACTCGGAGAACATGGGCAGGAACCGGTGGAGGTCATGGGGACTATGGCACTTGGGTCAAGGGCCTTTGTCTTATCCAACACATCGTCTATAGCCTGGAGGGATGCACAGAACAACCGGGAGCCACGGTAGCGGGTCAATCTCTTGAAGGGGGCTGCCCCGATAGCCGCGATGTGGACAATCAGGCTGTCCGGCGGGGTGATCGAGATTCCTTGTGCAGTGACCGGGTTCAGGGATGGGAGACAGTGGCGGAGGCAGTGTACGGAGTCAAAGACCACATGATTTCTCTTGCGCCGGAGGGTGACATCATGGTGGCGCATCCAGGGGATTCCCATAACGATCGGATAGTGTCCCAATTTTGTAACAAAGAAGGGTGCTTCCTCGCGATGTCCGTGGATGTCCAGGCTGAGCTTGGCGATGTGCGTGATGCTTCCTGAAGATACCAACCTGCCGTCAATAACTTCAAGCAGGCGTTGCTTCTTCAGGGGAACCATTGTGATGACAAGCGCTGGTGCAGAAGTCTTGGTCAATGAATGCATAACCTGACGCCTCAGATCGATGAGGGCCCAGGTTGGCGAAGGAGGCCAGGTTCTGGGAGACAGAGCAGGTGGTAACCAATTGGTCTTCGGACATCTTGTCCTCAGACACGGAGACAGCGAGACGGTGAGACTTGGTGTGGTCTAGCCCCTTTGGTTTGCCATTTTTTACCAAGATGGCTTTTAAAGCCGGCTCGGGAGTCTGGTTATTTCAACTGGTTTCCTCCAGTTGTCCTTGGTACGGTGGTCATGGGAACGGGGGGCAAGGTAACGGGGCTTGTTTGGGGCAGTGGGAGTGCGGGGAGACAGGGCAGTGATAGGGGCAGAGCGGGGGACTGAGTTGAGGCGGCTGGTGAGGTCAGCAATGTGGGCATTGCCCCTTGCGATGACCTGCTGGATTTCCAGCTCGGCGTGGTGGAGGTCCTCATCAGAGAACGCAAGTTGCTCTCGATGCAGAGCCAGGAGAATCTTGTACTGGGTTCTTCGAGCCTCGATCTGTTGGTCCAGTCCTCACCAACGGGTAGTCTCTTCTTCGCCTCCGACATCCTTTTGCCAGAGGTCTTGGTTCTCAGCCATGCTTGAGTTGGGAGTTGAGGTCCTCAACGACCTCCTCACAGACACTGTAGGTGGGGGCTGGGACTTCGTCTGGATCGAGGAGGTTAGGACCTCCAAGATTCAAAATGAGGCTGAAATTTCAATGATCTTGTGACCGACATCTTCGTCAGCGGAAGGGGGCCGTAAGTGGCCAGGAATTCTGAAAGGCGCTTGAGCAGGCTGATGACTGGTCGGTCAAATATGGACAGGACAGGGTGGTGTTGGTGTTGACGAACCTTAGTGTTACTGGTCTTGGCGTTACTTGGCGAAGAAAGCTCTCTATAGTTCGACGAGGAGATAGATGATCTCGCAGACGGCAGTAGTGAACTCGAAGATACCAGTAGAAGACTTCGCTCATGCGTCATGGCCATGATCTATGTACGAAGGAACCAAGGAAAGACAACCGGCGTTCGGGACTATGAACGAAGCGAACTACTAATATGAGTTCGAATCCACTATGGGTTCGAGGACGAGGAACTATAGTAACGCTGATATATATTCCAAACTAGTAACACAGCTATAGTAACCGTAGAGTAATTAAAGACAAACAATGTAACACCCAAAGTTAATGCGAAGGCGTAAGAAAAGCGAAAGAGAGACAAGGAGAGTGACAGCCCATATATATATATCCATCGCCGAGAACCGACATTAACCCGTGTGATGGAAACCCATAGAACCCAAAGAAACTCGACATAAATGAAAACCCGGAATGCTTAACCGAAGCCGACATCTTCCCGCAGGCGGTAAACCTAGTAACGAACGCCAAGTCTTGGCATGCCGTTATAGGTAGCGATTGGAAGGTTTTTGCTCAAGATCGTTTCAAGACTCTGGGCCATTGTTTCATGGGTATTCATCAAAGGTGCGAAAGAGACAGGTTGCTCCTTCCTCCATCTGAATCTTTGAAGCGCTTGACCAAGTTCACTAACGCGGGGCTAACTTTGGCCGATTCTTTTCAGTACCGGCCCACGCTTCATGAGCATTTTCGGCGTAGCTACTGCGTCTTGGAGGTCTTCGGTTACGGCGGTGATGAGGAGATTCGACGGTCATCGATCCTCCGCCATTCGCTGTAGTCTTCGTCTTCGTCTTGGTTGGGGATTTTGCCGTTTATACTTCCCACACCACTTACTCTCAACGCTTCTTCTCCAGGATCTACCAAGTTTGATAGTTTGTTTGACCTCAGAGTTTGGGCAAACCATCAAATTTGACTCTGACGATGTACGACCTTCTTTTCTGAGGTTTCAATCTCAGCTGAAGTTTACCAGAGGTCTTAAGATTCTGCAATTGGAGAGGTGGACGATGTTGTATGAAGTGTATAGATTAAGCGATAGAGTGTAGAGGTAATGATTTATTGCAGAACCCGCCATAACCCGAAGTTATATTGTGTAAGGAAGAAGAACGAAGTGATTTGAGTAGAAAGTGAAGAGTTTCAATTGTGCCGCTGAATATTTTCGGGTGAGAGAGTGATTTTAGTCCTCTATATATACAGATATTTTACTAGCACGTGATCCCTGATTACATAACCATATCCTTGTTCCATCTATGACTCATTCCATATTACATGATTATTATTCCACATAACCGATGTCGCAATGCCAAGCCCTAATTTTAACAATTTATACATAAATGTCGTTACACAAAACTCATAAGAAAACATAGTAAGATGACTCATAGGAAAGTATGACAAATACAAATGAAACATTCCGCCACAATAGTATTATGACTCACGGGAGAGCGTACTATTTCAAGAAACAGAACCCTTCTCCGTTTCCACCAACATAACTCGCTATTCATCAACTCTTTCCTTGCCATGATCTGCTGACCATCACCAGACTTTTCTCTCATCGTCAATGAAATATTCATCATCTGAGAAACCCTCACTATATGAGGATTCCTCATTATCAGAGATCTCCTCGCTATCTGAGAGTTCCTGTCTATCAAATTCTGCCTTCCAATCAAACACTACCCCCTTGGTTACTGCACACACTTCATCTTGATTCACTTTCATGGTTTCTGGCCACGTTGTATGCGCACCCCACGTTGGACTGATCAACGCACACAGTCGGCGGTACTCTGATTTTTCGCTACTTTTCGATAATTGAGGAAATAAAGAAAAGGCTTCAAACTGCAGCGCCTCATGTGCAGTCCATCTCTGATTTGGGTCAACGGTTAAACAACGAGAAATGAAATTTTCGACTACCTAATGTCAGCCCCAGGTGGTCAAAATGGATAAAGGGGTTTTGAGCCTACCAGCTTCTGAGCATTGAATCATCAGAGGCCCATTGCAATCTTCTATATACTGGCTTGGGTCACTCTCGGCACCGAACGGTAAATACCCCATAACGAGGTAGAACGCGCAGACCCCGACTGCCCATACGTCTCTATGTTTTTATCAGTCTTGCTACAAAATGTCGAACCCGGATGTGGAAATAACTTACACGCCGAATCCATAGCCTCCGCTTCCACTTCTGTCAAACACTTCAGGTGCCTGGTATCCTAAGGTCCCTAACTCCCCTGTCAATAAGGATCCTGGCTCCAGAGTAGTTGCTAGACCGAAGTCGCATAGCAATATATTCGTGGGTTGCTCATCCTCCCCAACCTTGTCCTCAATAAGGATATTGGCGAGTTTTATATCCATTTTAAGTCAGTACCCTCTATCCCCGGAATATAAAAACCGACACACTTACCTCGATGCACCACGTTATTTTCATGACATATTGCCACCGCTTGAAGAAGTTGATTGATTACATATAACATCCCAGACTCAGTCATAGATCCGTTCTCGAATGTCCATTTCCGCATGTCGCCAAAAATAGCAAGGTCCATAACAACATGAACTAATATCGAACCACCGTCAGCTACCACAGCCCCCCTAGAAAGAACTGAACTTACGATTATCGTCACTACAAAAGATATCGATTATCTTGACGAAATTCCCCTCAACATCCCGCAATTTAGTCATGACTTCAATCTCCTTGTCAATCTGCAATCTCGGTCAGCAAGAATCAATATAATTTGAGAGAGCATAATTACTACACTCATTAGCTCCCGGTCAATTGTCTCCGTAGTAAATACTTTTACCGCAAAATATAACCCGCTTCCTATGTGTTGACAGAGGTACACTGAGCCAAATGCCCCTTCTCCAAGCTGTTCCCCAATTCTATATTGGCAGTGGGCAATATCTTCTTCCCGAGGTCCCGCGGAGTCCATGGCGATGTCTTGGTATAATCTATTTTTCATGAAAGGCCAAAAACAGAGTGTCAAATAAATGGGACGGAGAGAATGATACTATTGCAATGGGATATTTTAGATTACACGCTTCAACTGATGGGTCTAGGCGCTTAAGTGAAATCTATAGATCCTGTGAGCGTGGTGATGATAATGCCTAGAATTGATTGCGAGGAACACTGCTGAGGCCATATACTTATACTATTCAGATATATTCTAGTGATGGTGGGCTTTGAAGTCTGTACTCTTGGAACCAAGATGGGTCTTGTTTCTTTGGTTATCAACTTCCAAGAGATTGCCGACCTTCGCCTGTTGGAATCTTGAAAGGTATTTAGGCCTTGAGCTCGCCAACGCCATACTACAACGTCAAACCTGGACTTGAAAGTTGCCAGAACCCTAACGAATGAGCAACAAAGTTCTCAAATACCCTTGTTCAAACCTTCATTCCCTTCAGTCAAACTCTTCTCATCAATTGGGAAAGAGGCTATATAGGCAGTAGGTCACATATATAGCCCCAAATTCCATATGCTTGAGGATCCTAAGCGCTATACAGTATGCCGTTTCCTAACTTCTATGTAACCAACCACCAAGGAGATCCCCTGAGATTTTAGACACTAACAATTATGCGAGATATACAGATGAATGACACGGACATTGTGCTTCTAGTGTCCTGTGAGTAATATACATGATATGCCAGCCGATCAGAGAGCCATTAATTCTACCTTTAGATTGCTCTAGAAGGAATCTTTGACGACATCTCAACGTATTCTAACCCCCGTTCATTATTATATGACGTGGCACATTTCAACAATGACTCCATTCTGTGGCTTGAGGGTATATACACATATCTAACCATATCATCAGTCTTGAGCCTTATCTTTCAAATAGAAGTGGTTTTCCCAGCTCTTCGCATTACACTACAACACTCACTATCTGAGTCAACATTCCTATCACATGGGTCTTTCCAGGTTGTACGCCTTTTTATTGAATTCTATGGAATAGAACTCTTCCAATAAACTTGAAAGCTTACATATTCCCGAGTTCTCTTTATCTATGAGCGCTCTACAGCTATAATGAGAATAGGCGCCTTCCATACTACTCGCGGTTATTTACCAAGAATTCTCACTTGACTCGGCGAAATAAGGGATGTTGGTGTTCCAATTGGTCAAATACCTTTTTTTTTTTCTTTTATTCATTATGGCCAAATACCTTAATCCCCGATCACGAGAAAATTCTTGACAAAGAAGTGCGAGTATATCCTGGCCAGCACAAATTTAAATGCTGGTATTTAATAGCTCGATCATCCCAGGGTTCCCGTCATGGCACTTATCACGATGGATACCTTTCTTCTCTCGGCCAAATTCCTTGATGACATACTCGTTATGGACTCAGATCTCACCCTTCCAATCCACTCGTTCATCACAAGTAAGTAGTTCTCGCGGCCATCCTTCTTCTATTCAACTTTCATCTGAGCTTTTTGTACGCTCGGATATCTCTCTTGAAAGAATATTCGGCCTTAGAACCTAATGTCGAAAATGCAATGCTTACAGGGGAACTGCCCACTTTCATCTCCGATTCAGCGAAGAATCGGGAGTGGGGATGGCCGAAAATACTCAATGATCATGAGGTGGAGATTAAAATATCGCCTCCCTCGAATATAGGTATAGACATGACCCCTATTTCGCCATCTGGTGTGAACTGGGGAAACTTCAGGCTTTGGCTATTCAGCTAACCTTCTCTCGGAATATGCGTCCATCCGCTGTCCGCCACATACTCCCACGCTACTTCCCCACAAATCCACAACTAGGAATCCCAATTCACGCTCCAACTTTATTACAACGTCACCCAGCAGGCCGGTCCGTATAGCCATTTGCATACAAGCTAACCAGAGACCAAAAGTCAGCTCCTACCTACAACTCGACTTGACATCTGACCCGATGCTCGTGCAGTTACAACGAGAGCAAGCCAAGTAACTACTATACCCTACCCCGTGAGGTCTCTCTTCTGCGGTGGAGGATCTATTGAGCAATAAATCAATAGCCAACGTTAACGCTCATCACATCAAGCTCTCCCCCGATCCATAGTTCAAGCAAGCCAGAGCCCCAAGACAGACTCGCCACGATACCAATTGTGCCCATCACTACGCAAGCGCACCTTCATGGTAGGAACTTGGGTAATGGGAGCGCCAACGTGGCAGTAGCCAATTATGAGGGTTAGGGTTCGGGTCATGGTCTCGCACTCGGGATTTGGAATTGCTTTTTCTGAATGATTGAACGTCAGTGGTGGGACAGCGCGCCGGGTTTTGTTTATAGCGGCCGTGAACGTTTGTTGAGAAGGAAAGCGAGAATAATGAAACGGTAACTACGACGCCGTACATCGTCAAGATACATAGGGTACCTTTGTAGATTCCTACATCTACATTGAAAGGAGTGGGAGCGCACCTATGATACTATAATACGAGAAAAAACTACATGTATACGTACAAAGGGTTCCTGCACAACCTTTCCGGCTATTCAGTCATCCTCTTTCCCCATGCCTCAGGCTGCTGATCCTGATTACTAACCATTCATTCCATCTGAGCCTTCAAAACCATCCGATTTCCACCGTTAACCAGACAATCTCATGATCAATACAACACAACCGGCCGGAAGTCGTTCGTCCGACCCAATCATCATTACCCCGCTATCCTCAAGAAACCAATAAATCAAGGGCGAAAACACAGAACACAGGCTAAACAGCATTCTGAGGGCCTCGGCAGTGCCCAGACGGTTTAAATATTAGTCCTAGGCCAGTAGGCTGCCCTGCTGTGGCTGGAATGATTACGCACGTCCCAAGAACCCAAGGAGCCGCCATGTCCTACCACAACGTACATTTCTTTGACTTTCAACGCAAAAAAATTATATAGAAAAAATTATTTTGCATGGACAATCTAAGGACTTGTATACCCCAAATTAATCAATAGAATTATATATATTACCGCTTCTAGAACGCCCGCCAAGGCCTGCCGGCCACCGTTCGTGTCCCCCAATCTCGCTTAGTGTGTTATGTAGCTAGAGATACGCGCCCCCGAAGCAGCAATGGGTCCGTTGCTGCGCCTCAGCCGGGGTGATTACGACGCTTGCATGATGTAGGAAGGAAAGATTTCTTTGCCCTACCTACCATGTATGTACCGAGTTGGTCCCATTATATGGGGACTGGACTGTCTGCTGTAACTGTAACCTTCTTTCAACCTCACCTCCCGAACATCACTTCACGTAGCCACTTCATTCACAAACGAGTCTTCAGGACCACGATACGATATATCGATAGCTACAAAGTACCTATATCAACAAACAGACAAACAAACAAACATCTAAATAAACAACCATGACACATGGCCTGAAGGACGGTTATGTCAGTCTCCCCCTATCCTATCCCTTTCCCTCATCATCCTCCAAACTAACAGTGACATCCTCAAGTCCTCCCCACCCCCCCAATACCCGCCACAAGCCCACCCAGACCCAAATCACGGCTACCCACCTCAAGGCTACCCACCGCAAGGTTATCCACCGCAAGGCTACCCACCGCAGGGCTATCCACCGCAGGGCTATCCACCACAGGGCTATCCACCACAGGGCCCCGGATACCCACCGCAAGAGGGATACCCGCCGCAGCAGGGCTATCCACCACAGCAAGGCTACCCGCAGCAGCCCATGGTCTACCAGATGCCGCCGCCACCACCTGGCGGGAATAAGGGCGATTCGGGCGCTGGCGGCTTCCTTGCGGCGTTCTGTGGTGCGCTGGCGTGTTGCTGCTGTTTGGATGCGATTTTTTAGTGGAGGGGTGGGATCGACGGGATGGGATTGGACGGATGGAAAAGGGGTAATGATGATGGGTTTTTTGTTTTTGCATGCGAGAAAGGGGTTTTTTTTTTTTTTTTTTTTTTTTTTTTTTTCTATTTTTTTTTTTCCTGTTCCTCCTTTGTTTGTTAATACAATTTTAGTCCTTGAGCATAGTTTGGTTTGGTTTTTTGGCTAGACTGGAGTGAGTGGTGGGCTTACTCGTGGCTTGCCTTGTGGCGGTGTTTCTTTTTGTCTTTGTTTCGTTTGGGAGGGGGAGGACTCGAGGGTGAGTTGGCAATAGCGACCGACCAGGTGTATTACTTTGAAAATAGAATAGGCACTCTTTCTTGAATAGATATCTATCTTGCATTGCTTCCTCGGAGCTCAATTGATCTACCACATACCTCTCTACATACTTACTCAGCCAAGATTGCATAATGATACAACCCATCGTCCGTCAGGAAATGCTGACCGCCCCCTAGAAACAGATCTTGTTATCAAATAATAGATCTCTAGTAAGTAGAGTACAAATTTAATCCCTTTCTTCTTCACGTATGAGTCGTCAACCCCTGCATCCACGAATGTGGCGCTCATGAATGTATACGCGCGCGCAGCCATGATTCACATGTTGGGTTGGGTTGTTGTTTGTTCTGTGTGGTCCGTGCGTTGCCTTGTGTGACGTTGGTGGTTTGGGCTGAAACAGTGGGGTGATCGACTGTCTTGGGGTGGGGGGTGAGGGTGGGTTGGTGGGTTGGTGGGTTGGTGGGTAGGCACAGTGAGATGGTTTGTGTGGCTGGCTAAATCAGGGACTTTTGGAATAGTACCGTTAAGTCTCGAAATAAGAGCCAGGGTTTAGTGCAAAAGAACAGGGCAATAGGTGGTGGCAAGATGCAAAGCGGCCAATCAGACGGCCTAGATTTGATCTTTGAACCCGGTCTCAATAGCACGATAAATGTGCCTTTTAACATACAAAAGGAATCAGTGAATGGACTAAATGCTGCATTTACTGGTGATGTGTGGTGTAGATGTACATACGCTTTAACCAATGCGCCTTTCGGTGTACGGCTTTGCATACACTTTTGTCAATGACTATACCTATAAAACCATCTGTAAAGTCGTAAAAAAGTGGTTTTTTTCCTCCCTCTCTTTCGATATATATGCCCGGTTAGTTGGGTTGTGTCAAGGTGATTGTGCAATACTTATTGATAGTCTCGGTACCGGTATTAAATGACAGGTTCAACCTCTGATGTAGAAAACCTTTGAAAAATGTTTTTTTTTTCTCGCAGGGTTAGCATTTTGTTTTTGGGCCTGGGGGGGGGGGTGTATGTAAAGTCGTCCAATTTCGCTAGTTACACATTTACTGGTTCATTTACGGGGCTATTAGAAAGCATCAAGTCCTGCTGAACATGCCCTCGAGTATCTCCTGGGCTTGAGTACTAGTAACGTATTGACTATGCACATCGATCTACACCAACAAGTCACCAGACTACAAGCTTTACGACTTACCGCCCTCGCCGCTATTACACCCACCTACCCCACAATCCCTACACCCGGAAAGGGCATCGTTATACATTACGGAGAAACCAATCAATTAAACATGCGTTAGGTTGAACAAGCTTTCTTATCCTCTTTTTGTAACGTCCTTTTTCTTCTCTACCGAGTAGTCAGCTATCCACCTCTACTGACCCAGGCACCTTGAATATCCATACATAACCACTTTTTAACTGCCCTCCCCCCGGCCGACCACAAACAGCAGCATCAACTCCCCAAGCCATCGCTGTCAGGCAGGCAGGTACTCTCCCAACCCGAAGAAAAGCAGGATGTCGATAAGTAGCTTCGTGGTTCGCCTCCTCGGGGATCTCTTACACTTGATGCCCTCTACATCACAGGCGGGCAGGCGGCAAGTACATCGCTGATCAGTATTGTCGCCCAAGTCTGTTCCCATGCGCACCCAACACCCGACTCTACTGTTGGTTGTTGTGCTCGGGATGTAACTAGACGAGTGATAACTCATGAGTCGGCCGCTACCCTATGGCTTCAATGAAAGTGGGCACGCGGAGTAGACCACAGGGATGAGCGCGGATTAGTCGTCCTGGTCCGAGCGCACCCAATAGACCTCAATCGGTAGATATCGATTTTGGTAGCACCGTAGGAGTGACTGACGTGACGTACTGCTGACTGGTTGAGCCCCCGATCGCGAGTGATGGCGCATGAGTCATCCGCGAAATACCGGTTCGTCAGGACGCGTAGACGCCGGGGATTAAGATATATTGATGGAATGAAGGGCGTGTAACGGGTAGTGGGTGCATGGACGAGTACGTTAGTTCACTGTATATCTACACATACCCACCGGGTCTACGTCTGCATGCAGACCACAGACAATAAACAGCCCACCCCGACGCACAGCTCGCCTTTACCTATGTATGTACAGAGCGTCCTTTTGTAGTACGAAGCATGACGACCGGATCATTGTCAAGTATCTGTCTGTGTTTCCCGCTTGAGCCCACCTGCTCCGTGCTAGCTAGCTACGGATCCGGTCCACCGACAACCCACTCACTCCCTATACTCTGCACCCCACCCAAGGCCTCGAATGGGGTATACGCGCAGTGTACATGTTTATATCGCGCACCACACACCGGTATGCTGTACTCGCCCGTTTGGACCCGCTTGATTGAGAGTCCCCACGGCACTGGGGTGTTGTGTATAGAGCTTGACTATCTATCTCCGGATATACTAACGCTCGCCGGTGTGTGGGTCGAGAGGGCTGGATGGTTGCTCGTAGGATTATATCACGCCCGGGTATCGATTACTTATTTACTCCGCGGCCTTCCGGGCAGATTAGGGAGCCAGCGGTGGGTGGGTGGGCGGGGATAGCGGTGGGTGTGTATGTAGTGTATAGATCTGGGTTATAGGTTATAGTGGGCGGGGGGTATAGACTATATGGTGGATGTTCTTGTGAGGGTATGAGGATGGTGGTGAGGTTTGAACTGCATGGAGAAGGGGTCGTGGGATATATGAGGCTTTGCTTGCTTGGTTGGTTGGTTGTTGGAGGGAGGGAGGGAGGGGTTATATAGTGTTCTGAGTATAGTCTACAGCTATGAAAGAAGCGACTACATGGCCCACTGCCACCGCCCTATACCTCTGGACTTTTACCCGCAACGCCGACCCCCAAGAAGCAGATTCTACTACCAGATCCTGCCATCTCCCACACAAATCCGCTTCCTCCAATAGGGTGGGTGGTCAGCTTGCCAGATTAATGGATAACAATTCCACCCCCTTCCACCGTCTAGAACCCCCAACCAAGCGCACAAAGCAAATAACCCAACAAACACCAGCCACAACCTTACGTGCCTCCCGCACGCATCCACCCATCACAACCCCTCACTCGTCCGGGTGATTACCCGTGACTGAACACTACCCCCCCCCCCCCATACACCGGCCAACAGCACGACGCCGCAGAGCCCGACACTAACACCACTCCCAAGGACGCTGCAGCAAGAACCCGTGTTTGGCGTGATTGTTTGACTACATACATAATAGCGCACACGGCCATCAGCACGAACCATCGGCCGACTAGTTAGTTGCCCGCCTCTGCTCTACTAGAGGCGTCAAACACACGGACGGGACGGAACATTGTACCCTCCGCGGTTTGCTTGTAAGCTATGGTAGCCAACCAGAGGACAAAGCCCGCAGAACCCCATGTCCCGCCCCAAGTTGCATACACGAATAACAACAAGTGTGCTTTTTCACCTTCAGCGTCACTCCCCCCGTAGTGGTATAATTCTATCACGTAATTCTATATTCGACCACACAGCACTAGTCATTGCGAAGGAAAACACACACAGAAATCGATTTTGGCGGTGAACGAAGGTTGGGTCTTCCCCACGAAACAAGTCGAGAAAGACATGGACCAATGCGGCTGCGACTACACGCCAGACGCAGTCTTGCTAGGAAACATGACAAACGGAATAAGAGACAGGAGAAGAATAAGAAGAAGAAATACGGGCACTAAACATGTATGTATATATATAATAATATATATCAGCGGAAAAGCAACAACCCATACGCCCCATAGCAACCCAACCATACAAGCACAAGAAAAAAAATAAGGAATACAATACAAAAGAAACCACACCCCACTACATGCATCCATCCGGTACAACACCGACCAGCCGGGCAATCACTTGATCAAATCAACTCTGGGAAGGCAACGTCGACATCATGATATGTAGATGGCACCACTACATATCCAACGATACCGTACTCCTCCCCCTCGAGCTCGCCACCGACGGCGTACTCCTCCTCACACTAGCAACCGACGGCGAACTCCTCACGGACTCGCTCGTCGACGACCCCGACTTTGCCGGGGTCCCGCTGCAGCGCCTACATGTTGATGATGATGTCTATTGACCCAATCAGCCACACTACCCCTCAAGCCACAGTCAGACAGGGAAGAGAACGAACGCACCATGAACGTTGATGACCGCGAAAGAGGTGCAGGGCGATGATACGCCACTGGTGCCGGATGATTGATTTCTGCCAGCAGATCCCGCTACATGCCGCCCCTGTCAGTTTACACTCTATCTGAAATATACTGGGGGGTGGAAGGGGAGTGTGGGGGGGGGGGGGAGGGGTGAACCCACAAGCATGGCGACTTCGCGCTCCTTTGCATCAATCATGCGTTGGAGCATGATGAGGACATCAGTAGCGCCGACGGCCGACTGTCGTTGCCGGGGTGCGCGACGGGAGGCCATGCCGGCGGACAAGAACCAGCCGGATCAGATTCTGAATGTGATATACTGTTTCTCTGTTGTTATTTTTTTTTCTCTCTTTGATGTTTGAGGCGGTTGATGGGGGGGGGTTCGGTTATAGTGGGGAGATGGAGAGGAAATGGGGTAGAGGCCGGGCGGCTATCGATTAGAGGTGTTGTTTTGTTTGTTGTGGTCTGGTGGGAAAAAAAAAAAAGGGGTGGGGGGGGGGGGGATATGAGATTACAGTGATCACGAACAGAACAGTGTACATAGAGGACTTGAGTGTCTATAATAACCAATACATAAAAACCACTACAAAGACGCTTTTGTATTCGCCATGATGCCACGGGCTCTAGATACTATTTCTAAATCATACATAAAAGTAGTTGTCGACACACGACCTCTGGCTCTGAATGCCAAAAGGGGACATTTATCTGCATCCTGCAGGGGGACGTGAACCCTAACCCACATGCAGAATCCGCATGCAGTGCCAAGGGGCCAGATAGTGCATAGAGAGAGAGAGAGAGAGAGTAACTGATAGTGAAACACGTCCCTCGGAGGGGAGACTTGCAGAGTTCGAGTTAGGTTCCCCCAAGAAAGCTCTCAATACTCAATCCATAGTCGATATGGCACCCCCAGCGCTCTTGTCCGCGCCTTCAGTGCGGCGCCAGAATCTACTCGTTGAATTGTATGTTTATTAGCTCTCCATGTACCTTATATACAGAACGGACAAGGCTCGGAGCTTGGAGCTAACACCCCCCCCCCCACAGTGCAAGTCTCAAGCAGGCCGCCCCCGCCGGCATCTACATGACGCTGACCTCCCCGGACCCCACATTCTGGTCCGGCGTCATCTTTGCTCGCAAAGGCATATATCCCCCCCCCCCTTCCTCCAATCCAACCCACCCACCCAAAACTAACAGCTAACGCCTTCCAGGCCCCTACCGCGGCGGCATCTTCAAGTTCACCATCACCTTCCCCACCACCTACCCCGCCTCCGCCC
This sequence comes from Morchella rufobrunnea, assembly GCA_024713595.1. NCBI lineage: Eukaryota > Fungi > Ascomycota > Pezizomycetes > Pezizales > Morchellaceae > Morchella > Morchella rufobrunnea. Next base: position 264,743 of record JAMGYT010000014.1, read on the forward strand.
CAACAATAACATTCACACCGCCCCTCTACCACCCCCTCATCGCCCCTGCCACCTCGGCCACCAGTCCTCCGGGGACATTCTCCCTCCGCCATGGCTTCCCCTCATGGTTCAGCTCGGCGCCAACCGCGCCACAGAGCTCCACCGTCACGCTCGACGTCCTCACGTATGTCCGCTCCGCACTGACGGAGGTTGAGGTCCTCGACGAGGTGCCATTGAGTGCGGCGGAGGACGCGGGGGCGTGGCGCTGCTGGAGTGTTGGGGAGGTCGGGCGGGGGGTGACCGGGGGGTGGGAGGAGAGGATTAGGGGGATAGTGGAGAGGGGGGAGGGCGTGTATGGTGGGGAGGGGGTGAGGTTTGTTGAGGTTGAGAAGGAGGTGGGGGAGGGGGTGAGGGAGGTTGTGATGGCGGTGGGGGAAGGGGAGAGGACGGTAGTTAGACTTGTAGACTAACCTGGTAATAAACTAAGCCCTAGGGGCCTGAATAAACTAGTTTTTGAGGTTCGTTGTCTTTGAGAACACTACGCCTGAATCAACGATACTAGGCCTGAATCAATGATACCAGTAGATTTCCAGTACAATACTCTGCAAATCCTTGCCCTTTGTCAATGGCTGGTTGGCGCAATGGTAGCGCGTGGTCCTCCTATCCAGTATAGCAAGACCGAGGTTGCGGGTTCGACTCCCGTGCTGGTCGCCATCGCTTTTGTGCTTGTATCATACCATACGCATACACACGCATTCGGCATGTTTACGCGGAGACTGAACAATTTTTTGCTGCCTGGTGTGGCGTGGCGTTGTGACCTCGGTTAGGAGCCTTGGGGTTTGTCTTTGCAGCCGAGTGGCAATTACTAGTAGGTACTACGGGAAAAGTGTAGGTACGCCCCCAGTCATGATCTATCACCCGCGAGTGGTGATTCGTTGCCGGTGCGAGTGAGTATCCGTGATGAGCCGCTCCCCATATATCCATGAGCATAGTAATTCGCTCATTGTTTTTTTTTTTCTTTCTTTCTTTTTTTTTCCACCCAGTGCATAGTGCCAGTGACGTATCGCTCCGTTCATAAGTTCATGCCCCATGATCGATCGAGCCTTTTATTGCGACCCTCGCTGTGGGGGTGGGGGGTGGGATGGTGGTTTCTCTGGTATGGCTGGTCCGGAATGTACCTTTACTGGTGGGTTTTTGTGCGTGGTTATAGTAGGGGGATTAGCGGTGGTGCGTGTTGGTTCTTTGTATTGTGAAGATGTCTGGCTGTATGTATGCACTATACATTTCCTGCGCGGTGGTGCATATGCTCCCAAGAGGAGTGATCATAGATATCTACTACCGGGTCTTGACCTGCTGTAACCCTTCCAACCCCCAGGACGGGATGTCAACGTCGATTCTTCCATCATTGGGTGCGGTAGAGCTACGCCGTAAGGAGCACCACACCACGTTGACGCTCCATCACGACGGCGGACGGTATGGTAATGCCCTCTATCCTCTGTCACTATGCGTCTGTATGGACAAAGTTTGTGCGTGCGGTTAATTAGTGCCCGGCGGGTAGGAATGCATCATTGGTTTGTGGTTTGACTCGGGATGTGCCCCCCCCCCCCCCCGCACGAGCATACATATCTACACCTTGCCGAACCTACGGCCAGAAGCTAGTGGAGAGAAGACAGGCTGGAGTACAGTACAGTGGTTTCCGTGCATGTAGTGGGGGAAATGTACGCGTATGGTGTGCACGCTAAAGGTTTCGGGAATCGCATGGTGCTGCGGCTAGTGCGGCGGCTTTGAATTGATGGAAAGATGTAATGGGTTGGTCATATGGAGGCCCAGGAGCCACCTTAGGCTTCTCGTGGATAAACTCGCACTTTGGTAAGAAGAAAGATATCACGACCGACCAAACAGTAGCTGCTGGGTGAGTGGCGCTCCAGTACAAAATACCCATATCCCGTAGCGAGGGTATTGAGTGTGTGGGGGTGGTGAGTAGCGTAGGCCGGTATCCCCACCACCAAGTGAGCTCCACCCAAGCCTAACAAACAAACCTACCCACGCCACCAATACCGAAAGAAAAGAAAACGGATCCCAGATCAAACTTCCAGTCGATTTATTCCTGCGTGCTTCTTACGGCCGCCCCCTGAGGATGAAGAAGGGCTTGAGGACGTTTAATACGCGTATAACCTAGTTGAGTGATACTTAGCCTGGCCGACGTCTCTGTGGGGGCAGCAGGGAGACGCTACATTAACCCAGTGGTTTGCAGCTGGAATGCTTCGGGATGGTGTCGAGTGTTATAGTTCACCTCACCCAAAGTACATTACATACAAAAACGGGCTACAATCACTACCATGGTACTATGGCACTCAGCGCAGAAAACCGAACCAAACCAAACCGGGATTATGAGTCCAACACCGCGTTCCTAGTGTATTTCAGGGCATACGGTATACTCTTTTTTTTTGGCACTGTAGCTCTCGTACCCATCCTACACACAATCTCCTGTTTTAGTAACGATCCTACATGTAGTTCAACTCCTACAGCAGACTCTCGCCATAAGGATATTCCTCATAAGGATATACGGTCTATAAGGAAGGATACAAGTATCTGGCTGGTCCCGTTGATTTTGTTAAATGATGGTATCGGAGCACCTAGCCCTGAACTTTCAATAAGGATGAATTGGCTATAAGGATACCGTATTCCGGCCCCGACCGTATCCTTATATGTAGCAAGAGTTTGCTGTATATGCATACATATGGTCGGCGACACGATATCGGGGTCGGTCTTGGCACATGTAAAAATCTCCTCCAGGTAAAATCATCACCCATTTTAGTAGTGAAACACCATTTTGTAATAAACCGAGTGCTCTCTGGTGATTAACAGGGGCATTTTTAGTGGATTTTAATCTGGCCTCAACAATTTGCATGGGTAAGAATTGCCCTACCTCCCCACCAAAATCATCCAACTTCAAACTCTATCTCCTCAACCACAACCCAAGATAATTAAAATTGAAGGCTGTAGGATGATTCTCCTATTGATTCTCTGTCATTGTACGGCCTCTAATTAATAATATATTGTGTTGTGGTTGAGGAGATAGATTTGGTATTCATGTACTTTTACCAGCCTTGATATCGTGTCGCCCACCGTAATTCTTCTGCCATGCAACGGCCAGCCCCCTCGATATACCGAAGGCACGCTGCTCACCGCGCACCAACCTAACCCACACTCATCCCCTCAAACCATGCCAAATAGTACCCCGCGCACATTGAATGATGGGCGTAGATCGTATGCGTGCTTTATATTAACTATACTATCGTTATTGAGGCTAACCCCCACTGCGTCGCTCACAGGGCCTGGAGGTTGCGGGGCAGTATTCAAGCATCAAAGGATTTGTTCCACAAGGGTAGAATCATGGCGCCGGTACACTTCTTCTTCTCCTTCTACCAATCTAAACTATCTATCTAATTAACTATCTAAACCATCTAAACCATCTATACATATAGTCTTCCTCACCGTCACCAGGAACGTTTTCTATTGGTTGCACATCATTAGACAAAGGACTACTCCCGAGATGGAAGGGAACTGGCACTAAAAGGTGTGTAGCTATTGCAATTGACGGATACAAAAGAATAAACAACGACAGAACTACAAATTTCCCTGACGGCAACCTACCATAAACTACATGAATAACCCACATTACCTACTAGAGCTAATAGATACGGAGAGACAGAGACGAGGTTTAATGCGTGTCTGTACGTTTGGATAACTCAATAATCCAGAATGACAACAGTAATCGATCTAAAAAATTATTATCGCGCTACAGCTATCCCTTATACCGTCAGTGGGCCCATATGGACCTGTTGATATCATACCGGGACTCTCTTTCCCGTGAGTACCTCGGAACATACCTAGCACAGAGTGGGAAGGTTTCCTTAGTGATAGTCTTAAACCCTTAAAGGAGAATTTGTAATACAGAGGGGAAAGTGAATCGGTAGATTCCAGTGTGAGTTTCAATTCCAACAGCTGACGGGCCAGGCGATACCTTCATTTTCTCACCACATTTGGGCGGCCGGAGGCCGCACTCCGCTTGTATTATATACACAAACACCTCTACGAAGAAAGCGCCATGGACAACACGGCACACAACGCGAAAGATACTAGCCTGTAACTACGCGGCCGGGCTAACATCCCGCTATCGGCTATCGACAGTTAGCTGGATAAGGCATTTTGGGGCCTACCTGGCTTGTTTGTTTGTCTTTTTGTCAGTGAGTCACCGTATGGGTGGGTCATGGGTGGCGTTGGTCATGGGTTGTCACTCGGAGTGGTGGTTTTGGCGCTGGGTATGGATATATCAAACTAAGGCGCGTTGTTAGGAACGGCTAGAGCCGATTCGACGTAAACCCACTTCGTGTCCAAACTGAAACGCCTTTGTGATGGCCGGCTATACTGACGATAGTCCTGGGCTGTTGAAGTTGGTATTTTGTTTTTCCGCGTCTCTCGACCTGGGGTTGTTTTTGCGACGCCAGGTACCGCGCGGAAATATCGAGTTGATGCTACAGCCTGGAGATACTATAACCACCGCCATTTAGAACGCGGGGGAGCTCGAGGGTTAGGACCAGTTGTACACCTGGATACACCCACTGAGCTAGGGTATGCCCGCCGAATTATACCGGTACAAAAGAATACTGGGGATATTAACATGGAGGCGCTAGAAATATTAATTACATGGAGACACGCCAGTGACAAGAGGTGCACTGAGAAACCAACACCCAATGTATCAAAACCATGTCGTCGCGCGCACCCCCCCCGACCCTCCGAAGCAATACCATGCAACGGCTTCCGTCCGTCCGTCCAATGCATGCAGTTTAGTTTCTGGTGTTTGTGGCTACGATATCTAGTCGCAAATATCACGGTTATCAACGTCTGCCCGATCATTCACTATCGATATGTAGGATCCACTCTTGCCAAACTACACTAGCCGCCTTTAATTGACTCGTGATCTGGCCGTATTTGCACGATTCACCCAATTAAAGAACTGCAACTACGGGTTATGACCGAAAACACCTAAATAGTACATCATAATTTCAAGTGTTCATTATCGTTATCTTCGTTAAAGCTATATATACCGTCGTCCGTAAAGTCTACGTCTAGACCTACGTGTATGTAACTCAAAATGCAGAAACAAGAAGGATACAAACAAAAGAAGAAAAAATGCAGAGACAAGCAGGATAAATGCACAACAAAAGAAAAATATCAAGAGATCCCGGATGTCGTTCCCGGTTCCTCCTAGAACCCGGCCACAGGCGAGTGCTCAGATCAGGGTTGTCTGTATGGAGTGGTACCATTCTCTATACAAATAACGCCCAATCTGAGCTACTGAACTTTCTGGCTCATGCTGATAGTCAATCAACTTATCCCCCCTGCTGTATCGACACCCAGTGTCTATCCCGCCTTGTCATATCCCCTATAAATAATGTTAGACATTCTCTCGGCTTGTATACTCACCTGCACTGCAGAACATCTTGATATTCTCACTCCGGAAAGATATCAGTGTAACCTCCCTTCTCTTCCCTATTCCGCATACCAGCTGCATTGCTGCTTTAGTGCAACATTCCCACCTTCCCTCACAATGCACAGCATTTCCCGTAATCTCTATAGCTATCCCCGGGCGTTAGATCAGTCTTGAGAAACCCACTCTATACCGTACTCCGCCACTCCACCCTCCCCACAGAAAAAAAGACCACTCTCACACTCTTCTTCATCCCCATCCACCCACCACCTGGGCAACTCTCTTCTTCATCCGAGCATTTACCCCAACCCCTCCCATAACCACCCCCACTCCCAGACCTAGCGTACTTCTTCTCAGCACCCCCATTTCCGCTCCCAACCGGATACACAATCTCCGCCGTGTAATCCCTCGCCACATTCCCGCACGTCACGCAAGGACAACACTTTTCGTAGTTCTTGAGTCGCAGCTTCTTGAGTATTCGCTTCTTCAAGCCCCTGAGGATGCTTTTCGGCTTTGGGCGGTAGTATATGTATGCCGAGTTGTCATCTTCCAGGAGATGGTCGAGGGAGGTGGTGCTGTCCATTGTGTATGTGTTTTGGTGCGGAGCTAGTTAGCTAGGTGATGCGATGGAGGAAGGAGTGTGGTGGATAGGGAGCAACGAGACGCATCCGTCTGGTTTTATCGTGAGGGTGGATTCAAGATGTTGGAGGTGTTTTCTTGATAATATGGTGGGTTTTCAAGGTTGCGTCTGGGGGTAATGATAGAATGACTGGAAATTTTCAAGTGCGATGCAACGAGCGGCTGACTAAAAATGGGGTTGACTCTCAAGATTGTAATATCAAGGAGCACGCAACTTGAGGATATCTCTGAGGGAAATTGTTCATGTATTTGTGCTCTACTAATTAAAGACGCAGTTGAGTTAGATACTTGAGCCGGCGTTATAGTCTCACCTATACGTACTCCACCTAATACGATAATACTCATAAGCACTAAACTCTAACACGGTAATTTGAAGAATTTCTTGCTCAACTAGAGGTAGCCTCTGCGGTCTAGGAGAGAACGCTATAGTGCGGCGCCGTAGAGAGTAAAAGCTCCGTCTCTAACAACACCCACAACAGTCGCCCAACCTACCTCCAACCTTTTTCTCCCCACCACCGCCACCACCATCCTCACTCTCAGCCTCTTCGCTACCTATACCCGTCTCGTCTACCCCCTCCCTAATCTCCAAAAGCCCCCACCCAAGCTCAATCCTCCTCCTCTCCTCCCCACCCCCGCCACCCCACGGCCTCGTCAATACACCCTCGACCCTCCTCGCCGCCCCCTCCAGCTCCGGACCAATCTTAGCCACCGCCCTCCTCACAGCCAACGTGACCGAGCTGTCCCTCTCCTTCTTCCCGTACCCGTGTTCCTCACTATATATTTCCTCATTCGTCGGCACCTTTTGCATCAACGGGTATGCCGTGCTTTCTAGTTCTATTTCGGGCGGTGTCCTCTCTGGGTCTTTTTTGTCTGTCGCCGATTCCCCGGGCTCTTTGGCTAGCGGCCGCGGTTCGCTGCTGTCGGTGGACTTGGAGGGTATTTGTGAGATAGTTGAAGGCATTTCTGGAGTTGGTATATATGGTTGTTGATATATATGAAGAGGTTGTTGGTTTTAGTTATAGCTATGGCTATGTGAGGATACGGTCGGTAAAATACTGCTTGGACACTTTTCATAGAAGTTCGTCTTGGGACTTGAAGGAATTGGAGATTCTACTTGCCACGTTTCTGTGTTCTGGCTACTTGAAACATCTGGAATAAGCATATAATTAATAATAAAAAAAAAAAAAAAGTGAAATGTTTGAAACGCCCACAACCGACAAGTATGTAATTAATAAAAACAAAAAGCTGAAACCCCCCCCCCCGCAAATGGGGCGGAATGCGAGTGATAGCCTATGATTTCGTATCCAATTCTGCAATGCGGCCCTGTTAGCCCGATGAATCATACTGTACTATCCGTCTAGATTTAACACAGTGCTCGTGATACAGTGCCCACAAATTAGAACCCCAATCCCATGCGAAGATGCGCGAACGAGAGATAAATTCGTACCGAAGGATATCCTGTGCAAGATGAGTGATATTTTGTGACGCATGATATTGGCTCTTCGTTGGAAATTATATCCTTACATGTAGTTTTGGAGATCGTCGGTAAATTTGGGACAGAGACCAGTAATTAGATTCTCGTGGATGACCCGAGAATATTGCAAGGTATATATGGGATTTCGCAGTATCTTCCAATCGCATAGACATGTATATATCCCAGAGAGTCTCATTAGAAGGGCTTGATGCAGGTTACATGTATGTATGTAATGAATAAAAAAAGAATTTAATCCAAAGCTTTAACCCTTACGAATATCCAGTTTACCACTAAAATATAGCATGCAGATGAGTCTTTTAAAACCTTACACAGACCGTGACCGGTTATTTCTCGGCGGATCACAAGACAATATATATGCAGGGTAAGTATACTGGACAAGTACGCTAGCAACAGCTAAGCTCAGCATCATTCGTCACATCACGCCCTCCTGCGAACCTATTATATCCCCTAATATATTTCTAGACCATTGACTCATACCTGTAGGCCCTCTTTCATAAGGGGGCTAATCCTTTCGAAAACTCATACCATCAATTAACTTTCTTCTCTCCCTCTTTCCCGGAGAGACTCATCATGTTTCTATTACAGGTTGTTTCACCGGGTCGGGGATAATGGGGGCTGGAAATGACCCACCCATAACTTTTCGATTCAAACTCTTATCCTAATGCTCACCAACATATGACATCATGCACAATAATAAGGGAGGTAGTAAGTAGAGTCAAACAATCCCATGCAGCTAGCTATCCTTGGTGGATCTGAATACACTCGACGGTAAATAGAGACTTGTGTTACTTCCTACAAAGTTCGAGCTTCGTCTATTATTTATCCTTAAATTTCAAATGCTTTCTTTATCCCTGGCCGAAGGCATTCCGGTAAGCTAAATTCACGCCTATCATGTTGTAGTTACAGATGGTCTTCCTAGCCATTATTGAGCCCTCCTAGTTGACCTCTATAACCCGCCGAGCACTTGACGACTAAGCTTTGACTACCTCGAACCATATCCGGCGCCAACCAAAGTACTTGCAACAGCATCCCCAACTTCTGTGGCCTCTTTATCCACCTCTTCTAGCCTTCAACGCAGTAAGATACATTTCTGGCATCTCAAGAACCCGCTCCTTAGCTAGAAGCGCTACTACTTTAGCCTTTGCCTTCTTCAACAACAACCACCTCAGAACCCTTGTCTTTTTCGCCTCCCTCAATTGCTTCCTAGCACCTGCGAGAATGACTCTCCCCTCTCTGATTATTTTCTGAAGCTCCGCTTGGTAACCTTGGTTATTCCTGCTGTTCCAGTAGCGGAATTGGAGGTCGAGCTTGACATGGTGTACGCAGAAGATTTGCCCACGGAGATGCGAGACCTGGTGCATGCTCTGTATGTAGGCTGCCTTAGCGGCGCGGAGCTGGTCGATTGCAGCCGAGAGCTGATCGGTTGGTAGAGGTGGTATTGCGGTGGATTGACTTGAGGAAATGGGAGGAAGATCGAAGACGGTGAATTGGGGCATTTTGGGTAGTGGTAAAGGTTGGATACGAGTTTTGTTTGGTTGTTTTGCCGGGAGTGGTCATTGGTATGTTTGCAATGGTTTGTTTGAGGATTATATCCTTGGGAGTGTATTCAAGATCTGGTTGGACATAGAACTTGGAAGGTTATTGCAATATGACTTACACTTGAAAATGGCGATAGGGTTTGAAGTTTTGCACTTGGAGCACACTTGAACATAGTTGAGAAAGGATGTTGGAATTGTAGATCCCACCGTTAAGAATATCTAGTGGGCTACAATACTACTTGCGGTATTGTCAATCGCAATCATTCATCGCTAATAAAATGCCAAAATAGGTTAGGCCTCCCGGAGAAATAGATATCTGTCTACGTATGATGTAATATCAGAATATTGGTACTCTCCATAGCTGGAAATACTTGAGGGGTGTGAATATCTACTTTATTACCTGGGCCATATATCTACTGCGGCATAGACCTAATACTACGTTTTTAACTAAGTTCACTTTTATATATCGCACCCCCCCCCTCCCGGCACTGAGCCACTACATGTACCTTTGTAAATCGAACCAACCCCCAACCGGTGATTGGTAAATAGCGCTCATTAGTACCTAGCTGCACATCCTTCTCACCCCATTCAGCATAAACAATTGCAACAACGTCGTTCTTTTAATTTTACAGATACCGAAAACAACGCCCGGCAGCCTAATGAAGCCGCACCACCACCACGAACCTCAAGACGCAAATACAACGCCTCAATCCACCACTTACATATTATTCCATTCAATAGAAATCCACCATAAAGACCCTGTCCCGAAGAGCACCCAAAGTGATACCGCCAATGCCAAGTCCTTCTAGAACACCCCTGTCCTAAACCCCCAGGCAAGCAACCGGCGCCATGGCAGGATGGCCGAGTTGGTTATGGCGCCAGGTTCGAGTCCCACTTCTGTCAGAAGTCGTCCCACTTGGCTTCTCTGTCAAGTGGTCAATATCTTTTTTCTTCATAACAAGTCTTCTCTTGATTGTGGAGACTGATATATTGGCTGCGAAATTCCGGCGGAGCTGCTCGTAGGTGATTTTCCTCTCGCGTTTACTGTAGATTAGAAGTTGCCTATCATCTCTAACAGTAGTTATTTTGGGTCTGCCAGTTCTTGTTGTGGATTTAACCTGGCCAGTCTTCTCATACCTTGCCCAGGCATTGGCAAGGGTGGACTTTGGTATGCCAGTAATCTTGGTTATTGCTGAATAAGGGCCCCCAAAGCGCTTTATTCCAATTGCTTGCCATAGTAGGGACTCTGGCCATTCTCTCCTAGCCTTCCTGGCTGTCTGGGTGATGTGGGGTGGTGCCATCTCGGGGGTTGTGAAAATTTTGGTTGAGGTGCGGCGCCGTTGCCATGCGCGCGCCCCACCCATGACTTTTGACATCGCGCTATACAACGGTTACTAAGGGCCCGTTCGGTAGTAAGCCAAAACGGAGTTTTCGCCCCCTTAACTCTTATCCCGCTGAAACTTTCTCCTATTAATACCTGAGAAGCTGTCAGCTACCAGAACGCATATGGTACCGCACTTGGGGCTTAAATACAAACACAAAAAACGCAATCCCGGAAAACACCTCAGGCACAATTGACGGCCGGCCCGCGCACAACAACGCTAATGCACACCAAAAAACTCTTCAGCCACCAAGCACAAACCATCAAAAAAAGAATGAATGACAGAAGTGGGACTTGAACCCACGCTCGTTTCCGAACCAGGAATTGATGTTAAGAGTAAGACCTTAACCTGGCGCCATAACCAACTCGGCCATCCTGCCATGAAGACATCTTTTGTTGTGTGCGCCTTATATAGACACGTCCGCAAGGCAAGATCGACAAAGCAGTGTCAATCTTGATGGTTAAGACACCCTCTGGGAATTGACAACGCTGTTGCCCCCGGATTTCTGTTTGGATTGGAGGTATCGCGGATGCACAACATGTCACTCGGAAACGGGTTATTCACGTATGGTGGATGGACACTGTTTCAATGGCTATTAATTCAGGTCTAACATCAAAGATATGAAAAGATCCGTGACCATAGAGCTTGAATCAGCGCACGTTGCTATGGTTAGCTTTTCTAAGAAAAAAATGTTTCCTGCGGAGTAATTACATAGCGAAACCCAGTGTCGGAACTGTTTCACTGTGGTGTCCGTGAAACTTAGACCCCAGAATCAAAACCTGGAAAGCGGAGTTATGATCGGTTGGTTGCCGCCACACTGGCCAGAAAATCTGGGTCCTAAATTTTCCTCCAATTAATGGATCCGGCACCCATATTGTGGTGGTCGTTGATCTATCGAGAAAAAAAAGCTTGTCACAGTCATGTAGATAGATACTAACATATCGCCCATAATACTCCAGTGAAGGGGATATCTACATATCTAGCCATAAGTACGGTCTCTAACCGCTGACGAGCACTATATTCCCTGGTTAACTTTGCAATCGGATCAACCACCACACAAAAAAAACGCATGAATCCGCAACTCAATGAGCCCAACTGAGAATGCATACAAAGGCGATTACCAGAGCAAGCAGACCATACCAGAAGAGTGCAAAAGATGCTGAAAGGAGGGGGATTCGAACCCCCGCGGGCTAGGCCCATGAGAAACCTCGCTTTGTAAGCAAGAAAGCGTATTCGCTTGAGTCACACACCTTAACCACTCGGTCATCCTTCCATGCCGCGTTCGTCAAAATGTTTCAAATTTCAGCACCACACTAACTATTCCAGAAATGCTCAACGCATGACATCATAATTTCCAATCGTACAAGCAGAAAACTTCTATTTTACGCTACGACCCCTTCCCTCAAGGTCTTTACAAACTCCTGTCCGAATGCCCATGCACTGCTTGGTCCCTCTCCACTAACCAATTCGCGATCCCTCACGACATTCGGCATCAACGGGATCGTCGAAACCTCGACCTTTGCTCCCTCCTCCCGTAGCGCATCCTCAACCTTCTTTTCCAGCTTCGCGCCCCACATCAACTCATTACTCATCTCCTCCTTGTTCGCATAGCACGTTACGCGGTAGTCCTTATACGCGAACTCGCCGCTCTCGGCCAACTTTGTCGACAGCAGCGCGATCGGGCCGTGGCAGATGACCTGCCGTTAATGTCAGTACAAGTTTATTGGAGGGCAAGTAAAGTAAGTGGGGGATGCATACGCCTGTAGGCTTGTGCTGCTTATGGAAGTGGTTCAGGATTCTGCCGAGCTCTGGGTCTTTCCCGAGGTCGCCCATGGGGCCGTGGCCGCCGGGGACAAAGACGCCGGAGAAGGTGGAGAGCTCGGCGTCGTCAAAGGATGAGAGGGGGCGTGGGTTGCTGATCTCCTTGTCGAGACGCTTGATTAGGTCCTTCTCGCGGTTCAGCTCGTAGTAGTTTCCTGGCGCCTTGTCGTTAATATCTTTTGTGCCCCCGAGACGATTGTGGGGGGGGATAATACCTAGGAACCAGAGAGAAGAGTCGGAGAGGCTGTCGAGGCTGGGCTCTTTACCGCCGGGAGTCGCGAAGGTTACAGAGTAATCATTGTCGAGAAGAAGCTGGAGGGGCTGCGCGAGCTCCTTGAGGAAGTATCTGGATATTGTTAGTTTGTCGATTCCTACAGCTGAGCCATTATTTTGACTTTTGTTTGAGAGAACCTATACTTACCCAGTTTCTTGCTCGACTTTGGAGCCGTCCTTCTTCCGGATTGCGATTGAGTGGCAGCCGGAGAGGACAATGAGGACTTTTTTCTGGTCGGACATTTCGAGGTTCGATAGAGGTATAAGTACTATTATAGACGTTGTTTTTCTGTTTTTCAGCACGGTGGTATCAATTTTCGTTCTTTGGATACCAAATACCTGAACCCGACGTATACTTATAAACACAGCATCACTCTACTACCGATTACTGATCCCCCCAATCGCGCGTTTACGACTAGATGACAGCGCATATACGTCACAACTCTCAGAGTAACGGCCGCTCAGGCAATGATGAGCATGAGCGATTGGTTTTTCGAATTGCTACCCGGATGATCTTGGCATCCAGCATCCAGGATAAAGTTCGTGAGCGATGACATCATGAGGCTCCTCGCTCTCGGTGCAGATCTCAGGGGAGGGGTGGCGAACGAGTGGGGGGTTTGTGGTTCATCACTTCTGTAGAATAGTTTCTTCAGAAAACAAGAGTTGAGCGTCGAGTTCTCGTATTTGCCCGTGGGTGGTTGCCGCTACCCATGAGTGCGTCTAGAACCCAATTAGGTGCTGTATTCAAGTAGTAGTACAGTACGAGAGCCCTTTCAGTACTAGTACTTTAAGCCCACATCCTACCACAGCTTCCCACACCCAAACCAAACCATGATACCAAACTGCCATTTAACACCATGTCGCTCATCGATCTATCCAACACCACAAAAAACCAAACACAAACCCCCCTGGCTAGAAACATGCACCCCACTCCTCGACTTTGTTCAAAAGGAGTGTCAGCGTTTACTTTGGGGTGAATAGGGCAGATACGGGATGGTGTGGTGGGCTCATGGAGTGTCACTCGTAGGTACAGTAGGCACAACGATCATTACGGCTCGGGGTGCTAGGAGCAGAGAAATAGGTACTATACTAGATCTGCGCTATAAGTACTACATACCAGAACAGTGTATTGGGGTGGGGTGGGTGTATCTGCATGCAGAGCAGAGTATGGTTGTCGCATAGGTAGGCTGCGTATTTATTATTGTGTTTAATTTGGTCGTTATGGTGCTTTCGGTACGGTGCTAGTAGTACTAGAAGTGGTGGTTGGGGGTGCATGTTGTATTTAGAGGTGGTTTTTGATTTAGCTATCTATGTGTCTATCTACCTTTATACTCTGCTATCCATCTACCTGTTTACTTATCTATACTCACTCTACTCCTGGACTGTAACCACGACGCGAGGGTTAATAGTAGTAGCTAGTAATTAACGCAGCACCAAAACCATTACAAACCCCAAGCTACATCTCGAAACATAAACGCCCTAATCCCACCCCACACTGTCACCACGTCGGGGTTGATGGCGTCTATCATAGTAGTGCTCACCTCATCTATAAGGAGAGACATAGGAGCAAAGGGGAAAGAGCACCTACCTGTACACAACCCAGCAAAAGCATACCTGTTCCCCAGGGCCTTCTTTACATACCTCTAATCGAGTGACGCACCATGACGCCCCCACTCCCAACCTCGGTTCGGACGGACATAGGACGTTCAATACTTACATAACCCTGTCGGTCCACGGAGCGGAGCGGATGAGCCCGACATCCGCGCCAAGACTCGGAGATTAATTAATGCTGCAGGGGGTGGGAACTCGGGATGGGGGGAGGTGGGTGTTATTATCCCTTGGGTGCATGGAATTTTTCGATTGCTAGTTTCCCTCTTTGGGGTATGTGGCAGTTGGGCTGTGGGTTTCAATTGGCTGTTATCTGGATATAGTGTTGTAGTTCCTTAGTACTGAGGTGCGTGCAGGACTCATCCGTCCAAGGGATACAGAGATTTATAGGGACTGGTGAGGGATAAAGTTCGGGTTCCTGCATGTAATGTCACTGCTCTCAAGTGTCAAGTTTATAACGTTCAAGCTTGTGGGTAGTGAGTGAGTGACTGGGTAGGGGGTTCACTTGGCTGTAATGAATGTGTTGACCTGCTTCATGAAGAAGAAGAAGAAGAAGAAGAAGAAGAAGAAGAAGAAGAAGAAGAACGAGGCTTTCTCTGCATCTGTCATTCTGTCAGATTCGTCAGCCTTGCCTTTCTTTACTCTCCCTCTCTCTACAGATCCGAGTCACTCATCATCCCAGAACCATCCACTCATCGCAATGATTACCCAACCCTCGTCTTACCAACCAACAAACACCAACGAAACCCCCTCTATCCAATATATCATATCCACAATCTTCGTAAGCCAATAAAAAAAACAATAAAAGACACTCACAGACCATCACTCGCCCTGCAGGCTTCTTCTGCACGCATCGCTGGCATCCACGGGTACCACCCATGATTGAGGCGCTGGGATCTATGCACCAACCCCGTCGCTTATATATTTAGTTATATAATCCCATTTCCCCACTCCCCTCATATTAAAAGTATCTGCGGGTCCACACTGCACTGTTAGTTGACATATACAACAACACGACTCAAAGAACCTCCCCCCTATAGATACCTTTCTCATAACCTTTTATTTTTGACCATTGCAGGAGGGAAACTTACATTGCTTTAACCGTTCACTGGCAATGACGACAGCCAAAGAGGATCTCGAAGGGGCGAGCCCTGACATCAGAAACAACAACGTAAACAACATTGATACTTCCATAGGCATCGCCCTGAGCTCTCCCCCCTCTCCGCCACAGTCCCCCGTCCTCGAGATCACCACTACTACCAATGATGTCCCCAAGCAGTCAGAGTCCCCTGAGCAGCCAGAGAAGGACCCATTGCCCCAGCTTCCCACTCCATCATCCACCCCTCACCTCCTCATCGCCACACCCACCGACCCCCACCGTCCTCTCTCCCGTCAGCGCTCCACCCCTCGTCTCTCGCCCTTACCCTCCCCCTCCCCCTCCCCCTCTCCTTCTCCCTCCTCTTCCTCTATCCCCCGCTCACCATCCCTTCCATCCCACTCCTGCACCACAATCCCTTGCGCAATCGCGCACACCAACCTAACCGCTCTCAACACTCTCCTCCCCCCCTCCAGCATTCCCTCCTCCCCCCCAAACCCTCCCCTCCTCCACCTTACAATCCTAACAGGCACCGAAGTAATGCTCCTACACCTTCTCTCCCACGGCGCCGACGTCTCTGTCGTTTCCGGCGGACAGACCCCACTCCTCCTCGCCGCAGAAGAGGGCAAGCCGAGAATGGTGGAGATGCTGTTGGCCAGTGGGGCCAGCATCAAGGCGCGCTCCGAAAAGACTGGATACACCGCTCTGCACCTTGCCGCATTCTACGGACATGTAGACGTCGCGAGGCTCCTCGTTGAGCGCGGTGCAGACGTGGAGGAGGTTGTAGGGCGAGGGCACACGGCGTTGGTGATGGCAGCGCAGGAGGGACACGCGGAGCTGGTATCTTGGTTGCTTGAGCGCGGCGCCGACATTAACCGCCGATGCGGTGACGGACTGACGGCACTGCACTATGCGGCCGCTAACGCCAAAGACGACGTCGTGTCTCTCCTATTGGAGAAGGATGCGGCCATAAACACCGTCTCTGAGCGCGGGTACACGGCGCTCCATAAGCCGGCGTTCTTTGGGCACTTGTCCACCGTACGGTTACTGGTGCAGAAAGGTATCGATGCCGCGGCAAGGATCGAGGGAGGGCATACCGCGCTGCATTTAGCGGCTCAGGAGGGCTGGGAGGAGGTTGTGGCGTTTTTGGTGACAGCGCAGCAGGACCTGAGGGAATTGAGGAGCGATATTGGGAGCACGGCGCTGCATATGGCGGCGAGAGAGGGGCATGAGGGAGTCGTGAGGGTGCTGATAAAGGAGGGCGCGGATCAGAACGCGAAGGATAAGAGCGGGTATACGGCGCTGCATCTTGCGACGTACTATGGAAAGACGGCGGCGCTCTCAGTGTTCTTTGAGGGCGGCCTTAACGAGCTTGTTAATACGCCGGTCGACAGCGGACATACGCCGTTGCATATGAGTGCGCAGGAGGACCATGTAGCGGTGATGAAGATCCTCCTGGAGAATGGGGCAGACTTGAACGCCGCCCTGAGTAGCGGGTATACGGCGCTGCACAAGGCCGTCGAGCGTGGGCACGAGGCCGCCGCCGTCCATCTACTGGAGAAAGGAGCAGACGTCAACGCGCACCTGGTGAATGGCCGCACAGCACTGCACCTAGCGGCGCTGGGCGGACACGAAAACGTCATAAAGGCCCTCTTGCAGCACGGCGCAGACGTCAAGGCCAAAGCCCGCCTCCCACCTCCACCGTCACGGGACGGAACACAGTCGCCGCCCAAAACGCCGGATACGGATGCCGCGCCGGGCAGAGGACGCGTAAGTTCCCTAAGACTAGGCGCCCGCCACCCATCCCGCAAAGCCGGCGTCAAGCTCTTTATCGAGCGTCTCCACAACTCCGAAGAGCCCGGTGACACGCCGCTGCACCTCGCTGTTGCGGCCCGCCACCGCGGCAGTGTCGGGTTGTTGCTGGATGCGGGCGCGGACGTGAATGCGCGGAGCGGAGAGGGGTTGACGCCGTTGATGCTGGCGGTAAAGGGGGGAGCCGACACCTTGGTGAAGGTTTTGATGGAGAGAGGCGCGGACAAGAGTGTCAGGAGTCCCGAGGGCGAGACGGCGCTTGGGCTGGCGGTGAAGGTGGGGGCGGGGGAAGAGATGGTGAGGTTGCTGGGGGGCATGGAGGGGAAGGAGGCAGGAGAGAGGGGATTAGGGGTGGGACCCGGGGAGAGGAGGAGGAGTAGGGGAAGGTCGTTTTTGGGGAGGTTTAGGAGGGATAGTGGGGCGAAGGTGTAGATTGATTTTTTTTTAGCTTTTTTTTTTTATAGCTTGACGTCTCTGTGGGTTTTCTTCTTCGTTTTTTTTTATCTAGGGTTCCTTGTTAGTTTTTTTTATACCAGGTTCGGGACGGGAAAATGGAGTGATGCGGCTTCTTGTGTTTAGTTCTACATGCTTGTTTCGTCTATAATCCTGGCGGGCCGGGAGGGGGGACGGATATAGGGCTTCTTCTTCTTTCTTTTTTTTTTTTTTAAAGAGTCATAATGAAGATATAGTATAGTATAGTATCGATATCGACCGTATGTGCTGTGAAGTGAAGTGCTGTGAGTGTGTGTGTGTGTGTGGGGGGGGGGGGGTCACGAGATATCACTCGATTGGTTTTTGTCGGGAAATGCGGGTAGTAAGGTATTGCCATACTGTATTGGATCTGGTCATTTGGTCGAGCCGCGGACGGGGGTTGTTGGGGGGTGTAGAGATGATGGGTAGAGGTGGTGGGGTTGGATAGTGTGTGGGTTGGATAGTGTGGGTATATACCCAGGGCGTCAGAAAGTGATGCACAGCCAAGTATCATGGAGTTACATACATACCATACCTACCATACCATACAAAATTAAGTACCCCAGACTAACACGAGCGTTTTGGAGCTTTCCACGGCCAGCAGCTAAAATCTGGAACCAACGCATTGGAGTGGCTTCTCCCGGTTTAAATCCAGACACACCCCTATGGTACAATCGTCTTCATATAAACGGGATAAGTCATCTTTTTTTTAGGGATAAGAAAGGGTAAAATCACATGATTCTGGGCAAAAAGATAAGTTAACTGGATATCAGGATATCTCAGAATACTTATACAGAATATCAGGATATCTTGAGCGCTTATTTTGGGGGAGGGTTTTACAGGGGGTCCTCAAGATAGCTTAGCTATTAGAAGGATAAGTTATCTAGCTGGTAGGATAAGTGCCGATTATCATGATGATAACTCTCCTCCCCACCCAACTATCACCAGATATATCAATCATGATCTAATTCCATCAATACCATCTTCAAATTATCTTTTCCATCAGTGGGGTTGTAAAGGTTAGGGGATACAATTGTTCAAAGAAGAATATGCACATAAATATGGCAATAGTGGGACTAAGTGAACTATATAATCTACCTATATTCCCGTATTTATATAATATTCTCTTGATGATGATAATGATGATGATGATGGGTAGGCTTTGGGACTTGAAGGTTTTCAGTGCCCGCGTCCTTATCACCTATCACTGCCCCCTACCACCCCCTGCCACCTTCTGTTGCCGCCTGTAGCCGCCTGCCGCCACCTGCAACCGCCTCCTACTACCCCTCCTGAGACTTATCCTCCCTCAGCGCTAGGGGTCGAACTTGCCTTTTTTTTGGGATAGCTAAGGTGGTTTTATAGGATACCTTCATATGGGAGTTGGAGGCGAGTTATCTCCATATTTCGGTAACTTACCATTTTTCAATTGTATGATAGGGGTACACCGGGTATAAGCGTGCTGGGCAGTGGTTTAGAGAGTATGTGCATCACTTTCCGACCGCCCTGGGTGCGGGTAGGTAGGTAGGTATAGTTCTCGCCCAAAACTTACGCAGTCACAAGAACGGCCTTGTTGGGTTTGCTCAAGCCGGCGTGCACGTGCTGGGTCGCCTGTAGTAGAGGTAGAGGTAGAGTAGAGTAGAGTAGAGTAGATTCAAAGCCGGTATTTAAACAGAACATAAAAACAGAACTACTGCCGCGTGGTTTGCGTTGCGGATGAGCTTTTTTTATTTTATTTTTGGAAGTACCTGCTGTTGGGGCCTACTGGCTATACTGGATATAATGTAAGAGGTCTGGCAGGTGCTTTCTGGGCGGTATCTACATATAGCTATCTAGAGTATAGTGGTGGCGACGTTACAGAACTCGAACCTGAACACCGGCATGTTGACAGCCTCCCCCTAAAATCAAGATTGAAATTATACTACAAAATCCGTGTGTGCTCCCACTGGCATACAAATTCCCACATGTATGGCAACGGGTTCTATTTCACAAACCATATTGTCAACACTTGAGTAGTGACATTGAAAACTTGTGCACTTTTCTCCGTTTTGCAATTCGGCCAGTGTTGAGGGTTATTCGGGTAGCCAAACATGCATCGCTATATTGGCTGTAGAAGGTGTATTCGCCAAAAACCTATGTCCTACTACTATAAGCTGCTTCGTGGTGTCTGGGGTATTTCTGTTTGTTTTTGGGTTGGAGATAGTCTCGTTCCCACTCCGGACTTTTTGGGGGTACTTTTTGTCATAGAAAACCGGGCTTCTGGAATAGCAACTAGACCAAAAGAAAGAAAAAGGACTGGTACATACAAACACTTTTGGGCAAGCACACCAGACCCTTCCGCTATTGGACCACACCACAAGGAGAAATACCGGTCTAGGAACGGGACGAGGTTGGAGCTATATACATCTATGTAGGTACATATATAGATGAAAAGTCGATTACATTATATAGCTATACAGACAATATAAGTCATTACTAATCCTCGAATAATCCACTACCCCCCGTATTTATATGTGGCAAGGTCCGGACTAGGGCGAATTGGCGAGTCAAACTTCACGGATTCGCGCAGATGTACACTTCTTCTCACCCGGAATTAAGATTTAGCGAGGTGGAGATAGTGGATCTCTCGAGAAATGACGGTATCCACCCATCTACGCCGTGCGAGAGAGACCGTGTAGTCAGCCAGTCGGCCAGCCAGCAACCATTTCATCATCCGAGCGCACCCATTAATCAATTCATCACTCATTACCACATCTACATCTCTACCCAACTTCCTTCTCCCTGCCCGCATCTCCGCCCAAGCTCTCGCACCGAGTGATCGCCCATGACGCACGCACGCACCTCCCCCTTGCACCAAAAAAAAAGATAAATGCACAAAACACCTCACAAGGTAGAGGGCAAAAATGGACGGACCGGGGTTTGAACCCGGGACCTCCTCAATTTCAGGAGGGCGGGGCCCTACCTGCAAATGAGGCGTCATACCACTAGACCATACGCCCATGGGGTAGAGTGGGGTTAGGTGTATGAGGGCGGCGGTAGGGGGTGCATGCGGGCTGTGGGATTAGGAGGGTTGGGTGGTGCGGTATTGGAGGGATATGATGTGAAGGAAGAGGATGGAATCACCGTCATGTTACTACGGACGTGTTTAGTTGATGTTACAGGGTTAAACGGGATTAAAAGTTGAAGACTGTATCAACACCGTATTCTTACTGCATCTCTAGCATGTTTCAGAATATAGTAGCCAATACATACCCTTTTTTTGGTACTATACTTGTGCGGAATCACTCGGGGCATGGATCATCAATAGTCACTCGGTCAGACCGGGTGGTATCACAGAGAGCAAGAGGATGAGCCAGAGACTGTGCACCCTCGTAATTTCGAAGAAAGGGTCACTAAGATGTGCTACTTCACAGGGCGAGGGTTGAAGCGTGTGGTGCAAAAGAGCCGACATGCACATACGTCGCCCACACAACTTTTGCCTCAACTCCACCACACCTCACCACCCCACCATCCAAACTTCAACTCCCAAAACCATTCATTCACAAGTCCCACCAATGGCAACTCTCGCATAGGTTCTTGAGGAGAGATAAAAAGTTTTTGCTTTGCAAAAACTTTGAGGTTGACCGTTACCGGGAACGGCCTGCTACCTCAGAACTCTCCAATTCCGTCAATTACATCCAATTCAAGCTCTCTAGTAAAGCTCTTCTCATGTAAGGATCAATCTTCTCGTAACATATCATTTGGCTAAATTTATCGTAGCAATTCTTGCTCCGCTCGCTCGTATTCCGACCAAGAATCGGGAAGCACGGTTGGTGAGATGCCCACCCTCAAGTCCGAGTCTAATCGTCCACTAACCTTATGATGTAGTTACTTGCATCCAAAGAACCTGTTGATTCTGTTCAATCCAGGCCCCTTCAAGGCGAGAGGTGCATAAACATTCGGCTACTTGCATGTAGGTCCGCTTTGAATCCAAGCATTAATTGCCACCCCTGCTGATAGGTTCCGCTGTAGACCATCAGCTCATCCGCTCTTCTCGCAAAACTACCATACCGTCTCTAAGAGCTTTAACAAACGCTTTCAAGATGGCACCTAGACTCGACAAAGCAAAAGGACTTGAACGCCGTACCATGGCATATCAAGTTCTCCTCCCGCCAGACACCAAGATTCAAGCGAACCAGTATTTCAAGAAGCAGCTTCCACAGCAACCCCAACAGTTCAAAAAGGATGCCAGGCCTGCTCAATCACCGGCTCCTCAACCAGCTAGCGCAATGTCCGCTCTTCTTTCTAACCCTTCTCCGAAATACGTATACGCCCGTGGGTGCCTCTGCTGCCCCACTGGCATTACTATCCATACTCGTAAAGGGATCGGGTTAAAGCTTGTTTATCAGCCAGGCTGCGAAAAGTGTCTGGCTTGCGAATGCAGGCCCCTTGAGGTTTCTGAAGATCAGCCCGACCCGTGGAACCTTTTCTGGAAACTCAATTTCAAATGCACGTTCTGTAACGCTCTCGCACCAGAGGCCGGGCATGGAAATGTGGTGAAGGAGGAGGAAAGGGAGAAGAGGAGCTTTGAGTTCAAGGTCTGGGAGGCGTTCGCCTTGTCTGATGGGAGCGATACTGTCAAACCACGACAGCAGAATATCAATACTGGAACAGCTATTAATCTTGACACAGATGGTGACTTGATCAAGGGGGCGGATTCGGACAAGGTCCATGATTTCAATAAGGCTACTAATCCGAATGAAACTGCTGCTGTTGACTCTGGTAAACTTGCTGGCACGGCTGGTAGATCTAACGATGACCCATTTGCAAGTTACTTCAATGATGCCGGAGCGGCCGCTCCCAAGGATGGCAGCTTTGATGGCTCGAGCTTGGCGGTCCGTGCAAATACCAGTCGCGGGTTCAGGGTCACTGAAAGGGTCCCTGTTGAGCAGGCTGGAATTGGAAGCCAGATAATCCAGAGACATTATGGTAATCATTGGGGGAGGGCATTGCTTACGTCCAAGTACTTTAGTGAATCCCAGTTCGTGAATTGGAGGGATTTGTTCGGCTTTGCTTTAAAGCAAGTTCTAACCTAATAAAACCGGATGCAACAGTTTGGGTAGTTAATATTATTAGTTTTGCTCAACTGATAGCTTAGGAAAATATAATAATAGATTTTAGAGAAAGGCGTCAAGTTTTGATTCTAGAGTTGAGCATTATTTTCGTGATACATAGTTCAACGCAGCAACCAATCAATGGACGGGTTTCCAAATTCTATGGATAATATTTGACTGCGCTCTCTTGAAACTTGTAGAAGCTCTAGGGTTCTCGAGACTCAAAGCTAGTAGAAATCTCAAAGTCTTTTTCTTTTCTGATAACAAATGTCCAATTGATGAGAAGCAATGAAAAAAACGGTATCACTATCAAGCTATGATAAACCATTCGTCGGACATGTTTTACCCAGTGACCTTCCTCTCATTCCCAACAATATAAGTTTCCTAGTACCCTTAGCGTGGAGTGTAGTCGGAGTAAACACCTCAATTATTGTGACCTGGTAGCCCGTGCAGCTTGCCATTGATGATCACAATAGCCGGAAATGGTCCGTCCACATCCATGAAATCACAAACATCTTTCTCGACAGTATTTTTAACTAAGAATGTTAGACTTGGCTTTATTTCTGATTTTGCGGGGTCACAGTACCTTTCAATACTTCTTGCTCATTACAAAACTTCTTCATGCACGCTGGCCAGGAGCCGCTTTCTTCCGTGAAGCATGTACATAGATCACTCCTAACTGGCAATCTATAGCATTCTTCTGGAGTAGGCATCTGCTTGCAGCAGGCGATCTAGAAAGAAGGTTAGCTGTTGTCGCTCTGATGGAGATGTAGCTATCGATGGTTTAGGAGGGTTAGGTACGTACAGCCCAGCCTAGAGCCGTTACATCACGACGGACGAATTTGGCTTCACCGGGGGAAGGGAACAACAATGAGTAGATGAACCCAAGAACGGTAGGCCCAGCTGCAATGATATAGATAATGATAATGATGTCAAGAATAGAAGTGAAGAGGTTGGCGTAACGCATTTTGAGAATATGCCAAAGAGGTCGAGAGATCCTTTTATTGATTTGTGATCTGGGGTGGTTTGGGGTGGTGAGAAGAAGAAATAGTGGGAAGGATTAATGGGGGCATAGATATAGATTTTAACGGAGCTTACAAAGGGACATACGTATATCGATAGCTTACGTAGTATGTATATTTCCCCAGGGCTTAAGCCCGGGTACATGTAACTGTATAAAAAACATATATACGACTTTTCTTCTAGCTTACATTACATCTAGGACACCTAAGGCGTATTTTTACGACAGCAAGGCATACTTGTGGTTGTACCGAAAAAGACGGCCCCTAAATTTGAAAGACGAGAATCACAACTCATCTATCAAAAAAAAAAAAAAGAGAGAGAAGAAAAAAAGAAAAAAGGAAAACGATCCCGACATCACTTCAAAAGGTCATTCGAGCACGACGAGTTATATCTTCCACACAAAACGAGAACAGGATAACTAAGGAATATACGTTGGTAACTAGCCGGAGGCGTCTAGAATCCTCTTATGATAATATGAGACTTCTATCATAATTCTAACAATATCGACTTTATAAGTATCGACATACGAACCGGAACCTGCGCCCTTCCATCGCTCTCAGCTAACGATCTAAATGTTGAGCGGAAAAATAAATCCTTACAAAGACCCTTATAACGCTACTTACCGGAGTACTAGATGGTATAAAGAAAGTGATTATGATGGACAGAGCTGGTGTACAGAATCATCGAATTCTCTGACACATCTACATCCGGACCCGAATTACACTCCCTTTAACCGGCAGGTTTACGAAAAGAAGTTAAAGCTTGTGAGGATTAAGGGGCTAGTGCGAGCAGTGAGCAAATGGTGGACGGGAAAGGTGTGGAGAAGGAGATCATAGAGTAGAGAAAATCACGAACAGGTATACATGACTTACAGGATCGTATTAGGGGAAAAGGTTTCACTCTTTTCTTGAATAGGTGAGTAGGAAATTAGGAGCAAGGTATGGAATATCGAATCATGGTCTCATGTTTCGAAAAAGAATGGGCCTCTTTATTGGAATTTTGTAATGAGAAAGATATCTCACTCACAATTGAGCGAGAAACTTTATTATTTGAGGCCAAGAGGATGAACACGAAGCGTGATGGAGAATAAGAAAAAAAAGTTTTGTTTACCGCTTTCTTCAACGACTGACAAACCGCAAACACAGCCGAACCTCGATATGAGGATACGGGCTATAAGGATAAACTGACTATATGGATATGTGTAGCCGGTCCCATCATATTTTGGTGTTAAAGATTATTCTTAAGAGGATATCCTTAGAGGTTGAAATTCTTTGCACCCAATACTTATAAAAAGGGTAGGGCTAAATGTACAAAAGAGCGGAGAGTGGAATTCAATCTTTCCCCTTAGTTTTGGATCATACTAATTTAAAGGTTAATGCCTATTTCAAATCAAATACATACCAGAAAATCCCAAAATTACTGATATAAACCCCAGTAGATAAATATCTAATTACTGGAAATATATAAAACGTCATTTTATGCATCACAAAATATCACTCAGTTCCTCTACAAGATTGAAGTTGGATCTGGTTTTGCCCCCCCATTCGTACCCTTCTATCGAGGTTCGACTGTACATACCCTGACAATACTGGAAGGAGGTAGGCGCCACTCAAAAACTAAATAGAGTTTTGGCTAGCAATAATATAATAAAGAAGCGAGCGCTATCATACGGGGGGAACTCGAGAGAAGCTTCATGGACCTGCGAAATTTAAAATGTGTATGTATGTATATGTACCTAGCTAGATCCACAGTGTCACAGAGTCCCCCAGCAACCCAGGTGATCTTAAAACTAGCGGGCTAAGATACGTATCGGAAAATAAGCTGTATCTTTATGCTCTACAGAGAAGGAGGTTTAGCACGGCCGGGAATTTCAAAGGCTTTAACGCTTGATTTCCAGCAAATAATGAAACATCACTGGAATTATAATATTGCAGGCTGCTCTATCAGACAGAGAGCGCCCAGTAATACCAAAAAAGCACAACAGAGAGTTCAATCCTCTCAACCTAACAATGTTTCTTGAAAATACATTTTCGATTCAAGTACAGAAACTGTTCCAAGCCTGTACCCCTGTTGGGTATCAGACCCACAGCATAACTGCCGTAGCTACGTGCGGATCAAAGCTAACCACAGCTCATTCTCACAAAAGTACCACCCAGCATTCATCACACTTGTCTCGTCAACTGGATCCCAAGAAAAGGGTTCAGCTTTCGTGTCCAAAACTACCCATTCCCCACGTTCGTTCATCACTCCATTCTGGACCAGCGCTATGTCTGAGCGAGGTGCAACCCCACCATCCATTGCGTGCAAGATAAATAGATGGCCGATCAACTTGTGGGTGGGGACAATGTGTGTAGTATAACAACGCATATCATCTTGCCCAAAAGAATCCAAGTGAGATATATGTATCTTCAACATAATATCTTGTCGTTTCTGAAAACGGGTTACAAAACTATCACGTACAGTCCAGAATATGCTTTTTCTGCGTGCTGCATTTTTTTTCCTTTGAGTTAAAGAGTAATAGTCAACGGAAGCGGCTTCGGACGTCTCAGTACTCGACGAGACTGTTCCAGTATTATTAGGCTCATCAAAATCCGAATTCGTTTCTGAGAAAGACTTCCAAGTTGCTGATGACTCATCAAGCCACGAATTGTTTCTTTTATTGCACCATACAGGCTTTCCACAAGGACTTCTAGTACGGACGATGTCTCGTAGGTATCTGGCACGCTCAAGCGTGGGTCTTCCGCCATAGACCCCCTTATGTACGGCTTGTGTTCGAGATACAGCGGTTACCGTATGCGCATCATTACTGATATTCTCGCTTAGACATTCGCTATCGCCGATAAAACCGATAAGGTGATCACTAGTTTGAGGTCCAGCGCAGGACATGTGCTGTTCGTAAACATTTCCCATGGAAGCCGTGGGTTTGGTGTCCAACCGTGAATGGTTGATAGATGGTCTTTAATAATAGTGAATGAATACGAATAATGTATATTTAGAGAGTTTTGCAGGTCAAATAATAAAAAGATATGTAAGGGTAAGTTAAAATAGGATGGCAGATCATAAGGACCTACGACGTGTGCTAGTGTCGGCCACCTAGGCATCAAGGATACTCTGGTCGGTAGTTTGTACACTGCACCTACATGTACATACACACAAAACGGCAAGCCGCTAAAGTGTAAAGGTTTGGAGGTTACCCATGATATCCCCCATCGTCCAAATCCTTTATCGTCAGTTCTATCGATATTGTGGGAATCAGCAACGGTTTACGTGCTCGAGAATATTATTGCTTTTGGTTCTGCGGGCTGATCTCATCTCCTGCGTCTTAATTGAACTAGGAAAAGGTTCTCGGTATGCAAATACTATTCTCGTTCCAGATATGTGGAGTATAGAGCTCATCACAGAACAGACAATGACTTCCGGGCAAAGGTCTCATCTTCCTGTTGTCCCCGAAACGACATACCAGAGGTCACTTTATATTGCACCACTTAGGCATAAGTCACCCTCACTCCCGGTCATGAGAGCACCTCATATGCAAAATTTGAATTTCCACCCTCTTGGCCTTCAGCCACTCAATTCCTTCAGAGCCAAATTGCCAACACGTCCTTTTGCTGAAAAAATAACTGAAAGCATGGACTCACTTCCACGGCCATTGAGTATCAGGAAACTTCGAAAATCACCCTCAGCACCGCTTGGACGTGAATTCAAACAAGTGCATTTTCCTCATC
Organism: Morchella rufobrunnea; assembly: GCA_024713595.1. Taxonomy (NCBI): domain Eukaryota; kingdom Fungi; phylum Ascomycota; class Pezizomycetes; order Pezizales; family Morchellaceae; genus Morchella; species Morchella rufobrunnea. Next base: position 292,189 of record JAMGYT010000014.1, read on the forward strand.
AGCCACTTCCGCAATCCAAAAGCTTTCTCGGAGTTGCTTTCCCTCCTCAGCCAAAGCAACGTAGCAGCTCTACTGGCGTCCTTTTAGTTGATAAAAATAATAGCAATACACAAAATTCCGGAAAGCAGACTTTACGAAGATCCTCTACAACCAGGACTGATAAGAAAAGGGATCTCCCTGGTGCAGGCATGGCATGGTTACAGAGACCGCGGAACTTCCGACAACCAAGCGGCGTTCTAAACAATGGTTCCCACGACCCTCCTGCAAGTAACACTGTCGAAGATCACGCCCCGGCTCCAGAGATTGGTTTTTTAACAGCCCCCACACATCGCTCTCCAGTAGAGCCAGGAAGTCGGAATAGTAGTGGGAATGCGACAGCGGGTAGTTCATACAGAACGCGCTCTTACGGATCTACTAAAGTGAAAGTTGAAAATCTACCGGATCAAATTGACGCAGGACTAATGCAACTGGGAAAAAGAGGCTTTAACCTTCGCAGGACCTCAAGCACAGGTGCAAATGGACCAAAAAAGAAGGTAGAATCAAAGTCACCAAATTTATCAGCTGAACCGATTGAAAAGGTCCCCTCAAAAGGATGGAAAGAGAAAGTTTTCTCAAGGGACTTTTTCTCTAGAGTTGGTGGCGGAGCAAATGTATCTAAAAAGGAAGCCAAAACAAAGACAAAAGATAGAAGCAGCAGCGTCTCTTCTACAAAAACATCAACAACAATGAAGGCTCCGGAAGCAACAAAATCATTAACTGATGGGGGAAGGTCAAGCCCCGTGAAGCGTGTTATTTTACCAACAAGCCAGAGCTGGTGCGAGGCAGGGACCCTCCGAAAACCGAACGACATCAACAGGAGTAAATCACACTTAAATAATGACGGCAACGCCGGGAATTTCTTAGGGAAAGGGAATAAGGGAAATTTCAACGATAGTGTTCTCGGTATATACGAAGGCAGTACTGGCGGTATAACTAGAACCAGACTGAAAAAGACAGGGCAATGGAAGCCTCCAATGTTACAACTACAGATGGAAGTCGTCTCGGAGACTGAAAAGGTACCGATAGCGTACCCGGGGTTAGGAGAAAACGAAAAGGTCACTTGGGTATCGATAGAATTAGATGCCTCAATTGATGGCGGTAGTGACGGGTTTCAAGGGAGTAAAGTTGGTTTGGACGTTGGGATATTAATTGATACTTCGTGAGAAATTCTCTCCCTCTACAGCGCAGAATCAGCCATCTACTAATTATTTATAGTGCATATACGTCAAGTGTATCGTTTGCAAGCATGAAGCTTCATGCCAAGAAACTCGTCGAGGCCATGGAAACATCGCGGGATAGGGTTGCTGTTATGACATTCCCAGGTGGATCTTCAGTTAGGCCGGATACAGTAAAGGTTCTGAACTCTTCCGGGAGCGTTGCAAAAAAGCAGCTCATTGATGACATTACAACACTCACACAGAACAAATGGTGTGATGATCCACTATCCAGAAATGTTCGCTCGGCCGTACAAGCCTCAATCAAGAAGTTGAAAGGAATGCCCTTAGATACGACACGTTATGGAACCCGGAGACATACGCATCTATTCATTTTGACTGCTAGACTTGACGACGGCGAAATAGAATTAGTTCCTGAGGTATTCTTTGGCGAAATCCAAATTCACGTAATTGGTATTGGGCCTCTTTTTTGGCCCAGAAGTGAAATGGGCGCTTCGGGATGGTGTGTTCCTACTGCACCACTAGGACCCCGCCCCCTTTTCGAAGACAAACGATTGAAGAATTGCAAAGAAAAGGGCGATGAGGTTAAGAAAGAGATAAGTATGGAAGAGATAGTCCATCTGCTACGGACAGCAGTTGACTTGGGCGTTTTATATGATGTTGTGATCGATCTTATCCCCGGAGAAAATTGCGCTGTGCGGGCTGTGATGGGAGAATTAAAATTCCCCAAATTTCTACCTGGGGAAAAGAGAACTCTATTGGTGCAAATTAACGTCGGCGATATTTCCTTGCCCGAAGTGACAAATGAGAGTGATCACGAGACTTTACCCCAGTGGTTACTTCTCGAGAGACATCTAGAAGCAACACTTGGGGAGTTACAAAGCCGCCTTTTAACTGTCAAGGCAACTTACCGTCATGCAAACTTCCCGGAGTCGACATTACTCATGACGGAGCGTCATGTAGAGGTTTCGAGATTCACCGAGGATTCTTTATGGAGATTTTCGCCTGCAGGGAATAGGCTTGTGGGGAAAGAAGATTCTCCGCCGATATCACCTATGACTGCAAGAGATTACGTTAAAAAAGTCTTGATCCAACGCGTAGCTAGCATGCATAGTAATCCAACCCAGGCAATCAGAGCAGTTCAAGAAATAACTAATGGAGCACCGACATGGGGGATTGACCTCACTGATATTTGCAAGGAACTCGAATATAGAGAGAAAGTTGAGAGGGTATTCAAAGATAACAGAGTATCAAATGATTACCTAGAGTATAGGACAAGTTTTGATACCGAAAACAAGAGAGATAACTACGACCTTATCTGGACAGGGTGGGACAGTGATGAAGCTTGGATATCTAGTCCACCCGTAGTTCCTGGCGGGCCAATAGCCATCTCTTTGCCATCACTACCACTCACCCCAGTAGCTGAGGATTACCGGTACCGCGGTAGTAGAGAACTGAGAAATGAGGATAGAGCCCCTTTTATTGCGGGAGTCGACTCATCTCCAGAAACAGAAATTCCAGATGATGTGGAACCCCAGGATGAAGCGCAACGCATCTGGCTTGAAATGAGACTCCGCCAAAGGGGTATCAGTAGTGGGAGCATAAAAAGGCGGTCCATGAGATCTAAGATCGGCAGCCCTATACATGTCAGGCCGGCACTAGATGATCGATTTGGGATTAAACGCGGACATGGAGGTATTCTCAATCCTGACCATATACCAGAATACCAAGCAGGAGATGGGAGTGGCGAGAATGTTAGGCGTCCAGCTGAGAATATGGGTCGGAGTGGTAATTCGATTCAGGACACTCTTACAAGCTTGGTTACTTTGCGTGATGTCAGAGAAACAGATTTTGGACCTTGGGCAATGTAATAAGGAGGATTTTAACTATCCACTGTGTTTTTGGATTATTCACTCAACCTCCAGAATTGTTATACATTTGCTCTTGGGATAACTATTCTTAAAGGTGCGAAACTAGTATTAATTAGAGAGCGTATTAGAAAGATGCTGTATAAATCGGGGGTAATGGAAATTATTGTGCGAGCGTTGACGCCCCATATGAGCTAGATCCTACAGGATCGCAGTGAGAAGCAAACCTTCGAAAGCCAGACGCGTTTTTTCTAAAAGTCGACGGACCACATATAGAAAAGACGTATCAACAGATTCGACCTATCTACGCCTGCCAGTCTATCTGCTATTTCCTTCGGTAGTCTTCTACAAAACATGTTTGTTGTTCAGTGCTGTTGAATAATGGTCACAATTTATCACTCGAGATTAGCGAGTTTTACGTTTCGGTGCCAGGCAAACGTAAGTGCTAACCTAATCTAATCACGCCGATAGATCCCGTACTAGTAACTGCTACCATAGCAAAAATGTTTATTACGGTAAACTCGCCGCTCATCTCACCCTATTAATAAATATCGACCATAATAAAGCGTTTAAGCTCACCATTAAAAAAGAAAATACCAAGAAAAAAAATACCAAGAAAATATGCAGGCGGGAAGATGCTAAAGCTGACGAGGTTATGATCAGACATAGGATCAGCAGGATCAGGCTTCAACATTTCCTATTTTCGTCAGGACCCTTCACTTAGCTGCATGTTTTCTTGGTATTTTTTTTCTTGGTATTGTTTTTTAACAAAAGGTTGAGTGAGCTTAAACGCTCTAATGGCCCACCCTAAACAAAAAAGATAAAAGAGGGCGAAAAAACAAACTTGTTCATTTTATTCTGCCTCAACCCCTACGAGAGAACTACTTGGGAAAAAATAAATTGATGACAGAAGTGGGACTTGAACCCACGCTCGTTTCCGAACCAGGAATTAGTGTTAAGATTAAGACCTTAACCTGGCGCCATAACCAACTCGGCCATCCTGCCATGTAGTACACCACTGTGCTTGTACTATACATCATTTGCACATAACCGAAACAAAGTGTTTCTTGAGGCAACCGGGGTGAGGGACAGGGAGGTGACAGGGGAGGTGACAGGGGAAGTGACAGGGAAAGTGACAGGAGAAGGAGGGGGGGTTAGTCAGCGCTGGAAATGATTGTGGTGCATGTTTGCTACGGCGGACGTAAACTATTAGCCCTGTAAGATCAGGCAGTCTTTGGGCGCTCAAAAAAAATTTTATCATGTTCATAGGCCATGCATGGCATTATCTTGAGAGCATACGCGGCCAGCCCTTTCCCGCTTAACCAACCGCAGCCACTAGCTAACGATGAATAGGAAATGCGTCTCTATACTGGACTGCTCAAGGATCGAGTGTCGAAGATTCTGAAGCAGGACAGTCATCTACGTACATCAGCGAAAAGCGCCAGAGTCCGGGGATCTGGGACTTTTACCTCAACATCTGTAAAGTTAGTACTAATTTCCAGACCCACTGCCGCAGGTACGAACTACACTATAGCACTAGTTTACAAAGACGAGGTAACTTGTGTTCATAGGTATTGAGGTCTGCGTGGAGAGATGGATAAGTACCAAGGTTTATGTAGTTGAAGCCTCGGGGCGGTGGTAATGGCGGACACTGAAGAAGTATTAAGGGCACCAATCATATCTGCTCTGCACTACATGTAGGACCCATCACTCTTTCTCTCCCCAACTTCGCCCGAACTACATCAGACCAATACACACCCCAGAACCTACTTCGTGCTACTACGACACCAGTTAGCGAATGCATGCTTCTCAATCTATATCGATATCATGGTTTGTGGCTCATTGGGGCAAGAGCCCAGAGCCCTCCGATCCCCTCCGGAGAATTAACAAGGAGATGGGCCATTTTCCAGCTCGTCATGCGTTCTGACGGCTAGTTACAGCCATAGGGATCTCTCTATGTATGTAAGTACTCTACTACTTGTCTGATCGGTGCTATCCCGGGGTTAAATCCATGCCATCGTGATCTGGACCGTAAGTGACACTGCTTATGCCCACCCCATGACAGAGCCGAGGATTGGCAATCTACCCTGTGAGTGAGCGGTGAATCTGGCACCTGTCTCAGGAGCCAGATGCTGAATTTTACACGGGCAAGCGTGGTATATCAAGAGTCTGAGAAATATGACTCTCACGGAGAAACTTTCGATACGATTACTCGTTTTTTTTTTTTTTTTTTTTTGGGGGGGGGTCGGCAACCGCCTTCCCCGTGGCCGCCGAAGTTGCTACAAAGCAGAGGGATTCTATTGCAAAGCTCGATTCTAGGTGAGCTCTGCCACCCTCCCAGATATATATGCATGCTAAGACAAAGAACAAGAAAGAAAACTCCCATTTCGCCGCATAACGATCCCGAAGAAAAGAATATCCACAAAGAAGCCCACTGCGCAGAAAAAAAACCGAAAGAAAGAAAAAGAGCAGAAGAGAAAAAAATATGAGTTGGACGAAATTAAAAGAACATATGCAGACCTACATCTACCTGCTTCCAATCACACCTCCCACATCAAACACCCACACGCTCTCATCCCACCCTGTGCTCGCCGCCCATCCTTCACCACCAAACAAGCACCAATCCACGCCCGCACAAAATTCCGTATGCTTATCCATGACCCCCAACATCCTACCTATTCCCGTTCCTCCCATCGCGCCCCCAACACCACCCAAACCACCATCGTTCCACACCCGTACGGTCATATCGTAACTCGCGCTGACAAGAACCTCCGCCCAATGAGGACTCCAAGCGATTCTGCGAACAGCATACTCGTGGCCGGCCAACTCACTCACGGGTCTTACTGGCTGTCGCACGTCCCATACTCGGACTACCTTGTCGACACCAGCTGTTGCGACCACGTCGGGTCGGTACTTATTCCAGTCGTGTGTCAGCACCTCCGAGGGTGCGCCAGGGCTCACGGCGATCACGGTCTGCGGCGCCGGGGGCGCTCGAGTATCGAAGAGTCGCAGTGTGCTATCAGAGGAGACGCATGAAAGAAGATTCGCCGTGTGCGGGCTGAAGACGGCACTGTATGTGCAGCTCCCCACCGGTAATGTCAGCAGCGACCGCGGCGCCGTCGGCGACCACTACAAACACCCAGAATCATCAGGATCTCCGCATCCATACTAAGAGGCATCCTTAACAAGGAGAGAAGCTTACCAGCTTGACTGTACCGTCCCAACTCGAACTGCAAAAAACACTCTTATCGACACCCCCCCACTTCACCGAGAACACCTCCCTGGCATGCTCCTGCCAGCTAGCCACCGGGAACTGCTCGAGCGTTGTATCAAAAAGTTTTATGCTTCCGTCGCCGGAGGCAACAGCAAGTTGGTTCTCGTGTAGCTCGCTGAAGGCCACATCGAAGAGACTGTCCTGCGTGTCAAAGTGCTTCTCGGAGACGATGCCGGTGGGTGTGAGACTGAGGATGTAGAGGCGACCGTTGCCGACGAGTCCAAAGTTTGCAGAAGCAGCACAGGCAAGGCGCGAATCGTAGAAGGGAGAATATTGGACGGCATATCCGTTGAAGCCGGTGGTGCGGAAGTGGAACATCGTGAGATGTGGGATGAGGTGGGGTGAGAAGTAAGGGAAGCTGGAGTGGATGGAGAAAGGTGAGTGGAATCCTAGATGCGTTTTGGGGGCTTGGGCATCTGGCGACTGGAGATGAGAACACCCGTGAGTGGTGAAGTTGGTTGGGGGGGACAAGAGCAGGTGTTTGTCGATGCTTCCTCTGTCTCTGCCGAGCTGCGTGCTGATGATTAGGTGCTGCGTGCTCAACTAAACTCTACAGGGTTGTGTGCCTCGGCTGTCGTATGCTTCATTGGTAACCAGGTTACACAGGATCTGCATACACAAACGAGACTCATTGACATAAACATCTAGAGGCAAAGTGAATCAGGAAAGCTCAATAGCTTCTGATACTAGGAATGTTGATATGCGATCGGGAGCAATGGGTTCTTCTGCTACTGTAGCAGAGCCGACAAACCAACAACCTTCTCACAACGAAATAATATGAATAGAAATGGGCAAACAATAACGGATCTAGCAAGGACATATATGTCGAAGACGGGGTCTATCTACAGAGTCTCGTTAAGGGCTCATAGAATATCAAAGACCATTCCTCATTCTCACAACACCGAAGGTCTGCAGAAGGCATTATTAAGGGCATAAAGATGTTAACAGTATTAACAACTTGTATATCACATAGCAGGACATGGAATCACAGCAAATTGCAGTCATCTGTACGAATATCAACTTATATTAATATTCTTCAACAATCCACGGCAGTGACTTTCCAAACACTTTTCGCAGGGCCGCGTCAAATGATCATACCGTATCACTCGATGGCTTGGCGTTATTATCTACACTCACCCCCAGACCCAACTCCCAGCAATATTGAGTACACAGCAGAGTACACTCGCCTTCAAACTCTCACGATATCAACGGTAATGTCTGTCTCCATCTCGTCGAACTATCAAGGCAATAAGAGATACTGGGATAGAAAGCACCGTACATCATCTGCGGTTAGGATCCAAGCGGCTTCCCGGCGTCAGTCTGCGTGGGATAATGGGTGCGTATCCCTTAAGCTGTCGATGCTGACCCACTATAATACAAATTCAAAATCTTTATGGAGATCAATTATTAAATGTAGCAAACGCCAGCAAATATTTTCTTGGGGGTCAGCATTTACTGACAGCTTAAGGGATAGTTAACATTCATTAGACCACTTACAACGTAAAGTATCGGTTCATCCTAAAAACTATAAATTAGAACAGTATTTAGCAGGTTCTTAGCATCTACCCACTCCCAGCCCATAAGAACATTGCTCGGCTGAAGAGAGTGGTGAAACCGCCTTAGCGGCGTGTATAAGCAAGCTCAAGACGAGCCTAGATTAATCAATCGTGTTCTAGAGAGAAAGGCTCGAACCCATTGAAAGCTTACATAACCCCTATAAAATGGTCAGCACCAGTACTCAGAATCAGATTAACATCAGGTATTGACTCATTCATGTGCAGAAAACAAAAACGGGATAAACATTGGCTTCAGGGCTAAATTCGCGATGATATCTGGGTTTTATATTTAGCTCGAGCTGAATTGGGCTCGCGGAAGTAAGAGCTCGAGCAGGTCCAGCTCAAGACTCGAGCCTAAACCTCCAGCCCATCATTACTCCGTTTTCATGCGCAGCGAGATCCCCACTCAGCGAAATTCACATACAAATATCTCTTGGCTGTAGGCTCGGCAGCTAGTTTCTACACGGCGGAGCGCCTCAAGTCTCTGTAAGGAGGGCCTAGGGATTTGGCTGAGCAGGGAAACGGAGTGAGCCGTCAACGGCGAAAACAACGACAATTATCCCTTGGACAGATGGATTGTATCAATTTGCTGCATGGACTGTGCACACCCTTAGTAAGGGAATATCCGGGTGACAGTTGTTAAACAGCCAATTGAAGGTTAGAATTGGGTCAAAAACGGAGGAAATTTCGTCCGTCCTAGGGGTAGGAGGATTCTCCCTACAAGCCTCTCAATATCATTATCTCATACGGTTACCATCTATCTCCGGATTCTCTTAGTATTGAAGGCTAATAATGATAGCTCAAACTATTAGACTCCGTGTACCGCAGTTGAACTTCATATCACATGAATTAATTGACGCACAGGGAACATTTTCAACATCTCCGAGATTGAGGGCCGACAGGAATTGACAGGTGATGATATTGCCATTGTTTATATTACTCCTGGCGCGCTGCGTTTTAAATCGAAGCCATACTTTGGCGCATAAACGATGTTGAGAAATCCGCTTTATTTATCACATGCTGTACCAGCTAACTCTCAAGTCTATAGGATAATATAGAGCGAATTCGAGTGCGGGGCATTTCTCGGCGATGCGAAAAGCAAAACCGAGCCTAACAATTCGATTTTACCACTCATATGGTGTCGCAACTCGATCAAGTCCTTCTTTGTCCCACAAAATATTTCTATCTAGACCAACATCGGGCTGATTCGTGTGGCTCAGCCTCGAGCAGCGACATCACGTAAACAATTAACTACTACATAGGCCAGCCTAAACCTAGAAAATATAATGTCATATTAGCGCTTTATAATTTTAATAAAAGTGATTCATGCGTCATTGAACTTATTCTCTAAGAATACGGGCCATAATTGTATGAGGGAAAAACATCTCATCACTGTCTTCTTGTCCTTCCGCGTCGTTTCCGAACACGAGTAATGTTGCATATGCCCAAACTTGAGCAAACCCACCCCCTTCGTATGGCATGCAATAGCGGTCCAGTTCAGAAACGTCCTGGGATAGCAAGTTCTCTGGCCGCCTGTGGCCGCCTCATGCCGCAGTATTTTAGGCTGCGCACCATTTGCGTTACCTTGCTCAGTCGTTTAATTAATTTAGAGCCCTTTACTAACGATATAGGATAAGCGGACGGCATTCGATAAAATGGCACATATATGCAAGACGTAATATCTCAATATCTGTAGCGCCGAAAATGTCAGCAAATCTTGCCCATCACTTTTTGTACCACATACTGTCCCACCGAAGATCGCGGCCTGTGTGTGTAAGGAGAAATGCTCAGGCTAGTAAGACCAAAAGGCCATAAATATGTCATGGATTCTCTAGCTCCAGAAGCTCAACAAGCACCCTCCAGAATAACAAACCCAATCTTAGCCTCTTCAAAGATATCATCGTTAAACATGTCTGATGTCCGGATCAAGAAAGGAAATGCCAACATTTCTATGGGCGAGGACAAGTTCTATACTGAATTTAATGATCATGTAGTGCTTGGACTTGGGGGCGGGACGTGAGTGGGAGATAAAGCCTTTTAATATTCCAGGTGGAGATCGTGTTTGGGTTTTGCAGTTAAAAGACGACTCCGAACAACCTTGTATGACCCTGGATACCACCCAGGGAGATAATGACAACAACATTATGGCACGAAATCTCGAGATGCCAATGCCGAGTACAGCCCAGCTGTGGGTGGTTAAGGAAGCACCGAATAGGTTTGTATTGCCTGGCTAATACTACACCCTAATATCAATGCTAACTTGCGGCACTAGCAACTCGTCTATGCCACAAGCTAGTTTTCAGAGTGTGGCTAGACCACATCTCTGGGCTGGTATCGGTGGAAGCGTGACTCTACCGAGGCTATATCTCAATCTTGCAGGTATCACGGTTGAGCCCGGGTCCGAACCCCCGTTGTTTAACATCAACCACTGCTGATAGCAGAATGAGCGATGTACGTCACCGTATATTAGCACAGGATATGTTTGGTGCCGGGGATTTGGTTAAGGATTGTGATGAGATGGACTTTTTTTGCTCTGCGGGTGATTTTTTTGTTTTATGGGAACGGATAATTTATCTTTGTTAGCTCCAGCAGAATCTCGAGCATCGAATGGAGGAAACTCGAAGCTTAAACTCCATTCCTTCTATTGAGCAGCCAACTTGTGCAGTATGATGACTAGAATATTCTCCTGATATGCCAATTCCTACACCCTTATTGATCAAGTGTGTTCTGCCAGCACAAGAAATCGAACTAGCCAAGAGACCACGATAGACTTGGAAGAAACGATGGACCTGGAATTCATAATTTTACACAAATTTACCCGAAAAGGGGCTTGCAGATATGTATAGTGTTGAAAAGTAACTGCTCAAATAGAGTCTGAGAAACAATTTTTATTCTGAGTAGGCCATTCGTCGTGGGATGTTGCCACGAGCCAGGACGTGAAAGGATGGAGGCAACGAGACAGTGAGAGGTGGCATAGTGTATAATACGATATGTTCGACTTCAGCCCACTCCTGTATTTACATAACTCCTGACATACGGGATACAATCGACAGCTATCCAAAACACATGTCTTGACGCGCACGCCGCAACATAGATCGAGTGATTCACCATGACGGAAATTATTTGACTGACCAAATCAAACCATATCATTGAAGCCAAAAATCAAGGATAAATACTCGCGTGTTATTTAAGCCCGGAGAATTCTTGGTAGCAACGGCCTTACAAAAATTTCTCAGGACTTGATTAACCTGCGAGTGTAGTAATGTTTTATTTAGGAACCCGTTAAATAGCCTAGATTCGTATATGGGCGTTCGAACCTATACCACCTGTTAGGATAACCATTACCCTGACGTCCCGTCAAACACACTTCTAACAGCCCATGTTATTGAGATGACCAACTTTAGAGGTGGGAGTGTTATGGTGTGAGAGGCCTTGAGGGGCGACCTTGTAATCCCTGTTTACACCAGTTCAGTATTGTAGCTCTTACAGCCATAGAGTCAAGTTTAAAGGTGAGGCTCCTCAATGTCCGCTTCCCAGAGCCAACGAAAGGATTGACTGAAGTGGTGTGTACTTCGGTATCAAGGATAGATAAATGAGAAGACACCACGCTGCCAAGCTTGGTGAAGGTGTCTTCTCACTTACTCTACACCCGAAGTACAGGGTTGACAACGTCGCCATCTACTCCCTCTTGCACCATAATGTTATTTCTAGGCTTAGATTACACGCAGATTCTACCCTCATCACCGACTTTAGCCCAGGAACGACTCATGAGCCACCACCGGGCCCTGGTTTGCTGAGATTCTTATGTCTCCTCACTTAATGTGTTTTCAAACTTCTCAGTTCTGTCCGAACATTTCTCGACTTCTATGAACTAGATTCCCTTACAATACCTTCACCAAAAATAACATCACAATTGCATTGTGCCCGAAGTAGGTGAGTGTCATGTGACCGCATGTTGCCAATACATGAGTCGATTCCGGTGTAACACTTTCTAACCCATTCCATGATACAGCACTTTAACGCACGGTAAAAGCACACTTCCTATCCCGGGTATGACATGTGCCCGGCCCGGATGCTTGTGTGCCAGCTTGTGCTTATCACATGCAACTCTGCTCCAAGCAAGAAAAGATACTCAAGGAGGGGTGACGAGCGTGACGGAATTAGGCGTAGGCCTGCTCGTGGAAACGATTTATCGAACAACACTTTTACTATTCAAAAGTTAACTATCAAACTTAATAGGTTAGTCTAATACCCAACACTGGTGCTATATTGAGCTAATGTTATCTTGGGTAGAAGCTTTGTTTCTCGTTTGTCTTGGTCCCTTTCTGGTATCGAAAGTTAGTTTCCCTCTCCCTCTCCAATGTATTTACGTAGCAAGACTATTCTTGACTAGGAGAGCCGCCTCCACTGTCATCAGCTCTTTTTTGAACTATATTCTTGTGATTGGGACATTCAAGATTTCCTTGGGGTGACCCATGCGGCTTCTCTAGACGGATTCAAGTAAGATAGTGCGCAAAATTTTCAGAAAAAGCAGCGAATAATCAGTAAAAAAGGGTCTTGCTATAGGAGTACTATCCCTTGGCACGAGCTGACTGAAGGCGGTGAGAATCCCTAAGAGTGAAAAGTTTATTTACACTCGCTCGGGGTTCTTTTAAAACCGTCCCACCGCGATACTCTCTGGTACACGAGGGCAGCCACACTTCATCGCTCTATGCCTCTCGTGGTTGGTCAATTGTGCTTTCATCGCGGCATCATACCAACATGATTGATGAAGCGGCATCAATATACTTGCTTAATGTCAAAATTGCGACATCATACATATTCGGGTTTATTAGCATTAACTAACTTGACCGATGTTTTCTAGAAGAGTATTAGTAGACATACTTTTAGCCCGGATAGGCGCCATGCTAATAAGTTCCTACCGCAGGGTTTTCACGTATCTAGCAGGTTCTTAGTTCGGTACGGCCTTTGAAGAGGGACGGATGTTTGGTTTCAAACTCTGTATTTAGATCGAAGACGTTGGATGAGCTTGATTTAATGTTGTATGATTTATGGGGAAGTATGATAACGGTATTTGCTCGCTTTAGGTACTACATACATGTTTCGACCATATATCATTACAGTATTTGCATGCTAGGTGATGTGACATGTAGGTACCTAACCACATCATATACGTAGGTATCGATCTATATGCCTATTTGTTATCAGACTTTCCAGATCCCCATATAATTTGAACTCCAGATCTCCGCATTACAAGTGCGATGCCTTACCCCTTGGCCACAAGAGCTTATTCTCTGACGCAAGTTTGGCTTTACTAGTGTGGACTGGGTTTATGGCTGGGCTGGATTAGGAAATTGCTACTTTTTAGTGCAAACGGCACTAGCGAACTTTCCAAGTATCTATGATATCCTGACCGAGGGCGATTTGGTTTTGTCGGTGTACACTGGCAAGTATGTAGGGAGCATATACTTGGGTGTAGACAATGAATTGAAACCCAACATGAGCAGATTTTGAACACGGACCTAATCGTGAGACTAAAGTCTTGAGGGATTTCATGGGGACCGCCTAGCCCGAGATTTTGAGCAAGTCTTCGAGTGTATCCGCTCAGCTGTTATTGATATCGAATCTGCCTTGGCTAGAGTGCTCGTGAGTCTTACAAGTCCCTTTGTAACTCTTCGACTATTCCGAACTCTAACCCTGACGCATATGCGTAATTGACTTGAATTTCTAGAATCGACTTGATAAAATTAATCGCACTCAACACCAATATCTCTCATTGAGCTCGACCGGTGTTGTGTTTAATCCTCTAGTGGTAAATATTGGCGATTGAAGAAAAGTTAACCAGAGTTGCTGGGACAAACAATTGTGTGTAACATGACAGACAACCTTGTGTGTTGCACTGCCTTTATCCAATTTATTTTAAGAGACTAGACGACGTCTACCCTTAACCTATTAGATCCATGGTTAAGCGTTTACTAAACACATATACTTCGGGTTCCTGGCTGAGCGACAAAAAACATATACAGTGGAGTCCCGATAGCAGCAACCCCGATACTAGCATATCCTCGACAGTAGCATATAGTTGGGCAATCCCAAACGAGTCAGTACGGCAAAGTTGTTCTCGATACAAGCATATCCCCGATAATGGCACACGAAAATCCGTTCCCGACCATATGCTACTATCGAGACTCCACTGTATATGTAATTTCACAGCGTTTGTGAACACGACTGCTATTGCACACACACAAAAAGTACGGACAACCTCTTGGTGTGGCATGCGATAGCGATCATGTTCACAAACGCTGTGAGATTACGAGTACAATATTGTGCCTTGAGCATGTATCTACATGTAGCCATCCATTAATGGAAGTTACATACATAGCAGGCGTTAGGGCTGAATCGTTGGGGTGTCAGCAATTTATTGAGGATAACCGGTGTACCAATGTGCTTCTAGAGAACCTGGCGCTTCCAACGATCGTCGATCGAGATTTTGCGGTATGCGCTAGAAGCGGGGAACCTTAACTACTTATATATCTGCCAGGCACCCGCATTGAATGGAGGAGATTCTTCACCTTCAGTGTTATCGTTAGCGGCGGTTTTTTGCTCATATAGACTGATAGGTAAGATAACTGTTGATCAATATTGTTCCAATTTCGACTTGTATGGCTAATTATTTCTCGAAATCATCTTCTGAATAGCAGCACTCATAAATTTCAGCTTCTTCGTCAGTATGGCAGTATCCTTCCCTCAAAACGGAACTGTCGATTGGACATCCTTGACCTCAATGACAGTATCCGTACCTATCACTTTACTCAGTCGGCTTTCCCAGGCCGGGGTAGATACATACACACTTGAGCTTACAAAGTTTTATGGACAATTTCTCAACATACCGACCGACTATCTTGAGACTGTGGAGAAGGGATTACTTCAAGCGAAAAAATTTGGGCTTTCGGCTCATGTTCTTTTCGTTGGTACTGGAATATCGATAGTTCCATCGGAATTGGCAAAAACAAGAGGTGGGGTAGCCTTCGCTACGATCACGATGACCCTTCGTGCCGCTTTCGGGGGAAATTTCACTGCGAAAGTATTGTCGGAATGGCTAAGCTTCTTTGAAAGACCGGCGGAGCTTTCGCTACCATCATTAAACCAGCTTGAAGCTCTCAGTAACGAAGTTGCCAGCTGTCCTATCGATCCGGAGATTGGCCATGTTATATGGATGCTCGAGCGCTTGTACGATCAAAGTTCAGGGTCAAAAGTATTAATTAACCAAGGTAGGAAAATCATAGCTCCGCCACATGCCAATGATTTGGCTATGGCTATTCATACCATAACTACTATAAGGCCGGGCGAGAATATTGTTATGAGGTTTAAATCAGCTTTTGCCCCAAGTCCAACCTGGCTCGCCGCCTTTGCTTCAAAGGTAGTTGGCCTGAGAGTCTCGTTTGAGATGGGTAATCAGGTCATTTGGGAACAACAAGGAAATCATCGCTTTGGTGAAGGGCATCGTGGTCACCTTCGCTTGGTAATAGCGGGCCCATCGAATGACCCGAAAAACAATATGCAAATGGAACTGCTCAAATCCGTTGAGATCACCTTACAGCGCCAGGAAATAGACATAGAAACCTCGTTTAGGATATCGCCGGAAAGAGTTGTGGCTGGGTTTTTTGAGAGCCTTTCTTTTGACGATGAACAACGAATCCTGATGATGGAATGCATTTGCAAAGCAGCACATCATCTTTCCCAAAAGCCT
This sequence comes from Morchella rufobrunnea, assembly GCA_024713595.1. NCBI lineage: Eukaryota > Fungi > Ascomycota > Pezizomycetes > Pezizales > Morchellaceae > Morchella > Morchella rufobrunnea. Next base: position 307,851 of record JAMGYT010000014.1, read on the forward strand.
TCTAGAAACAGAATTCAGGGTTTCAAGTACGATGGAATTATAGACAGTAGTCGCACAAAATCTGCGCTGGAGGAATTTGGGATCGACCCTCAGTCTATAGACTTGTGGATAGAGGAAGCAAAAGCAGGCGCGATAAATAGAATAATACGAACTATCACCAAAGACAAATATCTGCAGCCTGATTTATGGTCATACGAGGAAGACTTGGAGGAGTTCTTTGGGCGCCCATTCGTTCATGCATTCAAAAGGCTACACGATGCAGCTCAGAAACCCTTTTCAACAATCCCTAAGCCTTGGACAAAGACATGCCTTGGAACATTAAAGAAAATTCTTCTCCTTTGGTCACTGTTTACATTTACCACGAGAGCATTCCCCGAGAAGGATGTTATAACTATGGATGGAAGGACCATAGCGAGGTTAGAGAGGTCAGAAAATATCTTTTTTAAGTTAGAGGAGCTCTGGACGGTATTGTATTTTACACAGGACAGCACTGGGCGTCTGGAACGCTATGAGCCAGCATTTATCAACAACGCTGTCTCCAAAAAGATAAAGAAGGGAGAAGTCGTACGTGTTTACAGGGAGCATCATCTTCGTATCGATATGGTTCATAGGTTGACTTTCGATTTAATTGGAGGAGGTATGGGCCTGAGCTATTCCTCAAACGACAGGAGCGTCGGAGTCGCCAGAGGGGGTACCTTCGTTATTATGAAGACTCTTCTCGAACCAAATCCACCTGGATTAAAAGAATCAATGACCATCTTCGTGGGCCAAGGATCGATTTTCATTAATGAAAGAGCGACATCCTACCTCAGTTCCTTTTCTTCCGGTTATGATACAGGGAAAGACTTTACAATACCTCCCGAAATCAAATCTTTTAGTCAAGCTAGTCTATATGACCATATGGATGTCTTAGGTGATCTTACGCAGATACTCATCACCATGAGTCCCTACGTTTCAGAGAGGCCCGGTAGCTCGGCCGTTGCTTGGTCTGTAAACGCTCGCCATGGTGCGGACGTTTTGTTTGACCTTCTACTCTCTCCGCATCAAATCCTAGAGGAATTTTGGTATGCCAATTGTGTTGATCTTGATGTATCAACAAACACAGTTCTAGAACGGGAAGAGCAGGCTTTCATACAAAAAGGCATATCTGAGAAGGTCGCATCGGATGATATATTTGTCACTAATGTAGAACAATTCTGTTCTGGGACTCTCCAAGGTCAGGCGCAATTAATCATGGCGAAAGACAACTATCCAGCGCAGCTCGTGGCCCTACATTACGCTTTCAGTAAGGATATATCAGTATATATTTGCCCTCTGGAGCAGCTCGAATTCGTTTCTCCTAGAACTTCGGAAAAAGTCTATATATTGGTGAATTGAGAATGAAACAACATTTGAAGTAAGTGGATCCATCATTAAACCCACCAAACCTTAAGACTGATTTTAATACCAAAGTCTTGGCTCGGGTACCTGATGGTTCGGATTTGAATGCATTGGGAAGTGAACGACATGACCAAAATCAATCAAACACCGAGCCGTTCATGAAGCTAGTTTTTGAAAGAGATACTGCCAATTAAAATTTATATATTCACCAAAGCTTTTATTAGTTTCATGCAGTATATCAGTGATTAGGGAGTGAATCGATCTAATCACTAGCATATATTCTGCTATACGAAAGTCCATGGTTTTTTACTTGATTTGAGGGATTTCATTCCGCGGTTTTACTTGAGCTTACATCGCCCACATAATTGCCTCGGGGATCCGTTCTGTTTACATCACGGCCAATCACTCGTACTATGGACTGGGATCCCCCAAGTACGGTGTGCGTATAGATATATCGAGAAACACACGCGAAAGCACATTCTCTGGACCGGCACCATGGTCTGGCTAGTTTGTGTGAGTCACTAAATGCAGGGCTAGGGCTTTAAAGCCGTCTTAGGCGATATATTATCCGGACCGAACTTGGCATAGCTGAACAAGCCTCCCCGTATCGCTGGGTTTGAATATACATATAAGCGTAGGTTTTTGAGCAATTATTTTCATCATAAAGGTTGTATAACGGGCTAAGGTAGTAGGTTATGCGCCTGGGTATCTAATTTCCAGCAAAGGATGTGCGGTGGTGCCAATGTAACCCGTATCGGCCGGTTTCAATTGGGTATATTCCGTCTAGGGTTTTACACCGCGGACAGATCTTCGGTACAGGTGAGTAAAAACCAGCATCTTGGAAAACGATGGACTCAAGGCGAAAGAAGAGCTAGGCTGGGGCTAGTCTGAGGGTGGTGATGTAGTGCTTGCTCTTGCTATTTGATGCCAATCAGCCAATCAAACAAAGTATGGTATGTGAAATGTACTTATGGGGCAAATATGAGATACGTTCAAGCATGAGCTTCTAATATCGGTGTGGTAGAACATTATTCAAATACCCACTGTACTTCGGGGGTAGACTTACCCCTATCCTCGAAGTACAGGCCCTCAGGCTGTGGAAGCGGGCCTCGTTGCGATAAGATGTGGTGACCTTTAGTTGGTGATTTGATGCTTCAAATATTCGCCTATATATAATTTTAACGCAAATAGAAGGGATACGGAGAAAGGGTAAGGTTGCAGAACATGATCGAGCCCTTATTTGAAGATGTGGAGATGCCGAAGACTTCACAATATCCTACTACTGATGATATTCATAACTTCGGGGAGGTTTCAAAGCTCAGCTATTACCAGCCCCTGGTTAATATTCTGTGCAAGGCCAATGGTCATCTTGCTTTACTGGATGCCAGAAACTGCGGAACAATTTTTGTGGGCACTCAACCTCAGATTAACGTAGTCGTATAGTTCACGATCATGCCTATGCGGATCGATTCCCATAATGGTATAAATATCCACGACCAGTCATGATCAATCCCACACAATTATATAATGGATCAACGTGTTCGCAGATCGGCGTCACCGACACAAATAGGCACCCAGATGAAAATGGCGATGCCGACTTACTTTCAGTGGAACCCAGGATATCACCGGCCGCCCCCAAGGTTCTGGCACAGCTCACAAGAAGGCGACTGAACTCAGCTGTCTAAAAAAGCAAGTACGCAAGCCCGCCCCGAATTACCACAAACCAGGAACAGCCCTGATCCAGGATTTTCAAATGAGATGTCATGAGGCGAAAATTTAATACAGTTCCACAGAGCCTTAATTCTCCCAAGAGCGCCACTAGTCTTGGCGCATATATAATATCAACATATAGTTGGCATGAATAGAAATGATTAAAAAAAAAAAGTTGGTTACATACTCGATACTGGGCATATGAATGAAAAAGAAAACCAGGTTTATTTGTGTGGTGACGGTTGCAACGGATTTTCTCGTTCATATGCTCAGAATCGAGTAGACGAGGAGTTAAATCTAAACCCAGATGAAGATTCGTGGAGCTTCTAGAGTACGTGGTTTTGCGGCCAATCGGAACAACGGCCAAGAACACCCCGAACTGACATGACCAAACTCTCGTAATGGAATCGTTACCATTATCTTCTGGAATAGTCGGTATATATCTAGAGTACAGGTCCCCATAGCACATTGCGGTGCGACGGCATATGTTGCGATTACTATCTAAGATCCCTATCCGAGATGAGCACGCATGACACAATTTGGTCTTTCTTTTTAAAAACAGTTTACCTTGGAATTACTCATGCCATCATTTCAATCTGACAAATGCTGACAGAATAGTGACTTGGACATATGTGTCAGTAGCCCCAGCACTGGCCGGAGTACACCGGCTCAAGATGGGCAAGGTTGCTTGTCCTATGAGCATTACTGGTGGCGCTCCCGGATAGATCCACTCTCAACTCTGAGAAACTTGTATCACAAACGTCGGTACTACTGTACTGCACTTTCGACATAGACCGGCCTAACCCGTGAGATAAATAATAAATCATGATCACCTTAAACATATTTCAATAGGCATTGGGACAGATATACAAAAATAGGGGTGATGTAACACCTTCTCAGACAGGAGATTTTATCCCACTTCTCATGGTGGTTAGACAAACGTATAGAGGGCTTAGGAACGGAGGTTGGAGGGTGGCTACTTAGTATCAATCGCGAAAAAAAAAACGTTATTCATGTGATTTCCCCTCCGTTCTAAGACATGCACAAGAGGAACATCTATGTGAATGGAAGGCACGTATTGGAAATCCTCGGTTTTTCCGAATCCGTATCGATTCCCGTACTAGGTATTATTAGCTGGTACTTCTTAGCTGGCGTCAGGCAATTTACTGGCTGCCGACTCCATAAATTCTCCCGTCGAGGTAATTTAATTACACAAATTGAAACATCACATGATTCTGGGTCCAATGTTGTCTGTTCATTCACCCCCTCTTTTGTTCTTCAATATCTCTACAGAGCTTCTCAAACAAAGCCTGAAATGCAAGATCATGGAGAAGGTCAGAGTGTTCTTTAAGGCAAAATCCAAGGAATCCTCAGATATTGCACCGGGAAAAGTGATGACTGATTATATTGGGTGCGAAGCAGAGACTAATGATAAGGAATTAATAGTATGACTCGCCCTGCAGAGTAAATCAAATCTCGGGATTATGTTCTGAGATCAACGTTCGAGCTCCGTCCATCATCAGCAGGTATATACTGAGTCCGGGGCCGTTGGCTCTTCTGGCAATAAGGCCGACTGGCGGTATTGATATCGATTCTACTCAGGGTGGTAAGTGTGGCCTCGTTATTGTATTCATAATACGCGTTTACCTATCCGTATTCAATCTCACATGTAGATGGCGTGAAGATCACGTGTAGTCATCATCTGTCACTCGCGTCCGAAGGCTGTTTGTGTGACAGACATGTGGAGATACGAAGTCCCTCAGAATTTATCAATATTTGGAGGTGACTAACTATAGGTGAAGGTCTGTGCGACTGACAAAATATCGGCAAAATCCTAGTTGACATTTTCTTTTCTTTCTTGTGTGGGAAGAACCCCCCATACATGATAATTATTTTGTCGTTTACCGTCAGAAAGAAGACTGACAACGTCATTTTAATATGACATCGTTGCGGGGGTAGTGCCGGGAAACTCTGAAACTACCTGGCGATAAAATAGCCAGCCAGCTAATTGATCAGGTACCCACTTAACCGCGGAGATCCCACCCTCAAGGTCTGAAACATTTAGCGACATCCACTTAGACTGATCATCTCGCTAATTTGTAGCAGGTAGATCATCGCGTGGCTACAGCCTCGAAATAAATTAACGCCTACTATTCCCTGCATTTTCAAAAAGTGCTGGGGGTATCTTCAGTATACATACCCCTGTCCAAGCCCCACTAAACGTCTAAGCCTTCCGCGATCTCAAAACAAAGGAACAATAAGTTAGAAGTCATAACGTTGCATAGATACCCCACGTATTCTCTGTCCCAGTAGGCGGCAAATGTCGCAAACTGAGTGGTGTGTTTAGGTACATATCTAGTACATACATGTAGGTTTTATGTCCATTGCGTTTTCGAACAAGGATTGAACCAGCCCCTGGGGAACTCACATGAAATAGTGTACATACCTATACTTAACGCTCACATGTCCCAAAGGTTCTGCAACAACATCTCAAGGGTTTGGTAGGCCGAGGCCAGTCCCTGCAGAATTTTGTTTGGAGTGCGCAGCGGGGATAATTTGAGTTTACGGGATCGCTCAATCACATGGATGGTAGCGAAAATAAAAAAACGATATTTGTCACGTGCATGGTACGCGCAGTTATACCATCAAGGAGCTAACCGCCAGGACTTTGTAATCATAAATTATCACTCGATCTCTGATACGATTCCTCAGCACTTACGCCGCACTTCTCGTTTAATTATAGTTAAGGAGTCTTGTGGGTTATCCCGAATACGGTTAATTAGCTAATATATGTAGTTTCTTTTTTGCACTGCCCTGTTCGCAGGGTGGAGGCACTAGAGAACTTCGCGGGACAGCGCCGCAGCTGGTGGCATAAGGAAAGCTCCTTATCGTTGCTTTTTCATTTATATAACTAGATATAGATATACGAGTGAAGAGCAGAAAGTGCCTCCCAGATAGAGGGCGCTAGCCGGCCTAATATCCGAAAACCGACTCCCGGCCGAGGCTTTGGCTTGGATAAACGGTTTTGTCTATCAACCTATAAATCAGGAAGCGTTAGCTAGAATAGGGCTTCTGATTTATGTCCAATGAGAGTATAGGATCGAAGGAGCTAAGTATATATACATATATACACAATATAGGCAAAAAGATACGGGGGGGGGGGTTTACCAGACGACAGAAAGAATGTTTCATTTAAGCTCGGGACATTAGTGATGTGGTTCAGTTCAGCGCAGAGTTTATAATGCGCAACATTTCTTTTTCCTACCCAGGTAGTCATTATTCATTGTACTACATACGTATCAGGACAGACAGGGTCAAGCTCCGAGACATTAATGAATGAATCATAACCTACGTCTTTCCCTTCCTCAGCTAGTCATCCTTTGACTCTAAATGCATGCTTGCGGCTCTAGTTGTAGTCATTCAGGCCCCAAGCGGAGATATAATAGAGGATCTTTGATAACAATGTATGCTGGTATAGCGTAGAAATGAAGGATAAAGAAATAGAGAATACCAGCCAGCTCTATTTATAGAAATATTCTAAATAGGTATGCAGTAACGATAAGAAAACGCATAGACGAAAACCTCTAAACTCCGTTTCCCGGACCCTCCATACTCTCCCCTGACAAATGAAATAACATAAAGCAAAAAAAAAGAAAATGAAATTGAAAATAAACCGCAAGCTCTCTAAGTTGCACACCGGAAAACGAAAATCGATAAACTAGACAAAGAAAAAAATACTATTTGGCATCTGATTCCAATATCACCCAAGACTGGAAACGACCATAACTTCAACGGAAAACAACTTACCAAACTCGATGAGCTTTCTGGAAAGCTCGTCCTTCTGGAACCCATCGTTCCTAACACATATGAGTGCTACCGGTCGGAAGTCTTTCTCTGAGATAGCCTTTGGCTTGCAAAGGTCTTGCCAATCTTCCGACTCCCACCACTTAGCTGCTTCCCCTTGGGATGGTTTCTTGACTGGCATTAGTAGAAATTTCAAGACCCAAGTGACATCCAATGGTGAGCGATTTCCGTCGTACTCGTCAAGATAACCCTTGAGGATATCAGCCGGGCCATTTCCGGAGGGTTTAATGACCGGTGTGGAAGCTATCATTTGCTTAAATTTTTTGACCGAAGGGTGGTCGTCCCAACCATGAAATATCTGCCCCACTCCGTGAACTTCACATGGGTGAGCAACAGAGGCGGAACTATATTCACCAACACAGATTGCCGTCGGCTTCTGGTAGGCAGGACGATTTGTGATGTGTTCCATTCGACTATTCAGAAAAGACCCCCAGCCGCTATTTCCAGAACCTAGGGACTTGTTCTCCCCTTCTGCGGGTGGTGCACTGAAGACTGTCTCAATCTCAGCTGCAGAAAAGACTGGAGATGAAAGATCGTAGACAAGATGGGCGCAGAGAACAGGCCATTTAAAATGGCGACGCTTTCGTTCTCGGGTCGTAGGAGAGAGAGCTTGTTGTGATGAGGCCTGGGAGAGGACTTGAACGGCCTCAGGATGGTTCATTGAGTTCATGCTTGAGATTTTTATATTGCTCGACGTATGTGTGTGTTTTAATGTATGTGTTTGCTTGTTGCCTGTTGCATTTATCTAGATTTTATAGAGATTTTGTTCGCCTTTTATCTAAACAAATGTGTTTCTACTCGTATGCAAAGTGTGTTGGTGCCTTGAGCTAGGTCAGTTAGCGTTCGGAATAGCTTAAACAAGCTCTGACTCTATGGCCATGGGTAGCCAATCAACCGGGACGGCCGGTATATGCAACATACGGAATTACCACTGATCTCCAGCTAGTGACATGAGCAGGACGAGGCGGTTCTGGTGTTTCTTTTCTTTTCTTTTGTCCGTTCCTTCGTTGTGCAGCCATGTTTGCGGCGTCCTGGCATAACAACAGCATATTCTGGATCATTATATTGGAGTGCAGTCAATAGTGGGTAGGAAGATGAAGGAAGAACTCCTCGGTCTGCCTCGTTATTTGTCTCTTGCGTACCTCTTGCCAACTTTGGTGGCGCATTTGCTCTTGGCTCCTCAGCTAGTTAGCCTTGTGCAACATTATAAACAAACACTAGACTCTAGAGTTCTAGAGTACAATATCACCTTTCATTCTGGTTCGTACAGCAATCAAACTAAGCTTGAACATTAGTATGAATTGACGAGCCGCATATATTAATCGAGGCTCAAACTTCGGTGCGCATTCCTCTCTCACCTCGTCTCCCGGTTCCATGACAGCGGGATTGGTAACCCCCTGGCCCAAGATATCGAACATTCATTACCGGTTTCCTGGTATCTCGTTTGGTATGGAAGTCCACAAAACAAATATAGTCTACGCCTCTTCCGACATAGTTACTCTACCTGAGTTCGGCGACGAGTAATCAATTTAATATCTCCCTCAAGTAAATCCAACTGATACCATTTGCCAAGAACTTTAGTACTCAGTTCTATTTGTTTTTGTAACTGTTGAAAGTTGTCCAAGAATTTCTGTTCATAATATCAACTGGGACACATACATAATGAATAAAAGAAAAAAGAAAAAACAACTGGGACACATTTACCGGAATACATAACATGTATTTGTCCCTACATACCAGAAGTGCTAAAATGGCCATATCCACCCTTGACGAACTTCTCAAACAGTCACCCACCCGGGCGGTGCACTATCAGGTTCGCGAGATCTTCACGCCGTGAAGGTGGAGGTAGATGAAGATAAGGGTTAGTTGTACCTGAGGTGACGTGATCGCAGGCAGTGAAACACCAGTACCTCTAGTCCAATGATGTAGCAACCAAAACAAATAATATAACCCCACAATCACTGTACAAACTGGCAAGAGTTCAGGATCATTCTTCAAATCAGTATGTTTACATCCTAATAATCGCCTTGCACAAGGGTCTCTACATAAGAGCGCAACCGGTTGCTATGCCGAACACCGGGTTATTTTGGTCCTCTTCCGTGGATATTCACATATGTACTTACTCTACACGTACACTCTGACCACCGCGTTTCCTTCCATTCTTTGCCCTAGCCATCTCAAGCATAGAGCGAGCCTCCTTTCTAGATAATCGAGTACGTATTGTAGTAAGCGTGGTTGTAGCCGTCGGAAATGAGTCTCTTAGGCCTAGGGGGTCTAGGGGAATTGATGGGGCTGTGTACCGAAGGCTCAAGGTAATGCATGCAGGAGAAACGTTATGGCGGGAATTGATCCGTGTTGGCTGTTCAAAATTGGAACATAAAGACTCCAAATGCTCTCTAAATCAGGTATATATAGAATTTTAAGCATTATTGTGGTGTTTTTTCTTGAAGATGTGGGAAGGTTAGTTACTAACCCCAATAATCAGAACGCGCTTACTCACCAGCGCTGTATTACGTGCGCCAGGTATGTACCTCTGGGGAACGTCGTGTCTTGCAAATACATGTACATAGATGCCTTAACTCTGCCTTGTTTTTTTATAATTTTAAGCAGGTTATACCATAGATCGCTCCAGGTACTTAGCTAGCGAATCATAGTACGGGATTTAGGGAAAGTGACTCATTGAGATTCATTTCAACCTCCAGGCCGTGGATGTGTAGATACTCAATGACAATCATGGAGATGCAGATTCCATTAGGTATTGCATGCATACAAGGAACCTTCCGATTGCTAACCCCCAAATGCAGCTAGAGTAAGCCTTATTCATACTTTATTCTGGACAATCGACTTCAATGTAATGCCTATTGGCTCCATCCATCATTTATTTAGCCTTCGCTAAATCGCATTAATCCGCTCCTCACTACTCAGAGCCAATACAAACTATGTTTGTAATCCGTAAAGACATTGTTAATACTCCGAGCCCTCACGGACCGACCGAACTGAAACCGTCGCCTGAGATCTCTGAGCTGCCTTTCAATTTTTTTATCCTTAAGATCGCTTGTTTGCTTGCGCATTAATTAAACAGTCGAATTTCCTTGCAATCCAAATGCTTACTAAAAATCTCGACCATTTAATTAACGACTGAGTACTCCATCCCCACCTACATACAGTAAATGTAAACCCTTTGAACTGGGCCCATAGTGGTGAGTTTAGGGAATGCCGTCCTTGCGGGAATCCCGGTGAGTGCCGAAGAACGGGGTTTCTGTGTGAAACCTATACCTGAGCTAAGTCCCCGGAGTAACTAGTATCGTATAAGGTAGTGACCGTAACCTCAGGAATTAAAATGTAGAGAATGCTTATTTTATTTTATTGAAACTCCGAGTGCCCTAATTATTAAATGTAGTAAATTTCGGTATTTCTATAGCTGCCGGCGGTGCGGTAGTTTCAGTCTCGGTCTTAATGTATGTAGTTTCCCCAGATTGTATGCATGTAAGACAAGCGATTTAGTCTTCGAGTAAACTTGTGTTTAGAGTGGTCTTTGTGAATCTTCACCAATTGACCGAGGGCGCACATGTTCCTAAACCTCATTATAGAAATAAAAGCTGCAAATCCATCATAAACCCTGCACCCTCGGTTAACTAGTATCTTCCCCGCGTTCTCCATATGTCAGTTTTAAGGAGATCTCAAGCGCAAAAATATTTACCACCTATTCTAGACTTACAAACATCAATCGATAAGACAATGCCTCCTTCCCCTATGCCCGCCGTCGATACCTCAGACCTACCTACACGAACCGGCCTGCGACCGGAGGACCTAGCGACGGCCTACACCGATAAAGCTCACGAGCGTCAGATTTTGAAGGAACGGCTTGCTGCGGCATTCAGGTTATTTGCAAAGTACGGGTTTGATGAAGGTGTTGGTATGTGTGCTTTTTCAGTACCATGGCCCTGGGAAGCGAGAGTGGGCGGAGCCATAGATAATAATAGTAACTCATGATTTCTTACCTGGACTTCGTGCTAATTCTCGAACTCGTGTTCTCCAGCGGGTCATATTTCTTTACGGGTAGGGCTAATCCCCCGCCCCGTTCTAGAATATCTAGAACCTCACTAACCATGTACCCTGCAAAAAGGATCCTATCGATAAAACCACATTTTGGGTAAGTATATGTGCATCTACAATCGTTCATCGTGGGCGGATTTCGCCTAATATGATCGGACCTTAGGTAAACCCACTTGGCCTCCACTTTTCCCTCATCAAAGCAAGCGACCTCATCCAGGTAGATCCAAAAGGCAAAGTAATCGCCGGCGGTGCGAATCGCCGCTTAAATCAAGCAGCCTTTGCTATTCATTCAGCCATCCATGAGACGAGACCTGATGTGGCTTGTGCCTGCCATTCACATTCGATTTATGGCAGGACGTTCTCAACTTTAGGAAGAGAGCTGGATATGATTACACAGGATAGTTGCTCGTTTTACAACGTAATTCATTGATATCCTATCTTTTAAAAATATGCTGATCATCTCGTACGGTAGGACCATGTCATCTATAGGAACTTTAAGGGCGTTGTTCTTGAGGAAGAGGAGGGGATTAATATTGCACAAGCCCTCGGGGATAAGAAGGTATTGCTCCGTCCTTACATCTCCGCGACTAATCTAACATTTCATAAAATAGGTTGCATTACTCCAAAATCACGGAATTCTAAGCACAGGGAAATCCATCGAAGAGGCGGTTTTCTGGTTCGTTTCGATGGAGAAATGCTGCCACACCCAATTGATGGCTGACGCAGCCTGTGCTGGAAGAGGCGGAAGCCCGATCAAGATTGCTGAGGAGGAAGCAGCCACAACGTATGTTTATATCTCCGAATCCCCTAACAGGAAAAACGGACTGACCCAAATCACTGTAGTCATAAGGTGATGGGATCAACTATGTATGGGAGGTTGTCAGGACTAGCTCTTTTTGATATGATTGAGAATGAGACAGGAGGACAGTACAAACTCTAGAGTAAGGGGGGATATGCCCTGCCCTTGCAGGCTAGAACCTATGTTGCATGTACCTAATTCCAAACCACATCTGCGGTCGCTCACTTTTACTTTTGCGCAAATCATGCCAATGGAATTAATCATCCAACCAATGCACTTTTCGTCAAATTAGGAACATGTGATGAAAGTTCCACTGTGAACTAATGTGCAAGCAGAACGCTGGTAAAGATAGGGTCATTTCATGTACCGATGTAAGGTGCTGCGTAAAATGATGTCAGAGGTCAGAAAGGGAGTTAGATAAAGGCGAGGCAACTATTGTATTGCCAAGCCAGCGCGCGTATTCCCAATCCCGAGCCTGGGCTGTGGAATGACAGAAAACAACTACGAGTCATACATGCTTAAGGCTGCCATGAAGTACCCGTATATATTCGCTCGCCTTCTCTACCCCAAGCATACCCCCATTTCTTTTCGTTCTCGTTGTCCCCTTTGTCGCTGCAAACAATTTTCATAAAGTCGCTACAGCCCGGGAGACCCTCTGGGTACGTACTTAGCGAAAGCAGTAAGTCCTATATTATCCTAAGCCATAGTTTAGGCTACAAGCCTTTTTGAAGATTCGGGGATAAAAGGCATAATCTGCCCCAGCTTCACCGGAAAGGCCCCTCTGCCTGCATACCTATATGCACCTAAAAAGGTCGCATAGGGGAGAGGCCCCTTTACAACCTTTGGGCCCAGTTATTCTTATTATCCTGACATAAGAGGAATCTCGGCATTAGCAAGCTTTTACAACAAGTATCATCTTAGAATGCACGGGCATTTTATTGATGCTTCCAAGGCTAATAATGGTTGCATACGCCGATAGGAAAAACAAGGTACATATGTATGACCACTACATCTACATGTAAGTGGTCGAAATGCTTGGTCTAAACAGGTTGATACTCCTCACTTCTAAAGGGTTTTGAACAAAGGAAACGTATCACTGACTGGCGCATGATGATGCATGTAAGGAGGCCAAGATAACTGAGTTAAAGCATATTGGGAACCGGAGAGGAGTCTTGGGCGAGGGCGCAGGGAAAGAGGCTAATGATGGTGGTACTATTAGACCCAAGGTAGAAAATCACCCGGGAATATTCTTCATCGTATCCTCACGTTTGGAAGCATGAATATCTTCTAATCGTAGAGAACCCGGAGTATTTCCGTTCTTCAAGCCATTATTCCCGATTGATTACTCTGGATAAAAGGCGCAGCAACCACCCTACTGCCTATGATCGAATATAGGCCGCCCTGCTACGATTGGAAGATTTTAAAAATTATTCGTCTCCGCCGATTTAATGAAATACTATCTTACCTTATGCTTTTGAAGCCCGGATGGCATTATCAAAAACTGGGACAAAACATCGCTAGCCCAATTATGGAGTATTTGGTTATTTTAACTTTATCCAAATTATATAAGCAGATATAAGCTGACATTATTCAAAACAGGGTGTACCAAGTAAGCACCCGTTACAATATTGGTTGCGATGGCCAATCAAATAAATTTTGGTGAGAACGGTGAATAGTAGCCTGTAGGGATACGGCGGGTGACAACTGTAAGGGTACTCTTGTTCACCAGTCAGTTTGGGGGAGGAATCAGCCCCGCTACCTGATTTTGGTGGACCTTACAGCCGACGTCCGCCTTTGCAAAGTTATTCTGAGGCCCCGTTTGGTTTCAAAGAAAAGCGACCCATGAATCGTTAGTGGGAATAACAACCAAAACCATAAAGCTACGGGTTGTTTGGTTGCTATTACTTCGTGGTGTTGAATTGTTCTGGCCGGCTTGTTTGGTTATTTGGGCATGCGCATTGTGGCGCTCTTTTTACCATCTGAAATTTGGTGAATTTCAAATTGGGGGTATTCTGCTGCTTCAAGCGTGGTACAGACTAAAATCAATAGTCATTGCAACTAAATGGGGCCTCAATCGCGCATAAACCTAAACCGTCTGTTTCTCAAATTTTCTACCCTAATATAAATACAATCAAATGAGCCCTTAATGAACACATAAAGTGTCGAATCCAAGAATCTCAACTTTCCTAAGCCATTACGCCCTGTTGAAGATGGGTAATCCAAATCCTTCGTATTTCCGGTGAGGTGACGGTAAGAATCATTCCCAGTACATAGAAGTAAGGCAGAAAAACTTCATACTTAATTACTTTCAACTTGGCCTAGCAGGAGTTAAAGACCTTACTAGCGGTTAGAAGGTGCGCCCCCCACACATCCCAACTGTTAGGCGGTCAATAGATTAATTATTCATCATCTTGTGAGTGGATAGACCCCCAAAACCCTAGGACCAGTCGAAACAACGTCTGTATCAGCTGGTTACAATCTGAGACAAATAGTGCTATTGCAAATTATTTACTACAGAGATATACTTGCGTGTTAATTAAGACCTCAGAATTCTTAGTAGCAACGGCCTTACAAAACCCAGGACTTAATTAACACACGTGTACAAGAACAAAATCATAAGAGAACGGAAGGTCCTGGTGCTCTTGACTGCTCTCCCTAATCTGGGACTTTCTCACCCTATGGCAGACCAATCCGTTTGGCTAGGCAAGCATCGGAACGAAGTAGGGAAAGCATCATGCTCTTGGGGTGTAAGAAATTTAAATTCTGGTGGCAAAGCGTCATTGTCTCAAAAAGCTCAAGCCTCTTAGAGCCTCGATGAGTAGGATTGATCCATGGGAGTTTCTTGCTTTAGCAGAACTAGAGGATTTCTCTAAAGGCTTCTAGCTACGCCACTGTGTCCTTTTCACCTCTAAGATTTCACGCCTCCCACTCACAATAAGAGTTATACTCTAGCCAACTGCTCCTACCCCCAGAAATCAAGGTTAAGGTTCTGGCAATGGGCATGAGCAGAGCTAACTCGAACAAATCGACCTCTGCGAATGTTTATTAACTGAGATCGATTGGGAAAGATAGGTGGCCGAGATAAACTCTCGGAGTGGAAATAGTCGAACGGTTGATTCAATTAAATCTTTATCCCACTAATTTTGCGACTTATCAGCCTGATATTCCTTTTTCGGTCCTCAGGATATCTTTTAAAGACATTAAAGCTCCAAGCCTAAGGGCACTTTGAAATGGCCATTCCGCTGGACACCGTATCGCCCATATGAGCAATGCCGGCGCAGATATCAGTTGCGCAGAATCTTAGCGGAAGTAAAGCCGATATCTCCTTTGCCGCCCTCTAGATGCTTGCTCACTTGATTGAAATCCCCGCTGACACCGCTTGTCAATAAACATATATGGCGCATGAGAAGAGTGCGTAAACCAGATGATCCGTGACCAATATAGAAGGGGAATGGCTGTTTGACAAATCTTCACGTTCAAAATTTAGCGTGGCTTCCGTGAAACCTTTTTGGCTGAGATGTGTTTACCTTCTCTTGCTTCTTTCTTGCACTATATCCTCCGCAGCTCGTGCAAAGGAAAAGCGAAAAGATCCCATAACAGGAATCTTATCCAGGTGTGTGAATGTTCGAGCCAGCTCAGCTTCGAAACATTTCGAACTTTCCAATCCTCCCAGATTGAGCCTTAGGCCAGCTCTGTCCAAACGCCTACCATGAATCCATACAACCCTCTCTGCTCCCGGCCCCTTTATTACCACACCACACCCACCCACATCACCACACTACCGCCCTACCATCTCACCACACCACCACTCCTTTTCCCTCTGTGGCACTGACACTGTAATCATGATCCATCACTCGTAGTCGCCTTACCCTTGCAGCACGATTACGACATGGAACCACGCTGGCCGCTCATCCTCATCCGACCTGATATGACAGAAGACGATTAATTGCGCAGCAGAGGCGTTGTAGTTTTGTTTCAAACCGGATTTGGTTGAAGGTCGAGGGCTATGTTTATTTGTGGGTGTTGGGATGCACGCCTCAGTGTGATTCATTCATTAGTTGGCTTCATTGGTTGATTGATTGGTTGGCTTGGCGGTAACGAAGGCGGTTGGCGCCTGATTGCACACTCGCGCCCACGCCGTCGTCAGGCAACGACGACAGGTGAGTGCTAAAGACCCAGCCAGGGACGTAGTAGCTAGAGAGAGGGTGGTTAAGTACGCACTGTGATTTACAGTTGTTCATTGCATGCGCTTGTACTTTGGGGGTACTTGCACTTGGTACTAGCTAGCTGCCAATGTCTAGAGCTGTCCTTCCTAGAAGCGCTGTCATAATGAAGTTGGGAGTGGGGGCTTGAGCTTATATGTGTAATTATTCTTCTTATCCATTGTTATCAAATTGCTCTAAGTAAAGTGCAGCTTACGCACTTTTTTTTTCTTTCTTTCTTTCTTTCTTTCTTTCTTTCTTTCTTTTACTTTGGCGGGGGGGTATGTACATACATACGAAAGTTCGCAACAGCCAATGATCGGAAAACCTGTTTTCGCGCGGATGCCCCACCTATTCATCCAGAGTCTTGATGCTTCTTCCTACCCCATGTGATGGAGGGGTGTTTGTTATGATGTGTGTGTGGGGGGGGGGGGGGGGTAGACGGCCAATCCCGAAACACGGGTCGGTTCGGAATCTTGTTATACTCAGACGTACAGCTCAAAATTTTAAGTCTGTCCGGTTTGGTACTTGGTTGCTACGAAGCTTTATGCGTACCAACCGAGTACCAAACCGGACAGACTTGAAATTTTGAGGAGTGGTACGTACATTAAATCTCGAATAATCGACTATCCCCGTATTTGTATGTGGGTACGTGGTAGGTAAGTCCGAACCAGGGCAACAAATCAAACTTCACGCAGACACACGAACTCAAGATTGAATGAAGTGGAGATGGTGGATTTAATTTGTCGGTGCGAGTACCACTTGGCTCAATTATGGCAAAGAAACAGAAGCAACAGCCAAGCTGCGAGAGCTGCAGGTTTTTTTTCCTTTTTTTTTTTTTTAATTTCTATTGGGCCAACGTCCCTTCCTTATTCGGTCAAGTGGCAGTATAATGTATAATATTCGTGGGAGACAAGACTGTGCCCGTACGTTGTGGGAATATATGTCGGCGTATACTATATTAGAGAGATGTTTGGAGCAACGATCGGTATCCCTTCGTCTGTCAGTAAAACGCTAAAGCAAATTTTGCGTGGCTTTACTAATTAACAGATCCCATTATCAAATAGTATACCTAGTACGTAGGTCTCGCATACGAATTTAATCCCTCCATTATAGGGGGGGGGGGGTCAGCGTTGACAGCTTAAGGGTCATATAAAGAGGCACAGAGGCGAATACAAAACACCAAAATCAAAGCTGTCACATCTCGTTCGTGGGCGAAAACGGCTATAGCCGAGGTCCGGCAGGGCAGGCTATGACGCGTATACGAATACGTAAACGTAAACGACACGTAGTATGTATGACGCATCACGTTTGTGTGCTGTGGAAATTGGGTTTTTTTGTTTGGTTTTGTGTGCATGCATGCGGCATCACGGGTATAGCTCATATCTGGTGCAGGAGACGTACGTAGCTCTGGAGAAAGGTGTGGGGTGTAGAGTGGGAGAGGCGGATGCTTCTTTTGGTACATACTCGCTGGTATCGATATAATATAGAATACATAGAGTTGGTCCAATAATATACTCTGTATATACATACCCACCTAGCTACAACCGCGGTCACGGAATATCACTCGCATTCAATACGTTTGGTGAATCTCAGTTCCAAATTTGCAGATATTAGGCAGTTAACTCGAAGTATACACTTGATCCGTGAGCTACGGACATATCTCCAACCGGTACCGTGCGGATGTCATATCTCGTGGCCGGTCTGCTGGGACGCGGAGTGTTGCCCCCTGGGAAGTTGTTGCTGGACAGATAGCTAGCTAGGACGGTGTGATGATATTAGGGGGATGTATGTACTTGTGTGTGCGTGGTGGAATGCTTTGCTGGCTGTGGAGGGACGGCTGTCTGCTGTTGAGGGCGGATGTATTTTGCATCTCTGGGGTGGGGGTGGAGTGGTATGTGTAGATATGGATATACAGAGAGTCACTTATATATAAACCCGCCGACAAAAGCCCGACTTGGCCATGGCAGCATACTTCATACATACCTTGAAACCACACTCAACAAAACACAACATACACACATCTCACCAACAAACCGCACAGGGCCAATACCTTCTTATCCCCGCTAGGTATCCCATCCAGCTGCATGAAAGATCCATCAATGCCCTAAATAGACAGAGCACCTCCTGCATCTCCTTAGTCACTGTAGCCATATCCCACCGAAACGATTGTGAACAGAACCAGCCCACCACACTGTAAACATCGGTCTTCATCGTCATGGTTTATGTTAGTTACATCCTTGGCTGTTACGTGTGACATAGTACGTTGGTAGGCTTTAGTGTTTGATAGCAGAGAGAGTGGGATACTACATGTAGTTGAGCGGGCTTCCAAGTTGCTCGAGTCGTTGTCTACTCCGGCTATCACGAGTTAGTGTCTGTACGTGTGGGAGTAAAATAGTAGAGCCTACTAGCAGGAAAACAACTACCCCCCCCCCCCCCGTGCTTAATCTACAGACTCCAGGCTTCTACCACAATACAGCAGCGCCCAACCACGCCTTGAAGCCCCCCCCCCCCCCCCCACGTACAGGAATAATAACGACACCCCACACACAACTAACTAAGCACCCACGCCGACGACTCCACTTTTCCAGTGCATTGACATCCCGAGCTAGGGACAGAGATAGACATACATCCAGCCAAGCTGCAATTACTCTAGCTCTGGCCGGCCAGCCATGTATCGTAGTTATCGCTCCATCAAGCTCAAGTACTCGTTCACCAGGGAATCGATAGCTATAGATACGCATGGCCGGTACCAGCTCCCTCGTATCCAGCCAAATCCACGCATGGTACATCACTCACTCGCCTTACCCAGCTCGATTCCAACCCGCCCATAGCGCCCCTACCAAGTAGTATTAACCAAACTGTCCATATACAAGTAATATACAGTCGTGCCCAACAAGTCCCCGCCGTTTCGCTCGAGTCAACCACCCGCGACACACCCCAAATATCAACGAAAAAAAAAAAAAAAAACCAAATGATAATATATTTAATACATAAAATATAGAAGTGTTTAATAGGATATAAGTGAATCAAAATGTGGCCAGAGTTTAAGATATCCACTATTTGCAGTCAGAAATTCACCATTTCCTTTTAGTCATGAATCTACCAACTCATTCATATTTGATGGAAGATTTAAACCCTACCTCTATTAGAACTATGATTTAAAATATATGTTTAATCTAAGGTGCTCTCTGACCAAAATTTCATAGTATTTTGGGAGTATATTACGTATTTTCATGTATGGATTACAAAATAAACATCTGTTGATCTAACACAAGAAATTCTTTATTATTAATAGTTGAAGCAATTTCTAAGCATAGATTAACAACACATAGAAGTATATTAATACTTTTTGTTTCACCTCAGTCTAACAAGCTCAAATATCTACTCTCAATTTAATATATTAACATTTGATTTTATACTGTTGTTTTTAGTGTTTTGATATAGATGTCACAATTGTGCAAAACAACAAAAGCTAATCACCATTTTCCAATAGTATGCCATACATACAAAACACCTACGAGAACCCTTAAAACACCAAAAGGTTATATACTGAGAGTACCTTATGACGGAGATAAGCTCTTTATTACAATCCCAAATGATAAGGGCTAATCTTTCTGTGTGAAAGTAGATAAGATGGTAAATTCCTTACCAAAAAGTAAATGTATTATTTCTAGCATTAGTTGGAGGCCATAGTAATTTCTAGTCACATATTTAATTTCCTTATATGCTATCAAACATTACTATGTATTCTCTATCAATTATTTTGTCTATTGGTTCTTTCGTTGATATTTGGGGTGTGTCGCGGATGGTTGACTCGAGCGAAACGGCGGGAACTTGTTGAGCACGACTGTACATACCGACCACCAAACCCCATATCATCACTCACAATCGAACGAATCTTCGGTCACCCCCACCCCCGATATACAAACCACACCTAATCAAGCATACCATCCCACCACCCCCCGCCCACCCCAACCATCACGCACCATCACTCGCGCAATACAAGCACCCCCCCCCCCCCAAATACACGTCCACCACAACCAGCACAGCCTACAACATCCCCGCACCACCTCATGTCTGCATCATCACATCTCACTCGAACCCTGCGTGTAGTCAAATCAAGGTTTCGCCATGTCTCTCGACGTCCCACTCATTTTAGATGTATACATGTGCTGTACTATTTCCTTTAAGGATCGACGCGGTTTGTAGTAGTGGGCTATAGTGTATACTTCATTTACATGTAACATCACTCAGGCGAGCACAGAGTGTCACTCGGGGTTGGTCGTCAACTCTGGGATAGAGTAGATATTGAAAAAGCCATGTGCTGGTATTTACTACCCAGGCCAATGGCCCCCATAAAACATGAAAACCTCAGGCCAAAGCCATCTGCCAAATCATCCACCCCCTCACAAACCTCACTTAGAAACAGAAAGGAAAAGAAAACCCGTAGAAAAGAAAAAAGCTACCTAACTACCTACACTACCTAAGACTACCTAACCCCCCCCCCCCCTTGCATACCCCCCTACTCAACCTCCCTATCACACCCTTCCCTCCCCCACCTCGCCTGCCCCCATCCCTCCACCGCCAACCTCCTCCTACACTCCACCGCCTCCCTCAGCTCCGTAAACTCCAGCACCACCTCCCTCCCCCGCCTCCTCCCATCCGCCGCCCTCTCGCTCTCCCCCTCCAACAACCAAAACGCAACCTTTCGGCCACCCACTTCCTCCGCCACCCTCTGCAACCCAACCTCACACGGCACGCAGTTGAGTATCAACACTCTACTCGCCCCATACCTCACCACCTGTGTCGCAATATCGCGATCCAGCGCCCTTACCGGCTTCTCCTTCCACACAAACTCGATGCCGGACGCGCTTTGCGACGCCCGCGACCGCATAAATGATGCTGCATCGTGGGGGCGAACGAACCACAGGAAGGCAATAGAGGCCTCGGAGGCAATGTGGACAGACTCGATGGGGCCGCCGCAGACGAGGTCGAGGAGGCCTACTACGCTTAGGGGTTGGCCGCGGAAGCGGATAAAGATACCGCGGGGATCGCGCTGGGAGGAGGTGATGAGTTCGTCGATTTCACGATCGATGGGGGTTGTGGTGGTGATGCGGTCAAAGAGGGAGCGTAGGGGTTGGGGCGCGGGCGGGGGCGGGGAGGAGAGTGCGGGGCTGGATTGCTGTGAGGGATCGGCGGTGGTGCGGATGGTGAGGCTGGCGCGGGAGGGTTGCGGGCTGTCGTCTTGGTCGTCGGCAGGGCGCTTGGTGCCTCGGGTGGTTTTAGGCGATATCGGGGTCTGAGGCTTGATGGCCGCATTGTTAGAGTTTGCGGCCACATTTCCATTCCCGCCTCGTACTTGAAACGCGTCGTCTGAGGATGCCCGGCGGCCATTAATCTGTCCGAGCAGACTATCGATCCTATCATTGAGATGGTCCTTGTCAATTCTCAGAGTATGGATCTCTCCCATCATCCTTCTCGAGCGCTCCTCGAGGGCCTCAACTTCGTTCTTCAGCCCCTCATTTTCCTGAACCTGTCCCTCTACTCTTCGAGACAGATATGTGTTCTGCTCCCCCAGTTTCTTGTTTGCCGCCTCGAGCTCCATGGACCGTGCAGTTGAGACTGCAGTCTTCTCGGCCCTAGAGAGCTTGATGCTCAGCGTCGACAGCTCGGTCTCGAGGCGGTCTCGCTCACTCTGCACTGTCTGGAGTTGCTTCTCGAGGTCTTTTGTGGATTCGATGAAGCTTTTATTCTCGGCTGCGAGGCGTTCGGCCTGTTCGCTGTGTGCCTTTATGTCAAGCTCCTGGAGTCTGTTTTTCTCCTCGAGTTGGTCAACATTTGCCCCAAACGTCTTGAGTGTCTCTCGAAGCTGTTGCTCAATTTGCTGTCTATCTGCCTCGGAGGCAGACTCATTCTTCTTGCCCTTAGCCTCTTTATCGAGCCGGGCAATAATTTGGCTCTTCAGCTCCTCCAGCTTCCCAATCCTAGTCTCGAGGGCAATATTCCTCTTGGTCGTCTCCTCATACTGCGCCTCAACGGCCCTGACCTCCGACATCAGATCCAGATTCTTCTTCTGCAGATCCACATTGGCCTTCTCGTTCGTCTTTGCCACTGTCCTCAGCACGCCAATCGTCTTGTCCTTGGCGGCAACGCTCCTATTCAGCGCTGCATTTCCATCCTCAAACGCCTTTAGCCTAGCCAGCAACCTCTCATTCTCTTCCTTCAGTGCCCCCAAATCCCCATCGTTGGGCGCAGCCGCCGCCGCCGCCTCCAATGCCCGCACCTTAGCAGTCAATCCCGCCCTCTCCAGCGCAAACCGGTCATTCTCGGCCCTTCGAGCCTCGAGCTCCAAGGCAGCAGTCTGGTACTGCCCCTCAAGAAATGCATACCTCTTCTCGTGCTCATCGCGTGCCCTCTCCCGCACATTCTTTACCTCTACCGTGAGGGCCCGCGATTTGGCTTGCGACGTCTCAAGCGCAAGAGTCAGCTTCCGCTTCTCCTCTGTGAGGGCGTCAACCTTGGCCGTGAGGGCTTCGAGCTGCGCCTCGCGGATCCCGTGGTCGATAGGTGACTCGCCTGCGGCGTCGGAAGAGGACGGGGACTTGGCGTTTATACCACCGGCAGCACCCTGCTGCGCGATGAACATGCTAGAGAGCAGGGCATCCTTCTCGACGATCTGGGTACGGAGGGAGGAGAGCTCGGACTGGAGAGCGTCGTGGCTAGAGCGGGAAAGGAGCTGCAGGGTCGAGAAGTCGGCGTCAAGGAGGTCCGGAGGAGTCAGGTCAAAGAAGGACCGTAGGGTACGGGGGGTTGTCTGCTGCGTTAGTGTACTGTGGCGGGGATGGGATGGGGGCAAGATACCATTGTTTGATTCCTGTGGGCTGATTGTTTGTTTGGACGGGTATTGTATGTATGTATGTATGTATGTATGTATGTATATATGTATGTATGTATTGTTAATTAAAAAAAAAAACAGTTTGGTTCTAACGATTCTGATAAGCTAGACTAGACGTGATCGATGCGATATGATGTGAACGAGCTGGCTTGGGGGGGGACTGGAGGGACTGGTGGTTAGAGTGGTCAGAGTGATATCTAGACTCAAAAAAACAATCAACTGTTTAACTTTCAGTTCAGTCCAGATTCAGTGTTTGGGGGGAATATAACGGTCTCTGCCCATTCCATTGAGATTCAGCGACTACCTAGCCTACTATGGATGACGCAGCTTTCAATGAACCCGTCTCGCCCGCTAGAAAAAGCACCAAGCGAGCGATGTATGTAGAAGCAGCAGAGATGGAGCTGAAGGATGAGGAAGAGGGGGAAGGGGGATGAAAGAAGGAGGGGGATGGGGACGTGGGGGGATGCAGATGAGTGAGGGGACTCGAGCTAATAAATTAATCTACGTTCGTCTACAGGCTGGGTTTGTCTACTTGGCTCTTTTTGCTCTTGTCTCGGGTCGCACAGATCGTCCCCCCGCTCTTTTTCGTTTGCAGGGATGCTAGCCGTTCGGAACTAAGAAAATGCCAGGGCCATGTTATGTATGTATCATACCTGTATTGTAATCATACATGGCTCCGCCTCTAATACAAGAGCCAAGCCCGCCGATCCGCAGGAGGGGGAATATAAAAAAAATGTATAACCTACTAAGAACCATATTTGGAGTGGTATAAACACTGTAAACGGTCGCTATCATCTCATGTGGTGGTTGGGATTGGATATATTTGTATCCCACTCGTCCTCGTCACAGCGATCACTCGGGCGAGTGATTGTCTGTGAATGGCATGATTTCGCTCGGGATTTTATGGGCCGCGGTTTATGCGCCTTTAGGGAGGCGACGGATTCGTGCTTTGAGACAAGCAGGAAATGTAGATGACGGTTGGTTGAGTTGTATCTTTGTCCTTTGCAGATGATCCGGGTCAGATTCCATAATTTTATTGTAGAATACATCTATTATATACAAATTTAGCATTTTTTGAAACTTGTCGTAGGTAGACCAGTCATAATCACCCTGAATGTGTATCGTCATAACCAGGACATCATGATTCTACATGTCTCTCTACACCTGAAGCAGTGCAGCTCTCACATGACGATGTTGAGACACCTGGCTAGGATTAGAGATGCTACGTATCTCACCTCTTATCTTATCATCAACCTCTCTCCTTCCCCATCGTCACCTCGGTGATAGCCATATATATATTCACGGAGAGAAATTGATAGAACCAATACTACGGTTCACACCCTCCCGTCAACGATCGAAATAGTCTGCATAGCCATGACGCCTTGGCACCGAG
Organism: Morchella rufobrunnea; assembly: GCA_024713595.1. NCBI lineage: Eukaryota > Fungi > Ascomycota > Pezizomycetes > Pezizales > Morchellaceae > Morchella > Morchella rufobrunnea. The sequence continues at coordinate 332,153 of JAMGYT010000014.1, forward strand.
TGATATCCCGTGTTTGACGCCTCTCTGGCGTGAGAGCAGTGTGGAGCGAATATAAATTCTCAAGTACATAGTTCTAGCAAAGATGTAATTTTAAATTATAATACAAAAGCGACGGCACGAGGTACTTATATCCTTACATGCCATGCTCCCACAACACAAAGACACTGCTAATCGATGGATGGAAGATTCAGTACGTAACACAGGGTCACTCTCCTACAGTCGAATGCAGGCCCATGTCCTCCAGGCCTTAGGGTTCACACAATTCTCAAATTTCTCTCGCAAAGCAGCAATGTATTCATAGTTTAAAGCTACATCTTAAAACAGTGCAAAACACAGAAACAAACAATCTCGCAAATGATCAAACCCCACAAACTAACCAAACCAGCCCAAACAACCATTTTAAAAATACGAAAAGGTAATACTAATTCCAGGATGGAGAATAAGGTGGGGATGAGGCTGGGGGGGGAGGTGGAGTCGACAGTTCCCTCTTGATGCGGCGCGGGGCCGGGGAAGAAGGCTCCGGACTGATGCGAGGAGGAGGGGACGAAGCTGGCTCCGGCTTGATGTAGGGAGCTGGAGACAAATCCTCTTCTCTCATGGCAGGAAGGCTCTCCCTAAGGGTACTCTCACGCTCCAGTTCGCCCAGGATACCATTGGCGTGTGCAGCGACCTCTCCTGTTGCAGCTGCAGCCTCTTCTGTTGTTTCTGGAACATCCTCTGCCACCGCTGCTAATAATCCATCCCTTGCTGCCTCAGCAACGCTATTCTCTGCCAACAACAACTCCACAGTGGTCGAACGGCCTTTAGACTTTGGAGGCAATCTGGACTTTGTTACGCGTCCTGTTTGTGTGGCCGTGAGTGGAGAATCCCGGCCTGGTGAAACTGACTTTCTGGCAGAAGATGCCATCCTCGATTTTGAGGCCTTTTTATCAGCCTTTTTTTGCGCTCGCTTAGTCTTCTTCCGATCCGCTTTCTCTCTACGACGATTTTCATCGGCCTGTTTGAGGATAGCCGCCACCTTGTCTGCTTCGATCCTTTCGGCCTCTTTAGCTTTTTGCTCCGCGGCCTTGCAGGCAGCTTCATTGTCGTTCTTATACTGCTGGAATTCGGCCTCGCAATACTCGGCGAGCTGTGCTTTTGTTGTTTTAGTCCCGAAATCGCACATCCTGGATGTTTCAATTATGCCATCGCATATGGCTTTGAGGCTACCGACGATACCATCTAACAGCTCACACCTCTTCAGCACAGCTACCATTATTTCGGGGTTTTCTTTTGACTTTATAGAGGCGTGATTACGCTCTACATTAGCCTCGTATAATAAGATAGAGTATTTTGAAAGAGTTGAAAAGGAATGCTGGGCCGATTCTGTAGCCTTTCCTTGGCTCTCCGCTCTTTTATACTTTGCGTCAACTTGGGTCATCCATTGAACTACCCTGTCATCCATGCGGAGATCTTTCTCCACTTTTAGAGCATCCTCTGCTACTCTTTGCGCTTTTTGCGCCTCGATGGCCTTCAGCTTCTCAGTTTCCAACGCTTTGTCCCGACTATCCAGTAGATCCTTCAGATGTTTCATTTGGTCTTTGTAAAATAGCTCATTTCCTTTTACTTGGCTTTCATAAGATTTCCTTATGTACTCCTCGTCGTATTTAGGGGGTACTATCATGATATAAGAAGTTAGTCATTGAGTTCAAACCATTAAAGCGCCAATTTCTCAATCTTATAGTGACCAGCATGCGTCAGGTAGGGGATATATGGGGAAACTATGCAAAAACAAATTAGGGACACTCACAGGCTTCATAAGGTAAATAATCCTGTACATATCCATACTTCCTTTTCTCGTCATAACTCTCCCTCGCCTCGGGATCACTAAGAACCTCATGGGCACGCCACATCTATTGACATTCCACATATTAGTTATAAATATGCCGACTATCTAAGATAGAAGCAATACTAACCGCTCTCCTGTTGCTATCTTTTACCACGTTGATCATGTTCAAGATATCATCCTTCGCCTTGTCAATCTGTTGATAAGTGGCATTTTGCTTTACTCCAAGAGTTCTGTAATGGTCTGGTACCGGTTCAGCAGGTACTAGGAGCTGGGGGGGCTGGGGAGTTTGAGGTGGCTGAGGGAGCTGAGGAGGTTGAGGGGGTTGAGGGCCTTCGACACATTTCACACGCTCTCTTATTCCACGCCATGGTACGGGTTCAAATGACAAAAGCTCTTCTGCTGTGTATCGCCTTGGTAGATCTGGATCTATCCCGAGCTGGTCGATTGACAGCCTTGGTGGGTGTTGATATGCTGGGTATCCTTGCCTTTGGACAAATTGCTGCTGAGGAATGGGTTGACCTTGCCCCTGGGCAAATTGCTGAGGCATGGCCTGTCTTTGCCCTTGAGCATATTGTTGTACCATTGGAGGACCTGGTGTGTATTGATATCCTGAGTATTCTTGATTTTGTCTAGTCATATTTCTACTTTCCGAGTGAGCTTTGATATGTATAATGTGGGTGTGTTGATATCTGAACTGGACTGGTCAAAACTTACTGCGTGATATGTTGTGATAAGAACTCAAAAATTCCACAAGTAGAGGTTAAGTTGAAGTCAAAAGAAGAACGAGGAGGCCTTATGTATTTGATTACGGCGATAACCAAAAGAAACCTAGGTGCAGGTGAAAGGGAACCTAGTATGCTTCTATCTGTAGAGGCGATTGAAGAAATTCAATTGACTTGTTCCTTTTGTATCTTGAGATTTCTTGTAGCAGAAAATCAATAACTCTGTAAAGAGTCGATTTGATGAGAAAATGAAGAGATATTGGGATGAAAAAAAATGTCGATATGGTTTGAAGAGTGAGGAGATGACGGTTTGAGGGGTGACGAGATGAAAGATTTTCTACCAGCAGCGAAACTGGGTAGCCAAAGAAAAGACTTTGGATTTTTGTAGGGGATTTGAAGGGTAGAAAAGAATTTCACAATCAGAGATTGGGAAGAGATGAAAGGATGACTTGAAGGATCGAGCGATAAAGCGACGATAAATCTTTGCAGCTGGCAAGGTAAGGTGATCTAACAAGAGGCGGAGAGAGGCGAGAAGAGAAGTTTAGTAGGAAAAAAATAGAGGGGGAATTTCGAAGTTTGTTTGAACTGATGAGGGGATTTGTTTTCTTCGATATCAATCGGTCTGAAAAAAATCGTTTTTGCAGCGGGGAGGCTATGTTCAGACAATGATCAGAAGAAACTGGAAACTGAGAGAGAAGAGGGGATGGAAGGAGGATGGTTGGAAGTTGAGGTTTAAGTATAGGTGGTGAAGCCCCCTTTGCGTGCAAAATGTAGAACCACATAGAATCTTAGTCCACTAGCGCGAAAAATAATTTACGCCATAGAAACTGCATGCGACAGTTTACACCTAGAAAAAAAAAAAAAAAAAAAAAACAAAAGCGCGGAAAAAGGTAATGATCTTTGTGCATGTTTAGAGAGCCGCGATTGTCAACCACAACAGCCACCCGTGTTAAAATGGATTCAACTTTGCAGACCAAATCCACTAGCTTCCACCGGCTTCGTCAACAAAGCCAATAATTCACGACTTTTCAGTAGGAATAAGTTCTAGAGAGAGTTCAATAAGGTTCGCGAGACTTGAGGCGTTGTCTCCCTTGACTCGCTCGATCGGGCAGAGACAAAAATAATTTCCGCCCCTCCTTCAGCAGTCAATCAGATTTGAATCTCTTGTTCAGGTAGCTATTTCATTACAACTCACGTCAAATTCTCAGACCTTTGTCACCCATGTGCTACTAATCACCCACCGCTAACACAAACACCAGAGCACAATCTCTCTCCCTTCCAGCCCAACCCCACCTCCAGCCCAAACCCATCTCCTACCTCCAACGTCTACCCCAGGGCCCGTCACCCGTATATATCTCAGCGCCCCCGCCGGGGAAGTCCTGGACCCTCTGAGGTGGGGGCACGAGAGAGACCTATACCATGCGGCCACGGGAGCTTGAGCGTCCTAATCAATTTCATGCTTCATAATGTACCATCATTCAGTCTACCCATGCCAAATATGTTAGGAGGAGCTTTGGACTCTTTGAGGGGGCTGAACGGGGACAGAGTGGCGGGTGGAAGACTTGTCACAAAGATTTTAAGCCCGGGCCGACGTCTTAGGGTCGGATGAATCTGTGGGAGAAGTAAGCCTCCACATTTTGGGGGAATGGGGGAGAAATACTTCACCTATTTTAGGAGAACGGAGAGAGAAATGTATTGCTAACTACATCGAGGTCTGTTCCATAGTCCATCACGATAGTAATGCCTCCCCCAAAATATAGTCAACCCAATTTCAGCCATTCTGCTCTCAAATACCAGCAAGAACCCTAGTTGTAGTTGGCTCTATGTCTTCCTCCGAAATCCTTGGGGAGATCTCCTGTCTACTGCCTGTACTATTTATCATGAGTCCACGGTATTACCACTGTTTAGGGGTCAAGGGGTACTGCGATACATGCAGACTCGGCGGTACAATATGACCCCAGATCTTCATTGAGAATGAACTGCCACACTGGACTATTGCTAACTGTGGGGGCGATAAGCTATATCAACTTATCCAAGGCGAGTAGTTTTTTACATGAGCCTGTTCGAGACGAGATAAAGGCTTGGTATTGTCTCGACCCGAAAAAATTGGTGGTATCGGTTCATCTCGTCCGAGGATATCGAGTGAGCAACGGTGACTTAAACACTTTGCCCGTCAACCCCAAAAGCCGTTTTAAGCCCGAAACCACAACTTCAAAATGCTCGATAGATGACTCCTAGGGGATATTTCACCAGATATTTACCTCGCTAACCGTTTTGTTAGCCTTTGTACCTTGAAAATCTCGAGACAAAAATGGGCTGGACGAGACTGTGGCCAAAAAAGTGCAGTAGAGCGTATCTAGCAATGGGGAACTCCCCCAAAGTCGACCTCGATATCTCAACAACACACCGAGGTATTTACCTTCTATTTGAGATATATAAAGCTTGAGAACAATTGGAATACATTCATTATTCAATATTGATTTATCAGACCTGCTATGTGGGGGAATGAAACTCATTGTCGACATGTATATGTGGGGTGTTACTGTTAATTTCAAGATACGCCCTACCGGATTTTTTTGGCCACAGCCTCGCACCGGACCACTCAAGGAGAGAGTCTCGAGACAAGACTTCGGGGATTTCTCACCTCCGAGAACAGCCAGAGCGAGCAATCTTATTAATTAGAATAATGCAGGGTGGTAGCAATGATGCGTTCTTTACCACGAGAAGGCTACGGCTGCGGTGATATCACCATTATTACACACTAGGTATGCCAGCAGCAACCTCATCATCAGTGCGAATTCTGCTGCCCACCCTCGACGATTTCGTGTTTTGAGTCCATTTATAGCTCTTAAAAAGAAGTATGTTTCTATTCTCGAGGTCCAGGCCCTAGTTGCAATACGGAAGCTGATACCACACTTCATAAACAAAACAGCGGCACTCCAATATCAGACTTGTGTCTAGAGAGCTCACCAGGCTTGCTACACTAAACAGAACCAACCACAATGCAGCGAAGAATCTTGGTTATATCACGCATAAGCAGTAGGCCGATAGAAGCCACCACCTTCACTCCCACTCCTGCCGTTTAGAGGCCGAACTTAGTATGGTCCACGAGGCTGTTCGAGGCAAGCAGGGGCAAATGCCTCGAGATACCCCTGCCTTTTGGGGGAGCCGTCTTGTTCTGCTCGAGCAACGAGATATTATGCCTCGAGGTGTTCAATGCAATCAAGGCAAATATGCACTATTGATATAATAGTTCTCCCAACACAGGCCGGGGCACTGGTATTTTCGTAGTTGTTCTGAAGTCCTCATATATACTATGTATACTCTATATATACCTAATAATAGTATGATTACCTAGACCTCAAGCTGTTCGAGGTGAGCAGGAGGCCTTGCCTCGAGGCGAGGCCTCGAGCGGGGATGCCTCGTGGACCACACTAGCCGAACGGCCGAACTCTAACCACCGTCTACCATTACTTAGCAACACCAGGTCTGTACGAGGGATATAAGAGTTAGCTCCATGGTATCAATGAATCAGATCGATCAAGAACTCGGGATGCGTCCCAAACCTCTGGTATATATGGATGCATTCTCTGTGAGCACATATGAAGTCAATTAAGGGGATTTTAACGGTTGAAGGAGCATAAACCCAGCGCTGAAAACCACCTCGACGTCTTCGATCACTCTTTGTAATACATGAGTCTGGTAACACAAGGCTGAGACACTAATACTCGCGTGCGCCAATGAGCGGTTGGTGTCCGCCCGAACCTCTAGATGTCTTGGCATAGGGATTCTCTCAACATCTACATATTCAAATGACAAAAATCAAGAGGTGTTTACTTATCATAACACGCAGCGCAAAGCCATTTCCACTGGTTCGATGTTTATCGTAACAGTGTCCAAACTCAGTTGTGTTTGGTGGAAATTTGCGACCGGCGGCAAATAAGACATTTCAGCCTCCTTACGTCAGAAAAGGAGGGGAAGAGAGCAAAAAGAATGACAGGAGTGGGACTTGAACCCACGCTCGTTTCCGAACCAGGAATTAGTGTTAAGATTAAGACCTTAACCTGGCGCCATAACCAACTCGGCCATCCTGCCTTGAGGAGGTACTACTCAAAATGCGTTGATAGTTGGCTTTTTTATTATCTCAAGCACCGGAATCCACCCAATGATCTGAGACTCAATTCATGTCGTACAAAGTCGCCTCTGCCTCCCGATATCGGTTCGCCAAATTTGACACGGAAGTATAAACTACATATGGGCTCTCCGCCGCATATCCGAATACTTTATTTGAGCCATCGTGACCTTATTTGGCCCTTGGATATATATGTACTTACCTGTACGCATGACTTGTTGTAAATGTGGGTTGAACGAATGATCTGCTAAGGACCAGTACTCCAGAGGAAGTCTGAATTACTGCAAGTAGGTACCAGATTTTGGAAACTTTTCGGTCCTCTTAAACCAAACCGCGCCGTGTCAATCTAGCTTCATACATCAACCAATTCAAAGCTATTCCGCGAACGCTATTGATCCGACGCAGGAGATATAGAACGTTTATAATATCGATAGGGCGAAATACCACCAGCAGTGACAATAGATCTATCGCTCCATTACTTCTTTTATTACCAGTGAACCGTCTGGTGGTATGAAAAAGAAAAAAAGGAGAATAAATTCCATTAAAATTAAGTTACACCGTCACCAATCTCCAACTTTCATGTCACGTCATTTCATGTGTTTAGGGCCAAAAAGGGTGGTACCGTGAGTCTTTATCACTTTGATCAGGGCATCTACGAGGCAAAGTTCATATTGGGGGGTTTCTTTTTGCTGCGTTGGCTGACAAATGTGTAGGTTACCGTGAAACACTGTATATTGGTATTTGAACCCGTCTCGATTCCATATATGCCCGCAGACTAATAAAGTAGATACTTACATGTGGCGGCATAGAGCCAATAAAAAGGGGTCTCGAAGCTCACTACTGACCAAAGTGACAAAATGTTATTTATATATACATAATATATATTGACACAGAACATCTCCGTATATCCAAAACAAAAAAAGAAAATGCAAAAGAATAGGATTCCGAGTTCGGTATCCTGGATTCCCGCATGGTCACCCACTGCAGTACTAACAGGACGATACGAAGCTTGGGTCAGGCAGAGCTGACGGGATGCCCCATTTTCTTCGTTCTATGACCGAACACGGCAGAACAGCGCCGATGGCGGTGAAAAGCTCAAGAATTTTCTAGTGGCTTGGCAATGATTTAGTTAAATCAGGCATTATCTTTTAGTGACTGGCATTCGAGGCATATACTTTTCTGTTCATCTGAACATATGAACCAGCGATAATTCAGGACTCAAGACGTTTCACAATTATTTTTCCTTGAGTTTTTCCTGGTCACCAAATATCACTCGGGCTTCCGCGCGCGCTGAAATCGAAATCTAGCCAGAGTGCGGGCGCGCGGGCGTGAGACTTATATGATTTAGATCATCTTATATATGAAAGATAATCCAGTCGGATTATTTCTTACCGAGCTAAATACTCTCGCATATCGTGGTGATCATGATCTACAGCAGGAACATTAAAACATTAATCTTTTGAGTATCGTTAGATATTTTCTGAAACATAGAATCGAAATCCAGAACATCGATTTGTGACCATTAGTGCGGGATCGCCTACCTGCCGGGCAGTATGCAGGTACCCGGGCCGTCATCGGACTAGTACTTTTGGGGGTGCCTTGGCGCCGATGACACTGGTAGCGGTTGCTCATGACGTGACCGGGCTTGCCTTTCATTGAACAGAGATGATACTCTACCCTAGAGCAACATGCATGTGGCTATTTTGGACGACATCTTCAGGAACATCAATATACATTATACGGACATCGGCATCAGCTCAATCTCACCCTCAATCAACACCAGCCATCAGTTACGGGATAGCTCCTAAATTAGGATCATAGGTCGAAAGAGCGGTTGACAACCATTCAGTTACAGGTAGCTCACGGGTCCTGAGGGAGAGTGAGTATTGTACCGTGAGTCAATACCAAGATACCGAGATAATGTCAGGTTGTTGACATTCAATAATATATTTCGGGCTTTCGGGAATATACGTTGATGATAGTATCATCTTCAGAGATATCGAGTCTCGGGATGAAGCTCCGTCACGATGCATGCCGCCACGCCCAAGGGTTTATCCTGTCTATATAGAAGCTCCTCCAGTCGATTTTGTCTACCCTGTGAGAACGGAATCTTGTCAATTCCCTTTCTTTCAGGGGTGAATCTTGCAAAAATATATTGCCGATGATAGTAGCAAAAAGAGTCTCATCAAATGAAATAAGAGGCGGGGAAAAGGAGGAAATAAATCCCCTAGGGTATGCACAATCATGTAAAGAATCGTATGCCCCCCCTTTAGCAACATAATTGGTCTTGACACTGTTAAACATCAACATAGTACATGAGAGCAACAGCGAATTGTCTTGGTAAGAGATTTAATAATAAACTAAGTGTGTTCCCGGCTTGTTATTATGCACAGGAAAATTGCCAAAAGAGCCCATGAGGCAGCTAAACAGCGCCCAAGGTACTATCCAAACAACACTCATTATGATCTGATCAGCTAGGTAGCAGATTAACAGCGCACATGCCTTCAATTTTCAGCGGGTTTCTAATCTTTATTATAGCACGGACCGCGCGTTGGCTTCGCATCCATCCTAATCCCACAACAATCGATATCGCTGGCCCAGCCATCATTTACTTCCAATTATCACAACTGATCACTCGCCAAATAACTACCTCTAACCTCAGAAGTGAATCCCGTTAGCTTATAGAAATGAGGAGATTTGACCTTTATAACCATAACAGGCCAACTGGAGACAATTTACATTCTCGAGTCGGGGCGTGTAGATCTTTCTATCTCGTGCTAAGAAATCCTGGGAGCGGTCCAGCACAGGCATTGGTTATGGTTATATATTACCTCTTTCATCAATGCAGAGGTGATAAAGGATGCGATCAACATTCATTTGCGAAGGTGAATTTCACCCTCACAAATATAGCAATGAAAATTCTGTCGAGACTTCGATATGTAAAGAAATTCACCCATAAAGTCCCCTCGGCCGTAATAGTGAGCAGATTAGCCTAATGTACCCAGCTCGGTCCAACTTGATCTCGTCCAGCGCTCGCATGCAACCCATTTTTCACTATCATAAAAACCTATGGATAGAGCACTTCTATATAGTCAATCTATCTCGGCACAAACAACCAGAGAAGAGGAGATAGGGCCTCGTGGGAAAGGCCCCATAAAGAGTGCTTCCTCGGTATGCGTGTAAATCATTGATCACACGGCCGGGCAGCCGCAGAGTTCCGAAGATGAATTTCGCTGAAAAGGAATTGGCCTGTGACGAGGGCCAGGTTTGTACCCTGCGATACCTCCTTTGCCCCCACTCAAAATAATTGTCTAGAATCGGCTGATGGCGCGTCCCTGTCGTTGACCCAGTTAGCACGAACCAGGGTTTGTTGAAGTCTGTGCGGGGTGAGACTTGGCATTGATCCGCCCCTTTCTCTCCCTTCCCAAGTTTCAAAGACTTAGAGAGGTGACGAATTGGAGGGTGAAAGAATTATGGAAGTGGAAAAGAACAAATTCCTCAGCGTTAAGCTAAGAAATCCTCAAGCTTTTAGTTTCAGCTAACTATGATGAAACTTCTTGTTATACCAGCAGTCGAAGGTCTCAAGATGTCGCAGGAAGTTCCACCTACGTTCATAGCTTCATAATTTGATGGATTCCCGGGGAGGATGGCCCAGTCTACATAGCTGTGAGCTCGTATATACTTGCATACATCATTAGTGACCTCTATCTAGCGCTTTTCTAGCTTGACTTTCACCGGGATCCCCTCGCGACAAACCACTGTTAGTAGGTTTTGACTGATTTAGTCACTTTACGCCAATATCTTCGGTACTGTACCATGTATGCAGATTGTGGGAACAACCCTATAGTTCAAAAAATTCGATATCCAGGAGGCCTGCAGTTGCGGCGTCGATAAATGATGGCGTACCTCCCCCCATAGCCAACGACACTAGCCAGATATTCTGATCCATAAGTCCAGAATGAGATCTCTAAGACATTATTACTACACTCCAGCCCGTACGCATTTCCCCCCTCGGATCGAATTTTGCTCGTGTTGTACAAATCATTACCAAATACGTCTTTTTACAGCTCGCTTGACCGGGGATCACGTTTCGCAGTATATGCTCAACTCCGTTTCAGGAAAGGCCAAACTTCGCAGAAACTACTCCTCATGCAGGAACCTTTTAGACAACCTATACCCCGGGATATCTTCCGAGTGCCAATTGTAGGTGTAGTAGGTACATTGCAGCTTCATTATTCCAGATTCCTCGCGGGAAAGGTAACTAACTGATTACTCCTATGTGGACCGTTTAACTTGACAGGGAGAGCCCCGCAAAGCCGAGACATCGAAGATGATCTACAATAACCCTCCCCTGGGTTCGTAGAGTACTATGGTATTTGGTTAAGTAATAGTTGAAAAGGGTTACTCACTTTGCTGGGGTGCTATTTTATAACCAAAAAGGAGGGATGGGTGAGTGGGTATATACCTCGTTCCATCAATCTTGATTCTGTTTTTGATCAGGCATTCACCCAGCTTTCTGTTTGCCTGAGTCTGGTCGGGCTCCCCTTCCCTTTCTACCGCTGTATTTCCCCAATACATACGTAGATTTTACTAGTTTTGGGTGCCGGTCACTCATTTGCATCACACACTCTTTTGAACCACACACTCTTTTATCTTTTTCGTACTCATATCTTTCTATCGTTCCCACGTATTCATCCGTTTTAGGCCGTTTATCTTAGGTTTACTGTCGCAAATTCTATAACTATATCGGATTCGCTATTTAATTCCAATTCATCCACCCGCCTACCCCCTGGTGTTCCTCCCCACATTTAAATCGGTACTTTAACAACCTTTTTAAAGAGAAATAATCACCAGATTATTGCATAACCGCACGCCTTCTTCGATAATTACATAGCAAAGCTGGGGAAGGAATGGCGACGATTAGTGCGGCGGCGGCGCCAGTAGTGAGTGGGATGGGAGGACCAGCACAGGGTGGAAATGGCACCAATCTCGATGGGGGTGGGACAGCTAATTCAACTGGCGATATGGGACGAGTGCCAGAGCTACTTGCCGTCACATCAATATTGACGATTTCCATGATTGTCATTATTGTGCTACGGATATTTTTGAAACTGCGGATGGGAATGAAGGCAGTAAGGTTGGAGGATTGGATGCATGTACTTGCTGCCGTATGTCAACCAAAAATATTTAATAGCTGGATAATTCGTACAAGTTGCTAATCATGAAATTTTGGTCTCGTAGTTGTTCTCAGTTGCCGTATCAGTTGCTGTAGCCATCTCGGTTCGGTTCGGCGCAGGCAGACGAAGGTTCGAGATCAATGGAGATGACACCACTCAAGGACTTAAAGTACGTCCCCAATAGCTTTCGGCTATATGCATTTGCTAACAGAAAATCTGTTTAGTATTACTGGGTTTCCAAGCTCCTCTACATCGCCGCTACCTATGTCGTCAAGATGGCAGTCTTCACCACTCTCCTTATTGTCGCTAGTACACCACCGCAGCAAGCACGCAAGTTCCTCAGAACTATGCTTTACTTTGCTATGGTTTTCATGACTGCATATTCTGTTGTTTTCTGGGTTGCAGCCGTGGTTGAATGTCGACCCGCGAGGTATATATTTGACAAGTCAGGTGACGGACAATGTATTCCCGGCAATCTAGTGAAGACGTTCGCCAATGTGCACTCTTCGATGAACACAGCCATGGATTTATTTTTCGTACTATTAGCTGTGTTTATGGTGATATATGGTTGCCGACAGTCAAAAAGGGAGAAAATTGCCATCTCTGGAATATTCGTACTCGCTTTTTTGTTTGTTTTCCTATCCATAAGAATATGTTGTTGGACCAATGTACTAACGAAAGCATCTGAATTTAGCTCAGTAGTCGCTGCAGCTATTCATACTCTCTATGAATTTGGCTATCACGAGACTGATGAAGTCCTCTACGACGCATCCAACTTACTCATCTGGGAAATAGTCGAGATCAACGTTGGACTCATTGCCATCAACCTCCCATCCCTCTCTCCCTTTATCAAAGCCTGGCTACAGCCACTCCGCTCTCCCAACCGCAGCTCAACTGCCGCCTCAACAAACCCAAATCCACCCACCCCAACACCATCAGCTCTTCTTTCCATGTCACACGGAAACCGCTCCGACATCAATCGATCAGAGAGCCAACGCCAGATCGTGGACGACCATGATAGGGATGTTGAGAACGGTCTCCACAGCGCGCAAAGGCCAGTGGCACCGTTTGTGTTAGCATCAAGCTCGTCAGCAAGATATTCCTCGGACTCAAAAACAAACGTCAGTGAGATTATGGTGCAACTGGACTTTCCACTGGAGCAACACCCGGCCTTCAAGGAGAGGGAGAAACCGGTCCTACGTCCTCCGCCACCGAGCGCCCAACAGCCTGCCTCGGGAACTCATAGGAGGATGCCGACTCCTATGTTTAATTAGTTTTGTTTCATGCGTTGATGCGATCACCTGGTCCTGTACTTACCAACTTGTACCGCGACAGTTTGTTGTGTTTTATTGATTTTATGACTTTGAAGAGGGGCCGGGGCGCCGCCGTGTGGATCGGTCATGACTGCGACCACTATTTTATTTTACACTTTAACTAGTACTTAACCAGATATTACATGGAGTTTATATACTTTACCTTCTTTAAACATATTCCCCGACTGAGTCGTGAAATTTTTCAAATCTAACAATATTCTACGCTCTATATGTCCTAAAACATATCCGTGTCAATAAAGCTTTTTACTCGACAATGTCCATCCCCGCACCTTCTGCGCTTCCACCCTTCCGCCCTATATCAGATCTAGTATTCAGACACTCAGGTAGCACCAACACCCTGGTACCCTTCTAGATGTGCGTTACATGTGGACCTCTCAGATCACTATCAATTCCAGCCCTAGGCTGAACCGTACATCTTCACGCCACAATCAATTGCGTCACAGTATATCACTCGGTACAACCAGTTTTCCTTTTTTTTTTTAACTCATTATGTTTGTGGATGAATTTGGGAGAGAAATACCGGCACTTTCAACTGCTGGTTAAAGTAGATCTTGGCCTATATTTATGTGAGGTCAAAGTTATTTGAAGTGGAAGGGCTCTGTAGCTTTATCCCAGATAGTCAGATTCAACGCCTGGTGTTATTACTGGGAGCATGATCGATTAGACTGACTATACTCAGCCAAAGCGCATCAAGTAAATACAGAAGGGCCATTCTAGAGTAAACGGCAAGAGAATTGTGGGCCAGCGAAAAGGGATGATATCGACAAGCTATCCCCTCCGTCATCCTCACCGTCAACCAGAGTGCTCGCCATAAAATACTGGCAGCCCTGAAAATTCTAAGTGGTTGTAAAATACTTTAGCAAGTAGTACATACTCGGTTTAGTCGTGGTCTCGAAAAGCCCTGAAGTTTCAGGACGATTTGTGGATACCTGAGAAACCCTAATGAAACAATAATTACATAGATGTGAAACAAAAAATTAAAATCCTGAACCAAAAAGAATGAAGGAGATGGATCTCTGAGTTCGGTATCCTGGATTCCCGCATGGTCACCCAGTGCAGTACTAATAGGACGATACGAAGCTTGGGTCTGGCAGAGCTGACGGGATGCCCCATTTTCTTCGTTCTATGACCGAACACGGTGGGTTAGAGCTGGCGGGAGTAAAAGGTTTGTTAGTGGCTTGGCACACATTCTGAGTCGCGATCTTTAATTGAATCGCTTACAACGAGATAACATTATTGGAGGCTCTGCTAAGAGTTTTACTAATAACTATTCTTATCACTTTACTGACAATCAAACAATATCACGACTTGACTGATGACCCTACCTAGGGTAACTAAGCAATATATCTACACCTCATCTATCTTCCATAGCGACTTTATATTTACTGATTATTTAACCCCCGCTATATACCATCACAATCAGTAAAGCCATCAGGAGGGCCGTTCACATATCTCTGAAAGCTCACTATAGTACCCTCTCAAATAAACACAATTTTTACCATCCATAGTACTTCCGATGATTTTCAGCCGATGAACTTATAACACTGCTGATGTTATGAATAAAAGAAGAGGAAAAAACACCCCGATGCCGTTTCGGTCTAACTAGGTAATCCCTGTAGAAAAAAAAAGGTTCTTGGGTCCTATTTTAGTTTCGCTATAATATTAGCATTAGTTTCCCCTAGTCCTGCGGACTAAGGTGTTTGGAGACTTCCCCGAATGGGCTTGGTTTAGAACAAGTCACGATATATCACCCGGGTTAACGTGTTCGGTCATAGAACGAAGAAAATGGGGCATCCCGTCAGCTCTGCCAGACCCAAGCTTTGTATCGTCCTATTAGTATTGCAGTGGGTGACCATGCGGGAATCCAGGATACCGAACTCTTTTTTTCTCTTCTTTTTCTTTTATTCATAATGCTCATGCAACCTCACGGTTATGGCACAGGATACCGAACTCAAAAGTCCAATATTTTATATATTTTCTCAGCGGTGACCATATAGGCATAAATTTGACTATAGACCCCTTACGAAGAGTTTCCTTCTAATTTTTCATTCTAAATACCTTCCATTATCAAACATAGCGAGTGATATTATGGTGAATTATCATTACCCCACCATGGTCATACGGGAATATCGGCCCGTCAGAGCTACCGAGGCTCGAACCGTGGTAAGCAGCTCTAAACTGACCCATCATGATAACCCCGGGGTATTTAAAACCGGGACGGAAATATCATGACCGAGGCCTCGCTCAAATATTGCCGAGCCTTCATAAAATCGGGGTTATATATGTATAAGGTGCTCGAGTCTAGGATTCCCCATATATGCTGACCATTATGGCTGCATATATATGTTGATTTAAAAGGGTTCCTTGAAAAATGAGAAAATCAACAAGGAGGATTGGAGGTTTTGTTCCCCGAAACCTCCTCAAGTTAGCAGTTTACGTTTGAGCTGGTTGGTGGGTATACCCCAATTTCGATCTTCACTCAAAATAAAATTTTCTTCGTTGTTAGATTCTAGCTAGCTTCTTGGCACACTTTGTTGAGCGCAAAAAGTCCAGTAGGGGAGGTCTCTCAAAAAGAAGGAACAAAAGTTTATCCCTTCCTTTTAGTTATAGAGACCCTAGAGCTCATAACTAGGAAGGGACAGAAAGTTTATGAGAGAAGTGGGACTTGAACCCACGCTCGTTTCCGAATGAGGAATTGATGTTAAAGCTCTAAGACCCTAACCTGGCGCCATAACCAACTCACCCATCCTGCCTTGAATATTTAGCCCTATCAAGCATATAAAAGCAGTGGCACTAGCTTTGTTGCAACCGTGCCACACCAAAGTATCCCGATACCCCAACAAAACGTAGTAGTTTTTGGGGTGTTTTCTAGAATGCTTAGAATATGCTCTTATAAGCCTTGATTAGTCATTATTTTCAATTTACTGCTTATTAGTAGCTACGTTTCTAGAAACAATCTCGTAATGCAGAGGCTTGTCAGCCAAAAAGCATTAAGCGGTTTGCTAGAACCTATTTAGGTTCAAAGTATCTTTGTAGTAAAACATTATATAATATTTAATCGCGCAAAAACCTTTTACATCTTCAAGCCTTACACATACCTTATGGAAAAATAATTTTTTACAACATTAAACTTCATATAATAATTTATTTAATTTATACCTCTCTATTAAAACTGTATTATTAATATTTGAAGTCTTGTAGGACGATGTATATTGATTACGAAACGATACGAAATTATAGACAAGAAGTACTAGGAACGCAATCAGAGAGCAATGGGAAATACCGCGTCAATAATGATAATGGAAGCTACAAATAAGTGGGAGTCAGAAGTGGTCCGCAATAGCGAAGACCGTATCTGAACAGGAGGTTGGAAAAAACGAATTATGGAACACCTGTATGTTTTGACAAATGACGGTGAGGAAGCAAATCAGGGGACTATAGATATTTTACTTGATTCATATATCAAGGAAATCAGTGTATAAACAGTTCAAATCTATTTCTATAAAAAGTATAGAAAGGCGAGATGAAAAAGAGAGGGAGAAAAGGTACAAAGAAAAGATATCAGTCCGATATATATACACTACATCACCTTCTCGATAACTAATCATTATCATGAAATGGAAACCCACGGAAACACAGAGAACCTGATTTCAAATCCACTGTGCCATGTCGCATCATCATTATACCATATTGCATCATTACAAAGAAACTTATAGAATCCTAAAGAAAACCTGATGACAAATGAACCCCATGATCCAAACTTTATTTTCCTATAGCATTTCTTTGTACACGATAATAATATAAGAGTCTCAATATATTCATTGGATAAATCTATTTACTACAGCGATCTTTTCTTTTATTCTACACTACCCTACCACCTATATTGTAGTCGATTCGGTGCCTGATTGGGTACTTGGTTTGGTGCCTAATTTGGTGTCAATTCGATACCTGTTTCGGTGTCAATTTGATGCCTGATTTGATGCCTGATTCGATACTTGAAGGAGTATCAATTCAGTGTTAAATTCAGTACTTGATTTGGTACCTGATTCAATTCCTGATTCTGTGCCTATTTCGGTACCTGATTAGGTATCATTTTGGATGTCGATTAGACGTCATTTTGAGCAACGTTTTTGACGTTTATGAGGTGCCGTTTGGGACTTCAACTAGGAGTTATTTTGAGTATTGATTAGAGATCATTTTGAACGTCAATTAGCCTTTATTTTGGGTGTAGGATTAAGAGTCTACAGAAATATTAACAGATGTCAGAATATATAGGGATGGAGGATGGAAGGGAGGGAGATACGGATGGAAATGGATATGGAGGAGGTAGTGGAGATAGAGTTGGAGATGGAGATGGAGATAGATAGAAGATGTGGGCGTAGGTTAGAATTTTGTGATGTCAGTCATCCTAGCCTAATTTAGATTAGTTTACAGCCCTTCGAAGGCAATATTCATGTTGTTTTTAATACTAGACTTAGATAAGGTTTAGTAGAGTTCAATTCTGATTCACCAGAGGGTAGTAGTAGTAGTAGTAAAGGTTGATATATATAGTTTAGGTAAGTAATATATGATTGAAGCATGAGATGAAACTTGTTTATGTAAACTACTCTCCAACCAATAAGGATTTAGCTCTATAGAGATATATCTAAGACTTTTCTATGGTAAAGTCTCTATCGAGATATATCCTTACTACAGAATCTTGGCTATACTCCTAAATATGGTATATAGGCATGTAGAGATGTATATATTAGTTTTCCTATACAGAGGATTACACGATATAGATGCTTACCTCAAAACGAGGCTAATATCATGCTTTCACACCAAATTGGGCATATATTAGGCTTTACTATATGATACGCCTCCAGAAACCCTTATAGTAAACACCCCAAACGCTGCTAAGAACACACTCGATGCATTTCCCCGCCACCCAAAAGGGTATTTACAGTAATAGAAAAAATTTCTAGAGATCTACAACATGAGTCTTTTATTTTGGACTGCAGGTTATGTACAGCCACTTTGCAAAAGTGTTCGTGATTCGGATTTAGTGTGACATGTCTGGCTCAAACTAGGAATGAATGTGCCCATTGATATCTTCAAAATATCAACTATGAATCAATGACACCAAAAACAAATATTTAACATCAATAATAATAATGTTTCTTCTCAATAATTTCATAACACTTTTTAGATACAGTTTAGGTCCTAAAATTGACCTCAGAGCCACATAGTGCGCTGATCAGGTTTGATTTGAATCATAAACGCTTCTGGAGGGCGGCTATACAACTGCTAATGTACATGTAGGTAAATGGGTTTGTGCAAACTCAGCTTTCTACTCGGAATAACGGCATCTCGGTCCTATGTTATATCACAAAGATTTCACATTATTGAATAATCATTACGCAGAAACCAATATTCTACGCCTGCGAGTGATCTACAAATGATGTGTCAATGGTAAGTAGTAACTGGGGTCTTTGCTCGGAGCAGTGACCTTGCAATCATTGGACTTGACGAACGCTCTAGGCCTCAATTGCCACCTGAGTAGAGTAGTAGAGTACCACGCATCGTTTCTCTCCCTGAATCTTCCGATAAGACATACCAGTGTATTGGTGGAAACCTGCTCTTAATTTCCGTGGCCTGCGTATCAAGACAGCGAACAGTATATTCTCCGTGATCAACGATGCAAATGGCAAACCCTAACCCTAGCCTGGTACCAATAATCCAATAATATGAAGATCCGCAAGGTATTCCTTGCGTTCTCTTCGCATTCTTCAAGCTTCTTTATTTATCCACGATAAGGCTTTCCATGTCAGCACTCTAAAAATCATCTGTCGATCTTTCACTGAGCAAAATACGGGCAGATGGGCGGGGGGGGGGGGGGGGGGTTCAATGACGAGTTCTCGGAGTAGGTGGTCGCCTGAGCATGAGGATAGGAATCCAACCAACCAGCCATGTATTGCAGCTTTTGGCTACTGGCTGCTGCTGCTGCTCATGAGAATACAAGTACCGGTACACGTCCACGGGTATCGACTCAATGAGAACCAAGAATGCGAAGAAATTTTTTTTCCCTTCATTCTCATCTCGATCGAGATGCAGCGCTGGGCTGGCTCTCGACCTGTAACCAGTTTGTGGATCCTGTGGGTTTTCACATGTTGCAGATGCACCACCCATATAAGTATACATACATGGAGTATCCAGTAGAGCACTGCATGTATCCGGTTCTCTCTCAGGCCGAAGATTATCGTGTTACACCCACTGACTTTCGACCTGACGTACCTACCCTATAGCCCGAGACCAGCTACCGGGCTTGTGTCGGTATATCTTATATTAAGCGAGAATAGCGCGTACCAGGGTTCGAATTCCACGTAGTAGCCTTTTTAGAGGCTCTATCGTTGATTTGGCAGACTTTTGGTCTCTCGCCCCAGCAGGGCTGGCGGTGAGCGAGCATTTGCCGCTTCCATAGGATTTGTTCTCTACGGCCGCAATTGATAGACGAAATCACTTTTTTTTTTTTTTTTTTTTTTTTTTTCCCCTTCCCTGAACTCATAGGGCTCTTGCCACCTTTACAGCTGGCCCATAGAGTACCGAAACTAGTAGATAAACCTTATCCCTTGTACCCCAGGTCACAAATATGATTGGGGTAAAAAGGACCTTATGTGGGTCCGTATTCACCCATTTATCCAGTAGGGCCATGGGGGAATTCCCCTGTAGATACTCTATCTGACGTATGGGTCCATGACGGCCCTATTGTATGCAGATTTGAAAAGTAATTAAAGCACGTGTTATGTGCGTACTGTAGCGATGGCCAGGGCGATGATATG
The DNA here is from genome assembly GCA_024713595.1 of Morchella rufobrunnea. Lineage (NCBI taxonomy): Eukaryota > Fungi > Ascomycota > Pezizomycetes > Pezizales > Morchellaceae > Morchella > Morchella rufobrunnea. Next base: position 352,164 of record JAMGYT010000014.1, read on the forward strand.
GCACACTAACACCGGGTAAGGTGTAAAACTATAGTTGGGTTAGATCTAGAACTATCCAACTAGCAAACTAGTTAGTTGGATGCGATTTGAATATACCTCTGGAGCTATATACGGCATTTCGGATAATTAAACATACCACTGGAAGGTTTATGTGATGCAGTGCTGCGCTTTCCTTGGCCCGATATATGGGGTCCAAATATTTGCAAAAAGCCCTGCAATGAAAAAAAAAATCAATAATCTAGCATAAATTTTTTCCGAAACTCTCGGCCGGTTAGATGGAACCTGTTGTTTATAGTTCCAATCTCGCCCAAATTTCGTTTTTAATCTATTCAAGAGCTTTTCGTTCCTTCGATCCTGATAGCCTTCTTCCATTGGCGCTTTCGTTCATTGCAACCGTAACTACCAATGATCATTACGCAATGATGATTAATATAGGGTTAGGGCTCCGCGTGTACCTGAATCAATTAATTAACGACAGGTACAGCCAGTACTCTACCAGCACCACCCCTGAAACATCGAGGGGGAAACAAATTCTCGGGTATGTATGCAGATATGCAAACGTTCTTTAAACCCGATACCCGTTTCTTGGGTGCAATGCACAAGTTTAAGCCTGGGTATGGCCACACGGATAGATTAAAACGGGGTATACCTAAATATTTTCGTCCATTTTTCCCTCCGGCCCTTATTCCGGCCGTTGTTGGTTGGGGCTCCTACGAATACATACACAGGTGGGTGGGTGCGTGGGTCAAGGGTTTTCTTCCTTCCCCCACGTACCTATGTAGATAAGTGATTCCCCTACTCACGACCAGGCACAGAGTTAGGCCTCAGCTAATCAAGAAGTACTTTGATTTTATTGCATATAGACGGGCACCGGTCCGCAGCGTGCGCATACTCTACCAGGCGCGAGTGATCGAGATGAGTAGGCAGCGGGGAACGAAAAGATGTTTTGAAATTTCATCCTATCGTCTGACCCAGTGGATTTCCCGCGGAAGCAAACGTGTGGAGTATCCAGAGCCTTGTAGGTAGCGAAAATCCAGGTCACTAAATGGTAGGGGCCGTTATCAAGAAGAACGGATGGCACTGCGCATGCTCAACCAGTTGGAATCTTCTATTGTGGCCGCAGCATACCTCCTGTTCTAACATATGTTCGATTCGCGAGATTGTTAAGCCCTTCCAACCCTTCCGGTCCGCCATTGGAGAGTTTAACTACCGGCGTACGCGAGTTTGCTATGTGCTGTGATCACACCCATATGCTTGAAATAATCAATCAATCACAAAACTCTCCATGGGGTTAGGGTTCTGTACGTACGTTTCTTATCACAAGCGAGTGCTTGATAACCTATCACTTACCTGTTCTGTGCTCTGCACACTGCACGGATATACACGCAGTCTCAGTCCAATTTCGGTACGGCCGTTGCGGATATTAAGTAGATTACATATCCACACACCCACCCAAGAAATTATATGAGGTGCTATATGAGTTGCCTATCACAAAGGCTCATATTAAACAATATTTGGATGATTGAGTAGATCGTTTGGAGGGCGCAAAGAAAGAAATCATGACACTTTCCCCACCCATTTCTGGTTGTTTGTTTTTGTATTCCGGGCCGCTCCTTTTCAAACACACCTGGGGTTCTTTTGAAGATTCGAAAGCTGAGTTGGTGCGGCGGATCTGGTGTTCTGGTTCGGATCAAGTAGCTGTTTCTGTCTAGCTATGTTAGACTGGCGCCTGTGATAGAACATTACGGTGCCGTACTCTCCCAGGTTACCCCTCGGCCGAAGAGTTAGGGGAGGGATACCGACCCTCCCATGTCTCGGGGTCCCGGTGGAGCACATCGTTTGTTTGACGTGTTCGCATGTTAAGCTGGATTGCTATTTAGAGGAAGGTAATTGTGGTTAGACTTTGAACCCTTACTCTCTTTGGCCCCGGGTGGATACCCCAGACCCTGGTGGTTCAACGGTACTGAACATTCCGGAATAGTCTCTGGAGTGGAGTTGGAGTTGGGAACCCGGGGTGATCCATGTCTTACGATATGTTTAGCAATGCGCACTTTTTTCCCTTCCGTTAAGCGATTTTGTAAATTGGGGGATCGAAACCATCATAGAGCAGAGGAAAACTACTGCAAAAAGCCACACCGTTAGAACACCATATGCAGGGCAGCAGCAGAGGACTTGAGACACAGTTAAAGCTTAGCGCTGCCAAAGTGTCAGATGCAAGATATCAGAAACGTACCTACAAAACCGGGATAAAGAAGGACTGTATACATAAGGCATGGCATCCATACATATGAGGATCACACATGTATGGCATGTCTTGCTCCAACCTTTCTGGGCGATATGTCCCCAAGACGATCAAGCCTGAGGTGAAAGTTGATACGTAACCATATAGAGGCTTCATAAGATCCATTTGAGAATTGTGATATCGTAACGGTGTAAATGTCGATGCACTCCTAGGCTAGATGAAGAAATCTCTCGGAGCGTTACCGGTCGGACACTGTCCGAGAGCAAGGTCAAACATCGTAGCCATCCCGAGTAGCAGATCTATCTTTTCTCAGAATCGGATAGATTGCCACAGCGGTGACTTGTTCAAACAACTCAACCAGGTTGGTATTGGGGGAGGGGCGTGTGTATCTAGGTGATCCTTTCGTCAAGAGCAATAACTAATAGCATCGAAACAAGGGACGATGTGGAGGCTGATAAGCACTGGGGTTTTGTCCCATTACCATGTTGGGTTTGACCTTTTTCACGGGAAGCTCCGTCCGGAGATTTTCACAGGCAATAGGAGAATGATGCATGCATGTACCTACATGTAGGTAACTCATTCAGACCAAGCATCCATCCAAGCGAGGCCGGCCCGAGGAGCATTTTTTGTGGATTTAGTAGTGTGTGAGTTTTATTTATGCAGCATAACGGCTCAATATAGGAGTAATATATCGCTGTGTAGTTAGTAGTGAAAGAGGGAAATCTAGAACCACTTAGATAGCCCTGTTGGAGGTAGACTGTCCGATTTCAAACTTTCCCTTACTCTATTGATCCTACTTACCCGAGATAGATAGAGGTACTTCCTATGTACTTTTGCTATACCTATGGCCCGGTCCTAGAGGCCGCGGACCATATGCATAACTTTTTTTCTCCCTCTCTTTGCATCTTTTCCCAGATCCAAATTTTTCTCGGATGCTAGCTAGTTTCGCTTTCATGATACCTGGCCCTCCAGTCACTATCCATTAGTTTGTTTCAGACCACAATTGCAATTACAATTGACATCCTGCCATGCTATTGTTAGCCTCTCTACTTTTATATATTCTTCTATATCTTCCCCTTCGAAACTTCTCCCACTTCTGTTTAAGTTACATACCTCCCTACTTCACAAGCCAAGTCAGAGCCCCCACTTATAAATCTTTCACTTGTCAAAACGTTACCCACCAACATATCTACAAAATTGCGTGTATTAGTTCCTAGGTATTTAAACGGCTATCAAAATGCTTTTCGAATCTGGGAAGCCTCTAATTGACTGTAAATCTTCCAAACGGTTCTCTTCTAAGGTCAATAAGAAATTTTATGTACTAACTCACGATGCTTATATTTAGACCCCACTACCATGCCCATCTGGACCTGGTTGTTCGACTCCCCAGCATCGACATTGACCAAATTCCCACCCTCGAAAGTCTGCAGTTTCATTGACTCTACTTCAAAAACATCAATCGACTATAACCTCGTCTCCGAACTCTCTACATATGTCTCAACAGCCCTCTCCCGCTATCATGGTCTGCAACCCGGCGAAACTGTCTGCTTCTTCTCGCACAACACGATTAAGTATCCAATCGCAATGTTTGCCGCATTACGCTCCGGAGGCGTTATTTCTGGGGCATCACCATCATATACAGAGGACGAGATGACATTTGCACTGAAAACTGTTAGTGCGAAGTATATATTCACTGTGCCAGGATCTGTTGAGATTGCAGTAGGAGCGGCGGCTCGTGCTGGGATTCCAAAGAACAAGATATTTTTGCTAGAGGGCATCAGATCTGGATATAAAACATTAGATCAATTGATTGAAGTGGGGCGTAGAGCAGAGACACAGGTGCCAGCATTTGATTTATGTGGGAGAGACAGTGGGGAGGTGTGTGCCTATCTGAGTTTTAGTAGCGGAACTACTGGTTTGCCAAAAGCTGTAAGTTTTTGCTCTCCTTTGTCGATGGTTTCCTGGCATTTATCAGTACTGACTATGGCGGTGTTATTTTTAGGTCATGATTTCCCACAAGAATATGATTGCACAACTTATCCAAGTAGCATCTGAAAAGGCGCCATACGTCAACAAACTGATTGCAGCATTACCCTTTTTCCACAGTATGTATTGTTCGAACTCCATAAATCTTTACGATCGTCTAACCCGTGTTATTTTAGTTGTCGGCCTTGCTTTCTCTCTTCATCTCCCCATTGTCCAGAATTGCGACTTGGTGCTCATGCGTGCTTTCACTTTCCCCAGCTTCCTGGAAACCATTGAGTTCTTTGAAATTCCCGAGGTCACACTTGCCCCGCCTATTCTCCTCCGCCTTACTCGCGATCCTGACGTTAATTCCTATGACCTCACTTGCGTTCGTCAATGGCACACCGGCGCTGCCCCACTTTCCCGCGACCTCATCCGCGAGCTTTCCCGTCGCTTTCCTTGGGCTGGTATCAAGCATGGCTATGGTCTCACCGAGAATTGTGGGGGCGTCACCGTTACTCCTATCACGGGATACAATTACGAGAATGCGCACACAGTTGGAAAGTTACTGCGCAACACATCGGTGCGCATTGTAGGGGAACGCGGAGAGGAGCTAGGGCCAAACCGACAAGGTGAGATATGGTGTAAGGGGCCTCAGGTCACAATGGGATATCTGAATGCCCCTGAGGCAACTAAGGACACGTTTATGCCCGATGGCTGGTTGAGAACAGGAGACCTTGGAATCATGAGCGAGGAGGGAGTCCTCACCATCACGGGAAGGATTAAGGACCTGGTAAAGGTTAAAGGCATTTCGATATCGCCAGCAGAGATCGAGGAAGTCCTCTTGGACCATCCGGCCGTTGAGGAGTGCGCAGTTGTGGGCATTCCTGATGCGATGTCAGGGGAGGCCCCTCGCGCCTTTGTGGTACTCAAGGAGGAGGCTAGAGCAAAGGGCGAGACGAGTGTTGACGATGTTGGGAGACAGCTTGTCAGGATGGTGAGAGACAAGAAGTATAGACCAAAGTGGCTTCGCGGTGGGGTAGTATTTTTGGAGGAGCTACCCAGAAATCCAAGCGGGAAGATCCTCAGGAGGGTCCTGGTGGCTATGGGTGACCTGGCGGTGGTCGTCGAACCGGAAGTCCAATTTGAGGAAGAAAGGAAAGGCGGTGCCAACGATCGTAAAGGAGCAATGAGGGCTGGGTGGTTTGGCGAGGAAAAGGCGAAGTTGTAAAAGGGCTCTCTGTCCTACTGATGTCTGATGATTTGTTTGCTTTGGGGTTTGGGATTCGGGGTGTTGGTAATGGCATTATAGGGGAATTCACATATACAATAGGCTGTCATAACGATATACGCTGGTAGTAGTAGCTAAATTGTCTGAAATTGTTATGAAATTAGATAAATTGAATTTAGAACTAGAGTGTTTTCATATTATATTAGCGGTCCATTGCATGATGGTAACACAGGCCGCGAGTGAGCACTTGTGTTTCATAGTTGCTGTGTCATGTGACCCATAATATTCTTCTACTCCCACAGAGTAATTTATTTTAGGAAACGAGGCAAGCATTTCCAGCGCGCGCTTCAAAATACAAAAATACAATTACACCCTTCCAGGTTCTGCTACATCCCTTCTCTTGGCCATCAATCATTCTCTTTATCCATTCTCACCTCTTCGATGGAGGTAGAAAGATATCCCATCTGATACCCGCACACCAACAGGCAAACTTTCTTTTTTAACTTTCCGTGTAACAAATCCCACCCTACAAGATGGTACTGTAAAAAGTTTACGGAGTCCCTGCATGCTTGCAGATGACTCCGCGGAGAGCCATCGCATCCTTGTCTGTGTTGGATATCGGTCATGAGGACCTATTCACGTGTGCTTAGTCACTTGAAAAAAAATCAGAAATTTCAGGCGCGCTGTGTGTTTTAGCATTTGCTTTTCGGCGTATCGATCGATGGGGGTTAGAGCGTAGAAAGAGGATTAAAGCCAGTTGTTGCAGTGAGGACATGAGCCACAGATTTTGGGGGACATATGCAATATCATTACGAGTATAACAGGAGATGTTAATAATAATTGTCTAGATATATTAATTAGTATGCACCCCAACCCCGCTGGTGCCTCGCGGGGTTACATCATTGCTACATAGCATTGACAGAAGGAATGATTGCTAGCAAACGAATCAAGCCTGCATCTCACATGGTGGAGGTCGGGGTTGTAGCGGGAGTGCTGCAGGCCCAACTTCTGTCCTGATGCCCGTTGTCAGATCTGTTGACAAGGCGGGGTACATGTGATTTGCAGATAGGTATATTTCTGGGAGCATTGTGGACCTCCAGGATGTCAAGCATAACAAGGCGTTATAAGTGTGACATGCGCTCTAGGCCTGGGACATGCGCTCTAGGCCTGGGACATGCAGTCAAGTGAAGCTTTCGGTCCAAAGAACCGTGAGGTTGCAGCAGTGAACCCCCGCAGCATTTCAGTACTAGACTACAACTTTCGGAACGGTTGTCAGTTCTCAATAGTGGCTTACTTGCGAAAAAGAAAACCAAAGACATACAAAAGAAAATATCATCCTCTCCTATCCATAAGAGGTTGGTGTACTCATATTAACGCTGTTGCATGTGTTGTTATTGTACTTGAGATACCGTACCAAAAAGCCTCTGTGAATGACGTTGAAAATATTATACCTGCCTCCGGCTAGTAAATGCTGACCTTTTTTTCCGCTGATTATTTTTTTAGTGGCTTAAAAGGCCTATCTATTAAGCCATAACAAAGAAAAAAGGAGGGGGAACCCAATCTCTCCCTCCCCCTTTCGCCAAAGAAATGGTAAAAAGAACAAAAAGCTTGTGACAGAAGTGGGACTTGAACCCACGCTCGTTTCCGAACCAGGAATTAGTGTTAAGATTAAGACCTTAACCTGGCGCCATAACCAACTCGGCCATCCTGCCATAATAGCAGATTCCGCATTATCTTATTTGAAGAATTTTTCCTTAGCTAGCTTAAGAAAAATGAAGCAGACAATTAGCACTAACTAGTAATGTACTAGCTCAAAGATAGGAGACTTGGCGCCAAGTTGCCGCTATGGCTCACCAGTTGTCACTCGCATGCTAAGACAATGCGTCTGGGAATCTTTTTTTTTCTCCTTTATTCATTATGCGCACGCAACCTTATGGTTATGGCAAGTCCGGAAATCTTCAAGTTTCTAGGAAGATCTTTCAACCGTGCACATAAGTACCTACGATATCTTATAGCCACACATATTTTAATCCACCTATTTAACCCCGCTGCCAGCTTGACCATACGCCTACACAAAGCACACAAACACTTACTCCCTTCGCTACCTCTATAACAATACAGCGAGGAAACTATTAATAGAAGGTACAGTACTATAACCCTGTGTGTAGTGGTCTAGTTCTAGCTATATCACACGTTATGTCTAGACTAACTGTCACTCTTGGAAAGCTCTGCCAGGTGTACTACATTTCCACGGTTTCTAACTTTTGGCCGGATCCATAGCCTAAAATTCACATCAACAAGATACCCATATAGACATAAGTGGCCCATTTCCATAGATATATCTAACCAAAACCCCCATGTATAACAAGAACGTGGATTGCAAGGAGGGACTGAGTACAGCGGTCAAGATATGGAAGGATTTTTGCAGAGGGAGGAGAGAAGCGAGAGGGGAAGAAGAAGTGGGGGTGAATAAGGACCTAAGTAGGGGATGGGGTGATTTGGATATGGGGGGAGAGGAAGAGAGAGAATGAGAATACTAAAAACCTTTCTTTTGTTTGCGTCTGCCTATTTACTTCTTTTCTTTTGTTGTTGCAGAAGAGGGGAGAGAGGAGAGGAGATGGACTGGTGTAGGTAGTTGTATTAGTGCCATAACCGTGAGGTTGCATGCACATAATGAATAAAAGAAGAAAAAAAAAAAAAAAAAAAAAAAAGGAACGTGGATCACGATATATCACTCGAATTATGCGGATATGTATTTTTTTTACTGTGCACGCAAGCAGAAATGGTTACAAGTTTGGCACTAAAGATACGCCAACACTTTAGAGCGAGGTTGATAAAACGTGAGAGGGGCAAGTGTCACACATGTAGTACATGTGAATAAGTCTCATAAAAAGAACGACGAGCGTAGCATATATACCTCAGTAAGCTTGTACGAAGTCCCTTCCGAGTAGTCTTCGATCCTGCGATTGGAATCGCCAAAATATTACCAAGATCAGCTGTCTTCTGGTATTCCGGATGAAACGAATTATAACTCTGGGGATCGGTATAGATTCAGTCAACATGTCTTTCATCGCCCCCCCCCCCAAAAAAAAAAAAAAGAAAAAAGAGAGAGATGAGTTTCGGGGGTCCTGACTGCGCGCGATATTCTGTTATGAACCAAAAAACTATCCCTCATAAAAACAGCCCCTGTCCAGTCAAACTAGGTCGAGATGCTAGTCGGCGCAGATAAATTACTATTAAGCTAGTCTTAGTAAAAGATTCCAAGAGAAATTCTAGACTTTATTCTTAAACAGTCTTTCGTAAAATACCTATTATTTTACCACTACCTTATCAGCGACTAGAAAAGAGCGTCTCGGGACATAGATAGAAATAGTAGGATTGACTTACGGCTTCAATATGGCGATTTTCGAAAGCAAGAAGTGGTCTAATCTATACTAGTAAATCTGATTACTTCCTGATCTTATATCAAGCTTCATATCCTCTAGGCAAGTCTGTTGCGCTCCCGGCGATCCTGTGCCCTCCGGGCCTCCCGGGCCGTACCGACAGCTTGCGCAGTCAAAATTTCCCCTATCTAGGCGTGGTCTTTTGAAAATAGGACCTCTGAAAGCTTGACGACTATTCTAGTGCAATGATTCGATGGATTGACGACTTTCCTAGCCACTTAAACACCCACCTCATCCGAACAGTCAACATCGAAAAGAAAGGGTCTTCATTGCAATATTTTTCTGTACAATCATACTCAACTGTTTGGGTGAGGGGGGGGGTGTCCGAGTGGCTAGGGAAGTCGTCTATCATTGAGTGCAAGGCTCTGGCATTAAGTGAGCGAATTACGTAGAGTGTTTACAGGCGAGGATCTGTTCCTCATTAAATGCCAGAGCCTTGTATTGTCACTTTTAGAATGAATAGAAACTAGGATCTGAGAGTATGGTATTGGTGGGCCTATCCCTTAGTCTGTCAGTAAAATGCTGACCCCCAAGAAGAAGGGAATTTTGTGTGGCTTTACTAACAGATCCTATTATCTCCCTTATCAAATAATAGATCTCCCATACAAATTTAATTCCTTTATTATAGGGGTTAGCATTGACAACTTAAGGGATAATGGTAACATGAATGAAGATAGTTGTCACTCGCTGTGTAAAAGTAACTAGAGACAAAACGAAGCGCAGTTAACTGTATCGATTCCGACTTTTTTATTATGGCGAGCCAAAGTCCCAGGTTGACTGGCGGTGGGTTCATATCCGCTACTTGGTAGCAGTTAATCCAGGGGCGCTTGCCACAGGGCCTGGTGATAACAGGCTGGTCGAGCCGGCCGAAGCCATTACACCCCATGATACAATAAAAATGCGCTATATGGGACCGGGACTCTGAAGTATGGCAGCATTTGCTGTTTCTAAAGATTTACGATCGCCGATGGCTCTAAGATAGGAGAAAGAGTCGACGATAGAACCAGAACCGGCTCGAAAACCAGTTTCCTAGAGTAATATAACCGATAGCCTCGCGTCTCTTACGAGGACTGCGCACTGAATCCGATCTGAACCTTTGAATCCTGAGGGGAACGAGCCACTAAACCCAAAAGGGGAATTTTATAACCTCTACAGATATAACAGCATTGATAGCGCAGATATAATCTTGGAGTGATTCCATCCGTGCTTAACCTGTAACTTCACGAGTGATCTCATATGACGCCAATTACTCAATATGCGAGTAAATAATAACTGCAACTAAAATAAAATGAAGTATATAGACGTGTCTATCAATCCATTCAGAGTCTCATCCAACTAAGAAAGGCGTAGAAGTGCAAGCATTAGTGGCGAATCAAGGGTTGTTCCATGCAAGGCTAGATGTTACCAAGCATCCGCCTTAAACGCTGTTAATAAGCGTACCTACTCAACCCAAACTATTCGATTCACCCTGGCCTCCCAGAACTTAATTTCTACCAACCCCCCCCCCCCCACACGGGATCAGTCACATATATAATTATGGTTGCTCGATTGCTGGTCCTAATATCAATATTTCGGGTACGGATGTGAGCTGTTGCAACGACCGTGGGCGCCCAGAAGTGGCTATCCAGCTTTGTTACGCCATTTGGCCACTAAATAGTGAGGCGGTTGCACAGAACCACGACTAAAATATCATGGTGTCCTCCTTTTGAAACCTGTGGCTGCAAAAGTACTTTTTGTAGGAATTAAAGTGCAATTGATGCACCATATGCTCGTCTCGTGAGTTCTAGGATCAAACTTCATATGTGCAGTGGTAGGTAAAAAGTACTGGGACGCGCGCCGGAGACATCCAAACACACATAACTACTTCCAGCCGCGTCCCAAAACTTTTGCCTAACGCTGTACATAAACTTCCTAGAACTCGTTGGGATGATATTTAAATTTAATCACATATGGTCGGTCATGAAAACCTGGAACATGAGCTTGCTAGGTTTTAAAAATATGGATTAAGAGCAACTAGGTACTCTTTTTTATCCTCACAAGTGGGTTGCCACCAAGCGAACAGACCCGATTTCCCTGGTATGTGTGTACGGTACATGGTGGCTTCGAATCTAGCCCAAAATTTATTCCAGCCATCGTGCATGGAAGCGCCTCCAGTATGTCGGCCAGGTCTTGGCGTTCTTTACTCGATAGCAATTGAAAATATGGCCCAGTCTCAGAAAAGGAAGCCGCCTCTTTCTGTGTAACATTGGTAAAATATTGGATTTGGAAAATCATGCACGTGATTCCATAAAAGAGGCAAGTGGTTGATGTGTGTAATGCATGAATGATTTGATTAATAGTTGCCCTTTTTGATCCGTACTTTTTGTAGAGTTCAAAGTATGAGGAGGAGATAGATGTAGACTAGTTGATATCCTATGGGAATGCATGTCCATAATGCAGGCTTGATATATGTACCGCTGCACGATTGCCTGGTATGTCCCGCAAAAGCCAGGATCGGCCTTGCTTTCATGGGTTGCGAGGTATATATATCCAATTTTTCCTTTATGTCCTTGTTTTAGTCCTGAGCCCGTACTATAATATCTATCGGGTACCGGACTGATGCCATATGTATGTACATATATACTCGTGTGGCCGGTTTCGAAATAGCTTGATGAATAAATTGTGGCAAGAAGCAGCCTAGCACCCAGCGAAGGCTTTGTCCATCGATAAATTGCCTTCTTAAATGGGCAATTTTTAATCTAAAGCTCGAATAGGAGCTTCTACCTTCGACAGTGTTATAATTTTCACAACGCACACCGCAAATAGTTAGATGTACGAAGATATGAAATGCCGCAAACCCTCCTGTATGCATGTTTTATCTCATTAGATATGTCGAAGGTAGCCAAGCCAATACTCGAGATTTCATATGATCAGAATATCATATTGACCTCTTAAGAGTGATGGCGAGGAGAAAAGCACAAAACATGGAGACTTGGAGCCATCCATAGGTAATAGTTTTGACTCCTAACAACGGATGAGGGCTTCTCTTTTAGACAGAGGGCCGGTGTAAGTATCATTGTCAATTTGCCTGCGGATTATATTTCTCATATAGGGGCAATAGCTAATACCTCACGGTTACTCTATGATCACTATTGATATTGATATGCGCTTCAGCATTCCGGAGAGTAGGCCCCCATCTATTTTTTACCCAGATTCCTATTTAGATTGCTAAGGTAGGATTCCATTGGATCATCAATAATGCAGCCCTTAACCCCCACTAAACTTCCCCGCTCCCGAGAGTGGGTGGTTAAGCTTTTTGCAGGGGCAGGGTTGACCATCCTCGTTTTTGTTTTAAGGGAGGTGACCGTGATTGGGGGTACGTGTGGCGCAAGAAATGTTTCTGACAATCCCGCAAGGATCATAATTTCAAGAAAAGAATACTGTCCGGCCGACGTTGAGATGCGGGGAAGTTTTGGTTCCTGAATGTGACTATAACACGGTTTCCGTAATTGGAGGAGTATCATCAGCCCACTTCGATATATGCCCCTTTTTAGGGGTGAGGTAAAAGTTACATACCCTAAATAGGCTTGTTAAATGTGTCACGCTGACACTTTAATTGCTGGTCTTGATAATACAGCGAGGCTCTGGTTATAGCCAGAACTTGCTGCATTTATGTGGAGGGATAGCAATCCGTGAGAAGTTTGCATTGGGGATCATCAATATGGGATTTGGGCTCCTTCATGTTATCGTAGTTATTATTGGATGTAATTTCTCCTACGTAAGATATATTATTATTCAATCGCCCTAATCTTCTTGGGTGAGTGCATATTACTTTAACAATCAGGGCCAGGATAAGCGTATAAATATGCCTTGGGTGTTGAAATTTTCACTGCCCTTCGGTTAAGACTCGATTCCGAATTAGCTTGAAGAAGCTAGAAGGAAGCAAATATCCGCAACCATTCCTCTTTTGAAGGGTCAATGATAGTACAGGATTACTTGAGCGACCGTCAATCCGTGCGTATCCTCATTCTCAATCAACCCAAATATCTCAAACGAGCTGTGTATATGATATTTACCTCGAAGAAGCGGTTTTCCAGGGTCTGTGTTATTGGTTTTGGCGCCTTCAGGTATTACTTAAGCCCACTACGGTTAGTTTTTTGGTTTAGAAACATCAAAATTAACCAGAGCACCAAAGATTATTACCGGAATAACTAATGAAGCCGGCTATAACTATAAGATGTATCTATGAACCATGCAATTCCTACGTACTAATCACTATTTTAATCCCACTAATCAAGACCCGTGGATAAATGTTTGTGAATAGGTAGGCATAGCACCTGAAGGGCAGGTTGAGAAATGTATTTTGATCGAATCCAGGTATACTATGTCATGATGATGGTGTGCAATTTGAATCAGCTCAGCTCAACCATACAATTAATCGGAGCGGGGAAATAGCATCACTTTCTGGGCTTAAAGCAAGGCCCAATGTGAGCTTGTTATCAGATTATCTTCTTCTAAATTCTCGTACCCTTTTCCCCGAGGACTGGATTTTCATAGATCGAAATCTGGGCTGTAGTTAAAAAAGCTTATTATAACCTGTGGTATACGGAAATGGAAGTGGCTGCCAGTGTGTACCTACAGTATCACCCATCTCATCGCATCTCATCCTATGGCACCAGTGTTTATTATTATTCTTCTGTAATTCCAGCTGAGGTTAGCTGGATTCGCTTTCACATGCACTGCCAAGACCCTGGGTGTTTTAAACTCGGCTTTCCACCAAACCACAACGCAAGCCAACGACTACGGCACTGTACTCGAGCAGACACCCGGCGCCCGGATAAAAGCTGCATATTCAACAAAAGCAAATAAATGTGGGTACTTACGGAGAAACAAAACGCAATAGGAAATGGGCGGCGGTCCAGCTACATAGCCATGGTCTCGAGCCGTGGGTATCTGGTCAGGTACGAGCACTCAAACCGGCCAGCTCCCCTGCAAAGGTTTAAACAATCATCAAAGAGATGATTGGTAGGAGGAACATTTGAGGTGAGGCAAAAAGCTTCAGCCAATGAAGTACATACATGCATCAGTGGGAATGGAGAAGGACCAGGTTCTGGGGGAGTAGCGAATGAGGGGTGACCATGGAGTCATATATGCCAGTAAGAGCTCTACGTAGGGTTGAGGAACTTAAGGTCTTGGGTTTCTTGTACGCCCGCAGGAAAGAAAAAGTGAGTGACCACCAACGCGGCGAAGCAACATGCAATTATAACTTTTGAAAGGAAACCATCTATACTCTCTTTTTCGTTCTGTAGTTAAAGTACTTCATGTAATTGGGGTTCAAGTTAAGTGCTTCGTCACTTTTTTTCCTGTGGGTGTACAACATCACAAGGGCTTCCTCTCCAGTTGTCTTGAATGACGTTAAGTGAGTGCGAGGCGAATGCAAATGTGGGGGTTTGGAGAACCCCCCACGCTGAAATATTAAGGGAAGCGTTGAATGAACTCCGCAGGCGCGAAGAAGCTTGTCCTGATGGAATAAAAATACGTTAGTCTCGAGGAATTGTCCCCTGTTCGACATCCGGGAATACCGAGCTGTCGGGACGGCCTAACTAGTTCCAGACAAATAGTCCTCCACTTCTCGCCGGGCATTTGATGGTTAACCGCAAAAGAGTGCGGCTGGGTCTTGAAACCTCGAATGGGTTTTTTTAAATCTTGGACCATCCCGAAATCTCGGTAATACCGGAGAGACCACTTTGCCTTCCGATTACTACGCTTCTTGAAGAATTGACGAGTAAGTACCTACACTTTGTCGTAGAGGGAAGTCAAGACTCGAAAGAGACGAGACTAATGGTCGCCAGCGCAATTTACACTTGATATGGGTACTTCAAAGGAGGCAGTGATATTTTGAGCGCATAGCAGTCAATAATTACAAACCTACCCACATGACCATAAGGCTTATGCTAGGAGGAGAATAGGAGACGAAGATCTTGCCCTCAGCAATTAAAGGGCGTATCAGCGATAGGTGCCTAGAGATCCACGCATGAAACGGTGCAATCTTAGGACCCCAAAGTAAGAACAAGTTGGGCTTGACAATTGTGAGGCTCACCCATGAGAGCGATATGGGGAAAAGTGTCTGGAATCTTTTGATTTAAAGGGCCCTTACGTAACTGTTCTAGCACCACACCTGCCCTTCTGAGCGATAAGCGTTTCTTATCACTGGATCGTTAAAGTGATGGAAGTCTCGGCGAATTCTGAGAGAACACTACCACCCTGTGCATGGTACTCATATAGAAAGAAGAGACGAAGGCGAGGCTAGGCGTAGGAAGTGAAAATTGGCGAGTATTTTGAGGGGGCGGAGAACGAACATCCTCTCCTTGAAAGACATCACATTGCCCATCTGACGAAAGCTTCTAGTCTTGAAGCATCAATCAAAAGATACATCACATCGTTTGCTCAATCAGATGCTCTCTAGCTGATCCGAATCGATCTCGCAGAAAAAAGAAAGAAAGTAAAAAGAAAAAGAAGCGCCACGATTTCACCAGGGCCCACGAACTCACGAAGATACTCAGAAACGGTTTCCAAGACGACAACGATTATCCAGCTGTCTGACCGAGTCCCCTGCAAAGGCGCGGTGATATTTAATCTGCTGACTCTGGGGCTCAGAAAGAATTGCTTCTTCTTTTCCCTTTCCCTCTTCTTTTCCCTCTTCTCTCTTCTTGGTCGTCCACCTCTTCCACGGGACTCATTTCTCGTCTGTCTCCATTTTCATTCATCCGATCTTGTCCAATACGGATAGTCGCTGATCTCTACTGCTGCACTTTCCCGTATTCCCTTGAGGTCCCATTCCAACGCCCTATGGAACGGTAAAAAACCATCCTCCTCCAGCAACCTTCGCCATACATTTGCAATGACAACCAAGTCTATCTCATCGAGTTCAAATACCACTTCCGGCGTACACAAGCGCCGCCGCCGTGCAATAAATGATGATGGCGCCCACGCCCGCGTAGCGACAAGCGTCTCGCCACCACCTGTCCCCGCACAAAAGCCATCGCCATCGACCGCCTCTGGTACCGGTGGAGGGTCCTCATCGTTCAGAAATGTGAGTGCGTGCAATCGTTGCCGCCTGCGAAAGAATCGCTGCGATCAGAGACTGCCAGCTTGCCTGTCTTGCGAAAAGGCCGGGGTGAAATGTGTGGGGTACGACCCGATTACTAAGAGAGAAATACCTCGAAGGTGGGTAGTATTCTTACAATCATGCCCCTGATGATCCAGGGACTTCTTTTGCCTATCTTCCTTCGATCTCTCGGATTTGCGGGAAACCCCGTGCTGAACCAACCCGGAGGTGATCCGAGCAGTTATGTGCACTATCTTGAGACCCGATCGGCGTACCTAGAGTCATTGTTGGCCGCGAACAACATCCCATTCTCTCCAGCGGAATCATTCCCAGATCTCGCTCAGCCCCCACCTCCTCCAACAACTACCCCAACCACAGCTACTTCTACCGTCTCTCCAGAGTTTCCGCCCCCATCATGTTCTCAGCGGCTATCCCAGCCACCCATCGATCCAGCACTGACCAGCATCGAGATCCCTCAAATTGCTGTTCCGGAGCCGAAAGTTAAGCGTGAAAGGTCGCCGCAAAACTCAGATTCATTGGAGGAAAAGAAGCTGGATAACCTAGTTTCTGATATAGGGCTCGTGTCGTTTGCTGGCGCGAGCGACCCGAGATATCTTGGCTCTGTCTCCGGTATTTCATTCGCAAGAGTTGTATTTGCCGCGGTGAAGAGCAGTGCAACTGGTAATAGTAATAATGATCAAAACACAGCCGATGGTGTGTCTGGGGCCCGAAGAAATAGGCCGAGAATTGGCTCGAGTACACGGATTCGTAGTACGAGAGGGTTGGGAATTGGGGCCTCTGGAACCTCCGGGAAAGAGGAGGACTTAGATGGGGATGAGGATGAAGATACGCAGATGAGGGATTCCTTTTTTGGGCTTCACACCAAACCTACTATCACGCCTGCACCATTCCCTACCAGAGCATTAGCTCAGAAACTAATCAATCGATATTTTGAGTATGCCAACCCCCAAATACCTATACTGCATATGGGAGAATTTGAAGGGGTTTTGAATAGGGTTTATGGCACAGGGGATACGAAGCCCAATGGTGGTTCCGGTGAAGGCACCTACGGTGGTAGTCCCAAGGAGAAATATATGGTTAATATAGTGTGCGCTATAGGCGCAGGGATATTCCTGAAGGGGCCCGATGAATCGTCTGATGCGGAAGAGTCAGAGGATGAAGCTAAGGATGAGGGTGGATACGGGACAACAAAGGTGAAGACCGAAATAGGGAATAAAAGGAAAGGTGCTCAAAAACATTACGAACCAGAACAATATCATGCAGCAGCTGTACTCCATCTTGAAGCATTTTTAAGTCAAAGTAAGGGCGGGTTAGAAGAGCTTCAAACAGTTTTGTTACTAGCTGGATATGCCCTTTTAAGACCAGTTTCCCCTGGGCTATGGTATATCGTAGGTGTTGCTTTGCGTCTGGCAGTAGATCTTGGATTGCACTATGAGGATTCAGATGCCAAGGAGGTAAAAAGGGATGGGAAAGAAGGCAGGAGGGAATGGTCGAGAGAACTACGACGAAGGTTATGGTGGTGCGTATACAGCCTTGATAGGCTGGTAAGCACGTGTGTTGGGAGACCATTTGGAATAGCAGATGAAGTCATAAGCACCAAGGTATACGCCATTCCTCTCCGAGCAAACCAATCAACTGTTTTAATTCGCGTTGCATTTAGTTCCCCTCAATCCTCGACGACCATTATATTCACCCGACCAAAGGAATAACTCCACCTTCACCCAGTACAAAACTACCATCTTATAAACTCATAGCACATCATTACTTTCGACTCCGTCTCTTACAGTCCGAGATACTGCAAGTTCTGCAACAGCAGTCACATTCGTTTTCATTCACTTCAAGCGGAACAGCAAACCCATGCGTAAATCCGCCTTTACCAACTAGTCCGCCAAAGCAGAACGAAGATTATCCTGCCCATCACCCGTACCACCTTCAAACGCCATATTTAAGGGGATTTAGGACGGTTCAGTGTTGGCACAAAGACATTGATCGCCGGTTGAAGGACTGGATTGACACTTCGCCTAAAACAAAAGAGGAAACAGGGGTGTCGTTTTCACTGGAGTTCCTTGAGCTGAATTACTGGCAGACAAAGATCATGCTTTATCGACCTTGCCTATCGGTCCCTGTCTTGCTTGCGGGTGAACTGGGAGGAAGTGGGAGCTCCGCAAGAGGGCGGGCAGCAGAACGAGGTTTAGGCGGTAAAAAGGATCGGGTAGAGAGGGCAGAGGAGGAGGAAAGGGTCTATCTTGTTGTTGCCGAGGCTGGCAGTAAAGTTTTAAGGCTTTATAGGCACTTGCATAGAGTACATCAAGTAAACTATACATTTTTGGCTACCCATCATCTATTCATGGCTGGTAAATAATTATCTCAACCCTCCCTCTGCATTTAACGGCTTTACTAATAATAACAGGAATCTCATTCCTTTATGCGATATGGCACTCACCTTTAGTCAGGTCCCGACTCTCCATGGATGAGGTTGATTTTACTATATTGGCTGCCACCTCTGTCCTTGGCGATCTAGTGAATAAATGCCCGCCGGCGGAAGCTTGTCGAGATGCATTTGAGCGAATGTCAAGAGCCACAGTACAAATGTGTTTGGCAGGGAAACGAGGGCCAATTAGCAAGATATTGCCCTCAGGAACGTTGACCCACCACACAGGTGTATCAGGAGCAACAGGAATGACGGCTGGGATGCAGACATTTCAGCATGATGAAGATATGGAAGACATAGAAGGGGAGAGTGTACAAGAGCGGGAGGCAGATATCAAGTTTCCCGACACGGATTCGATGGGGTTTAAAAATGAATACCCCTCAGAATTTTCCCCGCTACACCACCAACACTCGCATCACCGATATAATAGAAGTCAAGGGGATGGGTATTCTACGGTGCAACAACAGCAACAAAAGCAGCAAGGCCTAGCCCAACCGCGGCGGAGGGAGACGATACATTTTGACGATGGTTTCAGGGAGCTTTTTACCGCAGCTTCCGCAGGAAATCGCTATTCTAACCACACTATAAATGTTAATAATGTTCACCCGCACGTTCAACAGCATCAGCAGTCTTCTTCCCAACAGCAACAATATGGCCTATCGCCTACACTCCAGAACGAATCAATGCAACAAACGGCTTTCCATCCCCCGTTGGCCTATAGTAGTGCGGAGCAGATATCACCGCTACTATCGCAGTCCCCACGCCCCCACCAACAGCAGCACCAAAACATGTGGAATAAACATCAAACCCACGTGACAGATTCACCCACAGGCTCATCTCCGCCTATCCTTGCAGGTCCTGGCCTACCATGTTCTGGATTGGCTAGTGAAGGTGAGGAAATAATGATTGATCCACAATTACAATACTCAATGGACGGCGTACCGTGGGGAACTCTGGATATGGGCACATTCGGACTAGGAGGCCTGGATTGGGAAGGCGATAGTTGGAGTGATAGTGGCAGCGCCGCAGGCGGGATCGGCGGTGGCAATGGTAATCCTGGCAGCATGGATTTGTTTGATGGGTTTTTCTTCGGAAATGGGGGTGCAGGGCATTAGTATTGACGGTTTTCGGAGTTCCGCATGTAGATTTTGGTCTATGCTTGGTGTCTTTCCTTGGTGATTGGTTTTTTTAATCACCCTATGCTTATTCTTTTTTATTTCAATCCGGGTATGAAGTAATGTCTCTATTGGGTTGTACAAAGGTTTCTATTAACATCTCATCACTAAAATTTCCTTTTCTAAAGGTGGAGCGGCGGAAAAGCGAGTTTTGGTAGAAAAAGAATGGAGGGGGAAAAAAGCAATTTATGACTGCATGATAGTGTATTGATATAATGATACCCGCAATTTCCTCTCTCACTTTTGGTTCTTAAATAATTCTTTATATTTGTGGGGCTTGTAAGGTTTAGTGACGTTTGGCACGACCATGCATCGATTGATTCTGGTTTGATTCGATAGGGTTGTTATGATATCACTCCAGAACTCCGGGAATATCACGCACAAAACATGTTTAGCCCAAACAAAGACCCAGGGAGACCTAATCTCATTCTGTACAATCGACAATAATCCACCCAAATAACAGATTAACACCCAGAAATTAGTAGCATCGATTCCCTCCTTGGCGCCCCTACTACCTAGTCAATTTAGACATATAGCGCGAAGCGAGTCGTTCCTTTAACCAAACATGCGGCAGTGTGTGTCTAATCACCTGCACAACGTTCTTATCACACTATTATTTCTGCACAGCTCTGTTCCGGGCAACGAGTGATCCGCGGTGACGCCACCAGCGTACGAAATACACGTACATTCAAGAATTTGGTAAGCCATGGTTTTGTTTTCCCGCCTTTTATAAACTGCAATCAACGGATGACCAGCCACCATAGATAGACAAACCACGTCTCCATTATCGCCCTTAAGCCCCACATGCAGTGCCCGGTCAACGGCGCCAACAACTTAGCCGAAGATTTCCAAGGGTGTTTGAACTCAACTTTCTCCCCTGCCATTCTTGTTTGGTTTTATATGACCAAATTTTTATGTATCTTAGGTGTCATTGGAGTGCTGGTGACCCCGGGCCAGGCCTATATTCGCTTGATTTCCGATATTACGGGAGAAAGCTGGGCTTCGAACGTGGGCACTAAACGAGCTCTATTTGTATATGCTTTAAATTAGAGGAACTATGGGCTTAAAGGCCTGCATTACATACTTTTGTACTTGTGAGCACCACATCAATGATATTGTCAGTTCGTTGAGTGGTAGTCATGGTTGCTGTGATGTAATTTCTGATGCCTTCAAACAAATTTCCCGGGGATATGTAAATCAGTGCATGAGAATATTCAAAGAATTCTCATGCGTCACATGACCCTCGTCATATGGTGCATTGGGATTCGTGTTTATGGGGGCAGGGGCAGCCAATCAGTCTATGAACTGGAGGCCGTGTTCCCGGTGAGTGTGTTGAGCCCACTTCAACGGCTGTATCTTGTTGCTCCCGTATGGAATGTTGTCCTTTTAGAGTGCATAAGATTTTGCTGCGATGTAGCGGATGTCAGCACGTTTTATCGTTTTGTTGGGACTTCTAGGGGTTTGCTGTATGTCGTGTCAGGCCATCTTCAGATTCAGCCACATATCATGGTCTTTTGATCGGTAAGAATGCACTTCATTGTGGCTGAACACGTTCATCTGAATGAGTAGATATATCACAAAATTTGTTTCTGATCTTCTACGCAGGCAAGGTTTTTTTTAAAGATTCAGAACCAGGAACGGATGGTTCTCCGCGTTGTCTTTCGGGAAATTTCCCGCTACCCCTGTAACCTTAACTCAACCACGAGTTGTACCACCTGCAAGATGCAGTGTAGAATAACCCACACCTTCTAGAGGTTCCTTAGGAACCAGACCTTGGGGGGGTATTCTGTGTTGAGATGAGAGATTGCTCGATCGAAGCTGCATTAATAACTATCAACTATCGCTGTTTGAGTAATTTACGCGGGGTTTTGTTTTTAAGTGGGGAAAAAGAACATAAAGTGCAGTTTGCCGCTGCATAAAGTTCAATCCGCAAATATATATCAGTGATCATGATAATCTCCTGTTTCTCATGCTTGCTCTGAGCAAAAGAGAGTAAGTGCTGATATAGAATTATATTTGTTCCGGAAATGGATTGATTAACTTGCCAAGAGACAACTAACTCTGCAAGAGATGTCTTTGCCAAGCTTTATTCGACAGACAACTTGATCCTCAGTCAGCACTTTCACAACTTTGAGATATTGACTGATTGGTACGTTCTACAGCGCTTGTAGCTTACATCGTGTCCTCAGGATCACCCGAGAAAAAAGAATATAGTGGCTCATGGAGAGAGCATACGTGACAGCCTCATCCATGCGTAAAAGAGAGGTGTCTAGTCCAGATTACAATTATAGAAAGAGTCGTTAACCCCGTTGACCAGTGGTCACATCTTCCTGCCTCGTCTCCAGTTTGGGGGTCGACACAATTCATCGAGAACAGCAGAGCCTCTCGTGGTCCGAGGAAGTCTTGTAGACTGATATAGATAACATGGTCCCCCCCCCCCCCTCCCCCACCTTTCAAGTTCGTGAGGTCGGTACTGCCTGCATAGATGCATATATTTCTTGTGTATCTGACAAGAGAGACGTAGACGCAAGACCTACCAAGTTTACACCCATTCATTATCATTTCCATAACCTTAGAGACTGAATAAAACTGCGTTGAAACGGCCAAAGCAGCCAACCTTTATGTCTTCCCAGCGGGCCAGTATTCAATTGGCTGAATGATACCTTGCAGATGATGACGTGTTAAGCCAGCGGCGACCCCCTCCTTCTTAGAGTAGAAAAATGTGGGAAGTGTAGTCTTGAAACTCTTACAGTGAGCCACAAAAATACGTCTCCTCCCACTCCACATCAAGTCTCTCTCTATCATAAAATCAACGAAAAGCTGCTTTCTTCGTAAGGAGAATTAACTTCCGCTGATCTGGTAAGTTGATATGAATCGCGCTTGGTTACATCAAGGCTTACAGATAGATTTGCAGATTCAGCAGGTAAATTAAAGGTGGAATTTAAGTGTGACGTGCCCTCAGCTTCTGGAAGTCAGTTCATCACACAGCTTTTGTGCACCTATTTCATACTTGTGCACCCATCCACACTATTCAACCATCAGCAACACAAAATGATGGCTCTAATTATAACCCCCGAGGAACCCTCAAGGACACAAACTAACCACTACATTCACTCCAATAATCTCGGCTTTGAGCCCTATTCAGATCCTTGCTGCATCCCACAAGATACTTGTACCGTGGGTCAGTCCCAAGCTACTACCACTACCACCACCACTACTACTACTGTGGTCATCAGAAACCAAGAGGAACTAGACCGGGAAGTGATGGACCAGCCACATGTCATCCGCAGAAGACCAACTTGCAGATTTATGAATACAGCATTCTTTAAAGATCTGAAGGCAATTGGGGGGGCGGAGGATATGGAGGAGCAGCGGAGAAATAGCGAATGCGGGGGAAAGGGTGAAGATGAGTACGGCAATGGATCTGAAGAAGAAACTGAAGAGTATGGAGAGGAGTATGAAAAAAATAATCGTCTTTCTATACAGTTGAACCCACTCGGAAACGATCTTCCACCAGGACATGATCCTCCTCTTGGGTTCGGACATCCTTCTTGGGAGCCAATAGGGGATCTCGCTATACAAGAAGCCGAAGAGATTATTTCTAGTTTAGAAATGATTCCCGAACTACCAGAACCCCAGGATAATCGATCAGAGCGTCTTTTATACATTGAAAGGACCGTCAGTGCCTTGAGTGGGGAACGCGAACGCTTCAACCACGATGGATCCCAATCCGAAGCATCTCGATCTCGGTCTCAATCTCAAGCCGACGGGTCGTTGACTGCATCTGATGCCTCTTCCCAGACATCCTGGATAACTCACGTTACATCTGAGCATCGTCCATTATGGGGGGAGACCAAACCCATAAATACCAAACTCATCGTTTCTCGCCTGAATGAAGAGGAGACTAGAGATCCCGAGGGTTTGGACCTGTATTATCTTCCGGACTTAAAGGAGTGGCGGCCTTTCCCTGTTGAGGTTGAGGTTTGGAACGCACCAGAGCCTGTTCAGGCCTTGAAGAAAAAGTCGAGGGTCAGGCGTATTGCAGGCGCGGTTGCGACCAAGATTAAATGTGGTACTTACGGCTATCACTTTCCGCGGCCTCCCCTTGATAAAAGGCTTATCTCGATGCCAATCCAAGGGTCTAAAAGAGGAATGATCCAGGCTCTTCTTGAAGATAAGTAAGGGAGCACTGTGTTGCATTTCCTTCTTCTTTTCTTCTTCTTTTTTTTTTTCAATTCTTCATCGATATCCGCATAATATTTGGGAGGCTCAAGTTCCGGGATTGTTCTTTCTTATTTTCAGGTACATTTCTCCATGTGTTTCCCTTCTAGCATCGTTTGATGGTGATTTTCATTATTGACCTCTGATAGATCAACGATCTCCTAGTAGCTTATTTCTTTGTTTCATGGGGTTAGTTTTTCATGTTTTTTTCATGCCAGTTTACAAATTACAATGATGCCACGGGTTGGAGCTTGTATCTTTCTTTCCTCCTTGTATATGTGGAAAGGAAGCCGATTGGTGTAAAACAGATATATTAAAAGGACGGATGAAATTGGAGAGCGAAATTCTCGGCTATCATATGCGTGTCTTAGACCTAGTTTTTTTTTTTTTTTTTTGCTTTTATCCATTACGTTTAGACCTGGTTTAAACTTACTCGATTGGCTGAAAGCCCTGTTTTTACTCATAAGAAGTTACCAAGTGAATTTCCTAAGAATAGGTAGCATTCATTGTAAAATTATCGTACCATCCTCTATATATCACCCATCACTGTGATATCACTTGTGAGATAATAATCGATTTCCCTAGTCATTGCATGCCCTATAATAAGCTTCCAGCTAGGGCTTCGTTAAGACCTAGCCCCTGGGCATAATATCTACAAAAAAACTAAAGCTTGACAGTATAGTATGCTACTCCACTCACTCCCCATGGTCGGTGCCCATCTCACAAAGTGAATCATAAGGTATCACTCGCTTGAGTATAATGGAGACCAGGAGCTCTTTATGATTGTCTCCTATATATCGACAAGATCTGGTTTATCTATAAGGGCTTCGGTCAGGATACTCGAGGAAAAACGTGTATAAATCATCCCATTACTCTCGAAAGGCAGGTACAAGTGTAGGTGTCACTAGATCCAAGAAACCACAGGAGTAATCACGTAGTCTGCCCCTGTATATGTGTAAGATGATAGCGCTAGGGGGCCAGAGATATACAGTGCAATAATGTATAACCTCCTGTGTAAATAGCTAGGAGCTGCACATGTAAATACTAGGTGTTGATTTGCTCACGTGTAGGGGACGAGCTAGCCTAGTAGAATTCCGTCTTTAATGCTTGAAGAACCCTAACCTTCTAATACTGTTCACATACACCATCCGCTGAAGAAAATTATTTGGGATTATATCAGAAACAGGTGAATATGTACAGAATTGTAAAGCTAGAAGAATGTACAGGAAGAGGAAGAGGGAGAAGAGGACGGGGGCAGCTGAATGAAGTGCAGGACAATGAGTATTTGTTTAACTTTAATTTCCAAGGAATCTCTTTGTAGGAAAGAATATCTTAGACAGGTTTTCTTACATATATCGAGTGATAAAATCCGATGGTAACTGTAATTAGATTATTCTACTCTATATACATGTAGGTGCTCTTTCCTATCCTGTTTTTGTATATATATACAACTCTCGCCTATGTTCATTGGTCTCCGCCGGCGTCCTATACCAAATGGATATATGGAGGAAATATATTTAGATATATATCCCTCCCCATAACGAACAATCTATTGCATGAATGTTTAAAGCCGGGAAATAATACCGGAGGCATTTACTCTTTCAGCAAAATCAGGCGTTGTAGTTTATTAAACGCTTCAACGGCATATACGAACGTGCGTGTGGCCCTGAGGGGCCTCGACTTATGCGGCCCAAACCTACATACCCAACAAGCCCCAACCACAAAACTAACCAAGCCAAATGTTTCTGAGGGTGATATAGAAGGTCCTAAAAGATGTATAAAATATTTTTCAGAAGTTTACTTAGCAGTTAGAAGGCTTTATATCAAGCTCTTGAAACAGATGACCTTAACACGCTGAGTGAAACATGCACTTGAGTATCTCCAAATCTTGTGTAATGACAAGGTTATCAGAATTGCCGCCCTTGATATGGGGTGGCTGCATATTTCAACTTGAATTGACTTCCTAGACGTAGTTGCCTTAATAGTACATGTGTCTTTTTGTTGAGTGCCTTATGGTGGTTGTTGTATTGCCTCTTTTGCCTCGGCACACACATAATTATGTCAAGTCCTCTCAGAACCACATTCATATATATATTTCCACGAATATGCTGTTGATTAGTTTGGTTTGGGTGGCCTGGGGCCCTTTTCCTGTCCTTCTAGCACATCGCTTAGTTCATGTACGCTTATAGGCCCGACCACCTATGAGTAGAAAAAGTAAAAAAAGAAAAGGCCCGGCCACCTAGGTCGATTAATCGCACGAGTGATAGGTTGTGATCAGAAATTGCTTGTTAACACGTTCTAGCTTACATAGTTTTCCTAGACACACCAGCGCATCAGACATATTTGACCACCTTGGAGCTCCCGAGCCACTTTATGATCTCCGCTGTGAGAGATGAGAGGCCGTGATCCAGAAGGACAATCACAAGCCCATTGGCATCATAACTATGATTTACGGTTTATAGATATCAAATGTCGAGAAAGGCAGAACACTCCTCTGAAGTTAATGGTTTCTGCAGAACAAAGATTAAAATATTCCATTGGGGAGAAAAGATTCGGATACCATTTCTCCTAGATTTGTAGCAGTTCCTAAACGGAAATCACATTAGAATAACACGTAATTTGTTTATGCTCAGGAATAACCAAAACGACACATAGACTACTTAGAATAACTATTCGACCCGTGGCACGATACCCCGAGGACACATAGACCAGAACTTGGTAGATATATGTGTATACATACAATGTTTCTACCTCAAATGAGCTCCTTCTGTCACCCTTCTACATACCTTTCATGGTCTCAAGTATTCATCATTCCATCTCCAATCTTGTTTGTTTCTCTTCCTGTTTGTTTGTCCTGTTTATTTGCTTTTACGCTAGCGGCTAACTATTCAATTTTAGTGTGTGCCGTTCACCATGGAAAACAAAAAGAATAAAATGGTTAATCAATCTGATTATGATGGAACTATTGAGCATATATCTAATGATAGTAAGTGTTATCTATTTCCTCTCATGCAAGTTTTCTCTCCATGATTTAGCTCACCTCGATTTCCGTTAGCTCTCGAAGGCAAAACCGAAACAAACAAGAGCAGATTTGCTGACTTGATCCCAATTGACCGTGAGACCGCTGAGCGCCGCCGTGAGATGGTCAAACGAAGGGTTGAACAAAGGCAAATTGAACGTAATGTTCATTGGCTTAATGGTACATGTTGCTTCCTCTACTGAGTCTAAAGTTAAATGGACCAAGAAAGAGAAGAAACCTAGCTAAAAAATATTATAGAGTCGGCAAATCGCGGTCCTGGGATAAGAAAAGGGCCTGGTGCTATGCTTTCGCTCGAAGATAGTTTCAGCGACAAGAAGGTCTCATCAGCGCTACCGCCCATTGAGTGTGAACAATTCTTAAGAGAGAAAGATGAAAAGAAATGGGCCCAGAAGCGGAACTCCCACCTCTCTGAAGTAGAGTCAAATAGCTCTACCACTATCAATGATGAGCCGTATACGCCAGGAGTTCCAAAGAACCTTGAAGCCACCAATATTAGTGGAGCGCCTTCTCATGCTCATAATAATACTATGAGCTCAAATCCCAAGAATCTCGTACGCCCCGGGCCCAATCAATACTGGGACCAGGAAATTGGAGAGTGGCGGGACCGCCCTCCTTTTCATCAGGAAACGCCTCAAGAAGCCCTTAAGTCAGAGGCTCTACGTCAAAAGGCATCAAACTTGGCGAAATCTCGCCGGAAGTCTAAATGCCCCTTGCGAGAATTCTTTGCACTTCTTAAAAAGTGACCGTGGTTAACAAATATTCTCCCCTGGACTTTAGAGAGGCCCTTGGCTGCTCAGGTTTGCGTTGTAAGTTTCTTGCCAGATTTACATATGTAGCTCCCCTATGATGTCACTTGACTAACATTTGTTGTAGGGATGGTTTCATATATATTTTTAGTATTCTCCTTTTATTATTAAATAAACGATCGGGTTTCGATAGTATTAGTTTAAAATGTGATTTATTGTTTTCTCGCTTTAGCTCGATTTTTAGCGACTATAGGTTGATAGATCGATAAGAAAACTGGGTGCTCGAAGCGATTTCTTAATATACAATGGAGAACTTGTTGGTTCTATAAATCCTAGACTTTGATTAGGTGGAATTGTAGTTTTATGTATGATCAATTGAGTGACTTTAAGCCAGAACCCGGGTCTTCATGAGAAGTCGAGGTTACCTATATCAGGCACTTGTACCTGGAGTACATGTCATCCCCTCCCATGTCTCTTGGCATACGTAAATTTAGCGCTGTGAAACACAGAAGCACAACACCCCGGCCCAGCAGATCCCTGGCGAAAATTCCCACCACAACATAACTGCACCCCACCACACCACCAAAGGAAGAATTTCCTACCATTAACCTCTCTATTCTACTTCCCCTACAATCAAGAGCTTAGGACACAATGGGAAAGGGGGGCAGAAATAACTGGCGTGTACGATCCCCCCCCTATGATTACCTCCAGAATTTACTGGCTGATCAATTCACCTACATAGTCTAGGAGGGAGAATAAAGATAAGGGTAGACAAGGCTCCGGCAAGGGTGGTGACGGACGCGGCGATGCATATGTCTCGATCCCTACGGAGAATGAGAAATACGAAAACTTCTATAAGGAATCTGGTTTGATTCCCGAGGAAGAATGGGAGGAGTTCTGGAGCACCTTAAAAAGAACTTTGCCGACTACTTTCCGGTTCACTGGGAGCAAGGGGTAAGGATTCGTTTCCTTTTTCTATACCTATGTCTAGAAAAAACAAAGCTGACCGATAATGATGTAGAAATGCGCTAAATGTTCTGAAGGCGCTCCAAGACATTCATATCCCTCACCTCTCAGGAATCACTTGGGAAGGCCAACCTGTCGCGCCTCCCACTCCACTTCCATGGTTCCCTGATAATCTCGGTATTTGTTTCTATTCTCGAGTCCTTAGAGCCCCTACTAAACCGAACTCCAGCATGGCAAATCACTGCCGGAAAGGCAGTAATCCGTCGCTGCGCGCCCTTCAAGAAATTCCAGAATTTCCTTGTCTCTGAAACCACCGTCGGAAACATCTCTCGTCAGGAGGCGGTCTCCATGATTCCGCCATTGTTGATGGACATTGAGCCACATCACGTTGTCCTTGACATGTGCGCTGCCCCGGGATCAAAGACCGCACAGCTTATTGAGGCCATTCATGCAGGCGAAGAAGCGCGCGTCGAGGCGGCCGTTGCGGCTGCGCAGGCAGGCACTGAAGGAGCACCCATCAATGACGGTAGACCTACTGGTCTTGTTATTGCAAACGACGCAGATTACAGGAGGAGCCACATGTTGATTCATCAGACTAAACGTCTCAATTCTCCGAACTTGATTGTTACCAACCATGATGCGACATGGTTTCCTAGCATGAAACTTAAGGAGGATAACGCACATCCCGAGTACTTGAAGTTCGATCGTATTCTTGCGGATGTACCATGTACTGGTGACGGTACGCCAAGAAAGAACTATGGTATTTGGAGAGACTGGACCCCCCATGGCGCTTTTGGCCTGCATCTCACACAGGTCAGGATTCTGGTTCGTGGGTTGCAAATGTTGAAGGTCGGCGGAAGAATCGTTTACTCGACTTGCTCTATGAACCCAGTCGAGAACGAAGCAGTACTTGCTGCGGCTATAGATAGGTGTGGTGGTATTGAAAAGGTAAACATTGTTGACGTCAGTCATAGGTTGCCAGAACTTAAGAGGCGTCCTGGTGTATCAGACTGGAGGGTTTGCGACAAAGATGGTGTCTGGTTCTCCACATATGAAGAGGTAGAGAATGATCCGAAGTCGTTTGAGCGATTGAGCAGGATTACGAAGGAGATGTTCCCCAGCGAGAATAAGAAAAACCTTGACGATCCAACGAGAATACCTCTTGAAAGGGCTATCCGTGTCTACCCCCACCTTCAAGACACAGGTGGATTCTTTATCACAGTATTGGAGAAGAAGCAGGAGATCAGAGCAGTTAAACCTGAAGTAGGCGGAAGAAAGAAGATGGCCGCTCTTGCCCGGGCCCAGGCGGAGGGGGAAGGGAAGGACGAGGAAGTTGCCAGCGAGGCTGATCTTGCTGATCTTGCTGATGAGGCTGAAGTTGTGGCCGAAGAGATACCTGCACCTACCACCCCAGCTGTAGCGGAAGAGTCGGCTCCGCTTGAGGCCCCGGATTCTCCTACCAAACGTAAAATTGAGACTGTTGATCCCGCTCCTCCTACACCCCCAGCAGCCAAGAAGACACGATTAGAGGGAACTTCAGAAGTAGAGTCTAAGGGTGAAGTTTCTGAGCCATGGGCCTCAAAGAAGACCGGGGAGAAAACAGAGACGAAGCAAGGCCCCCCCCAGAAAATGGGTAGAAAGAACGGCGGCCAGCCAATCGAAGAACCATTCAAGTATCTCTCCCCCGAGCATTCAGTAATCCAACAAGTATTTGATTTTTACGGCTTATCACCACGCTTCCCTCGCGATTGCTTCCTGGTCCGTAATGCGGAAGGAATTCCCAGTCGTGCGATCTACTATACATGCAGCTTGGCCAAGACCCTCCTCACCTTGAATGAGGGGAGGAACATTAAGTTTATCCACTGTGGAGTCAAGGCATTCTTTAAGCAGGACGTTCAGGAGCCTGATGTATGTCCATGGAGAATTCAAAACGAGGGACTTCCAATTCTCGAAGGTTGGATTGGCGAAGGCCGTGTGGTTCGCGCCAAACAGAAGAGCACCGTCAAGGGTCTTCTCAAAGAGCTCTTCCCGAAGGTCAACGCTGAGGGGTACGAAGGCGATGCTAGCACTATCGCGGAGATCGAGGATCAGGTCAGAAACTTGAGTATGGGGTGCTGTGTTCTCAAAGTTGAGAAGGGTACTGGAGAAGATTCATTCTCGGACCCTCTAGTCTTGCCACTGTGGAAGAGCCGCCACAGCTGTAACCTAATGTTGCCTAAGGATGAGCGAAAGTAAGCCTCCCATTGCCCTTTTCCTAGATCTCCTGACTAAAATAACTCATACAGGGCAATGTTGATGCGTCTCTTCAACGATGAGAGTGACATCATCGATTCAACCAACAAGAACAGCCACATCTCTCGGAAGAAGCCTGACACCTCAGTTGACACCAAAATGGCCGAGGCCGAAGAAGGGAAAGGTGAGGGCTATGGCGAAGAAGAGCCTGGGATGGGTGAGCCAATGCCCATGAGCGCCTTCGAAGAGCCAACCTCTAAGGTTCTTGAAGAGAGCGATGTCAAAGAAATTGTCAAAGAAAAAGAAGACAAACGTGAGGTTGATATTTTAAAGAAGGAGGTTCTGCAGGCTTCTGAGGAGGCAAAAGCTGAAACAATGGCGTTCGACGAAATTATAAAGGAGGAACTTGGTGATGCTGCCGTGTAAAACATTTTCTTTATTTGATGTGGGATTCGATGCGCCGAAGTGATATGTATAGTATCTAGGTGAACTTTTGTGCTTCGAAATTGGGACTGGGAAAGGTGGGTATTAAAACATGATTTAAGATGTTAGAGTGGTCAAGATACAAAACAAGTTGATTGTCTTTTTGTTTTTTTGCGCGAAATTCAAAGGTTAAGAGCATTATACAAGTCATAGAACAAGTGAGTACGATTTGTCAACCTGTGATACCTCTACTCCTAGCAATTAAACATTTATCAAAGTCTATTGTCTTGTAGCGAAATGGGCCTCTAAACCTGTAGTTATTTAAGTATCAAATGGTTATATCATGTGCATACACCGAGAGGGTGAATTCCTATCATGAATATGTAAGCATATCTTTCAAACCTCATTCACTTTATGATATCTACGCTACGGAACGAGTGTAACCAAGTTCACTAATACATACATCATCTACCCATGGCCAGCAAGCAAGCATACGCCCTCATTCATAGGTTCATGATGTATCGGTAGGCCTTACCGACCAGTACCCCGGTAGTAACATTAATTTAGTTCGAATCATAGAGGTGAAAGGAACTAGTCCGGATCACAATATATCACTCGGTATATAAGCTACGCCAATTCGCCACTTTTTAGCCTTGTTTACCCATCCAGTACATCTAATAAGCATATAGATATACCCAATATTCATTGCGCAATTTAAAGGATTTGATTGGCCAGGTTTGAGAGATCTTCTTTTTCTCCATCAAATACATTTACCTATGTTTGAGTCAGTCAGTGCTATAACCGTGAGGTTGCATGCATATTTTGAAAATGTTTGAGTTAGTAGATATTCTAACAAATATGTTTGAGTTAGTCAGATATTGGTATTCCAATACATCTTGAGTCAATCAAATAGTATATCAGTAATCTTATGATATTGTTTAAGCCATAATAATTCCTGCTCCGGCTAAAGGCCGGGAAACGCTTGTATACATGTAATCAAAGTTCTACTCATTACCAATGGATACATGTAGTTGCTTACGCACAACGCTTCATATTTCCACACTATTATACAACTCTACTAGTGATGCATCCTCTCGGATATATCTTATCGATACAAAAAAGGTTCATCCATTCATTCCATAGATTACATATTTGTAAAGAGGGCATCAGAAAATAAAGGAGCCTGTCCTGTTATCCAGCACAACACAGTTGTGAATACAATAATCCGAAACAGGTTCGAGCCGCCAGAAGAAAAGCAAAGAAATGATCTCGAAGGTTGCACCCTTTTACCCACTACATTCTTCTAATCGAGATATACCCCGAAGTACAGAAGGTAGAGGTAGAGAGACCCAAGAAGGATAAAGGGGGGGAATCACATTGTATGACACTATCAACAGGCAGAACCAAACCATGAAAAAGCCGAGAAAAAATAATATCGAAAGAGGAACCCCGAAAAACATCGATTGGGAGAGTCTGCATCCATGATAGAGATAGATGATGGGTAATAGTAGGTAGCGAGAAAAAAGACAAGATATCAATAAACGCCGTGGTTGTGCAAAAATGCAATGCAAGACCGTTTTTCCAGCCCAACTAAACTATATAGGTAAGAAAAAAAAGAGCCCAAGGAACGGTTACCAGATAAAACCCCTTGATAACTAAAAAAAAAAAAAAAAAAAACCGGAAGTCCACATCATGTCACGCGCTTTCAAAAAAAAAAAAAAAAAAAGAGATAGGGAAATAAGCAGACCATTTTACAAAAACTGCCCAGACTGGGTAGGGTCTAGCAAAAGGTCTTTAATGGTCGCGCTGAGTTCTTTGAAGTCAACTGGCTTGGACACATATCTCGAAAACCCTGCAGCGATGCAACGATCCGCAACATCAGCCATGACGTTTGCTGACAAGGCAACTATAGGTACTTTTGGGGCGCCGTGCGTCTGCTCCCAAGCTCTAATCTCCATTGTAGCCTGGAAGCCGTCTTTTCTGGGCATATGAAGATCACACTACGATGTTGTTAGAACCTGTCAATCTATCTATATATGTAGGGGAAATATACCAAGATGAGGCCATAATGCCCGGGTGGTTGAGTAAACACCTTGTCCACACATTCCTCTCCATCACTTGCCGTGTCTACCTCCAGTCCCACTCTTGCAAGGAATCGCAAAAGAACCTTCTGGTTGACAGTATTATCCTCGACAAGAAGCACCCGATGGCCCCTGTTTCCAACTTCCTGCTCCATCTGACTAAATACCCGCTTTTGAGTCTCGACAACCTGCTGTGCAGAGTCCCGATTCCTATCCATTGATGCATCCCTTTCATTTGCTGGGTCGAAGATAACACCGAAACGCGAAGGTTTGATCGGCTTGTAGATGAACTGCAGCCTTTGTCCCATATGCTCACAATTCTGCTGGGCACCTTGCATTATCGCTGTCCGCTGAGGGGGGTTTGTCAAGACAAGCATAGTTGTCAGTGAATGAATAGAGCTACCCAGCATCTCATCGATGAGAGAAATTATTTCTGTATGTTCTGGGAGATTGACAACGATATGGGTAAACACAACCGGGTCATCGCCGCTGATTAGATTTTTACATTCACTATACTTCGAAGCCGTGGTAATCTGGTTGGGGATGCCTTTAGGCAGCGTGATCTTTATGTGGTGTGCTATGGCGATGCGGGAATGGTGCTGCTCTGAAACAATCAATATCGAGAACATTGGCGGGGTAACTGAACGGCCGAGTTCCGAATCCACTGAGGGCTTCTTCTTCACCGTGGCTTCTGTCTCGGTAGACGAAGTAGTGGGTGCAGGTGGAGTATAAGCTCTGTATTTCTGTTGAGCCTCTGTGGGGAGGGCAAGTCGCATTGAAGCAGGATCTGCAGATGAGGACAGCGGATGGTGAGCCAATGCTGACATAGAGGACCCAGTTGAAGCGGAGTGGAACGAACTTATCGAGGGGTCCGAACTTGCCGAAGACGCAGGAGCAGACGACAGCCCATCACTAAAGGTAAAACCAGGTGGTGTATCTGACTGGAATTCGGTTATTCTTTCTGTAATTGTATCCGATTCTAGAATACCTTGACGCCTGCCCTGGGCAGCGAGATTGGGCGTGATTCCAGGTGGAATGCCTTGAGGGATAGGGGAGATCGCATCTGGTGTAGCAACTGCAGAATCGCATTGGGGTTTCTCTCTAGGTAGCTTGAATTTTGCGCTGCAGATGAATGTTCTACTAACAGTTAGTAAATGAAGTATTGTATAGGGTTCGATCTAAACATACGATCCCTTGCCCTTCTCACTGCTGGCAGACATTCGCCCTCCGTGAAGCTCGACTAGCTGCCTTGAAATCACCAACCCTAAACCACTGCCGCCATGCGCCCTAGTACTAGACCCGTCAATTTGGCTGAACGGTTTGAACATCAACTCTTCATCTTTCTTGTCAAACCCTGGGCCAGTATCGTGACATTCGAATTGCAACATTACATCATCATCTCCAATGGTATCATCCTGGATAACAGAGCACCTAGAGAAAACTTCGCCCTTGGACGTGAATTTGATAGCGTTCTAATAGTCGTAACAGCGGTTAGCCAATCATGCACCATATAAAAATACACCCCCCGCAACCAATGCGGCAGTGCCAACTTACGCCAATGACATTCAAAAGCACTTGTCTCAGCCGCACCCGATCTCCGCACACGACCGGCGGCACATCTTCTTCAACAATAAAGTTCAACTCTAGGTCCTTCGATATCGCCATGGTACTCAAAAGCTCATTGGCGTCTTCTATCAAAGAATGAATCCTAAACCACTCCGGATTCAACCGCATCATCCCCGCCTCTACCTTTGACAGGTCCAGGATATCGTTGATTACGCTAAGCAATCCATCGGAGCTCTGGGATATTGTGTGACAATAGTCTAACTGCTCACCATTCAAGGTTGTATCAAGCAAGAAATTGACCATTCCAGAAATACCGATAAGAGGTGTTCCTACATATCCAGAATTATCAGCGATACCTTGCTTACGACTGCAGATAGATGATACTCACGGATTTCATGGCTCATATTGGCCAAAAACCTAGTTTTGCTCTCCATCGTCTTTTGCGCCGCCTCATTAGCTTCCTTCAGCTTTTGCTCTAGTAACTTGTGGTCGTTGATGTCGGTGCAGGTACCGAACCACTGGCCTTCACCTGTTCCGAAGTTCGTCTCAACACTAACGCATCTCACCAAGTGCCACCTATAGTTTCCATGCTTATCTCTCAGCCGCAGCTCTGTTGAGAACGTGGGTTTTTCCTCCTCAATATCTACTCCGGTTGGACTCTTGAATCCGCCATCAAAAGCGGAAGGCCCGTACGAATTAGGCGAGAACCCGGAAGTCTCAAAACCTGGACTGGTCATACCACCGCCGGGGCTCACTGATCGCGGACTTACCGAGCCTCCACCGCCACCTAGGCCTGGTAACGCACATTTATATCTATCATTGGGATGGACGTGCTCCATGAAGCCCAATCTTAATGCTTGTGCTAGTGTCTGTCCGGAATATCCTAACCATTGGGTATTTGCATATGATATGCCGTCGACTGCGGTTGCAGCAAATACGATTTGCGGACTTGAGTTTGCAAGGGACCTATATTTACTTTCAGACTCTGCCATTTCAGCCTGTCTTGCAGCATCCACTTCTGCGATGCGCTGATCATGGATATCCATATTTGTGCCAAACCAGTGAACAATGATACCGCGGGAATCTCGTAATGGGACTGCCCGGATCATGAACCATCTATAGACGCCATCAAATCTCCGGACACGAACCTGGTGTGAAAATGGCTCGCCCTTTCGTATGGCGACCCCCCAGCGCTTGATGTAGTCCTCTCTGTCATCTGGATGAAAGGCCTCCCATGGCCCTTTCACGAATTCATCAACGGTTGCACCTCTGTAAGCTAGCATCCTGGCATTAACCCATGTGGTTTCACCAGTATAAGGAGCCGCAGTAAATACATGTACGGGGATAGAGTCAATGATTGTCCTAAGGAGTTTGTTTGATGGAGGGGGCATCTGATTGTTCTGTGAAGATGAGCCAGATGTGGACATTCTGGCTGATCCACGTCTTCCTGTTCCCAGTGGGGTTCCGGGCAACGAAGTCGTTGCGGCCAAGGACTGAAAAGTGGCAGAATAGTCAGCTCCATACGAGTGCAGGAGTGTATGCGGATAGTTGTGGCCCACGATCTTGAGCGCAGGCTTCCTTTTCCTTGGGAATCGGCGTCGATGCGGTGCCGATTCTGATCCTGGCGAAACCGA
Source organism: Morchella rufobrunnea (assembly GCA_024713595.1). Taxonomy (NCBI): domain Eukaryota; kingdom Fungi; phylum Ascomycota; class Pezizomycetes; order Pezizales; family Morchellaceae; genus Morchella; species Morchella rufobrunnea. Next base: position 388,668 of record JAMGYT010000014.1, read on the forward strand.
AGGTGACTCCATAGTCCCACTGCTCTGGCTTCCAAGATCCTCCAAGACAGGTGTCTTTTCCGAATCTGCTAGATCCTTCATGACATGATCCGGCAGTGGCGAGCTCCTGGGTATTTCCCTCTTGTTATGTGTCATGGTACTCTGTTCTCCCTTCATGAATTTTACCGTTCCGGCCGAACTGGCGCCTTCGTCCTCCTCCATCTGCAGTTGTACCTCCAAGCTTACCGTTGTGCCCTCATTTTTGGTCGCCGCTACCGCTGCTGCTGCCGCCGCTCGAATACTAGCATAGGTTGGAACATTACCACTGTTTTGTCTACTAAAAATCTTTCTCTTTTCGCGGGGAGGCTGAAAGTACCCTTCCAGATTATCACCCCCAGGACTAACCGGCGTGCTAGCCTGACTTCCCCGAGACTTTATGCTCTCCTGATCACTTCCTTGCTGTCTAGGCCCTCCTAATCCAATGTCCCATCCTGGACTAGCAACCCTTGATGTGCTATCTTTGGAGATAGTGCTGAATTCGCTGGGACTTGTAACACTGGCGCCCTCGACAATATCTGGTGTCTTCAGCCCATATCTCAAGGATGCATGCAAACCAGACTCAATGTCATTTACATGTCTCCTCAGAGGTCGCCTATATTGTAGATGACTTAACTGGTTTACGACGTTCGAATGGTTCTGCGCTAGTGAGAATGCCGTGGCTGCTAGAGGTGCAAAATGGGATAATGAGTGGATAAGATTTCTAGGATACGGTATAACAGGGCTCAGCATAGATAATATTGCGATAGGGGATTTTTTGTGCCCTGCCATGTTGTGCCTGGAAAAGATATCGTTACTTGGCAGACCGAAGCTTCCCTTGAACGGGGACTCGCTCCCGGTCGTAGAAGCCGCAGCTCCCCCAACAGCTGTCGCGGAAGCCGAGGGGTTTAGTGACTTTGAAAAGCTAGGGTGAATAAGCGGGATATGAATTACTGTCCAGGCGCTCTCAAAACCGATTGCATTTACAGGTTCTTGTGCTGAATATACCGGGCTATTGGTCTGTGGGTTAAATGTCTCTTCATCCAATTTGGGCGGGGCAAAGAACGGGTTCTCGGCAGGGTCCTGCTTCGGCGCCGGTGAAGGAGCTGGGGATTGGCTCCATGGCGACGTCAGGGCTTGTTCATATTCTTCATACGAGGAAGCCCTGTCGAGACCTTGTGAGTGAGATTGAACATTTTGTAAATGTTGCTGTGCAGAATATAATTGCAGCATAGGGTTGTGGGTACGATACCCGTCCTTCTGCGCACTCTTCTTCTTCCGTCGCATCCCCTTCCCTACAAAATACAGAGGTGTTGGCGGCTGCGAAGACAGCTGCAGGGGCGAACTGATTGAGCTGAGATCTAGTTTTTCGACCCCTTGAATTGATGCCTGCTCAGGTATCGACCCTTTCTTTGGTTTAGGGCGCTGTTCATTAGAGTATGCTCGGGCCGGGGAGGATTTTGGAGTGTTAGCGGCCACCAGTTCTGCCTCTCGTCGGCGCTTGTCCCTCTCTTCAAGGTGTGTTTTTATATCTCTATATTCTCGCCCTAAAACGACTACTTTTCCTCTCTGCAAAACCCTACTAACACCAGTTCCGTCCAGCAATGCATCCGTCTCATAGTTCAGAGGCTGCAGTGTCGGGAACACCCTCCCACGCTGTTCATCCTCCTCTATCCCCTGGGAATATGTCATACTCTGCTTCTGGCGCCCAAACTCTGGGGGCAATGGTGGCGGCTGTGGGGGTTCTAATGGAGAAAGGCCACTCGTCTCTGAGAGCCAATCAGAATTGTTCGCGTCTTCACTATTGGGGTCCGATGGGCTAATGGTAACCGGTGCAAATGGTTCATCCGAACTTCCCTCAATCTGTATGGGCTCAGTGCTGTCCTCCAACGGATCACACAGGCTTCCAAAAAAGCCACCTTCCATCCTGCCGTTCATATCCACCGTGTTAATCTTTTCTTTGGATATCGGAACGCCCTGGTTTCCGTCGCTGTCCTCCTCTAAAGACGCTTCCTCTTGATCGCCCACAAATCCCCGCTCGTCGCCCATATATGTCAACGACAAACAATCGTCCTCAGCTACGTTAAATGTCGCCTTTTGCCCCCATGGGGTATTCTCCAAATCTGTAGAATCTGATGGTACAGCAAGTGTAACTCTCTCTGCCTTGTAGCACGTCGTGGCAATCTTTACAACATTGCTCCAAAAAGCATCGATACCCGCCTCAGAGTGAAGCAGGAGGGCAAGATCGTACATGTTTGGGGTTGGGAAATCGGGATTCTCAAAGGGGGTGATTGGTTGGGTACCTTGAGGCTGAAAAGCAAATGATGCCGGCGTAGTAGTGCCGGACGGAAGGATCCTATCGTGAGGTCCCATCCCTGGTGACATTGTCGTGTTGAATGCCGTTGCTATACTGTTGCCTGTAAGGCTTCTAGACATTTGTGGGAACGGATACGAAGATGTTGCTGAGATGTTGGGTTCTTGCTGTTTCGACTTTGTAGCTGCTGCTGATACGGCGGCACTGTTGCCTTTTGGTCCGGCAGGAGATCTAAGCACCTCTCCACAGCCACGGTTTTCTTTCGGAGCTGGTGGCGAGCCTGGTGATGAAGCCGTGATAGTTTGATCCAGGCGGCTTTTCTTGCGATTCCGGGCCTGAGAGCGTATCACAGCCTTCCGAGAAATTAACATCGCAAACAATCGAGAGACCAGCAACCCGGCCGTGAGCAATGAGAATAGCAGTAACAGGAGGGTTGCCGGAGGAGGAGGATTCGACAGCAGGAGGTATACCTCTTTCAAGCTCTCGATCTGTGCAGCACCCTGGGGTCCGTTGTTCCCGTTGCCATATCCACCACCAACACCACTACCTCCAGCGCTGGCAGCAGAAGCAGCATCCCCACCACCTGCACCATTATTACCCCCACCAATCACCCCTCCTCCAGCACCTCGACTACTTCCGCTCCCCGCACCACCGCCAGCTTTGTTCGACGACGAAGACGATTGCATTGAATTTTGGGCATTTGTTTGGATGTTTCGTGGGAATATAGTCTTTGGATACGCGGGTGGCGACGCAGGCGGCGATCTCATGGCGGGTGGTTTCCCCCCGCTTTTTTTTGTTATTTTTTTTTGCCTTTCCTTTTATACTTTTTTCTTCTTCAAGTGTTGTTTTGCCGCGCGCGCGCGGAGGAGGGGGTGGGTATCGGTGGGTGTTTGTTGTGTTGCTTCCTCGAAGTCTCGCTCAATGGGAAAGGGATATGACGTCGGTAACTACCGGCAGATTGACAGCGACATTAAAAAACAATAGATGGATAGGACACTTTTGGCTTCTTTCCTTTCTAATCTGGCACCAAAATAAGTGAATAAGACAGGAGCTTTCTTTCTTTCTTTCTTCCTTTTTTCCTTGCACGGGGGGGGTGGGGAGTACGGTAGTAAGTAAGACGTAGTATGGTATGGTTGTGGTATTAGTAGAAAAATAGTAGGTAACGGTACGGTACGGGTATGGGTAGGGAAAAGTATGTATGTAGTGGTAGTAAGTAATAGTAGGTAGCAAGTGACGGGATATTATCCCAAAGGTATGTTTTAAGAAAAAGGATATTGTAGAACGACGGGTGTGGGTTTGTAATAGCAAGCAAGCAGAATCGCAGTAACAAGTATCTAAACGATCCAGAGGGCTCAGTTACCAACTTCCTGTCAAACCCACACAACACAACAAAGAAGAATTCCCGCAAGGCCTTCCGTGCAGATGTTCAAAGGTCAGGAAAAAGAAAAGAAAAGAAAAGAAAAGAAGGCTAGGAAGAGTAGGTAGGAAGGTAGATTAGGTTTTAGGGCAACTGGTACTGTACGAGGTACGGTACGCTGGTATGGGTATGTGGGGGGGGTGCTGCTAGTAGTGGTATGTAGAGTAAAGAAGGAAGAAAAGAGAGACAAGGCAAGACACACAGGCAGCAGTAGCAGCAGCAGCAGCGAGATGGTGCCCGCAATGACGGCGATGACGGGGGTGGCGATTTTTTCTGTGTGGAAGCGAAAACAGACGGCCCTCGAAAAAAAAAAAAAAAAAAAAAAAAAAGGAAGAACTAGGGTATCGTATCGGGGAATTATCTTATGGGGAGGAAGGGGGGTGGTGGGACTGGCGACGGCGGGATGGGGTGCGGGAACAATTGAAAACAGGGCCCTTTGGGGGAAAAGGCAGGCAGGCCAGGGGGAGGGTGGGGAAAGACAAGGACAAGACAGACAAGGTAACAGAGGGATTGTAGGATGTCCAAAGGGATATATAAGAAACTGTGGGACCTGAGTTTTTTTTAAGACTCCCCTATTGTCTTGGGGTTTTTTCTTGCTACGGCCTTTTTTTCAACTGCGACCTCGTATCGTATACTTTTTCTTTTGCTTTTGCTTGCTCTTCTGCTGTTTTTGGATTGTACAAATGGGAATATAGGGTGGCAGGAAGGGCTGGAAGGGAAGAGCTAGGCAGACGGAAAGGCAAGAAATGATGGCTGGAAAGGGCCTGGGATAATAGGTAGAGTAAGGTAAATTGAAGGGGGAGGTTTATTACCAGTCAAGATTTTGTGTCTCTCTTTTTTTTTTTTCTCTCTCTCTTTTGCTCCCTAGTACTGCAAGGCCCCAGACAAAAACTAAAAGGTCTAGTACCTAATATTGTTTTCCTTTTGGAGGTTTTTGTTTGCTCTTTTTCCCTTCTCTCGATGAGAGGAAAAATGAATTATATTTCTTTTCTTCTTTCCTTCTCTCAGTAGAGAGGAAATAAACAGAGGGATCGATGGTGATAATAGGATGGGGCAGTAAGGGCAGGAGACAGAGGGGATAGTAGTATATGGTGTAGTAAGAGGAGCTAAGTACTTACTTACACGTATGTATGTCTGCCTGTTCTGTAGGTTGATGGGGGTTGTCTTGTCGTGCGCGCACAGCAGCAGCACTTAAGCAAGGGGATCGAATGATTGATAGAGATGGGGTTTGGCGCGCGCGGACCAATGCAGGCAGGCTGTTAAGAAGTGAAAGGGTAGAAAGGGAAGCAAAGAAAAGGAAAAAAAAAAAAAAACGAAGGGAGGAAGGAAGGCGGCAATTCGAGGGGATTGAGCGAGAGAATCTCCAGCTAGCTGCTAACTAAATGGTGTAAAGGCCAGCCAGCCAGGCTAGGGGGAAGTTGGTTCGGCGGAAGAAGAGGTGAGCAGCGCAGGTAGTAGGTAGGCAGGCAGCGCAGAAGGAGAAAGGAGGGAAAGTGAGGGAAAGTGGGAAGAGAGGATGAAAAGTGATTTCGTTTAATCTTTTTTTTTTCTTTTCTTTTCTTTTCTTTCTTTCTTTCTCTTTGGGCCCTCAGATGATATCGATGATGATGGGACCTTGCTCAAAAGGAAAGCAAAGTGTCCCAAACCGAAAAAGAAAGAAAAGGTAACAAAAAAAAAAAAAAGAGACGAAAAACAAATACGCCCGTCAAACGAGGGCAACGGTTTTTTCTCCTTTATTTGGGCTATGAAGAAAAAAGAGAGAGAGAGAAAAAAATAACAAGCCCTGGGTAAGGAAGGTATGGTGGGACCTTTGTGGACTTCTTTCCTAGTTGTGGGGGGATATTTAGCCCGGGTTATGTAAACCTAATACAATACGCTGGGTAGATGAAGCCGAGAATTGGGGGGGGGGGGGGATTTACTGTCACTGTCGACGCTTTGTCAATGTATCTTTTCTTCCTTTCGATGAGGTTGTGGAAGCGGTGGAGGGGGGACAGGTTTGGTTTGCGGAGAGCTAGCTTGGTAGGAAGTAGAGGTAGGTCCAAAGTCCTGACAAAAGTCCTGCCTGGATTGGATTCGGATATTGAGGATCCTTTGGGCGTGTGGCTAGAGACAGGTAGGTAGGTAGGTATCTTTGTCTAGATAGATAAGTTTGCAAAAAGATAACTGTAGTTGGCATATAACCAACCCCTGGCTTTGTGAATTACATGTAGATAGTAAATTGATCAACGAAGGATCTCACCCAAGAGTCACACTCTCACAAGTCAAAAAGTGTGAATATTAAGGCATATACTGGCACTCAACGGTAGGTATGTACCTACCGACAGAATCCACAAACAACTCTTCGCATCGTGCCTGCCCTGCCTGCCCTAGGCTGCCCTGCCTGCCCTAGGCTGTCCTGCCTGCCCTAGGCTGTCCTGCCTAACTGGCACCAGGCTCGCCTACCCATCATTCAGTCCACCAAATCAAAATCAGTCTATCCACAAAAGCGCCTCCCTTCCTTACCACCCTTCCCTTCCCTCCCGCGCGAGTGTGGAGGAGGGGACTTGCCTGCCTGCCTGCCTGCCTGCCTGCTTCGCAAACAGGGATTCACATCAAGATCCAGTCTCGGGAAGGAGGGGGGAGGAACCTCGACGTCATTCCGCAGGGTCCTACTCTATTTTGTGCCTAGCTCGAAAACACGCCATTGGGGTCCGGGGGTGGGTGCGAGGGGGGACTTGCAGGGTAACCACCTACGGCTCGATTGGGGGGGGGAACGACAACACCTGGCCTGTCCTGGTGCTCACAGAGGATGAGAACGTAAAAAGGCGTTTGGACATTGGACCGAGGGTGAAATTAAGGGAATATTAATTATTCGAGTTGTTTATTCAGCTTCTTTGTTTCTCTACGGTACCCGCTCAAGACAGCAGGATATGGGATGGATATTAGAGTTGACGTTGACGGTAGTGGGTCGTTTCATTGGAAAGTGCAAAAGGGTGTCATCTCCAGCCAATTCCCATTGTCGTCTGGAGGAGTGTGTAGAAACCCTCCTATCTTAACTAGCACCTTAGTAAAGCGCCTGCCTAGATGACTCTCTACCTACATAACCAGTACACAATACACACCTACAAACCTTCAAAGATGTGGGAGTAAAGTTTTGGAAACAACCTCTGGATTAAAAGGAGCCCACCATCCATGCCTTACTGTCTCATCATAGTGTCGAACCTGTTTCCACCCGACCGGCACCCCCGCTTCCAGCGTAGTGTAGGCTTCTGTCTGTCTGTCCCCTTTGCTACTAGTAGTTCTCTGTAGAGGCTCACTCACTTTTGAGCGATCACGATCATGCATCGATCGAAAGATTTGATTTAGAACTTACCAGCGTACCATACATACATACATACCATCCGGTTCACCTCTTTTTTTTTTTTTTTTTTTTTTCTTTTTCTTTTTCTCTTTTTTTTTTTTCTTTCTCTTTCTTTTTCTTCTTCTTCTTCTTCTTTTTTTTTTTTTTTCTTTTCTTTCTTGAAGAAAAAAAAAAAAAATGCAAACTGAATTTTATTTTACCTGCTTATGCACGGTCTCATAGCCTATGTATTCACGTCTTGTATGTGGAGGGTTGGCGGTCTACAAGAGTCTAGAGACTTACATGTGGCCATGGTACTTTAGAGACTGTATGTATGTAGGTTCCTAGTTTGTAGGGCTTGTCCATAAGGGGCCAAAACGTTCAATCAATCAATCAATCAATCAATCAATCAATCAATGGTGCCCGGAAAGTGTGAGGCTCTGGCCTACCTGCTAATTAACCCCTACAGCACGCATTTTGTTGCGCCTCTGACGTTTGGTGTTTGGTGGGTGGTTCGTGCCTCACCTCGGCAATGAGGCTGCGGTACCTACATACGGTCTCGTGATGAGTGTGGCTTTACGGGTATGGGTGATATGTATCTTCTTGTATGGGGGGGAGAGAGGAGTGGGGGGAGAGAGGGGGGGGGGGGGGTACGGGAAAAGTATCCCGGGCCAATTCACTAGCGAGCAGTTTAGGGAGGAATATTGACTGTAGGGATAGGATATCTACGGATGGATATGGGTACCTAGACAAAGATTTGTGGATGTGGATGTGGATCATAATAGATTATGCGAGATAGTCTGGGTTTCCAGCTGGCTGTACCAGCTACGAGCAAGTAATGTACATAACAAATAATATCAGCAAGCACAGGATCGAGGCCAAACCCACCCATATCAATATCAATCAATATCAATCAATATCTTACTTATATCACTCTCTGCAGCAATAAGCACACTCTCGCTCTGAGCAAGTTGCACTAACACTATCTACTATCTCAAGCCTCTACCGCCACCACATGTAAACTAGTATCTATCTAGATAAACCGTTATCTCTCTCTCTCTCTCTCTCTCTCTCTCTCTCTCTCTCGATATCCATGCCCCATTTTAGCCACTATTGTAGAATATCCACAGGAAAGAGCAGATATCATGTCTACATGTATCTATCTATATCTCTTGACCGCCATGCCGGGTCTGCCTCTATCTATCTAATCTACCCCTCGAGATATGAGCTTTGAAACATCCCTGCCCGGATGATCGTCGAGCGCACCGCACCGCACTGCACCGCAGTAGGAAACTAAAATACAAGCAAAAAAAAACAAAAAAAAGTGACAAGAACACCGGTAAAGTAAATGATATTACAAGCATTGTAAAAAAAGGTTAAGGTAAAGCACAAAACCAACCATTCGAATTCGATCTCCCCTGCCCAGAAAAGGAACACACCGCACACCGCACTCAGCCCAATGTTCAATGTCGTCAGTTGCACGTAGCTTCCTACACCTTCTTCACCTTTCTGCACATGAAAAACCCAGTAAACCCAAACTCACAAAATAAAAAAATTACCAAGGCTCATATATCACAAAAGGAGAAAGGAAAAAAAAAAAAAAAAAAGGTCAACCCACAACCACCCCCCCGGATTATCACCCACGCCTCCTCACATCCCCGACCCCAAATTGGCTCGAGTACCTACCCCCATTGGCCGCTGCCCACCCCGGCGTCCGGTACTCCCGTTCCTTACGCAGCATGTCTTCTGCCTTCTTGCGCTCGGCGGCCTCGCGCTCGTCGCGTTCGCGACGGAGACGGGCCATTGCATCTTCCTTGGAGGAGGAGGAGGTTGAGGAGTGCTTTATGGGGTTGTGGCGGTCTTTGCTGCGGCTACGGTGATGGCGGTGGGTGTGGGTGTGGGTGTGGTGGGTGCGGCTACTATTATGGCTGGGACTATGGCTACGGCTACGGGATCTACGGCTATGTCTATGACTACGGTGGCTGTGGCTGTGCCTACCTTTATCGCCGCTGTCCCGGCTTCTGCTGGGGCTTCTACTCCTACTCCTCCTCTTTCTATCCCTCTTTCCCCTTTCCCGCTCTGGAGTCCTACTCCTCTTCCTCTCCCCTCTCTCCCCTCTCTCCCCTCTCTCCCCTCTCTCCCCTCTCTCCCCTCTCCCCCCCACCCTTTCCTTCTCCCCCCTCCCCCTCTCCCTCTCCCTCTCTAAGCCCAATACCCCCACCTCCCCCTCCCGTCCCCTCCTCCACTCCCTCCGTTCCTCCTCAACTTCCTTAACACCTCTTACCCCCTTCCGTACCAAGACCAACGGATCCCCCCACTCCTTCCTCTTCACCTCCCTTCTCTCCTCCTGCTCACTCCTTTCCCGTGGGCCTAGCGCCTCAACTCCCCCATACCACGGCCCCTTCTTATCCCTATCCTCCGGCCGCCCAAGACCATTATTATACTGTGCCTCAAGCGCCTTCTTTGCCTCTGCTTGGACCTCTGCATTTTTCTCCACTTTCCGGGAAGCAGAGGAGGTTTTGGGAGGGCCAAAGAGGTTAATATGCCCGTCGGCACCTATCAGGTCGACCTGCGGCCTGGTATACGCAGTTGTGGCCTTATTGGTGGTAGTTATAGATGACGAGGAGGCATTGGGGAGGTCCAGCTGCTTGCGCCAGCTCTTGTGTCCCTGCCCTTCGCCAAAAGTTCCCTCTGGTGGTTCCTCTTCTTCGGCAGCCGGAGGAGGAGGAGGTGGCGGCGAGCGTCCCTCTGCCCGTGCGCGTAAAACAGCCATACGGTACTCTGCATCTGCCTCTTGCATTCTCTGCTCTCGTGCCTCTTCTGCCGCACGGGCAGCGGCCTCATCGCGGCGGACACGCTCAATGTTCTGCGCGCTGTAGACATGGTACGACTTGTGATGTAGGAGATGTAACGGCATATCGACTATATATGTGTTTGTTTATTTCTAAGTGAAGGGAGGATGATGGGGGTTTGGGGGGGTGTATTGGGGGGGTTATATTGGTAGGTCAAGTGGCGATGGTTAAAAAGACGAGTGAGTAGTTGTGAAAGCGAATCTCACAGCCCGAGTGATGCCTCGTGTCAGAGTGAGCTTCTATGATCGTGTCGGAGTCCCAGCGACGTTCGTCGTCGTCGAGTCGATAGATGACGTTTGTTGTCTTGTCTAGCTCCCCCGATACGGCCTAGCCTTGTGTGGGGGGGGGGGGTTTATTCTACGTTGGGTTGAGGCTGGTGCGCGTGGCTTTTCCTTACCTCCTTACCAGAGTAGGTAGAGTAGCTGCAGGGGCTGGTAGAGTAAAGTAGAGTCTTACCGTGCCTAGCTAGGGAAAGGGGGGGGGGGGGTTGTCACGGGTAGTTAGGGAGGCCTCTACTCGATCTTCTGGAACCTCTCCAATGACATCATTGTCCCCTCCCCCTCCCATACCTTCCTTACTTACCCTTACCAGATGTTCATAAACCCTCGCACCCACGGTGGATGCAGAACCGTTGTCCCTCTTTCATATTCGTTCGCGGGCAGGCGGAACTAACCTAATGAATTATAATAAACCCCCCCCCCCCCCCCACCCCACCCCCTAAATACCCCATACCCCATCCCAATCCCCATCCCAAACTGTCGAATAGAGGTGTACCTACAGTAACCAACAAACAGTTCAATTCAAGTCACAGACATAATTTACAGGTCCACAAGATGGTGGATGGTGGATGGTGGATGGTGGACGGTGGACGGTGGACGGTGGACGGTGGACAGGATACTCTAAAGCCCGAGATGATTAAGCTACAACCTATTTTAACAACCTATTTTAACTATTTACAAGCTTGAATATGATTATGGACAGCACCCCATGGATCATTGATGGACCATCATCGTCGTCATGCACATCACTCGGCGTGGCTTGCTGATTCGATGGAGCCAGGAGCATAAATCGCTTATCCGGCGGCGCGCACCCACCGATCCCAGACAACAACATACAACTACATGTAGCCAGACCACCACCACCCCATTGCACCGGTCGGCCCGGGCATAAACAACCTACACATATACCTACTTCACAAAACGGTATTCTACCCGCATCTCAATCACACTCATTTAGCGACAGATGTAGATTATAACGAATGACGAGCAGCCAACAATACAATTTTTTTTTTTTTCCCCCACTCGCTCCTTTTTTTTTTTTTTCTTCCTCTTTTTTTCCCTTTTCAATGTGTGAAATAAAAAAAAAAAGGGTATTCCCTCCCTTTTGCCAAAGTGTATGACAATATGCGCCCTGACGACATTGAGTGCAAGAGAGTGTGCTGTCTCGGTAGTTTAGCATTTGCAATGACGACGATGGTGTTTGAGGTGCTGACTAGCTTTAGTTCTTCAGGTAGGTAGCTCATGCTCACGGCCATGGTTGTAGTCGTGGTCGTGGCCATAGTCGTGATCGTAGATCATGTGATTAATCATTTTATATTCGCGATACCTGACGGTACCTACATCAGTAAGGAAGGCGGTTATTAGAGGAGGGTGTGAAACACGTGTACGTCCTCACTGTAGGTGCACATAAAAGTGACATTTTACCCAAAAACCCTCAGCACATCATCAACGACAACGACAGCGACAACGATGACACTTAATATCTTGAGATCCCCCCAGATACATCAGATACACCGGATACAATTATGTAAAACCGTCTGTGATGTGATGATAGATGTGATGATAGATGTGATGTGATGATGGATGTGATGTGATGGGTGTAAAGTACTTACATGGTAGTAGATTTGGGGGTACCACCAAGTGAGTCCCTGCGTTTCCCCATGCGGCTCTGCTCCCATGACATCATTGCCAACGACAACACCCCTGCAGCATCAGTACAGCGGGACTTTCCGAACTCCGGGCTCGGGAAACACCTCCCAATTTAAACAAATCTTCCAGCAGCCAAGTTTTGCGAACGCAACAAACGACCGTTAGATAACTTTCCTTCTGTTCCCTTCTCTTCCATTCCCCCCCATGGATGGGCAAGCAGGACCTGCCTTGTCCCAGTCCTGGTTTTGAGCCAGTCACGCGGGAGAAGAGATGTCAACAGACATTTTTTTTTCTTTTCTCGGGCGCTCATCTCACCTTCCCTTACCCTTCTTCGCTCCCAAACTGCCTTCCGCGCAAAAAGAAAATGTGAGATTTGAGAAACTTGGCCAATCACCACCCCCACACACACCCCCATCATGCACTGGGCTGTCCTGGCTTGTTCCTGCATCGTTTGAACTTCTTTTTTTTTTTCCCCTCCCTCTTCGCAGGTTGTCTGCCGCAATGTGTTTATCTAGAGCACCTCGAGGCCGAGTTTGGGAGGTGGATACAGTACCTTAAGAATCTACCGCCGAGGTGATGGACAGATAAACGTCATGTGTGCCTGTAACATCAGTGCCTACATGCACATGCCGTGGCAAAGGATGGTTAGCAGAGAGCTGTATGAATTCAGTGACGGTTTGTTCTAGGTATTTTATATACGTTAGCACCATGTTTCCCTTCACCTTCGTTCGACATTGCCATCATTGGGTGTCTTTAACACTTCCTACATGCATCCTTTGCTTATGTAGCAAAAATATGTCTATGTTGTATCTCCAACTTTCACTCAGATCAGTAGGACATATTCGAACTCTCTGTGATGCAGTGCAACAAGTATCAATCACACTTTCCCCTTTTCCTTTCATGGTATATAATCGCAGGGCCGGATACTTTAGAGTCATGTAACAAGGTGGCACCTGTCCTGGTACATGTATGCCCTCCTGACCATCCATGGCTTACAAACGTCCACACCAAAAGCAGACAGCTAGGAACATCACCTTCCCTATTTCCCAAAAATCAAAACGCCAAACATATCTGAGGATCACTTCACGCCCTACCAGTAGTACCTAGAGGAGTAGAGTGAACTCAAACCCTAACTCACCAACCCCAAATCACCTCGGCCGAACCCAACCCGTGGGAAGGAAAGGAAGGGGCGCCGCTGGTTACGTTAGGTTAGGAAATAATTTTTTTTCCTACCCTACCCGTGGCCGCTGCTGCAGCATGCCCAACAGGTTGGAAAATGCCCGGTGCCGGATATGGGTGCGAGGTGGGGAGTGCTCAACGGTATTTAACCTACCTACGCGGGCGGCAGGGTGGAGGGGCTAAAATCCGCCAACCGACTGAATGGGGCGTGCGGCTTGGGCTTGAGCTTGGGCGGTGGGTAAGGTTAGTGGTGGTTAGTGCTGGATAATTCTTGTTTTAACCTCTGGGGGGTTGCTAAGGGTGAATGAGTGAGTGAGCGTGATGTTGATCTGGATCTCTGTCTGGCTCGATTGATTGAGCTGAGACAAGAGTAATGGACGGTACGGAATGAGTTCCCTTTCCCCCCCCCCCCTTCCTTTTTGCTTGGCCCGTTTCTATATACCCAGACCGCTGCTGGCACATCAATATGAAATTTCGATAATCAGTCTTCCCATTTTAATGAAATACTTATATTGTCAACGTATTACTTGATCAGGAGTGAGACTACACGTACTTATATAGTCTACTTTTCTATTAGAGCAACCCATTTTGCTCGTAAATTGGGGGGGGGGGGGGTTGTAGAGGTCTTAATGAGACGCCGGTTTTGGCGGCCGTGACGGTTGTGGTGGTTCCACTATCAAAAGAGATGGAAATGTATGATGCTCAAGAAATATTATTGGCCAGGTGTAAGAACCACTATTCATGCAGTGGCCTGAAGCGGCCACTTATCCTCAAGTTTACTTTTTGCCTGTACTCACGAACTGGCGGCCACATATCCGTCAGTATATAGCACAATTTGTTCATGATACATTTTAATGCCCTTTCACGACAGTGAACACCGTGTTCTGAGGATATGTGTGAGGTTCACGAACAGAAATCTGAATTTGGAGCGCTCAACAAAAAAAAAAAGAATATATGCAGGTAAATACTCACTCTGCCAGAATTAAAATGCCGCTTACTTAATATTTTCAAGGCATTTCTTCCCCAAATCATGCCTGATCGACGGTGATCAGCGGCATTTTAATTCTAGCACTATGAGTACGTGTACCTATGCTTTGGCTAGGGGGGTTCACTCTGTTCACAAGAAGCCGCGGGTGAGTTCCTTCCTTACGCCCCCCACTCCTAGGACCTCTTCCGGCACAATTGCAATTGTGGTACCCTATTCGTTATTATTTTGGACACTCTGGACGGATCCCCCACTCAAGATCAACACAGCAGTTGTATCATCAAAGTTTAGAATGTTACTTATCTGTCAGACTCAAAAGTTTAGATGATACTTTTTGATCAGTAGATGATGACATCGATACGGTATTGTCTTTATTTTATTTTTCCCTGTAATCACTGAGTTACATATATACATGACAAGTAACATCTGTTAATTGATCTGTTTATTTGTTGTACTTTGCGCGCTCGGAACAAAACCACAGTCATAATCATAATGCTTTTGATTAGAACCCATCTATAAAAAAACCAAAAGCCATATATCCATGGCTAGCTAAGTGAGCACATGTAGTCCTAGAACGGCCTCTATATCTCCGTCCAGACAGAGGAAGGTGACCTGCTGAAGTAATTTATCGGGTGAAGGGAAGTTAGAGACATCTCAAAGTATGATGTATCCCCCCCCCCATTCATACACCATCTTGTTCCCTACGTATCTGTAATTAAGAGAACCCGTCTAGGACTTCGCCAGAGCCAGCTGAGCTGAGTACTTGAGTACAAGTCCAAATCCACAACTCTACTACATATAACCTTTGCCGCCGGAGTTGAGTACCACCAGAATACAAACAAGCACCCGTCGCGGCCCCCAGCGGTCATGGCATTGAAGCGCAAACCCAAACCACCGCTTTCAGCACCAGTATGGTACAGAATGCAACAGTCGTACACACCATACCAACAGTACACAACAGCAGCGAGCACCAAACGTACCTACGGCGAAGTTCAATTCCTGTTTGTCTGATTTACTTTCCCCAAAGTGTTACAGTTTTCGCCCCAAGCGAAGTTTTTTTTTTTTTTTTTGTTTCTTTTCATTCTGGAAATCTTGTTTTATGCCGTGACCAAAAGCATCTCCAACACCCCCGTGCGGTCTCATTGGCTGAGCAGTCTAGCCACCCAAACAACCCCATCCCCACCGACCCCATCCCATCCAACGGTAACGTTTTTTTCTTTCTTCTCGGGTGATGCGGTGATAGGGCTGTTGAAGCTAGCTTCAGCTGTCATGTCAGCTCTCGTTCCTCTTCTTCTGCGCGGAAGGCGCTCCGCGTGCGTGTGTACCCTTCCCCATTCCTGATATCTCGCTGGTACAACCATTGCCGCACATGAAATGGTGGAGGGGGCTGGAATGTAACGACTCCAGATGATGGCTCCATCCGCCGAGACATGGTGATGCGGTATCGGAGCTCGAGTGTAGTTTCGCCCTGGAAGTGCAACTCTATGGCCGAATTGAAGGCCATGCTTGGGCGCTGGCCTATCAGTCAACGGCGGCATCGGCGGTCTGGCCGCGCGTATATATGCACATGGGTGGTTTCGGGGGCTGTTGTGAAGTCCAGTGTTTTGTAGGTGTTCCGGGATTTGCGCCTCTGTTGTCGTGATGATTGATGGTGGAGAAGATGCATGTATGTCGGGTTACAACATGTAGAGAAACGGGGTGAAACTAGGGCCATAGGACAACGGTATGGTATGCTGAAGAAATGTAGAATAAACCAGGAAAATTACAGCGCCAATACCGTTTTGTTCTATCCTGAATTGCTGGCTTAGCCAATACACGCCCTTTGTTCCCCTTTGATACTGCAGCACTGATGTCTATCAATGATTATTGTGAGCAAATGTGATCTCTGAAACCCCGTGACAAAGCGTTAGATATCAATATCGATATAGAGTATTGGATGAGAGAATACATGCAAAGTATCTCCCAAATGAGATACCTCTCTATCAATGAGTTAGCAGTGGGCCAAAGTATATATCAAGAAAGATGAGATTATACTTGTGCCTGACTATACTCTAGTTCTTCCCGCAAAATTCAACGCTCCAGCCTCAGAAGGAAGCCGCGGTGACAAGTTCTAGATAATAATCTCCATAGATACCCTTCATCAATTCATCGTTGCCATAGATTGCTGGGTCGCTTGAGATCCTCGCGCACATATTACTCACAGCACAGGTAGCTAGACACATGGAATCATGATCCGGTATTGACATTGATATCCACACTAACAATATAAACTATAGTTAGACCCCTATATATGGCCGATACCACCCTACTCTACCCTGCCCCATCCAAGTCATTTACCATTTCAATAATCTCACGGGGGAGTACTAGTATCCAGTACAAATACAACACGAAAGCTAAAAAGAAAAAGTTCCTGCCTCGTAATTTTGAATCATGAGTCATGACTCGGCCCATTAATCCAAGTTCGAAAAAAGATATAAATCTAACTCCACACACCCAGTTATTCCCCCACCAGCCGGAAATGGAAATATAGTTAAAGAGACGAAGAGATGAAGAGAAGAGAAGGAATTGTACAAAAGAAAAGGGGAAAGGATAGAATAAACTCCAGTATAGACATAATTAAGCCAGCTAGCGAATCGATCGGGAATAATAGAATATAGTTATAGGGGTGTAATGTAGCTATATCACATCCACATTCACATCCGCAATCTGCGCATTCTTGAAGTGGGCTTTCATATTTGCGTGTTCGGCCGCATCTGTCTCTGTAGTGGCTGTCATGCTCGTTTCTGCGGTCTCGGTCGTCGTGGGTCTGCTTGAATCATTGCTGTCTCCATTGGAAGAGAAAGTCCCCTGGTTTAAAGTGTTTCGAGAGTTTCGAGAGTTTCTCAAGAACTCTGTCCCGTCTTTCGCGACGGCGTCGAGCCCAAAGACGGTAGATGTATCGCTCCCATCATCGCCGTCATCCCCTTTCTCCCATACCACTTGCTTCCGCACTTCCCCCTCCTTGATCCTGTTGATCCTCTCCTCGGAAGCGCCGATCCCACCCCCAGACCCATCCACACTCCCTCGAAGTAAATCCATACTCGCTCGGAGTAGATCTGCACTCCCGACTGTTCGCATGGACCCTCGCCGACTGTTGCTCGGCGGGAACTCGATCGACGTTGGGGTGCATATACGCCCGATGCTCGCTGTCCTCACATGTGAATCTGATGTCTTGATCTTGATCTTCTCTGGCTTAGTTGGTGAGCGAGGTCCATCAACAGTAGCCACAGTGTTGGCACCGGAGATAAACCGCCCAACCGTCGCCGTTCTCTGAAGCTGCATCTCGTGATGGAGCTCCTCAATGTCGTCGACCCGCGGCGAGTAAGGGCCCATGTAGACACGGGCCACCGTCGAACCCTCTGATTGCCGCCTGCGATGCTGGGATTGCCGCGAGAGACGCTGTAGCAATTCGGGGTCCTTTTCCGGAAGGTCGGGTGAAAACGATGTTACACTTGTGGTTACGGTTTTGGACTCGGAGCCAGTGAGATTACTGCTCTTGCCAGATGCAAAATCAAGATCCTTCTGGTACCCGTACACACCATAACTACTAGCAGGCGCACCCGATTTACGGTCCTCTTCGGCGAAGCGAACAGTGGGCTTATTTCCGTCCTCCGGCCCCTCGGAAGAAAGGGCACGATCCCGTCGGCGCCGCAGAAACCATATCCATGCTGCAATTGCGCCAATGATAACCGCCAGACCACCAAGTATTCCGCCTACCATGGGCCCAATGGCTGGCTTATCGCTTGTACCCGGGGTGGTGTCAAACATCTTTATCGAGGTGCGGGAAGCGGGAACTAGGGATTTTGCACTCGAGAGAGGGGAGGGAATGGCACTGACGAGGAACTTGTTAATTGTTGGAGGCCCATTTACGAGGTACACGTGCTGCAAAAATACGCGCCCAAGATATGCGGGGTGTTGGTCTGAGCTGGCGGAGAGGCGGAGATATGTCTGCCCAGACTCAGTCCGAGACGTCAATGGGTTGTCTGAGGATGCATCAGACCCAACAAGAGATGATGCAGGCACAATTATTGTGCTTGAGGAACTGCCATTCTTGAGCGTGAATTTGAGAGAGTAGTCTGTTCTTGGCGAGTCTGTGTCCAAGTAGACGTATCCATTGACGTTCTCATTGAATACTGGGTTGCCGATAAGCGGGAGGAGAGTTTCTAGAGCCTTTGCCGGAAGCTGGATGTTGGACGAATCATATGCCAATACGACTTTTGACTCTGCTGAAGAGGTGCCAACATTTGATACAACAACTTCTTCGCTGCCGGGGCCAATATATGTCACGTCGGACAAGACCACCTGAAATCCACTCGTGTCATTATTACTGGTCCTTGAAAAAACCACCTTCTGCTCATGATCAATCAGTGCATCATCATATCCTCCCATCACCACCGACCCAGTATTTCCCCCTGTCCCCAAGTTTAAGGACACCACATCCATTTCCGGCACCTTTGAACTCCTGGCTCGTTGCAGCACATTCAACCCCACCATTCCCATTCCCAATGAACTCTGCCACGCCAGATTTATTGGCATCCCCTTCAGCTGAAACACTGCCGTGGTAATATCACTTGTCGTTGACCATGATAGCGATGTGCTCCCAATCGCCAAGCTCTGCATCTGAAAATTGGTGGCAGAATCACTGATGCCGTTTGTTGTCAGGACGTTTACGGCGAAATCTGCATCTCCAGTTTGGTTGTAATATCCACCAGCATCTAATCTGAGGGAATTCAAACATTCTGCGGTCTTAGTGTTCTCCTCTGAGTCCCGACTTGATGTGGTGGTAATGGTATTGTTGCCCGAAAGACCGAGGGAGAAGTACCCCGAAACTGACCGCTTTGGCGGAGACTCTGTCCATAGCATCAGAGAGTAGTCGGATGCTGCTGCAAGGTCTTGTTCGCTGAAGGTTTGGGCTGCATCCCAGGGGTATTCACCATCATTGGAGATACCGCCTATTTAAGACCTGTTTAGCATCTATAAATAAAGAAGAAACTTGGAATAAAGCTAATGCTAAGATCCAAACGTTGCGATAACATATAGCTAGCTAGATATACCCACTTTCAATCACGGTAACATTTACCGCATCATCTCCGCGGCCCTTCCTCAAACTGATATTAATCTTCTTCGAATTTGCATCCGTACTAGCCCTCCATTGCACCAGCTGCACCCCCGCCAGCGATCCGCTTCCATTGGAGGATAGCACGAAATCTCCCTCAGACGGCTCCAATATCTTGTTCCAGTCAGTACCTGTACTACTTGTACTACTCGTCGAGCATAGCGCGCCTGCTGGTATATATGCTGCCGCCTCGCCCGTGTAGAAGGAGACTAAAAGGTTGATATCCTGCGCTGGTGAGCCAAATGACATAGTCATTAAGCCTGGGAGATATCTAGAGTCATTTGCATTGGCGCTGAGATCGAATACGACCATTGACGCAGTTTCTTCCCCAAAGACTCCCAAGCATGACAGAAAAATTATCAAAAGGCCGAATTGGAAAGTCCATAATCGAGCCATTGCGTTCATTGATCCTTTTCTTTCTTTCTTTCTCTTTCTTTCTCTTTTTTCAATCTTTCTTCAACCCCTCCTCCAAATCCGAGTTGAGTCGCTAGGACACTGATATCGTCGCCCTGAAACAGTATGTAGGAGGTTGAACAAGAGTAAAGGGCCAGGGACTGGGGGAGCGAAGAGTAGAAGTCACACTTCCCCATTTTGTTATATCAGTCTGTCCACCTACAAATGTGGACCTGGGACTGGGTTGGATGGTGGTGGTGGCTGCAACTAGACAGCTAGCTACTGTACCCGAGAGGCTGGTTCACTGGGCGGCAAAAGTAACCAATAATGGTCTTGAAAAGAGTGTCACCCCGGGCATCTTTTTCTTTTTCCCTTACTAGGGATGTATGCGTGCGTGTATGTGCCCAAGTAGTCTTTGATCTAGAAAAAAAAGAGCATCAACGTCACACCTGCTGATTTGTGGATCGGTTGTGTGTCTCGAGAGACGCAACCGTGATTCTCCCAGGCCACGTCGGACGCTGCTAAAATGTGCGCTCCCCCGTGTATGCTTCACTTTTGGAATGCTTTTGCCCCAGCAAGAAGATGGGACATTACTGTGGTCTTGGCAGCTTCTGGAAACCAGGGTTGCGCGTGCCATAGTTTATTTAACCCTAGGTGTATTGGAGATCATGTTCCTATTTAGACTATTCGTTTAATACTTCGACAAAGCATGTAAGATCAAAGGGTGGGCAGTGCCTCAGTATATGTGTGGGTGCCTGATTCAGAAATTACTATCACCACTCGATAGATTGCTCCTCCAGGGCATATATTTGAACAGTAGATCAGTTAGAATAGGTAATCATGCCCTTGGGCTAGTATCCTCTAGGGTATTTAGTGAGAAACAGCCCTGCTGATCAATGCCTATAGTAGGTTATAGATAGGTCGACCTCTCTCTCTTATCGTGTCAGATAGAGCGGTGCCGACACACCCTATTTCGTCTGAATCCGCATGATGGATTTCAACTCACGCTTTGACGCCTCCTCCGGCGCATTCAGAACATACGAGTAGGGTGTCAAAAAAATTCCCAACAGCGTGAGGAAACGATGTGTGATTGAGTGTTCGGGCACAACAGTTGAGTATATTAATTAGATGTGATAAAGATATCAGAGGAAGGAAGGTACCGGCGTAGGTACCTACATGTTGCAAGTTGGAACTTGCAACTGCAACGTTGGTTTTCTGCAAGGGTCGTCGCTAATGGCACGCCTCCTCCGAGTGGATGTCACAAGCCGACATGCAATTGCAACAGCTTCGCTTGTATGAGGGAGAAACAACTTTCCCTCCCCCCTTTCTTTGCCCTTTTCACGCAAACCATCCCTGGAGAAGAGTCTATACCACCATGGGCAATCAAGCCAATACTCGTCTCCCCGCAGATAGCGTAACGCAACATAACGGCCGCGCTGCACGGAGCCAAGAACCCCGAATCGACAACACCGGCAATCTGCACAGCATAGTAACGTTGCTTCGGAGGCTGAATCGGCTCATTCATCTTCCTTCTTGATTTGTGGGGAGGCCTTGTTCAGGTTGGTCTAAATATAACAGGGTTGTTAGCTTGATGGGGTTTCGGCAATAATGCGGATTGGCCCGAAAGGCTTCCATACATGCATAAGCTATGTAGGAAAGGTATGCATGGTTAGTGATGAAGTCCCAGACAAACAGGCTTATGCTTATGTTATGTGAGCTTTCGGGTATGAGTAGGGGCCAAGGGATTCTTCCTTTCAAAATATCATGCTCGTCAAATAGACTCAAGCAAACGTCAGTTGCGCGCGATGTCTAAAGGGCAACTGATAATAGATCTGTCCTACTGACAAGTTTTGCGTGCCCGCCACTCGATTTAAGCTTACTCCTGCTCTTGTAACATACATGTAGGTACTTACAAAGGACCCAACATGCGTACCGGCATTTGAACAGTTTCCATCAAGACAACAAACAAATGACGAGTTCGAAATTGCATATTGACTGATCGTACCGCTCGATAATTGTCATAGAAGCCATCACGTGCTCTCTTCCCAACAGCAATCGTGCAAGAAGTTGTAGATTCAAGTTTTTTTTGTCACATTGCGAAACAATTCTCAATATTCTATCCCTGGGATGCTTTCAAATAAGACTGGAAGGTGATCTAAGTGCGTGGCTGATTGGCTGATGGGTGAACAAATACCCTTGTACCCTGTCTTGTCACTTGTTTCCCCTGAAGTGCAACAATGCCATACTGTGCTGACCCTACTACATGCGCTTAAGGCTGAAAGATGCGCCAATCAAAGATATCTTGCTGAGGGTAAGCAAGCGAGGGAAGATATGTAGAAGTGGGCGACGAGATTGGTGCAATTTTCTGTGTATGTACCATGGTAGGGGACGAGGTGGGTTCAGATGGGTAGAAATGTAGGTACGCAATTAAGACCATCTCTAAATAATAATCCAAAAGGTTTGCCTACCTTTAGGCGCAGCCATCTTACAAACAAGTATTGTTCCTAGCCTGTCCTTTAATGGGTAGCTGTTTCGATACGATCGAAGAGCCAATATTGATTTTCCTATTATTTCTTGAAACATTTCTGTACCGACGTAACTACCAGTCGTCTTTCTTGAGAATGTATGTGACAAGCACTATTCATATGGGAGAATGTGACAGAAGAAAGCATCCCTCGACACGGAATTAGCCAGGCGTACTCCACCTTGACCATACACTGCAGTATACTGTAATGATCATTTGACGCATGGAGCACCTCCAGCAGTTCAAACTGGCCGAGTGATGAACGATGAACCCGTCACAAATATGTATGTAGATGACTATTCCGTTTAGACATGAGATGGATATTTCATTGGCCATATCGGATAAATATAGAAGTTTGCAATATGGTCCGAGCCGCACCTGCCGGATGAGAACAAAAAGTACTTATACTCTAATTATGGTGTGCTGTCATAGAAAGACCATTGCATGATTTCAGGCATCGGTGAGTTGGGTGTACTTACATGCATTGGCTAAACAGGAAATTTCAGTTGGTTATTAAATACAGGTTTAGGGCTGTGACAGAGCAATGCGCATGAGGTTATCTCCCCTACGTACAGACAGACTAGGTTATATACATATAATGAATTCAGAAATTACGCCATTTATCTCACTTGTGTAGGTAGTAATTGGGATATAGTGTAATCATAGAGTATCACTCGCATATCTATCTAAGCGTGGCCTGTTGATTTTTTTTTTTTTTTTTTTTTTTTTTATTCATTACATGCATGCAAGCGTTGCTTGTTTATGTTTTCTTTTTTCTTTCTCTCTTTTTTTTTCATTCATTATGTAGGGTGGGTGGCCTGTTGAAATTTGTCCTCACAGTTGGGAACATAACTTCCATCGTTATGGAACACGGGGCCTCAACGTGTTATTCGCGGGGAACCTATCGTCACCTTTCTTTGAGATATCTTCATCACTAGTTATACCCTTTGATTCCTGTTTGCACATGTATAATTGTCATCTTCTGTACCTCTAGCAAAAATATCACCCCCGAACCCCTTTACCGCGAACACCACAACAAAGCCCCTCCAAACCCGAAAGATGGCACCAGAATATATTGTGGTGTCCGCTGAAAATAATCCAGCTAAAACGGGGATGGCCCTACATAGCAGACGAGCTTTCCGGCCCGGAGAATTGATCTTTACCGAGAAACCTCTAATCATAATCAAAAACCAACCTGAAGCACACTTCATGAAAGATCTCTGGAAGTGGCTAGCGAATGGGTTAAAGAAGGAGAATGACGATACCGAGGAGGAACATCCAATGGTCGAGGCTTTCAAACTCTTGTCAGGAGAAAATCAACGGGATTTTTTGCAACTCTACAACTGCCGGAAAAGGCTAGTTACACAGGCTGAGAGCTATGTATGTGGTCGCCATCGATCCTCTTTGAAATTGGAGTCAACATCTACACTTGAGTTATTGGGTATCTACCTAACAAACCTACAATTTATCCATGACGACAGTACTGCAGTCTTCAAAAACATATCAAGGATAAACCACAACTGTGCCGCAAATGCGTATCTCAATTGGAATCAACAAAAGGAAGAGATGGAGGTTATTGCTGCACGAGACATTCCCATGTCTAATGTGGCAATCACCATCGACTATTCGGAGAAGTTTTCGAGCGTATCCTTCACTAATGCAAAAGACGTCAGAGATCACTGCTGCTATTTCTACGGGTTTTGGTGTAGGTGTTTATTGTGCCTGAAGAACATCTACCAAGAGAATATGATAGTTATGCCGTACTCAAAGTATCGTAATGATGATGCGACCAAACTTTACCTAGATCAAATTGAAGAAACAATACTTGAGAATGGAGGTAAGATCTAACCACATCAACTGATCCTTGAAATTTCTGGGAAGCTAACAGCATTGCTGATTCTAGTGTCCATGGACAAGATCGAACTCAATACTATTCAAGGGAAGAGAACCCTATTTTGTCAGAAAAAAACAAAAGAATTTATAAGGAAAATCCATGAATTTCCATCAAGACTGGAAACTCTACTTTATAATCTTGGAATAGGCAAAGGGGATATCGGGCGGAACAATACCTTGAGTCGCAGACTAGGATACCATACCGCACCGTCACAACCGACCCAAATTCAGCCCTCTACAGAGATTATTGCAAAGGCAAATGCTGAAACAAAACCAGAATCCGTTCTAGAAGAAAGTTTAATTGAGCTTTTGCAATTATCAAAACTGAACAAACAAAAGGAGGTTACATCAAAGGTTAGCTCGGAGGCAATGGTAAAAAAGATAGTTGAAAGAAATCTGCCCATAAACCCCGGGAGAGCATTCTCCGACAGCGAAGCTGAACTCAAGAATAGGCCTAAACCACCGTCACGAATAATTAAAACACTTTCTGGGGAAACATTGAATGGGACTACGCCCCTTGTTCGTGCTCGAGTTCAACAACCCCCAGTGCCGTACGGAACATTCAACCCAAAATCCATGTTCGATAATGGAATCTCAAATAATAGTATGAGACAATTGCTAGTGGATAGGCATAACCGCCGGTCACGTTCACACCAGCATTTGAGGGCGTCATCTGTAAACAGAAGTAGGGGCGGTTATTCCTACAGGGAAAATATCCCTCCTAGACCTCGCACTGGTGGAGTCGGCTGTTTCAGTAACGTAACGCAGAACTTCTGCGGATTTAAGAAAGGGACCAATCACACCAGAAAACCCGGCTTGGAAAGCCAAACCACCCAGAGAACTCTTGTTGTGAACGACATAAGGGCCTCCGCTGAAGGTGAAGCATTGGCCGTAAAAGTACGTGGGATATTTGATCGGGCAGCTGCACGTCTACCGCAAGCATTAGGATTACTGAATGCGGATTCTAAATCTAAGCTACCCTTTATTGAAAACGTAGGAACTATCAACTCTTCATTAGGTGCAGACCTTTGGTGGTATTCTGGTACCGCAGACGATCTGGGAGCTACTGAAATATCCCCAAAGCAAATTGACGATGTGGCTAATGATGAACATCCCGAAATTATTGGGGAAAGTAATTGTCAAGACTTAGGAGAAGATCTCAAGTCAGAAGAGGGAGTTCAGCCGAACTAGATTGTGATAGAGTTGAGGGTGATGAGAGCCCGTAGTTGATACCCAATGAAGGTTATAAAGTAACTCTATCGGTAGATAAAAGTAGAGGAGGACTAGAAGGAGGGAACCTGTCACTTATTCACCCTTGTTCTTCTAGAGATTTTGTTTAGAGTACTAGCTAGACGCTAATTGATAAAAGGAAAAATCCTGTTTCATTTTAAGGGCGCATTATTAGGTGCTACTTTGAATCATTCGTTGAGATTATAATACCTTACCCGCCGCTCTAAATTTTCACAATGGTTAATCACCCAATAAAGCCAAATGTGCGGCAGAAGGAAGATAGAACTATAGAAAACGATCAGTCAGGTGTACATGAATCCACCCCACTTTTCTAAAAGTCCATCGGCTAACTTATCCCCATGCATACAAGGCAACATAGCATAGCCTATTTAGAGATACAAGTGATAGGAAACATAGAAGAATAAGGAATAAAAGTTTTTAACTGACCCCAGAGTATAGCTCTGGGGTCAGTATATATAGTTATATTTCCATAAGAGGGTCGATATAGGTTATCATTAGATGTAGAGACCCAATACAAAAAAGCCCCTTAATTATCAACTCTGTATTAGTGAGTAGGCAAGGGCCTTATCTAGTATACGTCCCGAATTCTTGAAAGGGCAGGACAGTTCCAAATCTCTCTTCCTCCCCTCTAAAGCCGATTTTCCAAAGTGAGTAAGATCTAGAGAGAGAGGAGACACAGTTGCCCGCCTTAATTTTGGTCAGAACCTGGATTATAAAAGAATCAGGAGGGATAAATTTGTTATATATATATATATATTGCTTTGGGAATGCCGTCAATGTTTGACCAACGGTTAGGGCTTATTTTATGTAGTAAAAGCTACAGTTACGAAAACTTGTCAAATCCCATGAAGTGTAAGGTGAGGAACATATTTGTGATATGGAGTCTAGTCTTTAGAGCCTGGGATGACTGCAGGTGGAATACATTGACTGTATGTGGAAATATATTCTTTCAACAATTATATTACATCTCCTGGCTAAGGGTGAATATGACAACTTATCTATCAGCTTGGTTTATCAATCCTCCGCACATGTGTCTATGTTTTCTGCGGTCAGTTCTCTATCTACTAAGTAGGGGCTTTATACATCAAGATAATCTGACCAAGGCCTGTTTGAGAAGTCAAACAGAATCGTATCCCCCCCCCCAAAAAAAAAAAAATAAATAAATAAAATAAACAGTACCATCCCATCCAAGATGGCTCGGCACCGAGTGATAAACTGTGAAGGCTAAGTTTATCTAATTCTACGCAAAAACCGATGTCTACTTTCTTATACCATGTAAAACGGCTACACGCTCGATACAAGCTTGAAAATTTGGAAGAATCATCGACTCGAAATCGCCGCTCCCCAGCCCCGTCATGATCAGATCTGGAGGTTGGGGTTTGTGCTTTTCCTTCAATTACTCGATCAGCTACATTCCCGTTTTATCTGATAGACGTTTACATATGGAGCCGGTAATCACTATATCAGTTAATCCCAGCTTTTCCTGGCTATGGTGATAAACACTACGGTTTAGACCTGAGTGGAGTTCAGATCACTAATTATCACTCGCTTTGGCCAAGCCATCACTTATCTGCCCACATTGAGCGTCCACCAAATAGCATCATTGCGGATAGCAATATCTGAGAGAATCTGAGCTCTATAACTGACTTTACCTGCCGAAATCAGGGTGAGTCTATTGGATGCCTGCAAAAACAGACGAGGCTTTCAATTTGTTTAGGCCGCCAAAGTATTCGGGGATGGCTTTTATGGCGGAAATCAGTGAGCAAAAGAGTGGCGGCCAAGAAATCACATTACTGTTAACATCACGCGCAGTGAGGCCTTGTATTTGATTGAGCATGGTACACGGATAAGCCTATCCGGATACGTGCAGTCTTTTAATCTCCATCATCGTGGAAGCAAATCCCCACATGACAAGTCCGGAGGAACTTTACCGAAGTAACCCCCCGAAAATAAGCTAGTGGGTAAATACCCTAGACGCTAAACCTCCAGGTGGCAAACCTGAAGCTCGGCAGTGATGGTGTGAATAAATGAGTGATATTTCATGAAGAATAAGAAGGGAAAATATACTCTTATGTGGGGGGTTCCTTGGCCTGTATTAGTGATCTATCATTGTACGCACAGTTAGCTGGTCTTACCTTTGTTTACATATACTGTGCTTGAATTCTTTGTGACGCTTGTTTTTGGACGGTTTGGGAAATTCAGTTTCTGTTCTTGACAGGCAACTGGAATAGTTGTCCTGATTCTAGTCCAGCTTTAAGCATTGCAAAAACGACTACCATTTTGCTTCCTGTACCTACATATACAGTGGGGTATTTCTCCGCTCCTTGCGTTCCATCATCACCTGAGCCACCTACTGTACTTCATCGGTTAAGCTCTAAAGCCCTATCCCACCGGAGCATCCATTCTTTGAATGTGTGAACGAACTTTCCCTTTAGTGATTTCTCTCTTCCTCTACGGCCTCTTCTCCAATTTAGCCATTAATCTTGGCTCCCTAATTCGGTGGCTCGGGATGAATATCGAATTCACGCCATCTCCGCGTATGTAAGTATGTACTTACATGTAACCAACCGAGGATGAAACAAAATGCATCCAACACACAACGAGAAACAAATTAAGAACCTATGACTGACCACGAGATTTCTCTAGGCTAGAAATCTGATCACGGCTACATGATCTACAAACCTTTCCAATTTCCCAAGAAGCGATTGACATCAGGCTAAAATCAATCAGTTCCCCCGCCTTCGTCGTTTATGGCGGCGGGGACAATTGACCCGCCGTCATACTACAGGCGCTTGGACCATCACGACTATTCAGAGGTTTGAATCCTGACTAATTAAGCAGCGAGGTACATACATTACTGATCCTCACGGCTTGCTACTTTAGATCAAATTCGTGGTCCTTCTGACACGACACCTGTCCACACACTATCAAATTTCACGGGCAGTAGACGCGCCCCGACGCGACTCTTCGCTCTAGAACATGCCGATCGTACTCGTTCATGTGCCTACCCCTCCTTCTGTCTCTAGGAGTTCTGCTGCATCTCATGCGCCTTCAGTAATTGCATCCTCTTCTCTCTCTATCTGTAAGAGTATACGAGCCTACTCTAGATTGTAATGCCACCCCACCTAGACCTACTGTTCCAGTAGGTCCATCGTAGGTACCGGTACATAGGTAGTTCCCTTGCTTGATTACCCCGGCATCGAGTTCTCAACAATTTTACTTGTCTGCTCTGCCGACATAACAGGCGGACGGACCTAGGCCCGCAGCGTGGAGGAGGAGAAGGGATGTAGGTATATTCATGTCTCTTTATGTCTCTAATCATTCGTCCGTCTCCCGAGCCGCGCCCTAAAAAGGTGTCCGGGCACTCAAGGCGGGTTCGCAGAACACCTACAAAAACCACCTTCTGTCACTTGTATGTGTGGTATGGAGAGGTGCTGTAAGTGTAAGCAGCTAAAAGTCCACTCTAGAATCCGCTTGGCTGACGTGCTCATACATGCCGCAGCTAACGGTTCCTGCAGTGCATGTCGCGGATGGGAAGACGACACGACAGAAGTCCACCACCGCACGGACATAGAGGGAAAAAAAAAAAAAAAAGAAAAAGAAAAATACTTTAGAACAAAAAACTTAGTGCATTCTGTAAAGTTGTCTCTCTTTACACGTGAAAGTGGAAGGGGATATCGACTTCTGGGTGGTGCCCGCCTCTGCTCTCCAGTTTCTATATCTGCAGCGCAGGCAGCGAACGCGCCGAGTGATGGTGAATGATTGTGCGCTGCTTCCGAGAGACTCGGTACTGGTTCGAGTTTTTTGTTTTGGGACCATATGGCTTGGGGCTGGACCCTGTGTGATGGCAACTCGACTGTCAGCTAAACTCCACCCTGGAATCAATTGGTCATCACTTGGATCGGACCGGTTGTTTGCACAAAGAGGGTAAACACCGGAATCATAGTAATAATTTCCACAAGTTAAGCTACCAGCTAGCTAAGTTTGATATGTGCAGCCCGGCCCCAAAGTACCTCTCAAGTTTTCAATATCAAACAACCACCAACAAACGGGTGAGGGTGAGTAAGAATACAGATGACGAAAAAGGAAGAAAGAAAATTATCAAACCGATGAACCGATGAATGCAGATGTTAAAAGTAGGGATAGAAAAAAATCGCAGACCACCGTATGCCAAAGAGAAGAGAGCCGGATATGTTTCATGAAACGCCAGTGAGAAGAGAAAACCCTGAAGCAAAAATATAACCCACTCCAAAAAGCAAAGATAAAAGACACGCAAAAAATAAACTAGCAAGAGAAAACTAGCAAGAAAAGAAGAGTAAAAAACAAGAGAGAGAAAAGACACCACCCAAGAGTAACTAAATGTTAATATAATACAGGGGAAACTTTTTAATAAAAGGGGAAAAGCAAGAAAAAGCACCGGGGATAGGTGTAGAAAAGTCGGAGCAAACGATAAGGAGCCTGGCCTAAGCCTGGAATTCACTCCTCGTACTAGCAGTCCACCTCCTCTTCCTCTCACATCCTCCCTGAGATCCCCACAACCCACTTCCCCTCACCACACTGGTACTTCCCCACAGTCCGGATGCGCCAGTAACAGGCTCCTCCGCAATACTGCCAGTAGTGCTGCCTCCGCTCTCATCATCACTTCCGTCGTTGATGGCACTACCAAATAGCATGCTGCTGCTCCCAAAGATACCACTGCTAACACTATCATCCTTGCTGCCGGGTCGACTGTCACCGTCAATGGGACGGCTCCATAGACCCTTTGGCGCAGGATTGGAGCTTGCTGTGCTCGCGCTGCGGGTATGTGTTCCGTCATTCGAACCAAACATGGTCATTGATCCTGCGGCACTAGAAGCCAGGGTGAATCCGCCAATAGTGGTTCGCTTTGTTCCGGAGGTGGAGCGGAGATGTGGGCTAACTGGGGGTGTCGAGGTTGGGGTAAAGCCAGTACGGACGTGCTCGTTGTTTGCGACAATCTGGAGCGAATACTTTACCGGTGGTGTTGGCGGGACATCTGTTGCGGGTGGGGGCGAAGAATGGCTATGGTGATGGTGAGAATGGTGATGGTGATGGTGAGGAGGCTCGAGGTCACGGCGGACGGCCATGGTCACGGAGGCAATCCCGATATCGATAAGAACGGGCTGGTGAGTGATGGTACCAATGAGGGCGTTGCAGCCGGCGCCGTGAGTGACAAGAACGAGAACAGTCTCGATATCGTCTGCCTCATCATCATCATCATCATCGCCGCAGTCTGATAGCGGAGGTGTAGGGTTGCCGGTAAGTGCTGCTGTGGCAACTGGGGAGTGTTCCTTCTTTGGAGTTTGGGTGGGAGTAGGACTATTAGAGCTACTTTCGCGGGCACCACAGCGCTTCCATTGTGTTGCAGAGGTCGCAACGTGCTGGTCCTCAGTGGCGTAATACCACAAGAGCCTGTTCCAGCCGTTCTTGAAGCGCTTGTGCATGCTGGTCCATTCCTCCTTGTATTCACCGCCGTTACCAAATTTGGTCGAGTCCCAACCAATATCAAACTCGGCGTACTCCTTTGCATGCGAGAAGTATCCTCGGGGAATCGGGCCATTAGTGGAGATTGCCCAGGTCGGTGTTGGGGCTACGAAGCCACCAGTGAAGACAGCGGGCAAGCTAGCGGCCATGGAAGACATGTTGTAGAGCGGCGAAACATTGTGCGAGGCATGGATATGGTGCGTCGATGAAGGCCTGATATAGTCTGCCTTTGCAGACCCCACCAAAAGCGGTGTGGGGGGTGGAGGTGTGATATCAATATAGTAGTCCTCTGCCAACCATTCTCCCAACCAGGCATCGAGTCGCAGCAGCGGCTTCACAAACTGGTGTTCAGAGCGGTCATGGGGCTGTGGATCTACTGTGAGTTCCCCGCTGTCAGCGTGGACGTAATGGGTATTTGTGACCTCCTGGTGGTGGTGCTGGGCAATGCCTGATGCGATTGAGACACTGGTCTGGATGCACCTCAGGAAGGGGGATGAGTGGATAACTATTCTAATCTTCTTGGGCTTTCCGGTGGGACGGGTAGTGGTGCTTGAGGCTGGGGCAGCAGCGTTAAGTTTTGAGGCGATCAGGGTAGCAATGCGGGATCCTAGAGAACGGGTTTGGGTCCAACCACCGTATGTAAGTGGGGGATCATAAGGAGTGGGAGACGACAGCTGCCATTGGGCATCAGCCATATCGAGACGGGCACCATGACGGACTATGAACACATGAGTGGGAGTTGAGGAAGGCATCGTTGTTGAGAGGCCTTGTTAGTAGGAGAGGTAGTGTTCTAGTTGCGAAGCAGTAGGAGGAGGATGTTTCCGGTTGATGTTATGGGTGGGATTTGGGGGGGTGGGGGGTGGATATATATGTCTGACTAGCAGTAGCAAGCAGTGGTCGACGTTGTTGATGGATGAGATCGAGAAGGATCAGATTAGAGGAAGATCGAGGGCGGGACAATGCTTTGAGGGGGGCGGGGTGGGTGGGGAAACCTTCGTATTTGAGGACGTCGAAGGGCGGAGAGGACACGCCTAGCCAATGTCAATTGGTAATAGGAAAAGAGGCCAAATAAAAAAAATAAAAATAAAAATAAAAATAAAAATAAAATAAAAAATAAAATAAAATAAAAAATAAAATAAAATAAAGGCGACTCTGGCGGGAAGACGTGCTCGGTGACGATATGAGGCTGAGAAACTCTGCGGACGACGGCAGTAATCAAAAAAAGTAGTTGGCCACAGACAGAAGACAGAGACACAGGCACACGCACACGCACACGCGCACAAGCACCGCAGCAGCAGAACAGAAAGGCAAGCAGGCAATAAGCAACCTCGGGCTTTACTAGCGGAGGATCAAGGGCAAAAGCTATCCAGGCCGTGCAAAGCCAGAAATGCCCTTCTCTTTCTAATTAACCTTTACTTTTTGCTCGGTAAGCCCCCCCAAAAGCAAATAGGAAAGTAAACAAAAAAAAAAAAACGTGCTTGCTTGAAGTTGCTTCGTCCAGTTTTGAATCCTCGCCTCGGCTTCCGGGACAGTTCAGTTTTATATTTCTATTTGGAAATGATATTTTTTTTTTTTTTTTTTTTGTTGAGCTGATCAAATCGGAGAATTCCGAGAGAGAGAAAAAACTAGGTTGCCTTCTGCTAATTCCCAGGTCTCTATCACTCACTCGTCTCACAGCTACAGATCCGGTACTCCCGCGGGGATGGTTGGATGGTAGAGGAGACAGGCAGATAGGCGGCGGGAAGGGATGATGGGATGGGCACGACTGACTGGACTGACTGGCTTGAGATCTGCCTGCAGGGTGCCGTCGGACGGAAATACGGAATGGGGATAAGGATTAGGCAGAGCAGGGGCTCGCTGACTGAGTAGAACAATGATGTCGAGTATCGTGAGGTGAGTGCAAGGCAGTGCAGAGCAGTGCAGAGCTAACAAAAGGGAAGGAATTGAAGAACAGAACTGAGGGAAAGTTAAGTGGGAAGATTCTTTTTTTGTTTCCTTTTCTTTTCTTCTTTTGCTAGCGCTTCCTTTGATTGTGTAGCTTGATTATTTGTGAGGAATTAGAAGTATCCGCGGGGGTAAAGGGAAGAACGTCGTAAAAAGGCAATTAAATCTTAAGGCTTCTGTAGAATGGGGGAGGGGAGAAGGCGACTAGCTCTACTCTTGGTGGTGGTGGTGGTGGTGGTGGTGGTGGTGGTGGTGGTGGTGGTGATGGTTGTGGTGGTAGTATTTAGTGGAGTTAGGTAGGTCTGTCTGTAGGTCGTAGAAAAGCTGCCTGGGTCATACATCTACCAGACGAGGCGTGCCTACGGTCTAATAATTCAAAGCAATCTCTCGTCACCTTTCGCTCATTCGCACGCCCAAAACCAGCTAAAGGCAGTAAACAGTAATTAAGGTAAAAAGGATGAGTTGGTGTGTCTTGTCAGGCCAACGTCGGTGGCTCTCTGCTTCTGTTGGCTGGCAAACTATCGTGAGTTCCGGCTGAAGGCAACAAGCGCAACGAACGCAACGAACGCAACGGCTTTAGAAATATGGGGAAGAATAAATTCAAGGTTGGTATGTTTGTAGAAGGAGGGGGTGAGGGCAAAAAAAAAAAAAAAGAAAGAAAGAAAAAGAAAAAGTCAATCCATTCTTGCCGCGCGCTCTCATCTCCCCTTCCAATCCACCGCACGCCATGAATTTGCAGATTCCACCAAAAAAAAAAAAAAAAAACCTGAAATCGAGTCGAATCACCCCCCCAAAGACGGTACCGATAACCAAGCGATGGTACAAGTTGCAACCTATCTGACTATACGCGTTTCGATTCCCCGGTTATCAGCCAATTATCGGTTTCTGTTCCCAGTCGAGCGAGTGGGCAGACTGAGCGATCTACAGTGCCTACGGTGATACTGAATGCCTACCGAACCGTAAATCTCAAATTTAAATTCTCCTCACCTAATTTCCTACCTTGTAGGTATTGTGTGGGGTGTTACAAAGCAATTGCAACTTGCCAAACCCATGCTACATACCCGCCCCATGGCCTTTACCGTAAAACACACACACACACACACACACACACAAGATGTTGATTTCCCCCCCCCCCCCCCCCAAGGGTACATACGGCGAGGTTCTTCTACTCTAGAGAATGGGATGGTTTACGAGATTTACTGGACCTGCTACGATACCTTTTATATAAGTGAGAATATATCAAATAGCAGTTTGTATGTATGTATGTTGTACAAAATGCCATATCGGTACGGAAGTAATAAACCTACATACATCTTTAATATGCAATCGAACAATTGCAGGCTGTATCTGATCCGATCGGTGTCATGACAGCTCCTTCCCACATAGCTGCGCCCAACCTGCACACCTAACATCCTGCATATCAACCTATCACTATTCACTATTCACTATTCACCCTCAATAACAACCCTTCTAACCCTTCTTCTACAGCAAGGCGGTTGAAAGCAGTTTTAAAAACAAAAATGCACCACACCCTTTTGTTCCCCCCGCATTACGAATCTACTACCGACCCTACATCCTCCCACACAGATCGAAACAAAACGACCCTTTCTCTGCCTTCTTCAGTCAGCTCTCTCTCCCCACACACGTAACCCTGTCGAGTACACCCTCCTTCAAACTGAAATTAGGAAACGGGAAACAAATAGTCAGGTCGAGACGGTGCGCAGCCACCCCTCACCTTTGAAATCTGGGCAGACATGACGCCGTCCTGCGTTTCGAGACATTGAGGTCCAGCATCATCATGTCATGCAGGTTTTCCTTGTACTCCTCCCTCCTTTGCTGGTTTCCGCCCTTTTCCTTCCCTCCTTTCCCTTGCTAACCTTCTGTACCTCCCCTCCCTCATACCCCCGCCCTCGCTTATAACGCATGTGACCCCTCTTTTTGATTCATCCATGTCCCAAGCTTTTTTTTTTTTTTTTTTACCAGATGAATGGCACAAGACAGGCAAGCACAGCACAGACAACAAAGAGGGAAACACTTTTTTTGACTTGTGAAAATGAGTGGGTTAACTTTGTCACCGGACATAAAGGTCGGTTTTTAGTTATCGGATATCCAAGACACACACACACACACACACACACTAAATCAAACCACAATAGAATAACATCGTGACTTTTCCGGCTGCGGTCCACGGTACCGGCTCTTGGGTAATACATAATCACGATGGAACATTTGTAACCACTTGGATGTTCCACCTGAAATCCTCCCCAATCCGAGGGAGGTGGATATGACACCTTTACCCAGGCGGTACGAAACGCATGTAGATTTCCGCTCCTCTAAATAAACTCCCGGGTCGGATCATAGCGAGCGTCAAGCCAAAAAAGAAAAGAAAGAGAAGGAAAAAAAAAAAAGAAAAAAAAAGTCAGGGAAAAGCGGTCATGTGTTGCGTTTTGCGTATTGGTATGTAAGGTACCACTGCAATTGCAGTAGCCGTTGGTAACCAACTTCTAGAAAAAGGAGTAGAAAATGTCCAATGAGATTTCTACCGGCCGAGCCATCACGGTTTTCCTCTCGGGGGAGTTCACGATCATGTCCGATACCTCAAAGCCCCAAATGCCCAAATGGCAAAGATACATACAACAAAACCCCCAAAGAAGCCAGGCTGTCTTGACCCGGCAAAATTCAAAAGCCACCTACCGAATTTTTTTTTTTTTTTTTTTTCCTCTCCAAAACGGACGGGATTTCGACATACTTTACAGATTTAATGAAAGCCTTTTGTTTTTTCATTCTAGCGCTAAATTGGCTTCTTTGCGTCCTCGAGGACTCAAGCGCTAGTAAGTATCAAACATATCAATAATTATAGGGTTAGGGTTTCTTCGCCAAACATCTGGTCAGACCAACATCTCGCGTCTTGGTCTCACCATTCTAACTTCATCCCTTGTCCCCTTTATTTATTTTTTGCCTCGTCTCGCTCGTTCTTTTCCCATTTGTTAGCTGCCCTGCCTCATTGCAACTTTATAATTCCTTTTTTTCTTAAATTCAAATCTAAATTCCCCATCCAAGCAATGTGCATTGACCTTTGGTTGATTAGTTGTCTCACTTTTGCTTTTTCCCCATAATTGCTCCCCGCGATTTGTTTTGCTTTGTTTTCCTATATATGCAGGTATTTATTTATTGTGATGGATCGATGTCTTGCCTGCAATGAAACTTGCCTTTTCCGCTTTTCTCGTCCGATCACTTTACTACCTGTTCTAGTATAAATTGATACCTATCGCAAGATACGTTTTGTTTTGTCAGTCGAATTGAAAACTCCACAGATATGTAGGGGTGCGGCTTGAAAAAAAAAATCCATCTTCTTTTTTCCCCTCGGTGCGGGGGGGGGGGGGCGGGTTACACTGAGATGTCATTTAAAACCGTAATACGGCCAGCAGTTGAAATATCAGCAGGCGGCCGAGACCTCCTTCGCTGACTGAACTAGGTGAGGGTCAATGATCGCTGACAACAATACGGCGGAGGAGGGGAGCTTCGGGGCGTTAAAACTTTTTATCTGTGTCTGCATGTTTCATTGGATTTGTCTTTTCTAGGTATGGTGGCTTGCATCGTGGACCTTTGAGCGAGGGCGAGTAGATTCTTCTCTTTGCTTTAACAAGGAGTCGTCTCGTGACTTGCTGTGTGCTCTGTTATAGGTCGGATACAGCTGGTAGGTACGGCATCAATTTCATACTTAACCGCAAACCCCCGACATAGAAGGTATTAGGCTTATAACGCGCAGTTGCTTTGAATGTAGTCCGTTAGAAACTGTGCCTAAAGAGGCCTCGTCCACGATATGGTGGCAATTGGTCCTCGGTTGGATGGCGGTCATGGGGGTTATTGTTTTCCTGGTGATGTTGGGGTTTTGTGGTTGATTTCTTAACCGGTCGGTCAGGACTTGTATTAACTAACTATACGCATGGTGGACCCATAAGCTTTTGTATTAATTGGGCTTTTAACTACCGGTATGGATACGATACGTAGAGTAGTAGGCTCAAGCGATGTCTAAGTAGGCGTAGAGTACCTACAATTTATCAACCAATAATCTGCCATTACGGTTAATCCTCAGCAGGTTGTGACTGCTTTGGCGGATATTTTCTCCGGTTGTGGACTCTAGCTCTAGCTAGATATTCGAGTGAGTGGCTATGACGAAAATTCCGCTTGGAAGGGTTACGTACAATTAAAGGGGGGAAAAAATTAATTTTTATTTTTTCGGTTGATTAATGACGCGTACGAAGTTTTGTGGAGAGGTATCCTGTATTTAGGAGGGAGATCAATGGTTTGATTTTAGTTAATTTGGTTCATTCATTAAAGCCGCTTATAGAGCTACATGTCTTGGCTGCGCCGCTGTTGCTAGAGCTGCAGTCAGTTTTGGTTTTGGAGCTAGCTAGGTGGGTGATTTTTTTTTTGGATAAATTAGATGGATATATATGGATGGAGGCTGTGTATCAATAGCGTTGGTAGGGGGGTTGGAATCTTCCTGTTGAGATTCTCTGACTGTGGTACGTACTTACGATGTATCAAGAATATTTCTGCCGAGTGGCAGCTATGGGTAAGATATGGGAGGAGCCCTATTGGCTTAACCAGCCATACAAACCCTATTTCTACAATAACCTTACCCATAGCTACGATGCTTCCAGAGTTCCAAGAGAACAAACATTACGGTTTGCCCCACGGGCTCCTATATCTAGGCTTTATGCTTACAGCGATCAATTCCAACAGACGTCTTAGCACTGCAATTATGATCTGTTTTATATTACCATGCTACACATCTTCTCCCGCACTCGGTCACACAACCGATATAGCTAGAAGTTACCCTTTAAAAGCTCGCCGGTCTGAATATCATATCAGCAAGTGCCCCAACGCGTACCCCCCCCCCCCCTTACCGTCTTAATACTCGACTGTTGTATTCGCTAATGACGTACGTCGTCTCATCGA
Organism: Morchella rufobrunnea; assembly: GCA_024713595.1. NCBI lineage: Eukaryota > Fungi > Ascomycota > Pezizomycetes > Pezizales > Morchellaceae > Morchella > Morchella rufobrunnea. Next base: position 426,304 of record JAMGYT010000014.1, read on the forward strand.
TCTATCAGTAATCTTGATCCCACAGCACAATATCAGGATCTCTATTACAACGGCACAGCACCTGCCTACTCTACCTAGAGTATATGTATACCTGCATAAAACTGCTATCGCAACTCGAGCTGCATAGTAGTTTCGATAAGAAGGACGCTGATAGAACCGACGCCTCCGAGTGATATGCGGTGATCAGCGCATCAGCTGGGATTGCCCTCTCTGTCTCAGATCCCTCCAGAAATAAGGAGGTAAGACGCCATCATGGTAGATAGCTTCCATATCGTCTTCTGATCGTGGGCTATCCGCCGGAAGGTAGAAGATGGCAAAGAATATTTCTCAGTCCTAGTGCCGCATCATTAATAGACGTAATTATTAGACCTGCTATTTTGTGAAGGGTGGATGGGGGGATAAGCACTAGTACTTCTTCACCCCGCCTCTCGCCCGTAGGCGTCTTTGCAAAGATATTGGTTGGTGGCGAAGAACATCATGGCCAAACGGCTGATCTTTTAGTTGTTAACGTCTTGGACCGGGCACTGTGTCAGTAGAAGAGTGTCAATCCCATAAGAGTTTGTGTGGCGGCCCCTGCTATCAAAGCTATCTCCATTACCTCTTGAGATATTTACAACAAGATGAGTTCCACTTAAAAAACAAAAGCAACTGAACGGTTTCCATGTTAACTGCCTTCTATTATGCTGTTGTGCTAAGTCTTCGTTTCTTGAAGGCTTTGAATCTAGTTTTGGTGCGACACACTTCTAGGTCTGACATGGTGCTCGGTCGAGAGTGTTAGATAGTTTCCCTGGCCATTCCCCTCACTTGGACAGTCAATGACAATTGGCGAAGCAGATGCACAGAAGCCACTTACAGCGTTGATCTTCTCTTTTCTGCGTTAACTGCCCGAGTGAGGGGGTGCCCGAGTGGCTAGGGAAGTCGTCTACTCTATGGTATAGTAGGGTATGGTGGCGAGTGGAGGTTTTTGGGCCTTCCATATGCATATGGGTTTGAGCGCGTATCAACTGGTTTGAAGTCATTTGGACTAGCCAGAGCTAGAGCTATGATTCCTGTTAATGTATATAATATGTCTATAGTACAGCTCGAGCTTCTCACAGAGATGAGAGCAAGCTTCCGATATGAGCGACTTCAGCCAATAGTAGGGCTCGCTCTATCGGACCACACCAAGGCCTGAGAGGCGTTTACTTGGCAAACCTATACACTATGGGCAAAACTAATATCTCCACATCTTAAGATAAGTACTTGAATACCAGCGCTATCGGATCAAGCACTGCTAAGTCCTGCAGGATCTTGATTGAGGAAATTTCTGGAGTAAGTAAGAATTTCTCAGTGAGGTTCTAGCCGCTGGCGATGTGGAAATTTCGATAATTTGGGAAAGGTATTGATTGCTAAATAGCCTCAACAAGTACCTACATACATAAGTTCATGAGTTCCCCAGATTTTCGTGGCGCGGACGGAACATAGATAAACCTCTAGATAAGGAACGCGGGGCAGCGCGGGGAATTAGCCCTACCCTAGCTTTTGCGGCTTCGCTAAAAGCACGTGAAATTATCATAGAACTCTATAAGAATCCACCTTCATGTCGTTCTCGAGATAATATACAAGTAGGTAGCACGAACCCCGCTCAAGAGTGAGATCGATCGATATGCTAGGTGCCTGACTCGTCCGTGGTTCCCATAACCCGAGAGCCCACGAGTGATTGGCCGTGACCCCGAATCCAACCTTAAACATGCCAAACACCCCCACACCAAGAACTTCACATTCCATTTCTTTTTCACTTTTCCCCTTTCATCCGTCGCTCGTGAGGAGCTGATTTGATATCATTGCCGGACGAAAGGGAGCGTTTAGCATGTGAAAGTCACGTGCTTGGCGCGGGCGGTGGTAGCTGTTGTTCGCACCGAGGCTCTGCATGATGATGCCCCCCACCATGGGGACGGGACAGCTCAAGAATTCCCCACAGGAACGCGTAGGGGATATTACAAATAAGGATCAGGTCTCATCTCGTGGTTGGCCTTGAACACATAAAGCGTAGAAGCCTCCCTTCACTCCTCTTTACTCCACGCAATCCTCAAGTCCCAAGTGCCATCGAGCTCGTCCCTCCAGCCATTCAAAAGACACCACCTGTATAGATCAAGATGTCAAAATCGGTATCAGTAGATATTCCGGCCAAGGTCGAGGCCAAGATAGAGGAGGTCAAGGTAGAGGCAGCAGCAAAGTCCATGGCTGGACTGCGCTCACTGGTTGCCGGAGGTGTCGGAGGCGTCTTTGCTGTTCTCAGCGGTATGTTTGCTTGTTTATGTTGATGCTATGGTTTATTTGAAGCTGATCGTAAAGCCTAGGCCACCCTTTTGACTTGGTAAAGGTACGGCTTCAAACTGCGGAGAAGGGTGTATACAGAGGTGCCTTTGATGTGGTCACCAAGACCGTGGCCAGGGAGGGTATGTTCAGGGTAGGTTTCAACTTTCACAGAATACAGAATACGATAAAGGTGGAATGGTGGAGTAACTTTTGTTCTAGGGGTTGTATGCCGGTGTCTCCGCGCCATTAATCGGCGTTACCCCCATGTTCGCCGTCTCCTTCTGGGGTTACGATGTCGGAAAGGGCCTCGTCCGCCGTTTCTCCACCGTCGAGAACAATACTCTTAGCGTCGCTCAGATCTCTGCCGCCGGTTTCTTCTCAGCCATTCCCATGACTGCCATCACCGCGCCATTTGAGCGTGTCAAGGTCCTTCTTCAGATCCAGGGTCAATCTGGCGGAGAGAAGAAGTACAAGGGTGGTTTCGACGTCGTCCGTCAACTGTACAAAGAGGGCGGTGTTCGCTCGGTCTTCCGTGGGTCCGCTGCCACGCTTGCCCGTGATGGCCCCGGTTCAGCCGCTTACTTTGCGACCTACGAGATCTTGAAGAAGAAGCTCTCTGGAGGAGAGGACCCCAGTATGGGCGCTGTCATGGTTGCCGGTGGTGCTGCTGGTATGGCCATGTGGCTCCTCATCTTCCCAATTGATACCGTGAAGAGTAGGCTGCAGAGTGCAGAGGGAAAGCCTACCATCGGAAGTGTAGTGAAAGAGATCAATGCGCGCGGAGGGTTCAAGGCATTCTTCCCCGGTCTTGGGCCTGCGTTGGCCAGAAGTGTCCCAGCCAATGCATTTACCTTCTTGGGTGTCGAGTTGGCGCACAAGGCCATGAACAGGATGTTCGATTAGACGAGTTCTCCGGATAAATGGGGATGGGAGTTATTTGGGTGACTGGTTCTGTACTGCTTTATCGTTATTATGGCGTAGGTTGAGCTTGGTTTCCTGACTTCTTTTAGACGTTTGATAGACGTTCTTTCGCGTTAACGCATTCTTTTATTTTCCTTTTCTCATTTTTATCCTTGTGTTTTTGTGATTCTTTTATTGTAAATATACCACTTGATTGGCCGTTGTGTTTTGTTAAATGGTGCCTGCTAGGGCGAATGATATTGACACCTTTAAGAACTGATTCCCTCGAAAACCTTTTTTTTTTTTTTTTATATTTTCGTAGACATCCGTGCTGTGATATACTCTATCATTAGGAGAGGCCTCTCGGACCAAACAAGGCGGTAGGAGGACGCGAGGATTGAGGCACTGTGTCCGGTCCTGACATGACTGCCAGGCATATCCGGCGTGGAGGTGCATTGGGGGGACGAGTGGGATAAATTGGTACACTACGGCCGCCGGCGTTCTTGTTTTACTATAGTTACAAGAGAAGGGTCTGGGAACACTGGCTGTTGGGCGCTTGGTGGAGAGAGGGGAGTTGAGATGCGAGGCCAGTCAGTGGCCCGAAGCGTTATTCTCGTTGATGAGTATATATATCGTGGTGGAACTTCTACGGTACAATCTCGTTCTCAGACTATTTTCATACAAGGATATTCGGGGGGTATAAGAATATCTTACTAGCGAAATTGTAGTGTATCTCAATGGGGATAGATGCGACCCAGTATCAATCACACAGCGTCACTCGCGCCAACAACACGCATTAATCCACCTACTATAACTCCCACGTATGTATAGCACAGGCATAGAGTTAAGACCGTATATATATCCTCGGCAATACAGAATCTTTTATTCCAGGCTTTTTGAGGGGAAAGAATTAGTCCTGTATCTATCTAGATGGCGGCTACGGCCGCCGCGCTTCTAGTCTAAATGGTCAAGATAATCAGCACTTGTTCAGGAATGTCTACAAACGGTTGAGCATTGCTATTTCGACTACTGGTTATCATCTCTACACGGGAGTTTCTATTATGTATTGGACTTGTACCTTTACAGCCATACAAGGCAGAGATAGGCGCGATTCATTAAGTGATGATCTTGGTATAATAAACACCAATTCCTTGTTACGGGGGACTCGGGGAGGGGTTTGGATGAGCCTTAGATCTAGGGGGGACATGGAGTCGATGAGGCCTGGGCCCATAAGGCCGAACATACACATGAGATCTTGATATTGGTTGAGTTAAGGTTAACATCAAGCGAGGCCAAGCGACCTTATCCCCCGCTAATACTGTGATGGCGGCGTTGTTTGTGTTTAGTACTTTGTGTTTTGGTTCATTAAACTTGGGTACGCACCAAGATGAGGGTGGTTGATAACATGAGATAAGGACAATCGGAAGCAAGAAGGAAGTCGCAGCAATGAACAGGGCACGGTTCAGGGAGAGAGAAGAGTGTAGGAGTTGTTAAGTACCATAACCACAAGGTTACATACACATAATGAATAAAAAAAAAAAAAAAAAAAAAAAAAAGGGTGAGATGATAGTTTGACTAGCGCGAGTGATGATCTGTGATTGGAATGATTCAAGCGCACGGATAACTGGTACGGGTGGGGAACTGATCAAAGTTTACAGGGGCTACGACTAATACCTAGGAAATCTTTAGTTAAGCTCCCATCAGAGTACTGCACTTTTCTTTTCATTAGGCTCTAATACTAGCTCTTGTGCTAAATGTTGATATAAAAAATCCAGCTAGACCTTTATCAAAGCCTCAAGGTATGACTGACTGTAGCATTTTAGTTTTTGGATCTGTACTATGGAACCAACATTGAGAACCAAAGCCGATGGGTAAATCCCACCCACCTCCTATCCTCACTCCCTTACCTCAATGACTATTGCCATGCAGGCCCACACACTTGTCAATCCTAGTTGCTTAAATAAATACTCGAATTGAGAAGGAGGAGCACCAAAACACATATATACTTCTCGGAACCCGGCACTTTTTTGGGGGTCCATGGTAAGAATACGTTGATCCTTTAATTAAGGTTGAAGATGTGGATCGCCTTGGCTGGCAATGCTGATGACGAGTCCGAGCCAGTTCACTGCTCGATCCAGGTGTACACGCGTACATAGCATGATCTTTTTTTAATCGCTTGTATACCTTGGCATATGATTGGAACCGAGTTTTATCTAGAGTATCTAGAGTATCTAGAGTACATGCCTACTACATACATGTACATACATAAACCAGCCACGGGTGAGGCGTTGTGTTTTGACAATAAATTGTTTCCTCTGCAAGTATGGGATTCAAGGGCGGGCTTGTGTGGCCTGGCGGCTAGTCCCGAGGCAGCATGTACTATGCAAAGGTAGAATCGACTCTTCTCCCGCCCTTCCCCTTCCATCATTTATTAGATTGTCTTGCATCGCCGCATTAATTGGCCAATGGACTGGAAAACACCCGACGTATGTACTCGCTCAACCAACACAGAATAACCTAAAACCAACACCCACCTTCTCTCTGGCTGAGGCTGCACTCGGTCATTTTCTTTGCAAGTATTCAAGTATTCATGTTTACTCGATCTGACGGTTCACTATTCAGTCATCAGGTCGTCATCTACACTGAACACACACCATCAACCTCGGTTTAATCATCCCCCATTCACTGCTTTCTCGAGTAGAAGTTGAACGAGGGGGACAGCGACATTATAAACCAGTTAGGATTATCAATAGACTTCCGACACGCCTTTAATCACATCTTCATCAATTCAATATATCACTCTAGCCCCTCGCCCATCAAGGACCGATGCAAACATTTTGACATGTTATGTGCTTTACATGTAGGTGCACCACCATACCAACCCAACCCAACCCAACCCAACCAATCCACCATACCAACCCCCACTACATAGGAGCCCTACACACCACTCTACTTTTATTAAATAACACAAAACTCTATCCCAGAACAGCAGGGCTGACAGCAGGACCCTTACATCTCTCTCCCTTCCTCCCGCCGCCGCAAGCGAGCACCAGGCCCGTCCATCTCCATCCAGTGGTCTAGCCCCACCCCGCCCACATCAATCAATCATATCTATACCAAATCAAGAAAGCACTGAACCATTCCGTCTCGGTCTCTACCGGCTACCTGCGCTGCCTCCTAGCCAGTTGCCGACACGGTATTAATTCGTCGGGTCGGCGCCATCCTTATCCGGAGACATACACGAGTGACAGCCCATGATGCCCTCGACGACTCAGTTCAACCCTAATCAACCAACCCCAGCCTCCCCCCAACACAACACCGCTACGCTACGCTACTACTATCATGTCAGCCGCAATATTATACCGCTCTAGGTGCTGATTTTTTTTTTTTTTTTTCACCGACGATACAATAGCCTTAAGCGGTTTTATATAACGACCTCAATCCCCGGTCCCGGTCATCCCGCCCTTGGCCTGTCCGTGTTGCTTGCAAGGGCCGCGTGGAGCCCGGAACGTAACGTCTAAATAGATTAACGATCGAGTCGAACCCTGCTGCGGCTCGCGGTATCTACCACACAGCAAAAAAAAAAAAAAAAAATATTGGTGACAATTGTAGTCTAATACCAACCAACTACATGTAACCAACCAACCAGCTACTCTAGATAGAGGACGTAATAAAAAAGGGCTTCACATGAGTATAGAGAGTAGTGTGATGGTGAGTGGGAATAATGCGGATACCGACCGTCCCTTGCCCTGGCCCTACCCTAGCCGTGTCGTGCCTGGATTACCGAGATACATGATATATATATATATATATAGTTAACCCTAGCTGGACCTTGAATTCCGAGATATGTAGTCAAATACTTTTTTATTGCATCCTCCGTTATTCCGTACCTACATATTCTAGTTTATCGAAAGGATAATCGGCGTAAGGAACATCTATGTACGCAATCCAATCGCAATTGCTGACCAGAACAATCGTCAAAGTCGCAATTCGCAGTGCAAGGGTCCCCGGTAAATGTGAGGTGTAGGGAATGCTTCCAGTTACTCTACCAGGCCTAGCTGCTAAAGTAGACCGGTCCCTAATATTGATTGTATATACGCACTAATAGCTAGCTAGAGTAAGAGCAGAGGGATCGACCACAGACCAACTCGCGCCCCCCATCCCATATGACCCGAAGAGGATATGATCCTTTTTTCCGAATATCCCATAATAAACGAAGAGAGGATCCCGTAATAAACAAAGTGATGATAAACAAAGTGAAGATCCAATAGACAAAATGATGATCCCATAGATAAACAAAAGAGAAAATGAGTGTCCACTATCCATAACACCAGGTCGCTGTGATACATATGCACAATAATAAAGATCACACAATGAAGCAATGAAGAAGAGTCATGAAGAGTAATCCATAAAGAGAGAATAGACACTAGAGACTAAGGAAATAAACATAGATGCGCGCCCCAGAAATAAAGGTATATACAAAGAATTGAAGTAGGAAAAGTATGCATCCCGGCCATGATATGTGTAGGAAATGGATATAAAGAAAAATAAACAAACGAAAAAAAAAAAGAAAAAAAAAGAAAAATAAAAATAAAATAACACCCGCTACCGCTACCACTGATGCAGATAGTTGAATCCGTAAGCCCCAAATTTTAGTAAGGAAAACCCACATAAAAATAAACAAAAAATAGAGAATAAAAAACCTGATATCGTCCGTGATCATGAGTGTACCCTCACTCAGAAGAACCTCTGTCCTAGGTCCTGATCCATTCCGGGTTCTTCCTCCGCCAACCAGCTCTTCTGTTGTCCATCATCGTCCTCTCGTCTCCTCGCCCGTCGTTCAACCTCTGCCCTGCGTGCTCGCGCCCTGATCCGTCCCATCTCCATCTGGAGCTCCTTCACCGTCACACTACTACCCTCGCTTGTCCCACTGATCCCACTAATGGCACTCCTCCTATCCTTCTCATTCACAATGGGTTCAGGAGTGTTCCTGGGCGTAACCCTCGCTGGTGTTGGTGACAGCCCCATCGTTCTGCTCACCGTGCCAACCGTGTTGAAACTCGATATGGTACTAGGCACAGACAAGACCGACATCTTGCCTATGGACCCCGAGCGTCTCATTGACGTTGATCCGACGGCAATGTCCTGGGGATCTGGCGGGATCGGTGGAGGCGCTGGGTACGACCTAGGACCGAAGGCTGATGTCCTTATACGCGGGGCTGTGGCGAACTTTGGTGGGGAAGAGGGGGGCGTAGCAATGTGCTCTTTTCTTCTGAGAGGGCGGGGGGATGCTGATGGAGGTGGTGGGGGTGGGGTACGCTTTCTGGGCACGGGTGGGGGTGGACCATCGAGGTCGAGGACGCTGCGGCCGTTCCATGATATCCTGTGGGTGTGCCCGTGGCTATTGTTGGCGGACTTGATACTAGGCGTAGGTGTCGGTGCATCGGAGGCAAAACCGGACTTTTCACCAGATGAGTGCGAAGGCTGGGAAGAAGATGATTTTGACGTCCTCGCACTGAATCCGCCAAAGGCCGCCCACGCTGGGGGACTTGGCAACGGCGCCAGCTCTTGTCCAGAGGTCGGGGCCTGTAGTGGTGAAGCAATTTTCTCTTTGGCACTGTTGTACTGGCTCGAGATGTGCTCACCGAGTCTTGTCTCATCGTGCAGCTGTGTGTACGAGAAACGGCTCGATGCGCGGTGTGAGGAGCGGTACGAGCTGCGCTTCGACGTCTCGGCGGGTATATTGGCCCTCACCAGTGCCGTGACATTGGGATATCTCAACGCAATAGCTGCCGGTGCAGCCGGAGGTGGTGATAGCGACTTGAAGATACCTGTGATGTCTGCACTGTATGGCGAAAAGTCACGGGTGGTCGAGAGCTCGGTCTCATTCGGTGATATCGGAGAAAGATTCGTATCAAGCTCCAGAGTCTTTGGCCGGGGCCGTATCGGGGCCGCAGTGAGTGGGTAGCTGTGACGTTTGCTCTCCCGCTTCTTCTCCTTGCTGTTGTTCCGCGAATGTCCAGTGCCACTGGCGCGGTCGTTATAAAAGTCATTGCTGAGGGGATTTCCCATGATGCGCTCAATCTTGCCGACAATATGGGCGGTCATTGTGTCTGGTTGCTGCTGCTGTTGTGGTATTTGACCTGGCCCCCCATTCCACATGCTGTAGCCCGCCTCGAAGCCGTCATGGCTGCCTTCCGAGGCCGATCTTCGGCTTCGGTGGAAGCCCTGTTCTACGATATCCCGTGTCTCCTGCTGCGAGTGCACTGCTCTTGGTACTGGGCTGATGATGTCTGCGCTCTGGAATCCTCTACTGTTCCTACTTTTGCTGCTGGCGCCGCTCCGTCTGTCTCGGTGTTTCCCTGTACGGTTCTCGTCGTCGTGGGGGACAGCGGCGACGACGGCCGCTTCCTCATCTTGCTTCTCGGTGCCCGCAGCGTGACGGCGGCGCTTCTTATAGGCGCGGACAAAGATGATCACTGCGCCAATCAACGTTATGAGAACAAGAAGTGTAATAACCGTGACTGACGGTACAATGACTTTTGGGGACACTGACGAGGATGTCGAGCTGCTGGAGGACATGATGCCTGTGTAGTATTTTCTACCTCTTCAATCTGGGTTGAACTGGCCTCGCTGCCAAAGAATTGGAACTCGCCCTCTTGGGGGATGGGCGGGAGCGGAGCGGTGGGATTAAAGACAGAGGTGACCTGAAGTGGGGAGACGGTGGTGATTGCGTGCCGCCTTTTGATACTGCTGGAGGATTTGGACCGTCCTGTACTGATAGCGGTGCCTATGTCTGCTCCTGATCCTGTTCTTATGTAACTCCTAGACCTGCTTCCACTTCTCCTCTTGCCAACCTGAACACTGCCACGCTCCCGCCTTTCCCTTACCACGGTTGTCGGCGACAATCGTCTCCTATGGACCGCACCCACAACCACTACCACAGCCCTCTTCTTCTTCCTCCTGAATTTCTTCTGTGTTCCAAACAGGTTGACTAGGCAGCAATATCTGAGCGCCGATTTTTTCGCAATGCTACTTGCAATTGTTGTTGTTGACGTGTTTGGTATACGGAGTATAGTATTCTTTTGCCTTTCCAGCTGATGTGGAGGATTACTAGTTTGATATTGAGTATTGGTATTGATATTTGTATTAGTATGTATGCCGCTGGACCGTGGACATGAACTGGAACGTCGAGGACTGGCAAAAGGCATCTGGCGCTGGCAGTGTCACCATGTAAGTGCTTTTGAATCCCGGCCTGGGCTGAATATGAGTGGGGGGGGGGGGAGGAAGAGGTGCTAAGAAATATAACAGAATAGCAAGACAAGGGCCACAATAGAGTAGATAGAGTAACCAGCTAGCTAGCTTAACATTGACAGGCAATAAAGCGCAAATATATAAATAAATAGATAATCTCAATAGCAACCACCGGCTGAATATAAGGTATATTTTGGCGCTGCGGCACAAAAGAAGAAAGGGAACAATATATACCCCGTTCGGTGATTGCAGGGGGAGGTTGTGGGAGGGGGGGGGTATGGAAAGTGGGGACCGATATGTCGGTATGAAGAGCAGAAACAACCAGAGCGAAAGATGGGAGGGAAGGCGGGGTAGATAAAAGGAAATTGGCAAATACCAAAACTAAAATTCCAACACCACGCACCTCACCTCCATGTCTGTATCTATCCGGCCGGGACACACACAATCGCGCTCCATATCGGTGCGAGATCATAAAACGCTACAGGGCCAAGATACGGAACAGCTGCATGGAGGGTGGAGGTGGAGGCGTCTAGTCAACAAAATCGGCAAGGAGGCCGGCGGAATGCACTGTATGATGCCCTACATACGGTACTGTATGTAGCAACATTTACACTGCATTTGCACGAAGGGGGAAAGGGGAGGGTGCTTCTGGTGGTGGAGAGGATTATCTGCATCTAGAACAGGGATGCCTGAAGAAGTAAGCAATATCATAATTTACTCACTAGGAGGACCGATAATAGAATATGGTGCGCAAATAGCGATGGTGCAAAATTGCGAGTAACTGCAGGTATGCATAATATCTCCGTCGATACGAAAGTGAAAAAAAAAAAAAAAAAAAAAAAAAGTCGTGATGGTGTTGTCAGTCGTGATGTAAGTGCAAGGGTCCGGTTACTATCATAGAGTAGTAATAATGAATTGTACCTAGGTAACACGGACTACCCCCATCTCGTCATTACCTGCCAGGACACCCTTTCCTCCTCGCTCAAGATGCCTGAGACGTTCCTTGTATTCCCCCATGTTCGGTCTGCGGATTGAACCGAAAATGAAAAAGGATTTGTAGCTGTTTGCTTCAGGAGCCGAGAGCCAGAAACAATTTATCAAGCGAGACTCAGTATGTAGGTGATTATTTTTCGCTACCAAACACTTGCTCCCTCCCTTACACGACCATAGATTTATTGAGGCCCAGAGCAATGACTGATATCCATATGTGCGTTGAGTTCCAAAAAGGGAGCATAGAAATAATCAAAGTGTAACTTGTTTGCTTCTCCGATAACTAGCAGACCGTTATGACGTCCTCACACTTGGCTAGATTCCCAATTGATATTTTCTCAAGCCCTTGAAAGTATGAACCCTAGCTAGGCTCTTGTCTCTGCCATGTAGCTCTAGGTCTAGTAAGGTAGTACTCAACTGCGCGAGCTTACCGGTAGACTGCACATGTGAGAGTGTACAGGTAAGTATGGTGTGTACCTAACACTCATCGTATAATATCATAAATACCTGCCCCTAGTGCTAGAGTCGAGCCATTTTCTGACTGTATAATGGCTGCTCAAGTTCGTGCATTGATTCATCTGCATTCAGGTAGCCGTCAAAAAACCAAAACCAAAGCCACAAGAAGCTGTAAATAAAGTTTCTCCAAGTCTCAAAAAAGCGCCAATCAGAAAGTGAGACACAAGCCACCAATAATTGTGACGAACGGGTGGCCGCAGAGCCTCGATACGGCTGATCTGCGCTAATCAGTAAACTAGCATAATCCTTAACGTCAAACGTCCACTAACGGACCGGCAGTTTTCTTAAGGAGGCAGGAACCTTCTCGCTTCCTTCTCCAGCAATTTAATTACTTTACGCTACTATAGTCTGCCGAATTAGTAAAATGCTCTAACCAACATTTTTTTTTTTTTTTTTTTTTTTTTGAAAAACTTCCGATATGGCTGAAAAGGTTGCAATAAGGTGGCTGAGGTGCGAACTAGGATCCCTCATCTTCACATCGGTGTAAAAAGTAAGGGACCCAGAAAAGCCGAAACGCTGTGTGTTACTTCTAGAGGCACTAAACTACGCTCGAGCTTTTCTCAGTATGCTGTCAGAAGAAGTAAATAATAAGAAAAATAAAATAAAATGTCTTGGTCTCACCTCAATAACATCTGAATCAATCGCGACCAGACCTTGCTTGAGAATGGAACCCCTTGGGGGACCGCCGCCACAATATTTCGGAATGTTGGCGTCTGTCGCGCTAGGTCCCGTCTGTGGCTTTAGCCGCAATGCTAGGTATGAGCGAAGGGGCAATAGTAACGTTTCAAAAGCTCACTTGCTTGTTTTTGTTATCACCCCTTTGGGCGAGTTGGTATGGGATCCTAGAAGTTCATCATCTAGAAAGGAATGTCGAACCCATTTTCTCAACACGAATAACGGTTTCATAACCAACACCAACATTACTCCATGACTCAGACGCTTCGGCCCGACATCTCTGTATAATTTCTTTTTGGCTCTCTGTAATTGCTGAGATGCTGATGCGGTGGTATTCTGAGAATGGGGATCTCCTGCTTAGCATGGATCTCCTGGGGCCACCCCTTGTTCACTTCTAGAATAATCATCTTGGAATTCCCCATCAGAATTACATCACCTGGGCCGCTCTTGTATAAAACCCTTCCTAGGCTGAATCATTTCTAGAAGTTGATAAGAAAATAACTCCACCGGAAATAAGGATATCTGTCACGAAACAACCGAAACCATTCTGCAAGGGCCCAATACCATGGAGTCGTGGCTTTCAAAATTGCTCGGCACTGTTTTTTTCTTTCTTTTTTTCTTTTTCTCCGTCCGCTTCCTAAACTCTCATGAACCAAGGACTGGGCTGGGATACTGAATCTGTACTTTTGGAATATGTACGGGGGACAAATCCAATCCGTACGCGTTCGATACCAGCGTGTCTGCGAGTTTAATTAAAATATATGTTTACAGCATCGATATAGCTCCCAAGCGAGCCAACAAACTGAATGAGTGATCGAGCGAGAGATTCCGTTTGAGGAATCGTAGGACAGGATAACAAGGTGTCTATGAACGGTTAGTTTGTGACCATGTACTACAAGGCTTCCCTACTCTCTCTTGTTACACCCGCCAGAATGTATGGGGTGATGTCTTACCCTTATGCAATTTAGTAAGGTCCAGCCAGGTATGAACAAATAAACGTAGCTAGATCGGCATTGGTACGAAGCAGATTGTTTTGATGCGATCTAAGCGATAGTTAATAATATGTATTTTGATTTATCATATATATAACAGGGCACATATAGCAATAATCCCTCCATTTAGGGGTTAGCGTCAATCGCACAATCTCCGAATATCTGCAGCGCTCTGTTAGGAGAAGACCTACTACATGTACTTACAGATATACATCTTCGTGTATATTCGGCCACCTACATGGATGGGTGCTGTACATGAACATTTACACGCGAACAGAAAGAGGCTTAAGCTTCTAGGGGTTGCTGTATCGCCTAGAAACATCAAAGGTATCACCTCCGGCCGATATAATATGGTACCATATTGAAACAGGTCTCTTCACTACTGTGGATGTGGTCAACCGTTGGTTATTTGGATCATACTTTAATACTGTTTACTCCCCATAGTACCCCATACCTTAAGGTATGGGGTACGTTTGGGCATCCAAGTTTCCTTCTCTCTTCTGCAAGCCTCAGCGGTTGTAATTAAATTTATTGTTGGATTTCTCAACCTAAACATATGGTGGTTTAGGCTTCCTGGGAGAACGGTTAGTTTCTTACCAGCCTAGTTCGTTGATGTATATATTCCTAGAACAGAGCTCAGGGTCTAGATCTCGGTAGATGTATGTACATGCATACGTGCAATACATACAAGACCCCGTTATGTTTTTTTCGCGCAAAATAAAACGTCGTTTTGTTTTTTTGGGGCTTGCCAAACGGGCCCTAAGCTTGTGTAAGAGAGACGAGAATACATAAAGTTGCTGGATCTACATTGCGCATAGTTATGTCGATCATTCTATTTCGATCCTGTGTAGTATATCGAAATATATGGTGGAAGAAGCCTTGTAGGGGCAGCATGTCAACCCTGCTCACACCTCTCACTTTTGGCCTACCAAACAGAATAAAGGTCTGTTGCTATTATGAAAAGGATGGTTTATGCACGGTTGACAAGCTACCCATACAGAGCTTCTTCCACCATAGAGCAGCCCACTCTAGAAGGTAAAGGTATCTAAGCAAGCTGAATCATATCACACCACATGTATGTTTTCTATGAACCCAGACCTTCAAACACAAGCCGTGATAACGCTCCTTACTCGCAGAGTTCATAACGGCAAATGTATAATCCATTAAACATATAAAAAAAAAAAAATCCTTATAATTTATCAGCCAAGAAAGCCCGCAAAATATTGGGATCCCTTGATGTCCTGATAATAATATTCCAATTAGGTTTCATAGCTCCATAAACTATCACTCGGGAAATGACTAAACGAGGCTGATGACACGCGCTTCAGTTTTAAAACATACCTGGAGACCTCTGGGAGTTAACTCCTGTCCCATAGTCATGCATAAGAAGATACGGATTGCACTGATCGAGCAGGGTCGATCTACACCAAATATATATTATCGCTGGAACAGTACTTTTCCAGCTAAATCTGACTTCATGTCCAAGTATGCAGCCGCTGAAATTCGATCATTAAACTATCTCGCCTACCACGTGTACCACATGCATCCCTCAAAGAAGAAGAAGACTGCACGTCGTAATATGTAAGGCAAGGGGTGAGAAAGTTTTGCTGGAACTGCTCCACTGTTATCCGGATATCTCAGCTGTGCCGCACAGGGAACCAGGAGGTGATTTCACTCAAGAGTTCCAAGGCCGATGGTGTGCATGGGTTTCTTCCGGACCAATTACCCGTGACTCCTTTATTCTGATACGGCTGAAGTTTGGTCTGCAAGTTAAAAAAGAAAAGATAAAAACAGTGGGCATAGATTATCACTCGCTTTTGGGAAAGGCATTTTAGCGACCCTATCATCTTTCGTTAGCTTAGATGCTGGCGATGGCTTGAAGGAAACCCGAAATGCGAGATTTTACGATAATGACCACATACAATCATTGATTTTAAGCTTTGGGGTGGGAATGAACTTACATGCATGTACTTAATTTTGGTTCCATAGTCTCGCCATGACTGATCACACTTTAGGCCTCGGTGTATACACCGAACTCTATTGGCAGCCAACGGCTCGTCAGCAGTCTCTGCGGGATTTTAGAAAGGATTATGATGGGATATGTCGTTTTCTCAACTTACCCCTGGGGCGGTACGACTTCGGAATGGACTCGATGGAGGGAAGATGCACAGGCAACTTTCAAGAGTGGGAGGATTATCCTCGGAATGGTGTGTTCTCTCCTAGGCCTCTCTTGGACTTAAGGTCTTTGTGAATACTATGACCTACACCAAGATCCCTTAGAACCTATCTTCGAACCTTTGGACAGCGCTATGTGGTTATCTCGAATACAGAAACACTTGTTTCATCGGATTTCAAGAAATAAACTCGAATCTTGTGGCCCCGGCCCCTCCATCCCTTCAAGCCCTTCTATCCCATGACTTTCTGGAATTTTAATAACAAACGATGAGAAAATACACAATTTTACAGCTAGGAGCCCGAGAAAGAGCAAGAACCTATATCATGTACATTCAGCCTGTGTTTTGATGGCAGATTCAAAATAATCAAACACCGCACTGGATAAGTTATAATGAGAGTGCGATGTCATCTAGTATACGACTATCGACCTTGATCGTAAACAGTGCAAATAAACAAGGCAAGGCAAGTGTTCTAAAGGCCCCGCTCACCACTATTCTCAATAACATCTCACAATGAATTCAAATACGTCTCAAACCTCATGTCCTCCTCCTGAATTGCCTCCTTCGTTAATTTCCTTGGTAAAGTAAACAGAGCCAACAACCCAGCAATGATACACAACCCTCCCGTGATAATAAAGGGTGCCCTAAGGCCCCAATCACTATGGAGACTACCGGAAGCTGCAATCACCGTATTAGATGTATATGTTCCAATGGGCCCACCGCATTTGCCACAAGCGGCTGCAATACCGTAGAATTTACCGCGAATTCAAGTGGCGGGCGATTTGGCGGAAAGGAGGCCAATGTTGTTTCCGGGTCCGAATTCGCCAAGGCAGATAAATAGTCTGTAAATATTAGAGGTAGATCATATGTTAGATAGAGATCCATCCTCATAACGAGAATAAAATGTAGACACAGTATGGGCTGCTAGAAGTGCAAGAACCCTTACCCATAAAGTATAATCAACCCGACCGGATTCACCTTCAACTTTGTCCATCCTGCCGCAATCGCCGCTCCAATCATCGCCTGTGAAAACACCCCCGTCGCCAGCCCCTTCTGCGCCCCAAACCTCTCACTAAACCACACCCCAGCAATGCTCCCCGGTATCAGGAACAACTGAATACACGCCGTGAGCCCAAAAACCTTTAACAGACTCGTCTCACCCAGCACCGTCCTCACAATAAATGAACTATACAGTGAGAATGAAAACGACGACAGATTGTAAATAAACCATATTCTACTGCACGTAAGCAGTGGGCGCCAATAATACTTCACAATCACCTTCAACGGGACCTTTCGATTCCGCAGCGTGTTGTGCTGAGACTGCTCGTTCTCAGGAGTCATCACTCGGATAAAGAATATGAGGAATGGGAAGAGTGCGCCAAGGCCTAAGGCAGCTCGTCAGACGCGATTTAGGTCCATGCCGTAGGCAGCGATCAGGATTACGGGCATGATGGCGGCGAATTGAGGCCACAGGAAATGTAAGGTGCGAGTGATACCTCATGATGCAAAGCAACCAGAGAAATGCTTACAAGTCCGATGTGGGTGTTTGTAAAAGATGATGAAGATAAAATCGCGGCCTTTCTTCCGCTGGGCGGAGGACTCGGTGCAGGCAACTGAGCCGGAGGGGTACTCACCGCCGATGCCGATCCCGAGGAAGAAACACCATACCATCAGGGCTTGGATCTATATATGAAGTTCATAAGTCTCAGTCAGTAAACAGATAGCAATTTTCTTCTTCTAAGAATAGTAAAATAGTACGAGAAAAACTAAAGGGGGGGGGGGGGGAGAGGATAAACTAACAACTCCCACCGGCCCCGGCGTGACCCCGATAGCAGTAGCAGACATGATACTACAGACAATCAAGAACCCACTAGAGATGAGCGTTCCAAGCTTCCTCGACCACTTATCTAAACGAAAATTGACCAAATACAATACCAGTGAATCCAATCTACTTACAAGTTTCGTTTCTATCAGCTGTGCTCACATATATATCCCAGCCAAGCCACAATACTAACGGGTGGGGTGGGATGGGTCAATGATCGATTCAACATACCAAAGTGACAATCTTCAACTTATCCGGCGTATAATACTGTGGCCAGTGAACAGCCAAAATTGTGCTTACCGCTCCAATAATCTGGTCTTTAACGCATAGGGTTAGGGTTATGGCCCCCGCATAAATGAGGGATTGTGATCATGGAGAAAGAAAAGGCATACTCCATTCAAGTAGCCATCAGAAAAAAGTCCGGCACCGCAAGCCATGATCGCCGCATTTGTAGACATTTTATCCTGTTGTATATTCGGCGAGTACTGCCTAGATGATATGGACTCGGCTTGCTCGACCGGCGAGACGGTGGATTTGGATTTTGCGCTCATCGCTAGTGTTTGTTGAAAGGGATAATTCTCATGAATGTAAGGGTGCGAGGTACTTGGTCTCGATTTTATAAGAAATGCGGAGTTGATGCTTAGCTTCATGTGGGAGCTCGTTCACGGAACTCTGCTCACGTTATTGACAAGTTGATGACAGATACGCTAGCATTCATGAAAATCTACTAGCCCCCAACCGAACGCCTCCATAACTACAACAAGTAACTAGTCCTATAAACTCTACACTCTACACCAGGTAGCTAACCACAGCCATCAAGGCCACAATCGACCACCCCAGCACGATAACGAGAATCGCCAGTACAAACGCAACCAAGTGGTTCTGATCAGGGCCATACAAGCTCCATATCACGCCCGCAGTTATGCTCAACGAGAGCGGTATCACCGCTGCAAGTATCACCTTATCCGACCTCCACTCCTCCACGAATTCAAGCGCATATCTGTCCTCGTCGAGGCTAAGACGGTGCGCCCATTCGACCCAGTAACGTTCCCCGGAGCAATTGTATGGATGCATGTAGCATTCAAGAAGCTTGGTGGGGGAGTAGTTTGCACCCTGGAAGGTTGAAGAGACATGACGATTAGAGCGGTGGTACTACTTATAGTAAGTATTACAGCCTCTTTACTAGGTATAGGAAGTAACTTACCTCGACAACTGCGATACGTCTTAATCCTCGTAGTGAAAGCGTCCGCCTCCAAAACCCGCGAAGGCTGTTGTAACGTGCACGCATTTGGAGGAAGAGATCCATATCATCAAAGTCGGCAGATACAATATTTGGCAGGATCAAACGGGCTATACGGGGGTCTCGCGATTTTCTATTACTGTAGACACAGAGAACTAGAACACACTCATTGACTAGTTGTTGGAGAGTAACCGGGGCGTAGAGATCAGCATGTTGAGGCGTTCTGCTTCTTCCAGCTGCCAATATACGGTTGACAGTGTTCCTCGGTGAGAAGCGTGTGCTCCACTGGCCGATACTTGAAGTTATAGACACATTGGCCGCCCCGTTGGGAAGGATAGGAGAACTAGATCCTGGATAATGAGCAGCTTCAGGAATCGTGGGAACTGGAGGAAGCCCGTCTTCCCCCTCTTTAGGCATCGGCGCCGCCGATGGCTGTATCGGGGGTGCCGGCAGTCCCCTCCTCTGTAGAGGTAAGTCTATATTCAACCACGAACTCTGTCCATGCCCTCCCGTAGTCGACATCGAATTATATGACACCTGTCTCGCCAGCTTCGCCGGCGACGGGTTCTGCGGGAAATCAATCGACGGCCCCGCCAGCGGCGAGCTCGCATTCGGCTGAAACGGCATCGGGGCGACCTGCGTCGTAATGGCTGGAACCTTCCTCTTATTCTTTGTCGTCTCCGTATTCTCCGCCTTCCTTAGCGGCGTCTTCGCCGGCGCAAAGGGCCCCTCACCGTCGTCTGAGGTGACAGAATTTCTCAAGTCCTCATGGAACTGCAGGGCCTTTTCGGCGGGAAACTTTCGTGTGATGTCGGTGCGGACGAAGCCTTGGATCTCGGTGTCGTAGGCGTACATATTTTCTTCAGAGCCAGATGTTCCACACTCAAGAAGTTGCTGGACGGGCTTGATGCGGTGAAAAGCTTTGGATTCGATGTCGGAGCTGGTGGTGAAGTACTTGCCTGTGGGTGTGACACGGTAGAGTGTGCTGATATCAATGGAGGCCGGACTGCCACCGAGGAGCTTGAAGATTCCGTTTGTGGAGCGGATGGCGTACCCCTTGAATTGATCTTTGGTCGAGATTAAAAGACCCTTCGGCCTGAAGATACCATCATCGTGGAGTGTGTATAGTTCTCCTATAGAGAGAACAATATCAGCTTCTTCTAAGCCAAAGAAACTGCACTACATCTACAAATAATTACCGGGGGGGGGGGGGAATGCACCTACCATTCGCACATATCTCTGCCCCCACCTTTGCCTTTACCCCCGAACCTGGCCTATACTTCTTTACCTCCAGCTCCTCTTCATCGCTAATCTCCACCAGTCCATTCTGTTCCCCATTCAAGTCCCTCTTCTCCAAACCCATCCCATCACCAACCAAGAAGTCCTCCATACCATTATTACCAGTACTGTTCCCCTTCGCGGAAACCTTGACCATCTGTATCTGCCCCGCCACATTCGTAAACTCCATGCCCGTCGCCTCCTGCGGTGGGATGGTCAGGTCCTCCGTGGTGAACGAGTGCACGCCCGAGAACGCCGTCAACGACGAGCTCCTGTGCATCATGCTGCTGTTCAGCGAGGAGGACCGCTGCAGGCCTGGGCTGGTGTTTGGGGGCGGATGATGGCTGAAGAGGGGGGTGAGCGGGCCGAGACTCTCATCGTAGTCTTCCTCGGTGTCGATGCCAGGCGAGACGGGCTCTTGGTAGATGGAGGTGCTGCTGTCCATTTTTGATTTGATTCGTAGTTGAGAGTATTCGGAAAGAGTATTGAGCTCTAGCTATGCTGGGAGTGCAGAGGGACTCTATTTTGTGTCATTGGAGTAAGCTATGGGGTTTGTAGATGCAGGGGCATTTGGCCGATGGGCGTAACAAAGAAAGAACCAAGGGCCCGGGAACGCCACAGGGGTAGTAGGCTTTGGGGACAATAGGTTTCAGGTTAGAGTTTGTTTCGACGACAATGTTTCGTGGATAGAGGGCGGGGATTACATGTGCTTGAGATCAGTTGTCCTGAACGGGGGTCTCGGTCCGAGATGAGACAGAGAAGAAGGGCAATTACAGGTTTAAGGTTTAAGGAGCACGTCAAGAAAGCAAATTTATTTTTCTCTCTGGCCAGGGTTCTAGCTAGCTGCGGTGTATGGTACCTAAACCGGCCTATCAACCTCAAATTTCCATGAGAGTCTAGAAAGTCTGCGTCACGAAATATCACCCGGTCCTAACTGAAACAGAAAAAGAGTTAAAAACCCACCTAAGAAAGAAAAAGAACGAGATAACTCTGTTACGGTCTTGGGCTTTAAGCGCAATAAGAAGGGGAAAAGCAGGAAAGTAAATTTTTTTTAATTCTGTTTTGCTGGGTACTACATGTAGCTAGCTGGAAGGAAGCGCTGTATGATACCTAAACCAGACTGTCAACCTCGAATCCTGAGAGCGCCCCGCATCACCAATCATCATCCGATCCAGCGAAACAAAAACAAAACTAGAAAAAAGAGTCAATCAAAACCCACCTAAGAAAAAAGAAAGAGAAAGGAAGAACTCCAACCCAAGACAAGCAACCAGCCACTATTTCACACCCAACCTCGCCTCAATCTTCTCCTTCTCCTTCCTCCTCGCATCCTCAATCTCCTCCTTAGTAGCATCATATTCCACCACCCCCGTCTGATTAAACGGGTTCTCGGGGCTCTTCTCAAACTCCTTCCTGACGAGCTCCTTCATCTGGTTGAGTCTCAGTCCCTTGTGCTCCTCACGCACCTGCGGCAGCCTTCTTTCCTCGAAAGCGGCATAGGCGGCCTTGAAGCGACGCTCTGGATGACGATCGATTGTGGCCTTGGCCGTATCGGTGGTGAGGGAGAGTGCGTCGAGGGCGTCGTCGATGCCGCTGGCGTTGAGGGAGGCGAGAGCTCCATCGAGGCCGGCGCTGCGGTTGGTCCGCTTTTCGGGCGCTTTGGACTTGGGTTTGGGTTTGCTGGGTTGGGAGGCTTCTTCTTCGGCGAGGGCGGCGGCGGCGGCTGCTTTGCGGGCGGCGGCTTCACGTTTTTTGGCCTCAGCTGCCTCCCTGTGTTATAACCGGCATATCAGTAACTTGTCACTCAAAGCCTTACGGGGGAAAAGGTTGGTGCGTAGTTATGGGCAGTAACAGCTTTATACTGGTAAGGTCAAGGCGGTAAATCACCGACGTTACTAGTATAACGAACGCCGTAGCTATCCATCTACTCCGGCACCAAGCCCCCAAAATACAAAGAGATACCAAAAACGCACTTCTTCCCCGCATCCTTTGCCCCCTTTCCCCACTCCTCGTCCTCGACCGCCGCCTTCTTTGCATTCTCAGCGCTAGTCTTGGCAGCCGCTTTGTCTGCTTTTCGGGCTTGGCCCGCGGCCTTCTTGGAGTTCTCTAGGGCCAGCTTCTTGGGTGGCATTTCTAATCTTATTTTGCTGTTAGGTGATGATAGAGGTTTATGGACGGTTGGTTTGTAAACAATGGAGGTTTGTCTGTATGATTGTAATAGCTAGCGAGGGGTTTTGGAGGGGAGGTGGGGGGCTATGCACAGGGATATGGGCGGAATTCGCCATGTTGACTCACGCACGTCATAGTATGAAGCCGAACCCTAACCCTGAAAGGAAATGATCGAGGTGCGGGTTTTAGATTGAAGTGATATGGAGTGCCAGAGTGGTAGCGCGATGGGTTTGGGACTCTGGGTCGGGTGGAGGAAATTGAATGGTAGATAGAATGGTATGCTGATAACTACATGTACTCAAGTAACGTCATACGCCTGGCTGTAATACTGCGTCTGTTGAAAGTATTTCGACCTAATTCAGGTCCTCAGTAATACAGTAAGTAGGTCGGCAACTTGGATTTTCAACAGGGTTGACCGGTTTTTTTAGGGTCCATAGCTAGAGTCGATTGGCTTCGTACATCATACCAGCCAGCCGTCAATTTTAAGGGGAAATATTAAACCACCCTCCTGCCACATATCTACCTTGCCCTAAAATAGCCGTGGAGAAATACCTATTTGGTGTGCACCCTACAACTATCGATATCCTACCCGTATTCAGGCAGGAATTGGCCATCAATCCCTACATGCACTTATCCCAAACTTAGAAGAAGAGGGGGGGCAACGATATTCAGGGCTGATAAGTGGTCGTAATACTTTTCAGGAGAATACAGCTCTGCTTTACAAAGTTCAACTTAATTGATTTCACCGGCTGGAGGGGTGCATGTCCGGAGTGGGTGAAAGTTCTACTCTGTTTATTTGGTGTTGCTTCTTGGGGCGGGAATGGGGTTAGCGCGGTGGTGTGTGTGTGGGTGGGTGGGTTTGGGGGGGCTTGTGGTTGTGGTTGCGGTTGTGGGGTCTCGAGCTTTGTGGTGCACTTTGATTTAACTACATCTAGATACATGTAAGTACATGTAGCAAAGACAGCTACATGTATCTTTTAGTGTGGCGTCGTTGCTTTCAAGTACATAATATCACGTACATAACATTAGTTAATGTATTCATTATGAGTGTTTCGATTTCACGCCCTAAACAATGGCCAAACTAAACATTCTAAAGAGTAATACTATATTTATGATCACATATTAGGGATATACGGTTCAAAAACCTGTGGGAACCCTTTATACACTATTGAGATAAATATGCAGGAAACCCATAGTACTCGGAGAATACAAGTAAGAATGAAAGGATAGAGAATGGAAGAATAATGAAAAGGAAAGAAAAAAAAAAAAGCGGAAGCCCACAGAACAAAACACAGAGTGCGCAGTATATAAAATAATAATAAAAAAAGGGTGGAGGGGGTTAATATTGGAAAACCCCCCCAGAGAAGGCCGAACTAAAGCTATCAGCGACCGTAACGCCTAGAGCAAAAACGAAAAGAAAAGGGGGACATCCAAGGCATAAAAGAAAAGAGATAAAGCAAGCAAAAGCGTCAGTACAGCACCATGATCCTAAAAAGCCCTCTGCCCAATTGCCTTCAACCCACTCAAGTTTACAACCCTCCCTCCCCCTCCTGCCGCCATAGCAGTGAACGGATTACCTCCTTGCCCACCCTGTCCGCCCTCCTCGGACCCACTCTCCTCCCCCTCTGCCTTCCACCTAGAGCCTTGATAAATCTCCGCCACCGGTGGAAAAGCGCCCGACCGTCCCAGAACAATCAGTGGGCCCGTGGCCTGGCGTGCAATGTAACCCTTAATAAATCCCTGGTCACACAAACTCACAATGGCACTCTCCACGTCCACCATATTCACCCGTAATCCAAAGTACCCGCCCTCCTCGGCCTCATCACCATCATCACCCGGGTCGGTATCTTCCTCTACCCCGAGGAATAAAGGGTTGGTATTTGAAGGCGTTCGTGGAGTCCCGGGTTCCTCATGGAGCCACCGCATAGCGCAGAGGATTTGCGTGAGCCCCACGGTCGGCGGCGCGGCCTTTACGCCGTTCTCCACCTGCATTGAGGAGAGTGTGGGCTGCCGCGTAATTAGCCATGTTCTTCGGATTATACCCCTCCATAGCAGTATCTGGCAGCGGTTCCGCAGCGCCAGGTACAGCTCTTTCTTGATCCACCACTGCCGCCGCCATGTCTCCGGTCCCTCATCACCCAGTGCCATTCTAAAGCCCCGGAAGTCACCCAGCCGTATTGCGCGACAGACTGGAATAAACATATCTGCGAGGCCAGCGGCTTCAGGGCGGGAGAGGAGCTGCGCGGAAGGGAACTTGCCGAGAATGAGCGCGGAGGGAAGCATGTATGTAAGGAGGAGGCGACGCTGGGGGAGGTCGCAGGGTCGTGTGAGGGCGTAGGCGGAGGTTAGAGTGGATAGGGAGAGGGTAAAGTGGGCGTTGAAGAAGTGGTGGCGGGAGAGGTAGTAGGCGTAGGTGATGCGGTCAGGTTTGGGGTAGAGGTGGAGGTGAGCGGGGATGGAGGCGGTGTTGATATTTGTGTGAATTGTGGCGCAAAGGCGGATTTGGTTGAGCTACAATTAAAAAAGAAAGAAGAAAAAGAAAAAAAAGTATCAGTATAATTCAAAGTATAATTACTATCATGAGTATTGAAATCACTGTTATTGCTATATAGATGAGTATAATTAAGGAGGAGAACCCACACCTTAAAATACAACCTAAACAACAAATTGGCCACCCACAACGTCGCCGCCTTCTTCCCAAGCCCCTCCCTATCCCTTGGCGCCCCCCCAGCTCCTCCCACCGCCCTCTCCCCCAACGTCACATTAAACGTCCTCAACAGCACCCCCATTGCGCCATTCGCACACCCCCACCTCGGATCCCCAATGCTCGAATCAATTCTCAACGCAGCGCTTGTCAGAAGCCTCGCCGTATCTTTTACCAGCCCAATTAGCATCCCTCCCTGGGGACCATTGAATGCCGGATTGATCGCGCTCATATAGCTTTTGAGATTCCCGTGCCAGGAGCGCGACATTCCAGTATCGTATAGCAATGCGGCGTCAAGGGAGATAACGTATTTAAGATACGAGATGACGAGCTCGGTGAAGGCGGGCCAGTCATCGCCAAGGTGGGAGGAGACGTGGGAAGAGAGTTGAGTGGGGTGGTGGGACAGCTCAGCGCGGAGACTGTGAAGAAGGGGCGATTGGAGGATGTAGGTGGGGTCAGCGCTGAGTAGGGAGGCGAGTAGGGGGCTGTCGCGGGTATTACGCGCGGAGGAGACAGTTTGGAGAAATTGAGTGAAGAGGGGGAAGGCGCTGGATCGGGAGAAGGACATTGTGGAGCTGTGAGCAGTGTTTGGGGGAATTGCAGGTATGTTGTTGCTACTGTAGGTTATCTGTTAATACACGGGGAGTATATGAAGTAAAGAGCTCAGCTAATCCAATCTTCTTGATGCCAGTAGTGATCGTAATAGTGGGTTTTGGTGGCAGTCGTGCTGAGATCAGACGGGTGATGTGTGTAGACCAACCAGGTGAGTGAGATTTAATGATTTAATGATGATGTCTCTAGCTACATGTAGTTTTGAGTCCCTGCCAAGAGTCGCCTGATTCTTACCTAAGGATAGTTCAACATACCCCCAAGCCCACCCGAACACACGCGAAATCTCTACACAAAATCCAGGGATAATCTCTACCCACTGATCCGATTTATATAAATTTCTGTATTTGTGGTTGTTTAGGGAGTCAAGGGTATTTACTTTATTAGAGGGTTTTAGCTGCGCGGTTTGGACAGAAACTCCTGCACTTTTTACTGGCTGCAACGTGCATGAGTTTCTCTCCAAATGCCCTGTACTGAACGTGCATAATCGTACGCGGCTTGTTCCTTATAGCAAAAGGGGGTTAGGGTTTCTTCATGCAGTTCCCCCCATTTTTTTTTGGGTGGTTCTCGCCAGTTTTTAGTAGTTACAAGTGGACTCTCGGATCATTAATTGCGGGACTCCTGTGATCACTAAAATTTTAAAAAAAGCTCCACTAATGTGGAGAAAACAAAAAAATTATGGAATGATTAAGCAAACACTTTGTTAATCACCAGCAATCATGAAATAGTTTGAGGAATCTCAAGAAAGTTTGGGGAGATTAGGTAAAAATTTATGTTTAAAATTGAGTGATAATTCCTTACAACAGATTCAGTTTGTATGGGAACAGGGCAGGGGTGTGATAGGGGTGTTTGATTTGGAGATTTCATCCACTACACTAAAGGCGGTTTTTTCTTTATACAGAGGTTTTTTTGGTGAGGCGGCGGAAAACAATCCTCAAATCTATTTTCTGATAGGAAATATTCCTTAATCTGGGGTTCCTTAATCCGAGGTGCGACTGTACGTAGGCCGTTTACCAATAGGCAACTATTGGCTTATGATAGAGGAAACTAGGCATGACCTAGACTATCTACCTAATCGTATCTTTTCTTATCTCAGCGCCAATAACCTAACTACCCTAGGTTGAATACAAAAGCTTAGCATATTAGAGGATATAATGCGTGCAACCAGTTCGATAAAGGAAAAATACCAAGTGTCTCTTAGACCTTGTCAATTCGCTGCACAACCATAGCTGTAGCCCCACCACCACCATTACAGATAGCCGCTACTCCGTACTCACCTGGCTTGAGGAGGTAGAGCAATGTTGTCAGAATCCTAGACCCGGAAGATCCGAGTGCGTGCCCCAGAGCGATTGCGCCGCCTTTAACGTTGACCTTGGAGGGGTCCAGTCCAAGAATCTGATAATCGTTAGAAACCATGAATGGGGACCCGGCTTTGGCTAAAGCCAGGATTGTATCGTTAAACATACCTTCTCGTTTGC
The DNA here is from genome assembly GCA_024713595.1 of Morchella rufobrunnea. Taxonomy (NCBI): domain Eukaryota; kingdom Fungi; phylum Ascomycota; class Pezizomycetes; order Pezizales; family Morchellaceae; genus Morchella; species Morchella rufobrunnea. The sequence goes on from JAMGYT010000014.1 coordinate 453,400, forward strand.
CTTGCTAACCGCGGCGAAAGCTTCATTGATCTCCCATTTCGCAATGTCCTTGACCTCTAGCCCTGCTCTTTCAAGTGCTTTAGGAATCGCTAACGTGGGCGCAAGAGGGAAATCGATTGGTTTTGTGGCAGCATCCGCATAACTGATAATCTTGGCAAGGACCCTGCTGTTTCCGCCGTATTTCGCAGCAATTTCTCTGCTCCCAAGCACTAGTGCACTTGCCCCGTCGCTAAAGGTGCTCGAGTTGGCGGCGGTTACCGTTCCCCCGACTTTCTGAAATGCCGGCTTAAGGGTCGGGATCTTTTCCATCTTGATAGCCTCATATTCTTCATCCTTAACGACAACTACATCACCTTTCCTTGAGCTGACCGTGACTGGTACGACCTCTTCGCCGAAAGCGTTGGAATCCCATGCTGCTTTAGCCCTCTTGTATGATTCGACAGTGTAAGCGTCCTGGTCTTCACGTGTAATGGAAAAATTCTTGGCAGTGTTTTCAGCACAGTTTCCCATGCTGTGTGTATATTCAGTCAGCGGTATTGTCACGGTGTTGAGACGGAGAACTTACTGGATCTGATCATAAACATCCCAAAGCCCGTCCTTGATCAGCCCATCTTCAGCCTGTACATGGCCAAAGGGAGGCGTTGACCGAGGATAGTAGTATGGCACCCGGCTCATGTTCTCCATACCACCAGCGACCTGGACCTCAGACAACCCAAGCTGTATGTCCTGCGCAGCAAGAGACACCGCCTTAAGCCCAGAAGCACACACCTTATTGACTGTAATAGCCTCCGTAGTTTCCGGGAGTCCTGCATAGAGGACAACCTGTCGTGCTGGAGACTGTCCGACTGAAGCCTGTAGAACGTTTCCAAAATACACATTGGTCACCTCACTGGCGGGTACACCAGACCGGGCGATAGCCTCCCGCACAGCATAGGCTCCGAGCCTGGGAGCAGGCACATCTTTGAGCCCTCCGTTAAACTGGGAAGAACGCGATAATTAGATTCTGCGAACGGTTGACATGTATAGAGTGGGCTAACTATATACCTACCTTCGCAGTGGGTGTTCTGGCTGCTGAGAGGATGTATGCATCCCGCAGGAGACGTTGTGGGGAAGTACTGAGTTGCCGGCTTAGGAGCGAGAGCCTCTGGTTGCTGGTAGCTGGTACCAATTGGGGGGGTGGCGATAGTACCATGGTCCGCGATGTGGCGGATTTGGTAACTGTGGAAAGCTTCGAGGAAAGCATCGGTACGTAGTGTAATTGATGTTGGTCAAGCCAAAAGGAAGATAGGCTATCGGGCGTTGGGAGATGGCCAGAATGTATACAATCCGGCGCCGAAAAATGGTTTGAGAACTTGATGTATGGTATTTGTGGAGTTGACCTCATGGGATCACATTAGAGTACAAGCTTGCACGTGCTATTTCAGAGGCAGTTTTAGTCTTAGACAGGGACAGCACACCGCCGAGGCAATATCGGACTTGAGTCGTGATTCTTCTGCAATCTGACAAATTTGAACTATTGGTAGGTAACTCTGAATATTGTTACAGCGGAATAGGTAGAGCGCAAACGACGTAGAGCGCAGGTGGTATAGGACCCGGATATTGGGCGTAGGAGAGAGTACTATACATAGATGCGCCTGGCAGAATATCTCCAGTTCGTTTCCGGTGCCTTTGATTTCGTAGAAGTTTAGAATGATATCGGCCTACCACTGGAACTGAATACATGTACCTACTTGAAGTACCGACGTTTATTTACAGACTAGGTACAAGGCTCTGTCATTAAATAAGCGAACTACATGGGATGTTGACAGGTGAGGATCCGTTCACTCACTACATGCCAGAGCCTTTCTGCTGCTGCAGCACAGACATGTTTATTACATGAAATTAACTGTGGTCTCCTCAGCTTTGTGCCACTGTTCTCTTGGCATTGATGACAAACGCTACGAAGCAGCGAGCTGTCTGCACAATAGTCAGCTTCCTGCTTTCCCCTCCATCTACCCCCCCAACTCTCACCACTCCTAGCTACTGATAGCCGCAAGAACGAACCTCATTTGAAATTTTCGTGGGAAGGAAGAAGAAGAAAGGCCCGAAACTGTCTAATTACACACGGACCCACTATGTCAACCTCCGCCCGTCGTCGTCTCATGCGAGACTTTAAGGTGCGCAGACCGTTCTACAGCCAGAGCTCAAAGATGTGGCCTCGTTCGAGAAATGTCATGTTTTAACTGACATCTTGTTTTTGACTTCTTAGCGGATGCAAACCGATCCTCCAGCAGGTGTCAGTGCTTCTCCGATTAGCGATAACGTTATGACATGGTTAGCGTTCTTATCTTTGCTATGGTCTGCTACTGGAATGCTTCTCTGACACTACACTCATATAGGAATGCTGTGATTATCGGGCCAGTGGATACGCCATTCGAGGACGGTACTTTTAGGCTTGTAATGCACTTTGAAGAGCAATATCCGAATAAACCTCCTGGGGTGAAGTTCATCAGCGAGATGTTCCATCCCAATGTCTACGCCACCGGAGAGCTTTGTCTGGATATTCTTCAAAATAGATGGAGCCCCACGTACGACGTTGCGGCGATATTGACCAGTATACAAAGGTTTGGGTTTCCCCTTCGCTTTTTACAGCGCATTTTTTTGACTCTCATCTGCAGTCTTCTGAATGATCCGAATACCTCGAGTCCTGCCAATGTCGAGGCCTCAAATCTATACAAGGATAACAAGCGGGAATATGTCAAACGTGTCCGTGAGACTGTGGAGAAGAGCTGGGAGGGTTGATTATTAGGAAACAACTTTGAATCACAGGTTTTCTGGTTGGGGGGAGCCACGACGGTAATGACATTAAAGAACCGGTCGAATTAGGCTATGCTCTCTGATTGGGTTGGAATGGCCGTTATGCAAGGCGTTCTCGAAGGGTCGTCACTTTTTATGCGCTCAAAATACGCTGTATTGACGTCTGTTTTTCTACTAGAGGAAACTTTCCTTTTTCTTTTTCTTCCTCCTTTATATCTTTCCTTCCTCCCCATTTTAGTTCTTACTTCGTTCTTTCAATCAGAGCAGCGTTTCTTTCAATATTCATGAAGTGACATCGTGTAAAGAGCGCGACAGTGGAATTAGTGAAAACTAATTCTAAATGCTAACCTTAGATCTTGATTTTGTGCTTACCGATTTCCTGGTTGAACTTACCATGTGATGGGGGTCTTAAGGGTCAGTGAAACTGGAAGACCCTGGGTTGTTATGGCCTTAAAAAAATAAATACTATCTGTGTACTGCTAGAACTGGTCCCACTTGGCAGTTGTCGATGGGGTTAAATTCCCTGATATGGTGGCTGTTAACCCAATAAAGCAAGAGCCTGCCTGGTAGGTATACTTGAATTCTGTAGCATCTCTACAATTTACCAGACAAGTTGTGATAACAACTGTATCTTATTTATTTATTATTATCAGATAAACCTGTCAACCACTCGCACGTCCAGCTGTAGAATAACATTCACCTCGCTGAAGGTCTTTTCTACTCGTGATATTTTCTTTTCCCTTTTGGGAATTCACCGCGAGGAACCTCACTATCCCCTCTTCGTCTTCTTCCCCCGGCCCCTTCTCTATCCCCTCCAATTTTGTAACAACCCCCCTCCTCGCTCAACATCGTGTTCTGTTATCTGCCACGCCTCTCACTCCGCCACATTTCCTCAACTCGGTCGAGCTCATCACTTCATCCTCTTCCGACCTATTGACCTATCGACCTCCAATAATCCATCACTGGGCCCATCTCATCGCATCTCTGTGACCTACCGCGACTTTGGGTAACTTTCCGCGGAAACATTTAATTCTCTTCTAATAGTAACCATGGCGTATGCATTTCCGCTCCCCTATGGAATTCACTTCGATTTTCTGCTTCAGTACATGGACCCGACAGTTGCTAACTGCCCGATACAGGAGCACGGGGAGCTACAACACCATCAAGGGTATGTCGCAGCCGCTCCCGTATGCGGCATTCCAATATAAGTCTGCTGACATACATTTTTTTATTTTGCCCCAGTGGTGGCTCGATTTCGACCGCAAAACAAAGTGGAAATCCGAGAAGGTGGAGAACCGATTGTTACTTTTCCTTCGGAAGACACATGCGAGTTAGCTGTGAGTTGGCATCTTATCCTGGCTCTCTTTCTGCATAGCTTGATCCTTGTGCAGCAACCTTCTGAGATTGCTAACCATTTCCTATAGAGCAAGGAAGCTGCCGGAACTTTCACTTTTGACCGAGTGTTCGATATGAACTCTCGTCAAAGTGATGTCTTTGAGTTCTCTATCAAACATACCGTCGATGACATTCTAAATGGTTACAACGGGACGGTCTTTGCCTACGGGCAGACGGGTGCGGGAAAATCATATACCATGATGGGCGGGGATATTGACAATGATGTTTCGAAGGGTATCATTCCACGTATCGTGGAGCAGATCTTTGCATCCATTTTGGCCTCACCGGGAAACATTGAGTACACTGTTCGAGTCTCATACATGGAAATCTATATGGAGAGAATTCGTGATTTGTTGAATCCGGTAAACGACAACCTACCCGTGCACGAGGAGAAGAACCGCGGAGTATACGTGAAGGGTTTGCTCGAGATCTACGTATCTAGTGTGCAGGAGGTTTACGAAGTCATGAGAAGGGGAGGTTCAGCAAGAGCAGTAGCGGCGACAAACATGAATCAGGAATCTTCTAGATCGCATTCTATCTTTGTTATCCAGATCAACCAGAAGAATGTTGAGACCGGGTCGCAGAAAGCAGGTTATCTGTACTTGGTTGATCTTGCAGGTTCCGAAAAGGTTGGGAAGACAGGCGCTTCCGGGCAGACTCTTGAGGAGGCAAAGAAGATCAACAAATCGCTATCGGCCCTAGGAATGGTCATTAATGCGTTGACGGACGGAAGATCGACTCACGTACCCTATCGTGACTCGAAGCTTACTCGAATTTTGCAAGAGTCATTGGGTGGTAATTCACGTACTACCCTCATTATCAACTGCTCACCTTCTTCCTATAACGATGATGAAACACTATCCACCCTTCGTTTCGGTATGCGAGCCAAATCTATTAAGAACAAGGCGAAGATCAATGCGGAATTATCACCGGCAGAGCTTAAAGCTTTGCTCAAAAAGGCACAGCATCAAAATCTTACCTATACAGAGTATATCGAGTCACTGGAGGGCGAGGTGATAACCTGGCGGCAAGGGGAGGCAGTTCCGAAGGAAAAATGGGTCCCTCCACTAAAGGTAGAGCTGCCAAAAAGGGCAGAGGCCAAAGGCCGCCCAGGACGGCCGGACACACCTTCAAAGCTAGCTACTTCAGAATCCCAAGCTCCATCGCGGCCTGACAGCCGTATTGATGTTAGATCATCTACTCCGATAACCCTTGATAAAGATGAAAGGGATGAGTTTTTAAGAAGGGAAAACGAACTACAAGATCAGTTGGCAGACAAAGAATCTCAGTTGGCGGCTACTGATAAGACATTAAGTGATCTTAAAGACGAGTTAGCGTTTTTGAAAGAACATGATTCTAAGACTGGCAAAGACAATGAGAAATTGGCCGGAGAGGTCAACGAGTTAAAGATGCAGTTAGAGAAGGTTTCATTCGAAAGTAAAGAGGCCCAGATAACCATGGATGGGTTGAAAGAGGCCAATGCCGAATTAACTGCCGAGTTGGATGATGTCAAGCAACATCTCTTAGATGTCAAGATGTCGACGAAGGAGACGTCGGCGATGCTTGACGAGAAAGAGAAAAAGAAGGCGGAAAGAATGGCCAAGATGATGGCAGGGTTCGATCTTGGCGGAGATGTCTTTTCTGATAAAGAGCGTATGATTAGGGAAGTTATTGAGAGATTAGATCTTCTAGAAGAAAACTCGGCCTCCGGTGAAGAGATTACGAGAGATGATCTGAAAGAGTTGCGCGCTAAGCTTCTGGAGACCCAAGGAATCATCCGACAGGCGGAGCTTTCACTCAACGAGCGTTCAGATGAACAAGAAATGGCACATAGACGCCGAGAAGAGTTAGAGAAGAGGCTCTTAGCAGTAGAGAGAGAATACGAAGAGCTTCTCGAGAAAAATCTAACAGATGACGACATTGCAGATGTCAAAGGAAAATTAGAACAAGCTTACCTTAGCAAACAAAGCGTTGAGGTGCAAATGCTTGAGGATTTGAAGAGGGAGGTGGCAAAAAAGAGTGAGGATAACGAAAAATTGAAGGCATCGGTTGAAGAACTACAACGAAGAGCCAAGTCAGGTGGAGCACCGAATGGCTCCTCGGCCGCTCTTCCAAACGGAAAAACCGTAGCTCAGCAAATCGCAGAATTTGACGCGATGAAGAAGTCACTTATGCGTGATCTTCAAAACCGATGCGAGAGGGTATGTCACTTTATGAAATTTTTCAGGTACCAGAATCACACTAAACTCTTAACTACATGTAGGTTGTCGAGCTGGAAATCAGTCTTGATGAAACACGGGAGCAATATAACAATGTGCTCCGGTCATCAAATAACCGTGCACAGCAGAAGAAGATGGCTTTCTTAGAGCGAAACTTGGAGCAACTTACCCATGTTCAAAGGCAGCTTGTTGAACAGAATAGCAGCCTAAAGAAGGAAGTCGCTATCGCTGAGAGGAAACTCATTGCACGCAATGAACGGATACAAAGCTTGGAAACCCTTCTCCAAGACTCTCAAGAAAAATTGACTGCAGCGAACCATAGGTATATTTGTCCAGTCTTTATTAAGGCTGAAACATGACTGATAAAATCCCTAGGTTCGAGGCCCAGCTCACAGCTGTCAAAGAGCGATTAGAAGCTGCCAAGGTTGGTACACGAGGCCTTAGCAACCCTTCGAGTTTCAGTTTGCAAGGCTCCCGTATCGCCAAGCCATTGCGAGGCGGTGGCGGAGGAGATGCAAACGGTTCGGTCCCGGTATTATCGGGAGTTCAAGGCTCTGCGGCCCAGCAAGAAACCCAACAACCCAAAAGGTCGTCATGGTTCTTTGACAGAAAATGATGGAATTGTGAGGCTGGCAAGAAACATAGATGGGAATGAAAGTCCTATAAGGAATCTTATCTTTTTTTATTATTTTGCTTTTTGATAGCGCTGAAGGGTTTCGGTGATGACGGTGACGATGCATGATGTTTTCTTTCCACTTGATTTTCTATTACTCTTTTTTATTGGTGGTGGGGTTTGGGGTTGGAGGGGCTAGGGTTGAAATGCGGTCATGTTCGAAGGAGTAGGTAGATTCACTGTTTTTTCTTATCACTCTTTTTTCCGGTCCTTTTGTTGCAAGTCCGGTCAACATTTGATGGACCATTCATGTAGGATTTGTGTACAGTGCGGGCGATACCTCTACTACATCTAACTAGAATATTTCGATTTACCGCTCAGCAATGAAACAGTATCATGCCGTTGACTCTTGGGAGAGTTTGATTAGTTTACGGTAAAGGGTGGTATGTACCGGGCGTGCACGATAAATACCAAGACGCCCGAGTCGATTGGTTGAAATTGTAAGTGCCACAGGTGGCGCCGCTCCTGGAGCCAATAGCTGTTGATGCCGAGCCAATGATTTGTATGGAGGAAAGAAAAACGGAGACACCCTTCTGAGGTTGTAGCCACACCTGTTCTCGAGCACGAACAGGTGTTCCAGCCCATGAACAGGTGTTCCAATCCACGACCTTATATTATATTATTATCCAATACCTAGTAGCCTGCCCACCAGCAGCAATAACTGCTTCTAGTCTTCTAGGCATACTCCTTATGAATCCACCCAATCTATTTACAGTGATATTATTTCATGCATTACGAATCATGGTTTTCAAAACTTCTACATCTCGTACCAACCTAATGATTTCCCCTAATTCAGTGCTTATATCCGCCCAAAGAGTTTTGATAAGATTGAGGTCAGGTGTTTGAGTGGGATATGCAACAGTCTCTACCTCATTGTGTTTTTTGAACGCAATAGTTACTCACTTATACTCTGATGTATTGTCCTTTACTATCTGTATCCAATCATATTTCTCATAAGTACAATGACAGAAAGTTATAAGATGAGAATCTAAGATATAATCTCTGTAAACTTATAACTTGATAGTGATATTAGTAGGAGTAAAACTGAGTTCTGATTTTATCTCCTCACAGAAAGTATTTTATATTATTGTACTCTTTCTATTTGGCTCTCATGTTTTATCTATGTAGTCAGGGTGATACTCTACACCTGGCGTACATATAATCCAAGGTTGATGACCAAAGCCTGCTATACTGAATGTAGATTCATCTGTTCAAACAGTTTTAAATCAATCATCATAAATCCAGTTTATTTTAGCTTGAAATCATTAAACTCTCTTTATTATATTAAGCTGTCTTATACCCAATGTATTTACTGATATTAGTTTGAATTCTTGTAGATGAGCTAGTAATTTTAATTCTTGCGAAGTCTAATAGACAATGCCGATACTAGGCAGGAGGGCGATCTGGAGTACACTTCGTAAAGTCTAAGGACACGGGGATAGGCTAGTGTGACGGGGCTCTGCCTCTACTAAACAAGAGTGTAGGAAGCAAGAAGGCCAGTAGAAAAAAGAGTTAGGTTTAGAGAGTAAAGATTCTTCTTGGTAGACTTAGAATAATTTTAAGAGTCTTCTTCCGCTTATTACAACTGATGATGAGGAAAACTAGAACTAGTGGGCGGAAGTGGAGATGAGTACTTTATACTCCTAATCTCTTGGTTTTCCTGCCTTCCACTGCTTAAACTAAGTTCTGGTGAAAACTCTGTTTTGGAGCGGGAACTATTCCTCCGCTCCTCCGCTCCGGCTGTCTACCCTAGATGGCTGCAAAGCTGTAATTCATTATACATTATTCCCGAACATAACTACCGCCGCCTACTGTTACGCGCTGAACCAGAAAGACAGAAGGGTGTTCGGGAAAGCGGGGTAGCCCTTCAGAGTTCGGGAACGATGATGTAGATGATCTCGCGTACGAAGTAGTGAACACGAAGGTACCAGTAGAGGACTCGTTCAGCTGTCATAGACTAATACCAAGAGGCACAACACGACGGGACGTATTCAAGGGGGGTCGGGCTATAACCGACGAGAGGGTTCTAGGAAGGATCGGACTTGATACCGATCGAGGAGGTTTCAGGAACTCGGACACGTTACGCGAAGCGAACGATTTTTAGAAGGTTTAATCATAATATATATTTTTAATACCCAAGACCAAAGGGAACAACCCGTAGAGAAACAAAACCGAAACGAAGAAAACTCCAATACAACAGGAAGATTGCATAAGGAAAAAAAGAAAGGAAGACAAAAGGAAGGTAGAGCCATATATATACAAGTGACGCCGAGACGCCGAGACGCGATTAATAATCCGCGCGACGGAAACTCACGGAAGCACAGTAAGGAAAATTACAGGGAAGAGAAATGACCGTCACACGAGAACCCGAACGAAAACCAAAAGGAGAAGTGAATACCCGAAAGACAATGCGCCGAGAACCCAAAGCGATATTCTTCCTCCGCAATCCAAACCAAGACATGAAAACGCCGTTAGACATACGGTAGGACAATCTTTGCTCTGAAGGTAAATGGAAATGTCCGGCACTTAGAGACCTTTCTCCACTCGTTCCTCTATTCACTGGCAGAACCCAGACTCGTCAGTCTGATCCTTCATGAATAGATCACCTACTTAGTGGTCAGAAGTGCGATAACTGCGGCGGATCTTGCGGTCTTCACCTCAGGCTTCCCTATCATCAGAACTACTGGAGTCTATCAATGTGAGCACCTATAATGGCCGGTGAGAACTAGTCTCTAACGAATTATAACCTCAAGACTTTGCGTTACTTAGGTTTACCGCTCTGCGGGATATATCGATTGATTCGGTCAAGTATTCTTGGGTTTCCATTTTGTAATCAGGTTTCCTTTGGGTTCTATGAGTTTCTGTCACACAGATTAGTAATCAGTTCTCGGCGATGGATATATATATGTGCCTGTCCTCTCCTTCTCTCTCTCTTTCCTTTCTTCTCTACTCAACCTTCCTGTTCTTTAGGGTGTTATATTATTTGTCTTTAGTTCTCTAGTTATTATAGTTGTGTTTCTAGCTTGGAATATATTTCATTCGCGTTACTATAGTTCCTTCCTCCGTCTCTCGAACCCATAGCCGTTCGGAACTAATACTAGTAGTTCGTTACGTCCCATAGACTTCGGACCTCGGTTGTGCTCCTTGGTTCCCTTCATCTATAGACCATAGTCCATGACCGTAGAACGAGTATTCTATTGGTATCTCCGAATTCACTAGTTCGTACGCGAACTCTAGGAAGTTCTCCGCACTTTGCCAAGCAATGTCAAGACCTCTGTAACACTTGTATGACTTTGTTATCGTGAGTTTAGTCCAAGATTTTGGTGGCATGCAAATCTCTCATCAATGAAAGCAATTCTGGATGCTCCAGTGTCTACTAATGCATATGATTTAACAGATTTATTTCTACCGGACAGGAAATACAAAACAATAATATGGTCGTTATCTGATAAACCAACAACAAAAGAGACAAAGAAGCTAGAAACTGAAAGTACGGACAAAGTACGAGAGATAGTATTACAGACCGACGCCGACAGGCTAGGTCTAGGCCCGCGTCACTACCAAGAAGGCAGCCACGGAATAGGGTTGTATGAGTAATGTGTTGCTAGGATTTCCTATTCGGGTTTCGGTTGCGTTAAGGTATTACTGCGACACGGTTTCTTCCTTGTATATTTTCTCTCTTCCTTGTAATTTCTCTTCGGTGTGGTGTGATGATAAATCGGTGGGGTTTCTATGGATTTCTTCGTGGTTTGGTTGCGTAAAGATCCTTCTGTATATATAGTCGTTGGCGTTTCCTATTTCTTTCTTTCCTTTCTTCTTCACGCAACGTCTTCTTTTCGCTAGTTAGTGTTAAATATATTTGAGTATTTGGTCTCTACCTCCGTCTATACTAGCCTGACCCTGTAGTTCCTATTAGTTCGGAATCTCCGACGGTATCAAGTGCGTCCCCGTGTCCCTGAACCTCTACTGAGCGTACCCCGAGTCGCTCCTCCTGTCTAGTTACAACGTCATCTGTTAGAAATAGGTAGAGCTCCACGGAAGCCACTTAGGCTAAGCTGCCCTCATTTCCCGACCACTGGCTCAGGGCAAAATGAAAAGGATTTCTGGAAGTAACTATGGCACCAAAAGAATCATAACCCGGAGAAGAAGGGACAGAAGCATCAAGAGAATCAGAAGGAAAAGACCACCCAGAAGAACTAGAACCAGAAGCCGAAGAAGAAGAAGGACCAGAAATACCAGAAGAACCATCAGAAGAATCAGAAGGAGACCTAGAAAGAAGAGTACCGTACATAGTAGCCTGACGAGCGGCTGGACATTCCATGGCAAAGTAGTCTAAACCCTCGCAATACATACTGAGGCTCTGGACGATATAGTGGGAACGTTCAGCAGGGGACAGGGGACCACGAATGTGAGAACGAAGGTTAGACAAATCCATGGAGGCTACTTCCCTGGGGTTATGAGAAGAATATGTAGTAAATTGGGGAATGGCAGCTGGGAGAGAGGCACGAAAGGCAAGAGCAGAACAGGCAGGGTGAAAGCGGACTTTTGCATCCCTCATTCGGTTATTCAACTGTTGGAGCGGAAGAACATATTTGTTCAGCGTGGTTGGGACAAGGTGGTAGATTATTGCTTGACGGTGGTTGTGGGAGAGGGCCTGGATCAGAGAGTGTTTCTTTATGCTCTCATTCCACTCAACATCGGCAACCAAGCGTTGGAATTCAGCATAGTAAACCGAGAAGTCCTGACCTCATTGAGACTTGGTTTCAAGCTTTCGTTCGGCAGTGGCAACTTGGTTGTGATCTCTGAAAGCAACCTTGAGAATGGTAACTAGAGCTTCCAAGTTGGCGAATTCAATCCGTTCACCGCGGATTAGGGGCATAATTTGGTCAAGGTTTAACGGAAGACGTCGTAGCTAGGTAGAAAGAATGATTCGGGGTATGCTTCGTGAAAGTTCGACAATACAGAAATGGGCTTAATACTGTCAAGGGTTCGAACTACAAGGGACTAGGAGGTCGAGCTATTTACCGACGAACGTAGAAACCAAAATGCTCAAATATATTGAAACTAAAACTAACTACATCAGCAAAAAATCAGGTCTCGTCCTGTGGCGCCCCGGCACCCTATATGCCCTGGGTGAGCTAGGCGCTTGGTTCTTCTGCTAAGACCTACCTTAAGATCACCCCTGACGTCTGGGCGAGGATATCATCTGCTGCTGAACTCGTCTGGAGCTGCCTGGAGCTCGTCTGAGACTCTTCTGAGGCTCATTTGGGGCGTCTGAGCTCGTCCATTTCTCATCTGGGCTCGTCTTTGCCTCGCTGAAATCTTCTGCCAGGCAGATCTGCTTTTCGCCCTGTAGTCTGGCAAAATGAGGTCAAATCGGCAAAACCTACTTTATTAGGCGTAGTCTGCCCCGCTATATATCTATTTATTCGTAGTAATCCCTACCCGCACCCTCCATGCCCACCGCCAGCTCTTCATGCTTACCTACCACCCTGCAGCCGGTAAGCATCGCTGATTCAGAGCCCGATTTGGAGCCAGATTTGGAGCCAGATTTGGAGCCAGATTCAGCGCCTGATTCGGTGCCTGATTCGGTGCCTGGAGAGGTGTTGATTAGGTGCCTGACGAGGCGCCTGATTCGGTGCCTGGAGAGGTGCCGGAAGAGGTGTCGATTCGGTGCGTGAAGAGGCACCTGAACAGGTACCTGAAGAGGTGCCTGGAGACGCGTAGATTCGGTGCCTGAGGAGGTGTCGATTCGGTGCTTGATTTGGGCGTCGAGTTGAAAGTCTATCTAGATGTCAGTATAGGAGTCAGAATCTCGAAGTAGGGAGGTACGCCAATTGGAGGAGGTAGAGGCAGAGGTGGAGGTAGAGGCAGAAGTCGTGATGGAGATGAAGGTAGATGTAGATGTAGATGTAGAGGTGGAGGTGGAGGTGGAGGTGGAGGCGACTCCGGAGGGCCGTTAAGACCTGGAAATCATGCCAAGGCTGACGTCAGGTAGGTCAGTGTCGCCACTCTAGTACACTTTGGGACGTCAAAGACAGTAAATATGACTTATCGCTTTTGGACGTCCCAAACAGTAAAATATCATCTATCACCTCTGGGACGTCCTAAACGAACTCTAATATGACCTATCATATTTGAGCGTCACAACGTCCTCAGGGACGTCCCCAAAAGCAAAAAGCAAGTCGCTTTCGGACCTTTTCCTCAAATGCAACGAGACGAACAAATTTCGTTGAACGAAACCCGGCTCGTCTGGGCGCCAACCCTTTTTTGCTGATGTAGGTAAGGGTTCAGACATAGGTTCAGGTTGTCGATATCGATTTGTGATAGCTGAAAATGACGGAGTTACGGAAGCAATGTTAGGGTCATATACTAAACCTTCAAGTAGATAGCACCGAGAAATACAACAGGGCAAGATAATGTAATTTGGAGCGAGGAGTAGGGCCGTGATATATCAAATATATTCCATGGAGTAAGATTATGACCAATAAAGAGGTTTTTAGGAAAGTTGGGCTTGATGTCTATCGGAAGATACTTGGAACTCAGACACGTTATATGAAGCAAACGATACCTGAAGTATTTAACAAAATATATTCTAATATCAAAGCTGAAAGAAACAATCTATAGAGAGAAACAACTTAAACACAAAGAACACCAATACAATGAGAACATTGCGTAAAGAAGGAAGGAAAGGAAGACACAGGGAAAGTAGAGCCATATATACAGAAGTAATGCCAAAATGCCGAAACATGATTACTAACCCACATAATACAAACCCATACAAGCATATCAGAGGAAATTACAAGGAAAAGAAATAACCATCAAACGAAAACCTAAGGAAAAATTCCAGCAGGAAATGAAAAGTCAAAAACTAATGTACCGAAGACCCAAAGTGATAATTTTCCTCCACAATCTGAATCAAGGCATGAAGTACTATTAGACATAGTTAGGTATCAGAACTCTGGGTTCAAAGTACCAAAAGACACAATACAGCAAAATTTAGTTGGAGGAAGTGAACTTCATACTATTGGGTATGTAGTGATGTGATAGAATACTGAACAGAAGAATTTGAAGCAAGAAATATACTATAACTGACGGACAAGTATTCTATGATGGATTGTGCTTGATACCAATTGGATATTGTTTAAAAACGAGAAGAACCGAAGTCGAAGTTGTATTTCTAACGTAATAGAAAGGAAAAGATCAGAAAAATTGTGTGAAGAAAACTGGTAAGAAAGATAAAGAATAGGTAAAGTTATATATACAATAATACCGAGAAACTAATTGCTTGATTATTAACTTGTATTATGGAAACCCTGAGAAACCTGAGTAATTCAATAGGAAAGTAAAGGAAAGAGAAATAGGAAGCTATCACTTAATACATAGAACGACCATTACCCGAACCAATGCCAGTGAATTCAGTTAGGAAATTAAACTCCACTAATCAATACATATGTGAGAATAACACATTTCCTTCTAACAATCCAAAATGTAAAATGAAACATCATTAGAATTATAATACAAAATGAATACAATTAAATTGACAAAAAACAGTGAAATAAGGTGCAAGAATCTTTCTGTTTGGCTAGAAGCAGTTAATGATATAAAGGATACGAAAGTTGCAGGTAATATTTTATTAGTTTCAATGAATAATCATTTATGAGTGATGACTATATTGATAGATGACAGATGGAATACATAATCGACAATGAGTACAAGTATACAGAGTAAATGAACTAGAAATTGGAGTAATTTACTATTGATTATATCAATTAAAAATTAAATTTGTAATTAATTCATATTTACAAAGAGAATATCTAATAGTAAAGGCTAACAAATTGCAGTTTGTAACCATTAGTATTCATGATTTATGAATCTGTTAAGAATAAGTTGATGGTAAGCCTATCTGATAAATACGGGAAACTTGAGTTTAGAAATATTATTTTTACATATTGAAATCTCACCACCAATTAACACTTCAATACTATCAATCCGAACTATATTCCATACATGTTTCTATATTATATTTTATTGTTTCCTTTAAGCATTTAAGTTGGCACCGAATTCAACAGCAAAGAAATGATGACGGTAACTGCAAGGATACAAGTGTGTACCAATAAATATTTTACAGATACAAATACTACTTATAATTTTATCGATTGATATTAATTGACAAGTGTTGAAGATATCAACTCTATAAGCATGAAGTAGAGACATCAAATCTTTTCTCAATGTCACATTTATTCTGAAAAGCTTTGAACAATTCATAGCCAACATGTGATTAAGAAGTATTAGAGTGGATCTATAGTAGGTAGAGAAAACTTCAATCCAATCTCTACAATTGAATTGCAAATGAAATGTTGCATCAAGAATTTAACTCTGAGGAAATTGGACAACTGATAATACTACCTAGGAGTTATACTAAATTGTTTTATGTAGCAGTTGTTGAAAAGATATGAATCCAAGAGTATAAGTTTCCCTTACATAGCAACTATAACAGAGCCATACCAACGGTCAGGAGACTAGTTCTCACCGGGCCTGTTATAGGTTCAGAGTCATTGATAGAATCCAATAGTTACAGTGATAGGGAAGTACCTCTAGGTGAGGACCCCTACTTGCCGCAAGTGTACCCACCTTCTGGCTACTGCGGAGGAGATCTATTCATGAAGATGCAGACTGACGAGTTTGGGTCCTGTCAATGAATAGAGGACTGGCGGGAGAGAGGTCTCTAAGTGTCGGATATTTCTATTAACCTTCAGAGCAAAGATAACCCTGCCGCAGACAGCAGTGGTTATGCCCGGGAATAATTTATAATGAGTTACAGTCCTGCAGCCATCAAGGAGATACTCTAATGCAGGCCTGGAACTGTGTGACAGCCATGCTGCAGGTGATCCTTCACCCTGGCTAAGGGTGCTTATTCTAGAACTGGAAACACCCGCTAGCGCTTAGGGAGAAGCGGGGTAGTAGAGGAATTGTTTTCGCTCCAAGTCAGAGTTTTCACCGGAACTTAGTTTGAGTAGTGGAAGGCAGGAAAACCGAGAGATTTGGAGTATCAGTACTCATCTCCATTTCCGTCCACTAGTTCGAGTTGTCCTCATCATCCGTTGTAACAAATGGAAGAAGACCCTTAAGATTATTCTAAATCTACTCTGAAGAATCTTTACTCTCTAAACCTAACTTCTTTCTTCTACCGGCCCTCTTGCTTTTTATACTGTTGTTTAGTAGAGGCAGAGCCCCGTCACAGCAACCAAAAAAGAGCCTGCAAAACATTCCCCTATCATGTTGAATGGAATTCTTTAAAATAAAAAATATAATAATTATAATAGATAAATTAAAAAGGAAACCTCTCCCAAAGCCTTCCCTCACTTGCGAGGTGGCGGGCCAACCCTTAGTCAATTATGTAGATAGGAAAAGACTTAGTAAAGCAAGAGACATCACTACAACAGTGGTCTTGAAGTTTAGAACCCACTGATAGGCAGAAGGAAGCTAGGAACGCTGCCGGTAAAAGGAAAAAAGAAATCAAAGAGGGAAAAGTGATAGTCTCGGCAGTTTCGGCATGTAGCAAATGAACCAAACTGTTAAAATAGAAGAAATCACAGTATGTAGTAAAAGCCCAACTGGTGGGTTGGAGCGTGACTGGAGAAGGCGGAGGAGTGTCCCAATTTGGAAAGTCTAGTGATTACAACACCAGCTCCCGGTCGCAAAATAGTTAATAGGACATGGGAAAAGGTCAATAAAGATAGGTAGAATTCCTATCATGGGCGGTATCACGGTACAATCCGCTAGTACAAGGTTTCGGTTACGGACTTTTGGCAACTGGCAGTACATGTGGCTCCACGAGCGTGACTAGCGTGACACCATCACCCTCTAACCACAACTTGCTTCACTGCCACCATGCGCCACAACGCCCAAAGTATCTATCCTGGCATGCGTGACAATTTTCAATTCATTGCGCTGTTTATATAACTCACGATTACCAGAAAGGGTTTAGGTCTCGTTGCAATTCGGCCTGGCGAGATAGCATGTTACTTAAATTCTCTACATGTGCTGCCCCTGTGAATCCAAGGAGGCTACCGAGTAACTTGCTTTGCTCGAAACATTCTTCATATACGACCTACTCTAATTCATCTATATTCCTTTATCTGGCTCATGCATGCTGCGTGTTCAACCCTGAGGCGACTACCTAGCGATTTCACAGCCGAAGCCATCAGTAATACTCTCCTCTATCTATCAATCCCGTACTAATCCCGGTACTAATCCCGGTATCGAATAACCTACTCTACCATACTAACTCACATCACGGGTATTCTGTCTACTCCTTCGTCGCCGTATGCATACATAAATTCATTGAGTACTGTTGGAGATTGTTACTATTCCTGCTCTTCCAGATAGCCATCTTACATTATTCTGTCTACCAGCTTTATTCGCTCTTGGAACCTCGAATCACATCTGAAAGGAGTCACACACCACCACCACCAGCAACTTGAACATTATCCAATCAATCAATCATCCGCCTCATTTTCTATCCATCGAATCTGCCGTCGGTTCATAGTCCCACTAAGCGAGAGCTCAACACCCAAATAGAGAGTTCTACACCCACTTCCCAGCCCCACCAAACTCATTCCTCGCCTCGTACATACGGCGAGCAACTCTCTCACGTTTTAATTCTATTTCCCCCCCCGTGTACAGTTCTAATATTATCTTGTCACCCCCATCATGGCAACGGCATTTCCTCCAACGCCAGTCGCGTCTCCTAAGATGTCCAACACCGGTAGCCTTGTCGGTAGTCCGGAATCTTTTGTTTCCACAACTGTGGCAGGAAACTTAACTAGTATCCCTAGTACACCCGAGTCTATGACGGTATCGTCTATCTTAACAACACATTATGAATTGTGCTCTCATATAAACCAGTCGGACACTACCGCTTATTCGGAAGATATACCCTCTTCCTCCTCCTTTTCTCCACGCACCTCCGACTACCACGCTTTCCAGTCCTCGTCCAGACATGCTTCGGTTCCCTGTGAGCCCAAGACGAACTTTAATTCTCTGCCTCCTTCCGCCCAACTGCAGATCTTTGAATTTGCCATGGATGATGGCTGCTACGCGAATCTGGCGCCTGACCTGATCGATCATAGCGACCCGCGATTCATAAATCACAACTTTTTCGCCTTGGTTCATAGGCATAGGACCTTACAGAAGTTTCTACGCGTTAATAGGTTTACCCGCGCGTTATTCGAGCCAATGCTCACTGATCCGACTGTGGTCACTAGCATGGCACAGTTGAACGAGCTTAGCGGGTACTCCTACCCTGAACAGGATCAGAAAAGAAAAGGCCGGCAAAACCCGTCTTTCCACACCGGGGATTTCAACCTCTATGACAGTCAGACCAATATTCCGTGTCATGTAAAACGAAAAAAGATCGGGAGTGGTTCAGGGAAGAGGGCCCGGAGTCTGGTGCTGATCATTGCAAATCTACCTGGTATGCTTGACTCGAATGTAGGACCACCGAGATTTCCTGAATGGTACATCCAGGACTGGATGCGGTACGACTTAGAGGCTCTGGGGGTAGAAAAACTAGTTGTTCTCGCCCCCTCGAAAGGTAACTGAACAATCTCTTTCATTTTGTTTGTTCAAAGTGCACCAATGTTGATGCAGTCCTCGGACGACAACAGCAACGGCCGCCAATGTTCTGCATGCAACTCTCCCGAATCATGATACCATAAAACATCTCCATGTGGAAGTAGCTACTGGGGAGCCATTTTTTGCTCCTGATGTGAGATTTTATAATCACTATACCCATGATCCTTCAACAGAACACATATGCCCCCGGCTCTCTCTGCACAGCGAGCGACTAGAGACACTCACTCTCCGCAACATGCATGTTTGCCGGTACCTTTTTGAGCACCACAAGTGGCCAAAGCTGAAGTCGCTTAATATAAGCTTCCACAACGGGAACCGAGGTTTGTGCTGCAGTGATGGGGTAATGCATCAGGCATGGTTTGCCGAGACTGAGGTCAATGGGACATGCGAAAGTCTCTGGAAACTGTGCGGATTGAAGCCTGATCTGCTTGTTCGGTTCCATGCATGGCTCGACATGTTCACTAGGGCGCCAGGAGAGATGGATTATTCTTGGTGTACAACCAATGGTTCATTGATCAGCAGGGTCGTTCCGAGAGGAAATCTCCACTGGGCCTCAGTTGACTGGTGGAAAGTCCTTATCGAAGGCACAGACCGCTTTCATACCCCCAGCCCCTCGCTATCAATGACAGCACGATTCATGAACGATAGTGAAGAGGTTGAGGACGGAAGTGAGTTTGAAGATGATGCGGATATAGAAAACAATCACGAGGATTACCAATTTCAGGACGACAGCGATGGCTATTTTGATCTTGAGAATTCTGTAGATGGTGCTGGGATTACCATCTCAAATGGAGCAGCAGTTCCGAGACAGTGTGATCCTGAAGTAGTGACAGCGCCTCTATTCCCCCTTCTACCGAAGAAACCAAGGCAGATGAAGATATTGTGATTTACTCTCTTCTAGTGCCATCATCTTTCTTGGTTTGGTTTGTTTTTTGTAAATGGCGTCGGGTAGGTGGCGGCGGAAGGGGAACAGGCGTTTGATTTTCACAGGCTAAGTCTATGGGAACAAAAATGTTGGTGGAAAAAAAAAGGTTTGCTTTTTGGAAGACCCTTAATTAGGGCTGACTACTTTGCTTCTGATAGCTAGGAATAATTGTTTTTGTCGTTTTTTTAGGACTTATTTTCGCTTTCTTTATGCTGCTTCTGCATCTCTAGTTAATCGTTTTACAAAACCTCTCCAGCCATTGCTGTAAATCATTTCAGATGTAGCACGAGTATTCTGAAATATGATACAGATATCTCGTTAATTTTACTTACTTGGTTAGGCATTTGCTATTTCAGCTCTGTTTGAGAGGAATGGTGCGTCATATATATCTGATATGTAGACTCTAGGTCTAGTACGCAGACATCCTTGTCTGGGTACCCTTGAAGACGTACGGGCATCATGCATTGGCGATTGGCTAAATGCAGATACTTTCTCGTTTTCATGTCGAGTGCAAATCCATGATTCGACTCTATTAGAGCAATCTGAACCCAGGCTCCTCTTTACTACATATATACTGAATTGTTCTACACAAAGCACTAAATTGAGTAACAAATGACGTATAATTTCTTTTTATACAAAGAGTGTCCCCTACAACATTATCGGAACAATGTTTGCTTTGGGGGGAAATTTCAATCAGCATTAATAGCCCATCGATTTTTCCAGATGAATAAGCCGATAGAGTTGGAATAAAGAAGGAAGAAAATTCCGCCAAATCTCGGATATGTGAATAATTAATCTTCAAAGCAGCACTGATCTACCTCCTCTCTACGTTGCTGAAGCCAATACCGTACTTCTCAGCCAAGCGGGCGCGCCTCCGGTCTTCGTAGCCAGAAGGGTAGATTCCTAACCAATGCCTTGTTACAATTTTTTGGTCCTATTAGCCCGAGGTTGGGCAGGGTCGCTATTTACCTCGCCCCTCGCCGACATCTTCAAGAGTCTCCTCCAATGGCCGTCTGCGGCCAGCACGGAGCATCTCTTTTCTGGTAACCTCGTCCACGTTCATATCTTTGAATAAGCCAGTTAAGGAGCCTCCGGTGTAGTCAAAAAAACCGAGGATAACCGCCAAACCTGCACCATAACCCATGACAGCAGGCATAGTCCGGACTATTAATGAGTAAAATGAGTAACCAAAAATAACTCAACGAGAAGGCGGGAAGGAAGGCTCATACACTTGGTTCCCATAATACTACCAGCGACAAGGCCCCCAAGGGCAGAGTTGAGATAATCGTCGGTCTCTCGTAGATTAGCTGCAGCATTGCGGAAAAACATGTAGGAACCGCCCATGGCAGCTATATATACGTTAATATAGTGGCCGATAGACACGGGGACTATTTGATAATAGAAAAATATCAAGGCTGACATATCTAGACTCACCGGAAACCCCTACGGTACTCCCAGTCTTAGTGATGACACCCCAAGCACCAACGTTCTGCTTCGTGAGTGTGTTCTGGATGGCACTCATGAATAAACCCGCTCCACCGAAAATCAGCGTCCCTTTTGTGGCTAGACCAATTGCGTCCTTGCGCTTAAACTGGTGTGACTCCGATGGTGCCATTACTGATCCAAGGCTTCAAATGTAAAACTTGTTGAGGTTTTGATGTGGGGGGTTGAGTTACCTATATAGTCAGGTAGAGGGGCAGCAATTAGTGCTCACTTTGAAGAAATAGAAGTATTGTGTTGGAATGAGTAGAGTAATATAGCACGAACAGACTTACTGGTTAATGCCGTGGTAGTAATTGGAACTACCGCTCGTGGATAATTTTGATGTTGGTGATGGGCCCGGGATAATTGATTGAGGTCTATATCTATGAGAGCTGCGGGCCGAAGTCGTTGCGGCCGTCCAATCATATATCTCAATGACTAATCCATCATCGAAACAGAACCGAAAATACTCGGGTGTAGCAGATAAAACCAGGGTAATTTTGTATGGTAGATCAGCGCCACTCCATACAAATAATCCCTGCTATGTCGCTCGCATTTTCTGGTTCTTTCCGCTACACTCGAGTACCTCGAGTCACGTGGTGGTTTATCTTTGCTCAGCTCTACGTATTTTGATCACATGACCCGAGGACTTTTCGGTCGCGCGAGTATTGTCAGTAGACGCCTTCACGTGAGTATGGTGCAAGTTCCCACCAAAAGCATAAGGGAAACTGATAATAAGATATCTAGATACAATTGGCTATGCATAGTAGGAACTTCTGTTGATTCCTATCGAATTGTCTATGTTCATTTGCGATGTTCCCACATATTGCATCATACCCTGAGAGAACCATCTATAATGTATTGACAAACAGTGTTTTGCGTGCATCCTTCTTTCTCTCTTTCTCTCTATTCACTCGGTTTATGAAAACTCAACATCACAACATTATGTGACAACACCATCATCACACAAAATCCTGCCAATAAAAGTAGCTTCAATCCTCTTGTATTCAGAAGAAGATAGACTACTTGCAGCCGTTGATACTGATCAGATAGATCGACACCTTCATAATCTCCCCTATATATGGTCAGTACCGGAAGGAGAGGAAACACCCCTCAACAGACCCATCCTGGATATGATTAAATCCAAACTCAGGAAAACTTCATATCAACACCATTCCGACATATTCATGCTCGCCGGCATCGTCGAACAAAATTCCTTCATGTTTGAATACTTGAATGAACTAAAGTATCAAATCACAAACTTTACCACAACAGTCAAAGCACTACAATCTTTAACCATTACCTCACCCCCCCCTCTCTTCCTAATACCGGCAAACAATTTTGAAACCTGGAAGAACTGATCAAGATCAGCCCCAAACAGACTGTTTCTGCTTCTGCACACCCCTCTTGAAACCCACGCTAGCAAGCAAAACTATGTTACACCAAGACTCCAACACCCAACAACAATGTAGTCAACAAAAAGCGAAAAAAACAATCCGTATGAATCGATTCTAGGAAGGAGTGGGCTCTACCTACTGTCCAACGTCATTTCTTCAGTATATGTTCCTTTCCGACACCTATCCTCGAAGCAGAACGCTTTACTGTCATACTCTCCCTGTTCTATGGTAATTACCTAGCCAAAAACAACTTCAAAACCCCAACCACTCCACTTTTCCTCACTCTCAATGATAGAGGGACAGTCACAGCCATGCTCCCTCCGCCTCTATCCCCATCACTACATACACTCCCTTCTTCACAACCCTCACTGCCATCATCAATCAGGAAGTTGGTACTCACTTCAACCTCCTCACAGAGCTCCCACCTGTAACAACGTACATCGACATTGTCATCCAAGACATCCCACTCTTTGATCTCCCAAACAAAAAAGACTGGGACACTGTCCGTCCAAGAACTGTTGCACTAGCCTCTGATGCCTCCATCAATGCAACCCGTTTCCTAATTGCCAATGATACTGTCCGCAATCAGAAAGAAGTCTCCTATGTGGTTACGTCAGTTCACTAAAACAATGTTCAGCTCTTCAAAAATAAAATCAATCTTTTCTTCGGACTGCCTCACTATATTGAAATGGGGAAAGACTCACCTTCAACCCAATAATGAAAATCCTGCAAGCAAGACATTCCTGCTTGCTTGATCTTGACAATGTCACACAGCCGCGATGGTCGCAGGTGTCCTATCAACCCCCGCAAGGGCTATTCGAACTTTATCCTCAACTGCTGTGAAATTTTCGCCACAAAAGACGTCAACTACGGAGGTTACTATAACAGAGCCATGCCATTATAACAGAGCCATACCAACGGTCAGGAGACTAGTCCTCACCGGGCCCATTATAGGCTCAGAGTCATTGATAGAATCCAGTAGTTACAGTGATAGGGAAGTACCTGTAGGTGAGGACCGCAACCTGCCACAAGAGTACCCACCTTCTGGCTACTA
Organism: Morchella rufobrunnea; assembly: GCA_024713595.1. Taxonomy (NCBI): domain Eukaryota; kingdom Fungi; phylum Ascomycota; class Pezizomycetes; order Pezizales; family Morchellaceae; genus Morchella; species Morchella rufobrunnea. Next base: position 476,981 of record JAMGYT010000014.1, read on the forward strand.
CGGAGGAGATCTATTCATGAAGGGGCAGACTGACGAGTCTGGGTCCTGTCAGTGAATAGAGGACCGGCTAGAGAAAGGTCTCTAAGTGCCGGACATCTCCATTAACCTTCAGAGCAAGAATAGCCCTGCCGCAGGCGGCAGTTGTTATGCCCGGGAACAATCTTCAATGAATTACAGCTCTGCAGTCAGCAAGGGTGGATCACCGGAGCGGAGACTCCTCACATGCAGGACCTGAACGGTGTGACAACCAGGCTGCAGGTGATCCTTGACCCTGGCTAAGGGTGTATTACTCTAGGACCGGAAACACCCGCTAACGCTAAGGAGCGGGGTAGCGGAGGAATTGTTCTCCGGTCCAAAACAGAGTTTTCACCGGAACTTGGCTTGAGCAGTGGAAGGCAGGAAAATCGAGGAATTTGGAGTATAAGTACTCATCTCCATTTTCGCCCACTAGTTTTAAGGTTCCTCATCATCAGTTGTAACAAACGGAAGAAGACCCTTAAGATTATTCTAAGTCTACAAAGAAGAATCTTTACTCTCTAAACTTAACTCTTTCTTCTACCGGCCCTCTTGCTTCTTACACTCTTGTTTAGTAGAGGCAGAGCCCCGTCACATTATAATCTTAAAGGCTTCAGTTACCTTTAGAGATTATCTTCCTCAACTTGTCTATAAGCATATGTCAGGAGAGAGGCTCTTTTACTGGTACCTAAGAGCTCATTACTTCATCAGAGAAGTCATCTACTCTCTAGCTCCTGAGCTATAGACACCAAATCCTCCAAAAGACCAGACATGTCCGCCCTACCTGCCCCAGTGGTGCCTCTCCAGATTGAATGGACACCTCAACCTCTACAGATAGAGGCCTCGGCCCAGATACAGTTGGTCAAGAACCCCAGAGCAGCGCTACAGGCCTACATTCCGGGCTGTGAGCCTGCCTGGCAACACACAGACTCGGTCACCTACCCGGAGTTCTTCAGAGAACTCCAGATCTACCTCCAGCACCGCTTACAGCAAGAGCTGAACAGGGGCTCCCAAGCCCTGACACTCATCCAGGAGCGGCAGCAAGCGGAGGCAGAACTCATGAGGCAAGCCTTGACCTTCATGCGGGACCAAGTCAGCTCTCTTCAGGATGAGCATAAAGGATTTGTGGAGAAGGATGACCTAGACCCGGATGCCATGGAGATTGAATAGTCCAACCCGGTCATCCCTCCCAACTACCTAGAGGAGATCCAAAAGGCCATCAATGAGGGAAAGCTACAGATAGCTAGACCTGGGACATCCAGACCTTCAACCCGGGTATCCTCCAGAGCAGTAAGCAGGACCCCAAGAAGGCAACAGTCCCTGTTTGCCACCTTCCCCCGGCACCAGCAAGTCCCCATTATCCTGGTGGTAATGCCACAGGTGGAAGCCTCCCCTCTTCCTCCTCCCGGCAGAAGGAGACCGTTCTCTGGCCTAGGGATCAACTGGGATAGTGATCTTGAGGATGAGCCTCTCTCACCGGCTACTCCTCCCACAGAAACCCCCGGTGGTGGTTCAGCACCTCCGGAAGCACCTCCCCCACCTCCGGCAAATTCAGGTGGAAGTAGAGGCAACATTCCTCCTCCCCCTCTGGGAGCCCAAGGTGGTGCCCCCGGAGAGGACCCAGACAGCTCAGATTCGGAGCCAGAAGGGAATAACAGGAGAGCCTGACGGAGGTATGTCAAGAAGAAGCTAGATGTTACGCGCTGAACTGGAGGGACAGAAGAACGCCGGAGATAACAGAGTTATGGGAGCGGGTCAGGGTTAGGTATTGGACCACGCGACGAAGCACCAAGAGGCACAACACGACGGAACGTATTCGGGAGGGTCGGGCTATAACCGACGGGAGGATTCTGGAGGGATCGGGCTTGATACCGATCGAAGAGATTTCAGGAGCTCGGACACGTTACGCGAAGCGAACGATGTTTGGAAGGTTTGACGTAATATATTTTAATACTCTAAAGACTCAAAGGAATAACCCGTAGAGAAAAAAAGCCCCAAACTAAAAGAATCCCAATACAACAAGAAGATTGCGTGAGGAAGAAAGAAAAGGAAGACAAAGGGAAAGTAGAGCCGTATATATACAAGAGACGCCGAGACGCCGAGATATGATTAATAATCCGTGCGACGGAAACTCACTGAAGCACGTCAAGGAAAATTACAAAGAGAAATGATCATTACACGAAAACTCGAAAGAGACCCCAAAGGAGAAGTGAACACTGAAAAGCAACGCGCCGAGAACCCAAAACGATATCCTTCCTCCGCAATCCAAACCAAGACACGAAAACGCCGTTAGACTAGAGAAGCAGCAGAGAGATCTGCTTGCCCTCTTGATCAACCGGCAACTTCAGGAGCAGCCACACCCTCTCCAATCATCCAAGGCCCGGGAGCCCAAGGCCCCTCCACACTCCAAATTCCAAGGTCAAGCGGAACAGGTGAAAACCTTCCTCCGGCAATGTGAGAATGTGTTCCCCATTGAACGTCAGTCCTTCCTGGCAGATGAGACCAAGATCCGGTATGCCGGGAATCTCATGGAGGGAACGGCAGAAATTAAGTAGTATGAGGTTTACCACAACTCAATAGACCAAACCTCTGCCAACCGGATTGCTGGGAGGCCTGTAAGGCTAGATGAGCGATGGAAGAAGTGGGATTCCTTTGTGGAAGCTTTCAGAGCTGCCTTTGGTGAGGCCATCTCGAGGGATGAAGCGGTAGCCCAATGGAAACTCCTCACCCACAGCAAGAAAGAAGGAATAGACTCCTTCCTGAATACTATTATTCAGTTGATGTGGAAGACCGGCTATGAAGGACAGCTGGTAGATGACAAGATCCAAGGCTCCCTCCTACCGGAACTAGGTTTAAGTTGGGCACTCTACAATCCTAAACCTAGGACCTTGATGGAAAGGATCACAGCTGTGAGAGAGCTGGGGTACACCCATGAGCAGTACCAGGCGGCAGCTGAAAAAGCTCCAGCCAGGACCCAGAAGGAACCCAGCAATCCTAGAGGCCGGCAACCAAAGGGAAGGAAGAAAGTTTCCAGTTCCTCTGTTCCTAAAGTAGCAACCGGGTCCAAGGACAAAGCTGTGGAACTGAAGAGTATCCCGGGGGATATTCTGGAAGAAAGAAGAAAGGCTGAAGTATGCTTGAAGGTAAGACCTTCCAGTACTCCCCTGTGAGGTAGAGTACATAGAGTGACTTGTGCAATAGTGCGGCAAGTCCAGACACAAATGGACCACCTGTTGGACCAAGGAACCTACTACTGTCCTAGTGGCAGCAGTGAAAGTACAGAGAAAGCAGAAAAGAAGATCTGGCTCCGGGGATAGTACCCAGGAACCATCTGAAAAGAAAGCTAAGGTTGCTGCTGTAGTAGCAGAACAACCATTCAATGTACTTCCTAAGTTTCCTGAGGTTTTTATCTTTGAACCCGGATTAGGTTCAGATGAGGATATTATCTGGTAGTGTCTGTTTAGAGTCTATGTATACTAGAATTTGTTCATGTTTGAGTTGTTATCTTGTTTCGTTAGGATAGGCATAAATTTGTGGTTATTTTATGACTATGGTCTCGGGATTGTGGAGAGGATAATGAAAGGCTAAGATTGCTAAATAGCATCGGCCCTTACTACTGAAAAGTATAAAGGGACAAGGAGCTGCCGCATCTAAGACCTCATTATCGAGAACCAGAACAAGAAGAACTCACTACATCTATTTGCCTCATATCTATTTGCTTTACACTATGTTGAGAGCATAGAACCTGAAGAGAACAAGAGGAACCACTCCTGAGAAAACCTCCAAGCGGAGAAGGGAAGAAGCAAGTCTTCTGCCCCTACCAGTACATGGTAAGAGACCTGTGCTAGAAGCCAAATTGTCTTGAGCAATTGAGGGAAAAGTTGAAGTCTCCCAAAGGAAATTCCTTCTGGACACCGGGTGTACAGGACCTATCCTGAACTCGGAGTTTGTCAGAAAGAATGGAATACCCTTAGTGCGGAGGGATCAACCACTGACAATGTATGATGTTCAAGGAGATGTCATGATGGAAAGTGGAGAGTACTATACTCACCCGGTACACATGAGCATGGAATATTATAAGGAGACACTCCGATGGGAGGTAGCCTCATTGGAAGCTGGAATCTCCGGTTATCTGCTAATTGCTTGGGCAAGGAAGCATAACTTGGACATTAATTGGGAACTCAATACCATAAGCTGGAGGAGTGACTACTGCAAGCAGAACTGTCTACCAGCGGCCATTACTGTGGAACCCATCTCTATCAATCAAATGTTAGAGGAGGAGGTGTACCACTTAGTAGCGGCCATTTGGCATGATGAGAATGGTGTGAATGTGGAAATCAGAATTCCTGCACAGCATCGGCAATGGGCACATGTGTTCGGCAGAGAGAAGGCAGAGGAGCTACCTCCGCATTCTGCTAATGATCTGAAGATCAAGATCCTGCCTGATTCTACAATCCCATTTGGACCGCTATACCTATATTCCGCTCCAGAATTAAAGGCCCTCAAGGAGTACCTGACCAAGGAATTGGCAGCAGGCAAAATCTCCAGATCTAGCAGCCCAGTAGCGGCACCCATTCTGTTCATACCAAAGAAGGATGGCAAACTTAGAATCTGTGTGGATTACAGAGGCTTGAATAAGGTTACTGAGGACAAATACCCGCTACCTATCATGAGTGAACTCAGAGATAGGTTATTCAAAGCCCGGATCTTCACAAAGATAGATCTCAAGAATGGCTTCAATTTGATCAGGATAGCAGAAGGTGATGAATGGAAGACTGCCTTCCGAACCCGCTATGGCCTGTATCAGTACAATGTAATGCCATTTGGTCTATGCAATGCCCCTTCTGCCTTTCAGGCTATGATGAATGATGTGCTAAAGGATCTACTGGATGAAGGAGTGATTGTCTATATTGATGACATCCTCATCTACTCGGAGACTATGGAAGAACATGTTGATCTTGTCAATAAGGTCTTGCAGCGGCTATCAGAGAATAAGCTATGTGCATCCATTGACAAGACCTCTTTCCGGGAGGTAGGATACCTCGGCTACCACATCTCAGAAGAGGGAGTATCAATGACAGAAGAGAAAGTAGAGGCAGTTAGAGATTGGCCGGAACCCAAAGATGTTAAGGGGATCCAAGCCTTCCTAGGATTTGCCAACTTCTACCGACGCTTTATTGAAGGCTTCAGTAGAATATGCAAACCCCTAACTGACCCCTTACAAAATGGCAAGAAATGGCAATGGACAGCAGCTTGTGTGCAGGCTTTTCTAGAGTTGAAACGCCGATTTACTAGCGCTCCAGTGCTTGCTCATTTTGACCTTATTAGGAGAACGGTGGTTGAAACCGATGCTAGTGACTTTGCCAAGGGAGCGGTGCTCTCTCAGTATGGAGATGATGGGAAACTACATCCGGTAGCTTTCTATTCTAAGAAAATCTCTCCTGCTGAGATCAACTATGACATTCATGATAAGGAAATGGGGCCATTGTAGCCTCTTTCCGGGAATGGGAGCACATGCTGAAATCTTGTGAGCAGGAGGTCACGGTTTTCACGGACCACAGAAACTTGGAATACTTCAATTCTACCAAGGTTCTCACTAGGCGGCAAGCTAGATGGTCTGAAGATCTAGCAGGCTACAATTTCAAAGTTGTCTACAGACCGGGAGAGAAAAATAGCAAACCTGATGTGCTAACTAGGCGCTGGGATCATCGCCCTGGAGAGAGGAGTGAACCACTGCAGTTGGAGCCACAGATGTTTTTAGGCCAGGTCAATTGGTTCTAAACACTGCTAGATTAGCGGCAGTTAAAAGTCGATAAGTTGCAGTCTTCATTCATGGACAGCTTATTAGAGGCAGTCAAGTTGGATAAAGATTGACAGTTAGTGCACCGCTCTCTGGTTGAAGGGAAAGCAAATTTGGACCAGAACTTCTCTGTCAAGGATGGCCTTATCTTCTACAAGAATAGATGGTATATTCCTAATGACAAGAAGCTCCGGATGGATATCCTGACCGATACCCATGATTCTAAAGTAGCTGGACATTATGGTCAATTTAAGACACTAGAGCGGGTGAAGAATAACTTCTTTTGGCCTAAAATGGACCAAGATGTGGAAGAGTATGTCCGTTCCTGTGACAGTTCTCAGGAACAAAACATTTCGGCACAAGAAGTTTGGTATGCTCCAACCTTTGGAGATACCCTATCGGCCATGAACTTCCATCTCTATGGACTTCATTGTGGGATTACCGGAGTCTAAGGGATTTACTAAGATCTGGGTAATAGTGGACCGCTTTTCTAGGATGGCTCATTACATTCCGCTCCCTACACTCAATAGAACAGAAGATTTGGCTAGGTTGTTCTTCAAGGAAGTTTAGAGACTCCATGGATTACCTGATGACATAGTTTCGGACAGAGATAGCAAGTTTCTCTCTCATTTCTGGCAGTCTCTCATGAGCCTCCTCAATGTGAAGCTGAAAATATCTACTTCTTTCCACCCTCAAACCAACGGCCAAACAGAAAGAGTTAACCAGACCCTGGAACATTACTTGCGAAGTTATTGTTCATATCAACAGGATGACTGAGCAGATTTCTTGGCTATGGCAGAGTATGCTTACAACTCAGTGATCTCTGAGTCCATCAAGGTATTGGCATTCTATGCCAACTATGGTTATGAACCCAGGACCAACTGGCTGGTCCCCAGTGAAGGTGTTGAAGTTAGCAATCCAACAAGTGGGGTCATGATCTCTCAATGGGAATCTATCTGGCATGCTATGCAAGAAAACTTAGGCAAGGCTAGGATTAGGATAGCCCGGTGGTATGATAAACATGCACTGGCACCGCTGGAGATCAAGCCTGGAGATGAAGTAATGCTAGACTGGCGCAATGTGCAAATAAAGCGGCCGATGGGAAAGCTAGATCAGAAGAAGATGGGACCCTTCAAGGTCATTGAAGCTATAGGCACCGGTGCCTACAAGTTCTCCCTTCCTCTTCAGATGGCTATACACCCGGTCTTCCATGTCTCTCTCTTAGAACCTTCCAGAATACCAGTAGACCCGGAGAGAAGAGTTCTCCCCCCGGAACCAGAAGAGATTGCAGGAGAAGAGAACTGGGTAGTCCGAGAGGTAGCAGATAGCTGGGTCAATAGGCTCAGGAGAAGAGTGGAATACCTAGTATTATGGGAAGGGTATGAGAATGAGGATGCTACCTGGGAATCCTATGAACATCTAAGGAAGAGTGCTGCAGAATCCCTCCGAGATTTTCATATGAGAGATCCTAAGAAACCCCGGGATAAGAGCGTTTGATGTAGCCTCTGTAGATTTTCTACTTGTAAATAGTCACGGAAATTTCCTTGAAAAAATTAGGTTGAATAGAATTTGTTGTTACTGAATCCTGGTGATCAAGATCATGAGAGAGGGGAGTAGTATAACAGAGCAATCCCACCGGTCTGGAGACTAGTTCTCACCGGGCCTGTTATAGGCTCAGAGCCACTGATTGAAAGCCAGGAGTTACAGTGATAGGGAAGTACCTGTAGGTGAGGACCACAACCTGCCGCAAGTGTACCTACCTTCTGGCTACTAAGGAGGAGATTTGGTCATGAAGGGGCAGACTGACGAGTCTGGATCCTGTCAGTGAATGGAGGACTGGCTAGAGAAACGCCTCTAAGCGCCGGGCATCTTCAATAACCTTCAGGGCAAAGATAGATCTGCCACAGGCGGCAGTGGTTATGCCCTGAAATAATCTACAATGAGTTACAGCTCTGCAGCCATCAAGGGTAGACCACCGGAGCGGATATTCCTCTAATGTAGGCTCGGAACTGTGTGACAGCCAGGCTGCAGGTGATCCTTGACCTTGGTTAAGGGTGTATTACTCTAGGACCGGAAACACCCACTACCGCTTAGGGAGAAGCGGGATAGCGGAGGAATTGTTTCCACCCCAAAGTAGAGTTTTCACCGGAACTTAGTTTGAGCAGTGGAAGGCATGAAAACGGAGAGATTTGGAGTATAAGTACTCATCTCCATTTCCGCCCACTAGTTCTGGTTTTACTCTCATCATCAGTTGTAACAGACGGAAGAAGACCTTTAAGATTATTTCAAATCTACCAAGAAGAATCTTTACCCTCTAAACCTAACTCTGTCTTCTACCGGCCCTCTTGCTTCCTACACCCTTGTTTAGTAGAGGCAGAGCCCCGTCACAACTTCGCACTCTAGGTCGGGAATAGCTGCCGCAACATTCTCATGTTACGGAGATCTTGGCGTTGCTTGACGAAGAGTGGGGAAGCTCTCTAGAGTTCGGAAACTAGGAGGTAGATGATCTCGCGTACGAAGTAGTGGACTCGAAGATACCAGTAGAGCACTCGTTCTGCGGTCATGGACAATCATCTATGGACGAAGGGAACCAAGGAGCACAACCGAGGCTCCGGATCTATGGAACATAAGGAACTACTAGTATGAGTTCCAAACGACTATGGGTTCGACGGACCGAGGAAGGAAGTATAGTAACGCGAACGATATATATTTCAAACTAGTAACACAATCTAACAGACGACGTCGTGATTAGACAGGAGGAGCGACTCGGAGTACGCTTCGTGGGACTTGGTGGACAAGGGGACGGGCTTGGTACCGTCGGAGGTTCGAGATACTAGGGACTAGAGGGTCGGGCTGACTACCGACGAGGGAGAAAAACCAAAGCGTCAAGTATATTCAAACTTCTAACTAACTAGCGAAAAGAAGACGTTGCGTGAAGAAGAAAGAAAGAGAGATAGGAAAGACAACAGAGGTTATATAAAGAGACCCTTCACGCAACCTAACCTCGAAGAAACCCATGGAAACCCTACCGATTTATCATTACACCACTCCGAATAGCAAATTACAGGGAAGAGAGAAAATATGCAAGGAAGAACTGTGCCGTAGAAACACCTGACGCAAGTAACAACCAAATAGGACAGCCTAACAACCTATTACTCATACAATCCTGTTCCGCAGCTGCCTTCTTGGTAGTGGTAACGCTTTGGACTTAGCCTGTTGGCTACGATCCGTGATACACAACTATAATAATCGTAGAGAACTAAAGACAAACAAGATAACACCCTAAAGAACAGGAAGGTTGCGTAGAGAAGAAAGGAAAGAGAGAGAAGGAGAGGACAGGCCCATATATATATCTATCGCCGAGATCCGATTACTAACTCGTGTGATGGAAACCCATAGAACCCAAAGGGAACCTGATTACAAATGAAAGCCCAGGAATACTTAACCGAATCGCTGATACCTTCTCGTGCAGCGGTAAACCTAGTAACGTAACACGAAGTCTTGGCACGTAATTATATCAGCATTGGCTAGAGCTGCGCGAGCCTGTTCTCTCTGGGTACGGATATTGCCAATGGTGGTTGCTAGGTGAGTAAACAGTAGGTCTAACGGACGACGTCGTGACTAGATAGGAGGGGCGACTCGGAGTACGCTTTGGGGGATTCGGAAACACAGGGATGGGCTTGATACCGTCGGAGATTCGGGATACTAGGAACTAGGGGTCGGGCTCAATACTGACGAGGGAGAAGAACCAAGGTACTAGATATATTCAAACTAAAGCTTACTAGCGAAAAGAAGACGTTGCCTGAAGAAGAAAGGAAATAGGAAAATAGGAGACAACGACGACTATATATACAGAAGATTCTTTCCGCAATCGAGCCCTGAAGAAACCTATAGAAACTCTACGGGTTTATCACCACACAACACCGAAGGAAATTTACAAGGAAGAGAGAAAATATACAAGGAAGAAACCGTGCCGCGATAATGCCTAATGCAACCGAAACCCAACTAGGAAATCTGAAGGATATATTTACTCATACAACCCTGCTTCGCAACCGCCTGCTTGGTAATGGAACGGGCCCAGGCTTTTGCCGGCGACGGTCCGTGATAGTAGGGAAGGATCCTCCGTGTACTGTTGTTGAAAATCTTCAAGTGTCTGGGGGCTGGCCCAATTACCGGCTGCGGAGGTAGACATGCTCTCGGGCGTACCAGGAGTTGATGTAAATCGCATGCAACGTAATCCAACGGACGACGTCGTTAGGAGACAGAGGAGCGACTCAGAGTACGCTTTGTGGCATTTAGTGACACAGGGACGGGCTTGATACTGTTGGAGATTCGGGGTACTAGGAACTAGAGGGTCACGCTGACTACCGACGAGGGAGAAGAACCAAAGACACTAGATATATTCAAACTAGAACTTAACCAGCGAAAAGAAGACGTTGCGTGAAGAAGAGCGAAAGAGAAGTAGGAAAGAGACCAGAAGTTATATACAGGAGACCCTTCACGCAACTGAGCCCAGAAGAAACCGATAGAAACTCCACCGATTTATTATCACACTACTCCGAATAGCAGATTACAGGGAAGAGGGAAAATATACGAAGAACTGTGCCGCGGCAATGTCTAACGCGAGTGAAGACGGAACAGGAAACCCTAACAGCCCATTACTAATACGGCCCTACTTCGCAGCTGCCTTCTTGGTAACGGTAATAGCCTAGACTGAGCCTGTCGGCTACGGTCTGTGATAGCGGAGCCCTGATTGGTTCGGAGAAAATGGATGAGCTCGCGCTGTTCGGCGACTTGGGACCGTAAATCCACTACGTCTCGTTCGAGATCAGGGATGGCTGCTCCAGCATTTTTAGCATTGACTAGGGCTGCGCGAGCCCTGTCTCTTTGGGTACAGATATTTCCAATAGTGGTTGCTAGGCGAGTAAATAGTAGGGATGGATCCTCCGTGTACCGTTGTTGAAGTTCTTCAAGGTTCTGAGGGTTGGCCCAATCACCGGCCGCGGAGGTAGACATAATCTCGGACGTATCAGGAGTCGATGTAAATCGCATGCAACGTAATCCAACAGACGACGTTGTGAGTCGACAGGAGGAGCGACTCGGAGTATGCTTCTCTAACCGACGACGTCGTGATTAGGCAGGAGGAGTGACTCGGGGTACGCTTGATAGAATTCAGGAACGGAGACGGGCTTGATATCGTCAGAGACTCGGGTACTAGGAACTGGAGGGTTGAGCTGATTTACCGACGAGGATAAAGAACAAAAGATATTTATTCAAACTAAAGCCTAACTGATGAAAAGAAGACGTTGTGTGAAGAGGAAAGCAAGAGAGATAGGAGAGTCATCAGAGATTATATATGGAAACCCCTTCACGCAACCGAACCCCGAAGAAACTAATAGAAACCCGACCGATTTATCATCACACCACTCTGAATAGCAAATTACAGGGAAGAGATAAAATATACAAGGAAGAACTGTGCCGCAGCAACGCCTAACGCAAGTGAAGACCAAATAGGAAACCTTGACAACCCATTACTCATACAACCCTGCTTCGCAGCTGCTTTCTTGGTAACGGTAACGGTCTAGGCTTAGCCTGTTGGCTATGGTTCGTGATACGAGAGGACATCAAACTGGGTCAGGAAAAGAGCAAGGCGCAAGTAGGAAGGACGAGAGCAGTCAGGAAAGTAGGCAACGCCGAGAATTAAACGCAGCGTTTGTTTGCCGAAGAATATTCGTTTCGTTTCGTTTCGTTTAGGCATACGCTCCACTCGCCGAGTCAGCCAAATAATAGGAGGGTGTGTTTAACGTGGTGGAGACATGTATTCTATGCCAATATGTATTGTAGTAGATCATAAGTATCACTCATCGTGCATCCACTGAATAAGACGTTTATGCTCGTCCAGGATACCAATGGAGGATTTTATATGAGCAAAGGGTCAGGACGTCCGGATGTCAGAGCTGCACAAAGGCGTCAAGGCAGCGAAGACCGTGTGGGCGTACACGGCATCAAATTACCAGACGGTCAGAATGTCAGAATGTCAAGACGTCAGAAAGGTGGGCGATTAAGACATCAATACGTCAGGATGCCAAAGAGGCAGGTGAGCAGGGTGTCAGGGCGTCAAATGGACAGATGCTCAGGACGTCAGATGGGCGGACGGCCAGAACGGCCAGGACGGCCAAGATGTCAGGCGGCATCAGCAAAAAAGGGTTGGCGCCCAAACGAGCTGGGTCTTGTTGCATTTGCAGCATTTGGGACGTCCCAACTTGCAGATCTCGTCCTTTGCTCATTTAGCCTCGTCTCGACCTCGTCCCAACCTCGTTTCCTCCTCGTCCCTTGGTCCCGGCCCGGCTGACCGTTTTGATCGTCCTGACCGTCCTGACCCTCTGCCCGCCCTGACGTCCTGGTTGCCCTGGCCGCCCTCACCGCCCTGATGTCCTGATGTCCTGACCTCCTGACGTCCTGACCTCCTGACGTCCTGGCCTCCTGACGTCCTGGTCTCCTGACGTGCTGGCGTTTTGACGTTTTGACATATCACTTGGTTCACGAGATTTATTTGCCCATGGCTTATATTGAGGTCCCTATGCCCTTGAGGTCCCATGCCCTAACTACGCTTTTAGATACAATAATAATATATATGGTCTTCCAGTTCCTCCGCCCCCCTCAAAAATGATACTTTCGGTTGTGCCTACCCCAAATTCAGTCTGTCAGTCAGTGAGATAGATGTAATCGTTCGTAGCGTAGACCCTATCATATCTCTCCAAGCTAGTATATAGATCCATAGATAACCAAGTCGATTGTGTTGTTTATGTACCATCTAGTGTTCGTAGGAGGTACTGCTTCCGGGACTAGATGGGCCGCCCCAATGATACTCTTTATGCTTACTGCCCAGATGTCGTTGCTCGAGCTGACCGTAGATGAAACACTGATAAGCCCGTGGTCCGTGTGGGCTTTCCGTTCCCATCCGGTTTTAGATGTCTTATTATCGCCATGAGCCTGGGACGTCTCCTTGCCAGGTCAACGACTTTTAAGATCTTCAACAGCTTCGCCGGGCATCTCCCTTGTAGATGGTCTCCTATAGTCCGTGGTCCCTGCTGAAACCATACCCAATCGTTCCTTGGTCCCTGGTTTTTATACTCCAAGGACCCTGTTGCCCGGAGCAAGTGCATCGTCCTCGCGTCCCCTTCTCCATGCATAAGGACAAGGACGTTTAGTTGCTTGTAAGATTGTACTTTCCAGCCTTTAATATCCAACGGGACTTCGCCGGGCCTGAGGATACGCTCCCTAACCAAGTAGCGGCCGATGTAAAAGTCGAGTCCTTTGCTTGCTCCTGGAATGCTGACCCTCTCCACCACGCTGACCTCTGGTTTGCCCTTGACTGACCTCCTTTCAGGGCCTGCTCTCTTTTCATCCGATCCGATGATAGGGGTCAGGGCCACTCCCTGCACAAGCTGCAGCCGAAGTTCTCCACCTTCGCCGAGGCCCTGGAGGTCCCGTCTCGCTTGCTGGATGCGATTCCTCATGAAGGACGGGAAGAGTCCTAGATTTCCAATGAGTTCTTCGTCCGCAAGTCCTTCTTTGACTATCTGACGAAGATTAAGCTCATGCATGGCGAAGGTATAATCCCGGTTGAATGTCCTCAATATCTGCATCGTTGGCTCGATGCGATTGCTCCGTTGATAGGGCATTTTGATCTGGTCCCGATGGGCAAATTCGCAGGTCTCCGTCGAGTATATACCGATGACCCCATATTCCTGTATATGCTCACTGAAGTAAGAGAGGAGATGCATCTTTGGAAAGTTGAAGTTTGACTCTGACCGCAGTATTTCGTCGATTTCTGACTCTATCCTCATGCGCTGGTCCGCAATGGCTTTCCTCCTTCGAACTGACGACTCATCCTGCCCTTTCAACTCGGCATCGCATTCCTCCCTGAGCTCTCTCCGGCGCTCTGCAGCGAGCCTGTCGGTCTCTCTGCTCGCTCGATACTTCCTGAAGACCTCTTTCGTCCGGTGGAAATCCAAAAGGTACTCATCCATCATATCAGCGTCGTCAGAGATTGATATTGGGCCATGAGGGACCAGTTGACGAGGGCCCTGACGCACTTGAGTGCCTTTTTGAATGGCTGGACCTGCCCGGGCGAGGGATTTCTTAGTGCAGAAGCTAGGGCAGGCAGGTGTGACGGGGCTCTACCTCTACTAAACAGGAGTGTAGGAAGCAAGAGGGCCGGTAGAAGAAAGAGTTAGGTTTAGAGAGTAAAGATTCTTCTTGGTAGACTTAGAATAATCTTAAGGGTCTTCTTCCGTTTGTTACAACTGATGATGAGGAAAACTAGAACTAGTGGGCGAAAATAGAGATGAGTACTTATACTCCAAATCTCTCGACTTTCCTGCCTTCCACTGCTCAAGCCAAGTCCCGGTGAAAACTCTTTTTTGGACCGGAGGACAATTCCTCCGCTACCCCGCTTCTCTCTAAGCGCTAGCGGGTGTTTCCGTCCTAGAGTAATACACCCTTAGCCAGGGTCAACGATCACCTGCAGCCTGTCTGTCACACAGCTCCGGGCCTGCATTAGAGGAGTCTCCGCTCCGGTGGTCTACTCTCGCTGGCTGCAGAGCTGTAACTCATTGTAGATTATTCCCGGGTATAACGGCGTGCCAAGACTTCGCGTTACGTTACTAGGATTGCCGCTGCACGGGAAGGTGTCAGCGACTCGGTTAAGCATTCTTGGATTTTCATTTGTAATCAGGTTTCCTTTGGGTTCTATGGGGTTCCGTCACACGGGTTAGTAATCGGTTCTCGGCGATGGATATATATATGGGCCTGTCCTCTCCTTGTCTCTCTTCCCTTTCTTCTCTACGCAACCTTCCTGTTCTCTAGGGTGTTATATCGTTTGTCTTTAGTTCTCTACGGTTATTATAGTTGTGTTACTAGTTTTGGAATCTATATATATATATATCGTTCGCGTTACTATAGTTCCTTCCTACGTCCACCGAATCCATAGTCGTTCGGAACTCATATTAGTAGTTCCTTACGTTCCATAGTCCCGAACCTCGGTTGTGCTCCTTGGTTCCCTTCGTCCACAGATCATAGCCCATGACCGCAGAGCGAGTGCTCTACTGGTATCTTCGAGTTCACTACTTCGTACGCGAGATCATCTATCTCCTCGTTCCCGAACTATAGAGAGCTTCCCCGCTCTTCGCCAAGTAACGCCAAGACCTCCGTAACACTAAGGTTGCGTAGCCCAACACCAACCAGCACAACACCTCGCTTAGCTCCTGTCCTGCTCGGTCGCAACCATGACCGACCCAGTCCCCTTCGCGCTGCTCAAGCGCCTTTCAGAATTCCTGGCCACTTACGGCCCCCTTCCGGCTGACGAAGATGTCGGTCACGAGATCACTGAGGCTCACAGCCTCATCACCGAATGCTTGGAGGTCCTAACCTCCCTCCCCGATCCAGACGAAGTCCCCAGCCCCCCGGCACCTACAGTGTGCAACCATGAGGAGGTCATTGAGGACCTCAACTCCCAACTCGAAGCCGCCATGGCTGAGAACCAAGACCTCTGGCAAAGGATGTCGGAGGCGAACGAAGAGACTACCCGGGTCATTGAGGACCTGAACCAACAGATCGAGGCTCTCGAAGAAGACCTCACCCAAGTACAATTCTCCCTGGCTCTGCATCGAGAGCAACTTGCGTTCTCTGATGAGGACCTCCACCAAGCCGAGCTGGAAATCCAGCAGGTCATCGCAAAGGGCAATGCCCACATTGCTGACCTCACCAGCCGACTCAACTCTGTCCCCCGCTCTGCCCCTGTCACTGCCCTGTCTCCCCGCACTCCCACTGCCCCGAACAAGCCCCGCTATCTTGCCCCCCGTTCCCATGACCATCGCACCAAGGACAACTGGAGGAAACCAGTTGAACCAAGCCCCCAGACTCCCGAGCCGGCTTTAAAAGCCATGCCCCTTTGGTAAACACTGGCAAACCAAAGGGGCTAGCGCCACCCACACCAAGCCTCACCGTCTCCGCTGTCTCCGTGTCCGAGGACAAGATGTCCGAGGACCAATTGGTTACCACCTGCTCCGTCTCCCAGAACCTGACCTCCTTCGTGCCAACCTGGGCCCTCATTGATACGGGGGCATCGGGTTATGCATTCATCGACCAAGACTTCTGCGCCCGACACAACATCACCACGGTCCCTCTGAAGAAGCAACGCCTGCTTGAAGTCATTGATGGCAGGTTAGTATCTTCAGGAAGCATCACGCACATCGCCAAGCTCAGCCTGGACATCCACGGACATCGCGAGGAAGCACTGTTCTTTGTTACAAAGTTGGGACACTATCCGATCGTTATGGGAATCCCCTGGATGCGCCACCATGATGTCACCCTCCGGCCCAAGAGAAATCATGTGGTCTTTGACTCCGTACACTGCCTCCGCCACTGTCTCCCATCCCTGAACCCGGTCACTGCACAAGGAATCTCGATCACCCCGCCAGACAGCCCGATTGTCCACATCGCGGCTATCGGGGCGGCCCCCTTCAAGAGATTGACCCGCTACCGTGGCTCCCGGTTGTTCTGTGCATCCCTCCAGGCTATAGACGATGTGTTGGATAAGACAAAGGCCCTTGACCCAAGTGCCATAGTCCCCGCTGACCTCCACCGGTTCCTGCCCATGTTCTCCGAGTCAAATGCTTCTGTCCTTGGCCCCCACCGTCCTGATGACCTTGATATCAAGCTTCAGGAAGGTAAGGAACCTCCCTTTGGCCCCCTGTACAATATGACCCGAGGTGAACTACAGGCACTCCGCGAGTACATCTCGGAGAACCTGACCAAGGGTTTTATTCGTCACTCCAAGTCCCCCGCCGGTGCCCCAGTCCTGTTTGTCAAGAAATCCGATGGCTACGCCTCTGTGCCGACTACGCAAGTTGAACGAGATCACGGTCAAGGATAGACACCGCCTCCCCTGTTCCCCAAAACCCTGAACCAGGTAAGGCTAAGTATTATACTGGACCTAAGGTGGGGTTACCATCAGATCAGAGTCAAGGAAGGTGACGAATGGAAAACGGCCTTCAGAACTCGCCTAGGACACTACGAATACCAAGTTATGCCCTTCGGTCTCACCAATGCTCCCGCCACGTTTCAGAGATGGATCAACAACATCCTCCGACCCTACCTCGATGACTTTGCCACAGCCTACCTTGATGACATCCTTATCTACTCCGATAGCATGGAGCAACACAAGGAACATGTCCAGAAGGTCCTAAGAATCCTGAAAGAACGGCGTCCACTTGAAGCCTGAGAAGTGCGAATTCTACGTCCAGGAAACCAAGTATCTCGGAATGATTCTGGGCCCAGAAGGTATCAAGATGGACCCCAAGAAGGTTCAGGTCGTCCAGGAATGGGAAACCCTCAGGACGCCAAAGACATCCAGACCTTCCTGGGCTTTGCAAACTTTACCGTGCTTTCATACGAGGGTACTCCAAGGTTGTCTCCCCTCTCACGGCATTAACCAAGAAGGGCGTACAGTGGAAATGGTCCCCCCAGGCAAATCAGGCTTTTGAGAACCTCAAAACAGCCTTCATCTCGGCCCCCATCCTCAGGCACTTCGACCCCGATAGGGAAATCATAGTTGAAACCGATGCCTCCGATTACGTCTCTGCTGCCGTCTTGTCCCAACGGGATGACGACCGAATCCTGCACCCCGTCGCATTCTTCTCAAAGAAACACACTCCGGCTGAATGCAACTATGAGATCTATGACAAGGAATTGCTGGCGGTCATTCGAGCCTTTGAAGAATGGCGTCACTACCTGGAGTCAGCACAGTTCTCGATCAAAGTCCTATCCGACCACCGCAACCTGGAGTACTTTATGTCAAAGAAGATCCTGAATCGACGACAAGTCCGCTGGTCTGAATTTTTATCCCGGTTCGACTATAGAATTGTCTTCAGGCCCGGCAAACAAGGAGGAAAACCCGATGCGTTGACTCGAAGATCTGGAGATCTCCCTAAGGAGGGGGATGAACGACTACTGCACCAAGCTCAAGTGGTCCTGAAGCGGGAGAATGTGCAATCAAAGGATAAGTTAAGTTTGTTGACGGGTTCTTTCGCAAATGAACCCGCTGAAGGAATGTCCAAGTTGATAGGGCTATTCAAGAAGGCTTACAAGGCAGATAGTTTCCCCTCCGAGGTCCTGACGATGCTTAGCAACGGCACCAAGCACTCGAAGAAAATCTCCTTGGCCGAGTGCGCACGCAGCACCCAGGGACTGCTCCTGTATCGAAACACCATCTACGTCCCCAACCACCCCGAACTCCAGCTGTTCCTTCTACAGGAATACCATGACAAACCCTCGGCAGGTCACACAGCAAGAGCCAAGACCTTGAAGCTCCTCAGCTGTACATACTACTGGCCAAAGATGAGGAAGTACGTGGACCAATACGTCTTGAACTGCAACACCTGTTCCCGGTCCAAAGCCTCACGCAACGCCCTGCAAGGTGTTCTACGACCCCTCCCTGTACCAAAAGGTCCCTGGTCCGATGTGTCAATGGATTTTGTCACTGGCCTCCCGGAAAGCAATGGGTATAACGCAATCCTAGTTGTAGTGGATAGACTGACCAAGATGCGGCACTTCATCCCAACCACCGAAGAAGCCTCGGCCCGTGATGTGGCAACCATGTACCTTGACAACGTCTGGAAACTCCACGGACTACCCGAAACCATAGTCTCCGACCGTGGCACTCAGTTCACAGCAGAGTTCTGGAGGTCACTATGCGAACGCCTCGAGATTGCCCCCCGATTTTCCACAGCCTTCCACCCACAGACGGATGGTCAGACGGAAAGCGATCAATGCCGTCATGGAACAATACCTCCGCGCTTACGTCTCGTATCAGCAGGACGCCTGGACCAGATTCCTACCAATGGCCGAGTTCGCAACGCCCAACCACGTCTCCGAAACCACCAAGTTGTCGCCATTCCGCGCTAACTATGGACGACACCCACGCATGACCTTCGCCCCTGGCTCATGGTAAGACCACGAATGAGGACCAAGAAACGGATGGCCAGAGATATGGCCAAGGTATATGAGTTCCTACGCTGACGAGATGTTCCGGTCCCAGAAGATCCAAGAAGACGGCAAATGCAAACCGCACCGCCCCCGCTACGCAGTTGATGACAAGGTATGGTTATCAACCAAGAACATCGAGACCAAACGACCATCCAAGAAACTGGATTGGAAACGTATCGGCCCCTACAGGATCAAGCGAATGGTTAGTCCCTACGCTTACGAGTTGGACCTCCCCGCCACGATGAAGGTACACCCCGTCTTCCACGTTTCCCTGCTATCTCTTGCCTCAGAAAACCCCGTCCCAGGTCAGAAACAACCTCCCCCTCCCCCGGTCGAAGTCGGAGGTGAACAGGAGTGGGAGGTCGACGCAATTCTGGACTCGCGGAAGCTACGAGGACAGTTACAATACTTGGTTCGGTACACCGGCTACGACGACCCCTCTTGGCAACCACCAGCAGACCTCGAACATGCCCCTGAATTGGTCAGGGACTTCCACGACTGCTACTCCACGCAAGCCTAGGGAGCTAGCCTTGAGGAGGACCTAATCTATAACGGCCAAGACTTCACAAGACGTTATTAGGATTGCCGCTGGAAGGTGTCAGCGACTTAAAGATTCTTGATTTTCATTTGTAATCAGGTTTCTTTGGGTTCTATGGGGTTCCGTCACACGGGTTAGTAATCGGTTCTCGGCGATGGATATATATATGGGCCTGTCCTCTCCTTGTCTCTCTTCCCTTTCTTCTACGCAACCTTCCTGTTCTCTGTTATATCGCTTTGTCTTTAGTTCTCTACGGCTATTATAGTTGTGTTACTAGTTTTGGAATCTATATATATATATATCGCTCAAGCATTATAGTTCCTTCCTACGCCCACCGAATCCATAGTCGCTCGAACTCATATTAGTAGTTCCTTCACGCCCATAGTCCCGAACCTCTATGCGCTCTTGCCCTTCGTCCACGATCATAGCCCATGACCGCAGAGCGAGTGCTCTACTGGTATCTTCGAGTTCACTACTTCGTACGCGAGATCATCTATCTCCTCGTTCCCGAACTATAGAGAGCTTCCCCGCTCTTCGCCAAGTAACGCCAAGACCTCCGTAACACCGGGCATAACCACTGCCGCCTGCGGCAGGGCTATTCTTTTGCTCTGAAGGTTAACGGAGATGCCCAGCGCTTAGAGGCCTTTCTCTAGCCGGTCCTCTATTCACTGACAGGACTCAGACTCGTCAGTCTGCCCGTTCATGAATAGATCTCCTCCTTAGTAGCCAGAAGGTGGGTACACTTGCGGCAGGTTGCGGTCCTCACCAACAGGTACTTCCCTATCACTGTAACTACTGGATTCTATCAATGACTCTGAGCCTATAACAGGCCCGGTATCACGGCGTAGCACAAGGACACATGCAAGCGTGAAGGAAAAGAGTTTAGTGGGTTTCTATTTGTTTGTAAAGTTCTATGGGTTTCCGTTCGGTTCGGAGTTACAGGGATTAATGAGTCACTCGCTTTGTAACGCATCTCTTATGTTCTTCTATCAGGTTCTATGGATGAGTAAGCGAAGGAACTGCTGGGATATATATAGAGGCCTCGCCTCCCACCTGTATTAGTTTCTCTTCCTTTCCTTTTCTTCACGCAACCTTCTTTGTCATTATTTAGCAATACTACTTGTTTCTGTACTTGCATTTCCACGAACTCCGAACTACTTGCACCCTGAATTCGGCCCCATAGTCCTCGAATACCAAAGGTATCGAACCCGCCCCTCGGTTCGCACTGTGAACTACCCTAGCCTTGGTCGTGTACTTTCTCGCCTCTTAACACTCCATGTGATACTACGAAAGCCTTAGATCCATCCGCATGATACTAAGGTTGCGCCTCCAACGCCAACCTACACGACTCCACGATATCATAGACCATAGACCACCATGTCGCAAAACCAGACTCCCCCATGGACGAAGATACCCATGAAGAACCCTAGCAGACATCAACAATGTCCTGACAACCTTCCCTAACTTCGGCCAAGTATCGTCACACAGGCCCTCCACACCCTAACGATTCGGCACAAAGAAGTCTGAATGGTACGGGCGAACTAAAGAAAACCATCGCAGAGTAAGTCTAACGGCGTTTCGTGTCTTGGTTTGGATTATGGAGGATATCGCTTTGGTTCTAAGATTGTCTTTCGGTTATCACTTCCTTTGGGTTTTTTCGCAGAATCTAACGCTTTCTTCCTCAGAATTTTCTCGACGCGCTCCGCGAAGTTTCCGTCGTGGATTATTAATCATGTCTCGGCTGCCTCGGCGCCACTTGTATATATATACTACCTTCCCTTTGTTTTCCTTTCCTTTCTTCCTCACGTTTCTTCTAGACGTGCTCTTCGCAGGCTTCTATTTCTTTTGCTATTTCTTGGGTATTAAAATATATTACGTTAAACCTTTCAAACATCGTTCGCTCACAGAACGTGTCCGAGTTCCCGAAATCTTCCCGATCGATATCAAGCCCGATCCTCCCAGAACCTTCCCGTCGGTTATAGTCCGACTCTCCTGAATACCTTCCATTGTGTTGTGCCTCTTGGTTTGGTTTATGACAGTCGCACGAGTCCTCTACTGGTACCTACGTGTTCACTACTTCGTACGCGAGATAATCTACCTCAGCGCTCCCGAGCTCTGAAGGGTTACCCGGCCTTCCTAGTACCCTTCTGTCCACCTCCGGTTCAGGGCGTAACATTAAGATTGCGTCTCAACCAACCGGCATATTCAGCATGTCCTCCCCTGCCGTCACCGCCCTCCTGGGTCGGCCTTCATCCGCAAACTCCTCCCAGTCCCAGAAGATGGTGAGGATTGGAATGAGTCTACGACCTCATCGAGGACTCTCTCACAGCCCTCACTCTCCTCTCCTCCCCCACTCCAACCACCGAGTCCGAGCCGGCCCCCTCAGTAGAGGAAGAGGCCGAACCCACTCCTGCCCCTGCTCTGGTTTCCTCCATCCCAGAGGAAACCTACATTGAGATCATCAGTGATCTCAACACAGAACTGGAGGCCTCCAAGGCCTCCCTCCAGACCACCACCTCTGACCTCGCCACCTGCCGACAGTCCCTCACCGCCTCCGACTCCCTCCTTGAGGAAGTCGAAGGGGAATTCAACCTTGTCCTTGCTGCGGCCACCTCGGCCCAATCTGAAGTCGTCCGCCTCTCTGCTGCCCTCCGCTCCGCCAACACCCACTCCCAACAGCTTCATCGGTCTTTTCAGGCCCACCTGAACTTGGCTGGCCAGTGGTACCAGTTTGGCTCCAGCCTCCATGCCCGTTTCTGTCCCCGTGCCCCAACCCCACCTCGCTCCCTCACTCCTGTCCCTGCCCCAGCCCCAGCCCCAACCCCCCGCCCAGATCCCCGCACCATCAACAACTGGAGAGTCCCGCCAGTTGCCCCCGTGTCCCCGCAGCAGCAGTTAAAAGGTCAGCCCCTGTGGTAAACCCTGACATACCACAGGGGCCTGCCCCGTCACCAACTACTGCTCCTGCCCCCTCCCTGGTCTCTGCCTCTGGTCCTGCCCTTGCTTTGTCTGCCTTGCCCCTGTCGGAAAATGACTTGTCGGATGACCAATTGGTTGTCAACTGCAAGATCTCCGTGGAATTCAATGCCCCGGTTCCTGTCCCCTCGGTCGCACTCATTGATACTGGTGCTTCAGGTTACGCCTTCATCGACGCGACCTTTGCCCAGTCTCATGGCTTCCCCCTGGTCCCCCTTCGTGTCCCCCGTGAGCTACAGGTGATCGATGGCCACTCTATTGCGTCTGGTCGAATCACCCACCTGACGAAGCTGGCACTTGACATCGATGGCCACCGCGAATATGTTCCCTTCCTCGTCATCAAGTTGGTTCACTACCCACTGGTAATGGGGATTCCATGGATGCGCCACCACGACCTCACCCTCCGGCCCAGACAGAACCAGGTGCACTTCGGTTCCCCCTCCTGCCTTCAACAATGCCTTGCCTCACGACAGCCATTGACTGTCCAAGGCATCACCTCCCGGTCCCGTTCCCCCTTGGCCCCCATCCACGTCGCCTGCATTGGCCCTGCCCCTTTCTCCCGGCTGATCCGGAAGCGTCAAGGAATGCTCTTCGCAGCATCCCTCACCGCGATAGACGATGAGATCAGGAGGAGGAAGGATGACCCCATGGCCTCTGTCCTCCAGGAGTACCACGGTGAGTATGCGGCCCTGTTCACGAAGTCCGCTGCCTCCGTCCTGCCCCTATCCCGTTCCCGATATGACCTGCCCATCAATCTACAAGATGGTAAGGAACCCCCCTTTGGCCCCATGTACAATCTGAGCCACCAGGAACTACAGGCTCTCCGAGAGTACATCTCAGAGAACTTGTCCAAAGGCTTCATCCGTGCATCCGAGTCCCCTGCTGGTGCCCCCATCCTCTTTGTAAAAAAGGCCGATGGCTCTCTCCGTCTCTGCGTTGACTACCGAAAACTCAACGAGATGACAATCAAGAACCGACACCCACTGCCCCTGTTTCCGGGAACTCTCGTCCAGGTCGCTAAAGCCAAGTACTACACGAAGCTGGACCTCCGCGAAGGGTACCACCAGATCCGCATCAAGGAAGGGGACGAGTGGAAGACCGCATTCCGGACCCGGCAAGGCCTCTACGAGTACCTCGTGATGCCCTTTGGTCTCACTAATGCTCCGGCCGCCTTCCAACACTGAGTAAATGACCTCCTCCGCCCCCACCTAGACGAGTTCGTGACATCCTACCTGGACGACATCTTGATATACTCCGAGTCCCTGGAAGAACACCGTGTCCACGTCCGGAAAATCCTGAATATTCTGAAGGCCAACGACGTCCACTTGAAACCTGAGAAGTGTGAGTTCCATGTCCAAGAGGTCAAATACTTGGGCATGATCCTATCCTTCGACGGCCTGAAGATGGACCCGACCAAGGTTTCCGCAGTTCGAGAGTGGGAAACCCCCAAGAACCTCAAAGATGTCCAGTGCTTTTTGGGGTTCGCAAATTTCTACCGACGGTTTATTTTGGGATACTCAAAGGTTGTCTCCCCCCTCACCCACCTGACCAAGAAGAATGTGAAGTTCGTTTGGAGCCCTCAAGCAGATCAAGCTGCCCGACACCTCAAGGACGCCTTCACTGCCCCTATCCTCCGCCACTTCGACCCCGACCAAAAGATCATCGTGGAAACTGATGCATCGGATTACATCTCCGGCGCCATCTTGTCCCAATGCGACCCCCAGGGCATCCTGCACCCCGTGGCCTTCTTTTCTAAGAAACACTCCCCTGCGGAATGCAATTATGAGATTTACGACAAAGAACTACTGGCGATCATCCGAACCCTGGAGGAATGGCGGCACTACTTGGAGGGATCCCGATTCCCCGTCACCATCATCACTGACCATCGCAACCTTGAGTACTTCATGACAAAGAAGACCCTCAACCGTCGCCAAGCCCGCTGGTCCGAATTCCTGTCCCGCTTCGACTATGTCCTCCACTATCGCCCGGGAAAACAAGTTGGAAAACCGGACGCCCTGACCAGGAGATCAGGAGATCTCCCTAAGGAAGGGGATGAAAGACTCCTGCATCAGTTTCAAGTCATGATCAAGGCAAAAAATTTGGTCTCTGGAAATAAGCGAGGTTTGTTATCGGGTACTTTATCAAATGAACCCGCTGAAGGATCGTCACCCGTGATTAAATTGTTCGCTCAGGCTTACCAAGCAGACAGTTTCCCCGCTGAAGTCCTAACCATGCTCCGTAACGGCACCAAGCACTCCCGGAAAATCTCCCTGGCCGAATGTTCCGAGTCGCCTGAGGGCCTCCTCCTGTACCGCCGCCTGGTTTACGTCCCCGAATCCCCTGAACTCAAACTGTTCCTGCTACAGGAGCACCACGACAAGCCCTCAGCCGGTCATCCTGAAAGAGCCAAGACCTTGGAACTCCTATCCCGCATGTACTACTGGCCAACCATGAGAAGGTATGTTGACCAATACGTCCTGAACTGCAACGTGTGCCGCCAGAGCAAGGCGCTCCGGAACGGACCTCAAGGAGTACTCCGACCCCTCCCGATCCCCGCTGGCCCCTGGACCGACATCTCGATGGACTTCGTCACCGGCCTCCCCGAGTCACATGGATACAACACCATCTTGGTCGTAGTGGACCGCCTAACCAAGATGAGACACCTGATCCCCACGACCGAGGACGTTGACTCCCGTACCCTGGCCAACCTGTTCGTGGAATATGTCTGGAAACTCCATAGCCTCCCGGAAACCATCGTCTCGGATCGCGGCACCCAGTTCACCTCGGACTTCTGGAAATCCCTCTGCTCCCGCTTGGAAATTTTTTTTTTTTTTTTTAATTCATATCTATTCATGTTTCTAGGTACAGAAAGTTCGCATGCAGTATAAACTATGGCGTAAAGAGACCTATCCCCAACGAAAATCTAACGCGCGTCCCCTAAAATCAAGCAAAGTAAAAGCACAAAAGGAAAATTGTACAAGAAATGATTAAGCGAACAAAGGAAATAGTTGAAAGAGGGCCGCAGGCCCGAATGCCGGCAGTGGGGCTTTTCATCGTATGTGAGGGGAGGTGAGGAGCCTTTATGGGGCTCCAGTCGCAGTGGTGGAGACAGAGCTCAGGGAGGATGATTCTGCTGAGCCTGTTTGGAGGGGGGAAATGGCTTCTCTTCTTGGGAAGTTGATCTTGGGAGAGGTGATGGTGATGCTGAGGGCCCATGTGAGGGTGTAGTCGTGCCATACTTCTTCCAGGGACGAGACCTGGTTTAGCAGTGGGTGGCGGTTTACGGCAAGTGAGCACTGTTGAGGTGTTTCGCCTTCCTTTCCGTGATTTTTGGCAGGTGGAAGAGAGGTGTTGATCCATGATTTTATGCTGAGGTAGTTTTGTTGGCCCTCATCTGGTCGATTCGGGTTGCAACAAATTTGTGGAGGTTTGTGAAGTGAAGGCGCTTATGTGAGGGTGTTTGTAGTAGTCTGGAGGTGGGTATGACGCTTGCCAGTTTAGAGGCGTTGTTTTGCTGCCATTGCCATTTTCTGGGGGACCCCTTCTTCAACGAGGGGCGGATGAGTGAGTATAGGAGCTCGATAGGGAGGTGGGAGACCTCCTTACCGCATTGGAGTTCCATTTTTGGGTGGGTTGGGTTTTCCCTTTAGGAGGCGGTGTGGGAGTAGACTCTTTCTGTGGTGATAGTTGGGAAGGAGGGGTTGGTTCTTCCGGTTATCGGGTTGTTGAGGGGAGGTTTGGAGGATACGTATCCCTGTTTGCATCTCAGGAAATTGCAGTAGAGGTCGAGAGGGGGGGCGTTAGCTTCCGCCCAGAGGACTCGTTTGTTTGTGGCTCTGAAGCATCCGGTGGCCCAGCGGAGGACTGAGTTCCAGAAGGTGTTCATGCTCTTAAGGGAAGTTTTGGGGGTGAGGGTGGAAGCCCCGTATGTGAGCATTGGGCGTATAGCGAGGAGGGCGATCCTCATGCAGTTGGCTGAGGACAGGCCTTTGCCGGCTGATGAGAAGCGGGTGATGATGCCGAAGGCAGACCTCGCTGCTGCGAGTCTTCTTTGGAAGTGTTTGTCGGGGTTGAAGTTTGGGGAGAGCCAGAAACCTATCCAGCGTACTAGGTTGCTAGGGTTGAAAGTTTGGCAGTCTAGACGAATGGGGGAGGAGCAGGGGGAGCTGGTGTCCCTGGGGGAGCGCCAGTGCATGAGTTCGGTTTTATCTACCGAGAAGTGTACGTTAAGGGGGGTGGCCAGGGCCGTGATTTTCCGGTGGTGTTCTTCCAGGGTTGTGATGTTTTGGGAGTAGGAGGGTGATGCGACGGTGATTGCGAAGTCGTCGACGTATGATATTGTGATACCCGGATGGGGGTCGTGTTTGTGTAGAAAGTTAACGTAGATGATGAAGAGAAGTGGGGAGATGGGGGACGCCTACTTGGACTGCGGTGGGGGTTTTGGGGGATCCTTTGAAAAGGAGGGTGATGTACCTATCAGATAGGAATGAGCAGACCCAGTTCGTTAGGTATTTTGGGACGTGTTTTTGCGCGAGGATTGGCGCTAGGGATTGTTTTAGGACGTGGTCGAAGCTGCCTTTAACATCCAGGAACATGGTGGAGCATTTGAGTTTTGCAAGTTGCATTGCTCGTATTTCGTGGTGGAGGGTGGTGGCTGCGTCAGCAGTGGAGAGGCCAGCGACAGAGCCGCATTGGAGGGGGTCTATGAGGCCGTTGGCTTTGGCGATTTTCGCTAGTCGGAGGGTTATGATTTTTTCCAGGATCTTGGAGAAGGTCTGGAGGAGGACGATGACTCTGTATGCTGATGGGGCGGAGTAGTCGGGTTTGTTTGGTTTGGCTAGTATCACTCCGTTGGCTTTCTTGAGGGAAAGGGGGTGGTAGCCGAGGGAGATCAGCGGGTTGAGGAGGGAGGGGATGATGGATGGGTTGCACCTGTGGACCCCTTTCCATGTTGAGTAGGGGATGGTGTCAGGCCCGGGGCTGGAGAGGTTAGAGGTGGGGGAGAGGGCCTGTTGGACTTCTTCAGGGGTGATGGGGGGGACGTCTTTGAATTGGATAGGAGGGGGGGAGGGTTCTTCCGACCTGGGGGGGAAGAAAGCTTTGATGAGGTTGTCGTTGAGGAGGGAAGGGGTGGGGGAGTTGGGTAGGGAAGGGATTCTGTCTTCTGATTTAGTGGCCATTTTCTTGATTCTCCAGACGTCGCCGGGCTTAGCGTTTGATACGAAGGAGTTCCAGTGGTCTTGCTTTGCTTGTTTGATTGCGTTGAAGTAGGCGTTTTTCGCGGCTTTGGCTTCGAAGGGGGGGGCTCTGCCTTTCCTGAGGTCTCTATGGACTGAGTGGAAGATGGTGCGCAGTTGGGACAGGTTTGGGTTCCACCATGGTTTAGACCATTTGGTGATGGTTTTGGGTGGGGTGTGTGTCTTGAGGAGTTTTGTGAGAGTTTCTAATGATTCCTCGAACCAGTCCTCTACCATTACTGGGAGGGGGCAGGTTGGGATGGTGAAGTTGCGGAGGTCTTTCTCAAGGGATAGCCAGTTTGTGAGCTTCCAGTTGGGGAGGGTGGTTGGGAACAGGTCTGATGATGGGAGGTATAGGGTCATGGCCAGGGCTCTGTGGTCGGAGCCGGTGGCGTTGGAGAGGGGGAGCCATTTCCGGACTAGGGGTGTGGCTCTGTGGTTGGTGAACGCTAGGTCGATGACACTTGACCTTTTGTTTTGATTGGGGGAGAGCCTGGTGTAGATTCCAGGGGTGTTGACCAGGGAGAAGCCGGCGTTGGTTGCGGTATCGAAGTATTGTTGCGAGAGGCGGAGTTCGCCGTTGGAGAAGGATCTGGTGGGGTCGGCTGAGGGGGAGTGGATGTTGAAGTCTCCTAACACGATTGCGGGGTTTTCGATTCGCTTGAAGACTAAGGGGGGGTTGAGGGATCGTGTGGTGTTGTTGATTTGCCTGTTATAGACAGAAGAGACTGAGACTGTAGTGTGGGTGTTTGGGCCCGAGTTGCAGAAGATGTTGGCTGTGACGAAGTCCCCGCGGTGCGAGGGGATGGTGGTAAAGGAGTTTTTGTCGAGTAGGTTCGTTGAGATGTAAAGGCACGCGGAGATTTTGTCGTCAGGGGAGGTGGGGGTAGGTGCAATGAGGGTGAAGGAGGGGACATGGGGGGGCATGCCTTTGTGGAGGTGGGGTTCCTGGATGGCGATGATGTGGGTTTTTTGTACCATTGGGATTGAAAAGAGTGAGAGGAGGACAATGTTGCTGTTTGCGCAATTGTGCTGAATGATGCGGAGGAAATGTTTTTCAGTAAGTTGTGACGACATGATTAGATGGAGGTGGTGTTGGGTTGTGAGGCGTCATCGGGAGCGGTGTCCATCTCACCCGCTGGAGGGGTGGCGGCTTCGGAGGTTCTTGGTTCTCTTGGTAGTGATTTTTAATGTCGAAGGTGTGTGGCCGCCGTTGCAGTTTGAGCATTTGAGGATGGAGGCCCGCAGAGCGGATGGGGCTGAGTGGCCTTTACAGGTTGGGGTCCAGCGATGCTCGCTTCAGATGGCTTTTGGCGCAGATGGGACAGGTGGGGAGGGGTTGCTTGCAACCCTGGGTGGCGTGGCCGAATTTGCAGCATTTCTTGCATTGGGTGGAGGGGGAGGCTGACCACATGACTACACATCGGCGGGACTTAGAGTAGAGGCGGACAGAGTCTCCTAGTTTGGAGGCTTCGTCTGCGGAGATGGTGACTACGATTGAGGAGGTGGGTTTGGAATTTCTGGTTACGTCGTCCTTGTTGAGGAACCTGGTGGCGATGGGGGTTGTGCCTGTGGCGAGGTTGAAGATCTCTGGGAAGCTGTTATCAAGTTTTCCCTATTTTCGAAATCGTAGAGTGGTACCCCGTGGATGGCGACATCGACGTTGTTAGGTGCTGGTCGGAAGAGGTGGATTGGGTTGTCGGGTGTGTTGATCTTGTTGTTTACCAGGGCAGTCATTGCTTCGAACCAAGGGGTGTAGATGCTGACGTGGACTGTTGGGGCTGGGAGGACCGTGACGGTGCCTTTGGGGCTGATGGAGACAGAGAGGGAGGTGGCGGGTGCCACGAGGGATTCTTTGGCGAGGAACCGGCCTAGTTCGACGGAGAGGTCCGCTGCAACGCGTTCTGATGCCTCGATGGGGGCGGGGCGGGTTCTGCTTGCGAAGAATCTTCTTTGGGTAGCTGGGATTGGCTTGAGGGTGTTCGATGGGGGGGGAGGGGGGGTTGAGGAGGAGGGTCTCTTTTTGTTTCTGACCTCCTTCCATTGGTTGGAGTTTTCACTTGCGGTTTGGGCGTAGGACTTGGGCTTTTGGAAGGCCAGCCCTTCTCTGATGCGGTGACGGGCGTCATCACCCACTGAACCGCTCAACTTTGCTAGTGCTGCGATGTGGGGGTCGATGGGGGGGGTTTGGGGGGTGTTCTTGTTCTTGTTGGCGGGGGGAGGAGGGTTGGGTGGCCTGTAGAGGTTCTCAGCCCGCTCTATTCTGTTGTTGGTGGTGGCGGCGGCAGACTTCAGGTCTTTGATGCCGTCTTCAATGATGTTGAGGCGCTCATTGTGCTCCTCTGCAGTTCCGGCGAGGATGGCAAGGTTGCGGTTGATGTTGATGAGGAGGAGGAGGGAGAGTCTTGCGTCGTCTTGACTGCCTTCGTGATTGAAGATGCTCTCGGCGAGGTTGGCGATGGGTAGGGAGTCATCACGTCTTCCATTTGCGAAGTCGCTGTCGAGGTGGCCGACACCAAGGCTATCCCAGGCTCTGGTGAGGAAATTGGGGGGGGGAGGCATTCTGACAGGGGTGGTGGTGATAGATGAGGCTTTTGGGGTAAAGACTTTGTGGTGTGTGTAACCTGGTTGCAACGCAGTTTCTGGAGGTTTATTTCAAAAATCGAATATTTAGCGGACGAGAGGGATGCTCCCGCTTGGAAATTGCCCCCAGGTTCTCAACGGCATTCCACCCCCAGACTGACGGCCAGACGGAAAGGTTCAACGCTGTCATAGAAGTATTCTCCATTTACGTTATACCAGCAGGACGACTGGAGCGTTCCTCCCTCGCCGGGTTCGCCGCCAACAACCACGCCTCGAGACCACTCCATGTCCCCGTTCCAGGCAAACTATAGTAGGCATCCCGCATGACCTTTGGCCCTTGACATATGGCAAGACCACCAGCGCGAAGATCAGGCCAATGGCCTGGCCCGCGACATGTCCCCAGGTCGTTGAGTTCCTCCGAGACGAGCCGCCTCCCCGTGAAGAGTCATATACGCGCCGGCGACGCCACTGACCCCAGCCCTCGACACGATAAGGCGGCTATCCACAAACCTCGGCACTGCTGCCCTCCAAGAAACCTGACTGAAACAACGCCCTTATCCCATCAAGCTGTCGTCAGCCCATATGCCACGTAGCCTCCCCTGCCGGCCACCATGAAGGTCCCACCTGTCTTCTATGTCTCGCCTGTCTTTGGCCTCCCAGAACCCAGTCCCGGTCAACACCAGCCTCCCACCACCTGTCGAGGTCGAGCGAACAAGAATGGGAAGTCGGTTTGTCTTAGATTCCCGCCGCCGCCATGGCCAACTCCAGATTGGTTCAATATGACGCTGACTCTACTGGCAAGAACCCCAGGCCGACCTCAACACTTCAACTGGTTCGACAGTTCCACGAGAGGTATCCCAGAAACCGTTTCAAGAGGAGCCAGCCTTAGAGAGGACCTAATCTCTAACGCGTCGTGTCTTGGTTTGGATTATGCGGAGGAAGGGTATCGCTGGGTTCTCAAGATTGTCTTTCTAAGGTTATCACTTCTCCTTTGGGTTTTCTTCGGGTTCTCGCAGAATCTAACGCTTTCTTGTAATTTTCTCGACGCATTCTGAGTTTCCGTCGCGTGGATTATTAATCATGTCTCAGCGTCTCGGCGCCACTTGTATATATACTCTACCTTCCTTTGTCTTCCTTTCCTTTCTTCCTCACGCAATCTTCCCGTTGTATTGCGTGCTTCTTCGTTTAGGCTTTCTATTTCTCTACGTTATTTCTTCAAAGGTCTTGGGATAAAATATATTACGTTAAACCTTTCAAACATCGTTCGCTTCGCGTAACGTGTCCGAGTTCCCGAAATCTTCCCGATCGATATCAAGCCCGATCCTCCCAGAACCTTCCCGTCGGTTATAGTCCGACTCTCCTGAATACCTTCCATTGTGTTGTGCCTCTTGGTTTGGTTTATGACAGTCGCACGAGTCCTCTACTGGTACCTACGTGTTCACTACTTCGTACGCGAGATAATCTACCTCATCGCTCCCGAGCTCTGAAGGTTTACCCGGCCTTCCTAGTACCCTTCTGTCCCCTCCGGTTCAGTGCGTAACAGGAAGATGCACGAAGGATCTTCGAGGAAGACGTGGCCCGACTAGACTCTGACCTAGAAGAGGCCAGAGAGGAGCTGACCACTACCAAGACAGCTCTCACCAGGGCGCTAGAAGATCTCGCAGCAGCTCGGATCCCCACTCCTCAGGAACCTCCAATCCCCCCTCCAGAAAACCACCGCCGCCAAAACCGGTTCCTCACCGGTCGCAACCGTGCAAACACCCCCCATGCAACCTCAACCAAATCCGAAAAACTTCCGGACCCAGAAAAGTTCAAAGGCGGCAGGCGAGCCCTTCCCCTCTTCCAGCACCAACTCCGTCTCAAGCTAGTCGGCAATGGAGACCGCTTCCCAGATCTACAAGACCAACTCATCTACGCCATTTCTCGACTAGAAGGCCCAGCGGCGGACCAATTCCTCCCCTACCTCACCCACACCGGTGTCAACCTCCCATCCATGGAGAGGTTCTTTGAAATATTGGAAACAGCATTTGGAGACCCAGACCGTGTGGGCACAGCCCGTCGCAACTTGGGGAGAATCCAACAAGGCAAGCGTCCCTTCTCAGAATACTTCGCTGAGTTCCAGAGATACGCAGCGGAAGCAGGCTACAACGAAGCTGGGAACATCGAGGCCTTGGAAACTGGACTCAATGAGGAACTCAACAGGGCCATGGTCCATGAAGTAACCTCAGAAACTGTCGAAGAATTTGCCCGGGTGCTCCAACTCCTGGACAGTAAAACACAAAAAGTCAATGCCCGCTACCGGGCCCCCGCCACAACCTCCCGCTTTACCCCCCGTTACTCCACCTCCGCGGGACCCACCAACCGAACCTTTGCCCCTGGGGCCCCAACACCCCGTACTCCAGCTCCTGCGGCACCACGGGCTCCCCCCCCTCCAGCGGGACACCCCTCACAAAGACCAGGAGGTGTCGCACCCATGGACCTCTCTGCCGGCCGCAGACACCCAGACCCCCGCGAACGAGATGCCCGCCGAGCCGAGGGCCGGTGTTACTATTGTGGTAGGGTTGGACACTTAGTAAAGATCGCCCCAAGCACCCCCCCGGAATCCTGCTCCCAGGATGAGAGGAGCATTGATTAGGACTAGGAATACGGAGCAGGAAGACTCCAGGGTGGAAGAAGAGACCTCCGGCGATGAGGCGTTAAAAGATTTATCCCTGGCTTGAGTGGTTCAGCCCAAGGATGTTTTAAGGATTTTTCTAAACTTTCTGTTTCTGCGTTTTCAGTTTTGGAGAAGGATATGGATGGGAATCAATTAGTCGTAACGTGTTCAATTTCTCAAAATAAAGATTCTTTTATCCCATCATATGCCCTCATTGATACTGGAGCGTCCGGTTACGGATTCATAGATAAATCCTTCGTATGCCACCACCAATTAATTACCACCCCCCTCAAATTACCCCGACAAATCGACGTTATCGATGGTAGACCCATAGAATCAGGAAAGGTCACAGACACCATCACACTAAGCTTGGATATTCATGGACACCAAGAACAACTCCCCCTTTTTGTAACTTAACCTGGCATTATCCTATCGTAATTAATACCTTTGGATGCGAAGGCACCAAGTCACCATTCGACCAGGCACCAACGAGCTATGCTTCGACTCTATTTGCCTAAAACACTGCTGCCCGAGAAAACCTGTTACAGTTAGAGGAATCTCCATAGAACCCCCCACCAAACCAATCACCCACATTTCAACTGTTAGCTTTAAAACATTGATCAAAGAAAAACAACGCAGGGGAATTCAACTCTACTCTACCACTCTGAAGGCATTGGACAACATCCTAGCAACAACAAAGGGCAACCCTCGACCTAGTACCACTCGATCACCAACAATTCCTACACCTACTCAACAAGAACAACGGCCGGCACTTCCCTCACCGAACGAATTACGACCTTCCTATCAACCTACAAGAAGGCGAAACAACACCATTCGGCCCCATGTATGGGATGACTAGGGAGGAACTTCAAGCCCTACGAGACTATCTGGCAATACTCGCTAAAGGAAGGATCCGCCACAGCCTCCCCAGCCGCCCCCAAGATTTTTGTCAAAAAGGCCGATGGATCATTACGCCTGTGTGGATTATCGAAGGCTAAATAAGGTAACAATCAAAAACAGGCACCCCTTACCACTGACCCCAGAAACCTTCGCGGGTATGTCATCGGCCAAGTATTTCACCAAACTGGACCTACGCGATGGATACCACCAACTCAGGATCAAAGAGGGAGACGAATGGAAAACAGCCTTTCGGACACGATATGGTCACTTTGAATATTTAGTCATGCCGTTTGGATTGACCAACGCACCCGGAGCCTTCCAACATTGGGTCAACGATATGCTAAGACCTTACCTAGACCACTTCGCAACAGCATACCTGGACGACATACTAATTTACTCCAACACCCTGGAAGAACATAAGGAACATGTCAACAAGGTATTACAAATCCTGAGCGATAATCAGGTACACCTCAAGCCGGAGAAATGCGAATGGCATGTCCACGAAACAAAATACCTAGGATTTGTCCTAACCCCTGAAGGTACCAAGATGGACGACGAGAAAGTTGCCACAATACGGAATTGGGGGACCCCAGGTTGCTTAAAGGACGTACAGGAATTCTTAGGCTTCGCAAATTTCTACAGACGCTTCATTCTAGGGTATTCAAGAGTGGTCTCCCCCCTGACAGCATTGACAAAAAAGAACGTTAGATGGGTATGGTCAGACAAGGCCGAAGCAACGTTCCAAAAACTCAAGAAGGCATTCACAACAGCACCCATACTACGGCACTGGGACCCGGACAGACCAGCGATAGTAGAAACGGACGCTTCAGACTACGTATCGGGGGCCATCTTATCACAGCAGGACGACGAAGGAATACTACACCCCATCGCCTACTTTTCCAAGAAACACTCACCAGCTGAGTGTAATTATGAAATATACGATAAGGAACTACTGGCGATCATTCGAGCCTTTGAAGAATGGAGATACTTCCTGGAGTCGGCACAATACCCGATCAAGGTACTAACGGACCACCGCAACCTGGAATACTTCATGACAACCAAGATGCTCAACCGACGACAAGCACGTTGGTCGGAATTCTTATCCCGATTTGATTTTGTAATCCAGTACCGACCAGGAAAACAAGGGGGCAAGCCAGATGCACTTACCAGAAGGTCAGGTGACCTACCAAAGGAGGGGGATGAACGCCTAGCACACCAAAGTCAAACGATCTTGAAGAAGAAAAATTTGGATTTTAAGCTAAGTTTGTTAGCGGGTTCTTTATCAAATGAACTCGCTGAAGGAATGCCCACCGTGAAGGAATTAATAACCAAAGCTTACCAAATTGATAGCACGCCATCCAAGATCCTTGAGATGCTCAGAAACGGGACTAAACAGACAAAGCTAATCTCCCTCGCTGAATGCGCCGAAAACGATGAAGGGTTACTTCTATACCGTCGGAAAGTATACGTCCCCGAATATGAAGAACTCCATCTACAACTGCTTCAAGAACACCACGACAAACCATCGGCAGGACATCCTGGTAGAGCGAAAACCCTCGAACTGCTCAGTCGCGAGTATTACTGACCCAACATGTGCAGGTACACAGATCGTTACATCATGAATTGCCACGTCTGCCGAAGAAGCAAGGCAAATCGAAGCTCACCCCAAGGAGTGCTCCGACCACTACAAGTCCCCAAGGCACCATGGACAGACATCTCAATGGACTTTGTCACAGGGCTACCAATGAGCAATGGGTATAATGCAATCCTCGTCGTTGTTGATCGCCTAACAAAAATGAGACACTTCATCCCCACCACAGAAGAAGCCAATGCTAGGGATGTCACTCGGATGTACATTGAAAACATCTGGAAGCTACATGGGTTACCCACAACGATAGTTTCAGACCGCGGCACACAGTTCACGTCAGACTTTTGGAAGGCATTATGCGAACAACTGGAAATATCCCCACGATACTCCACAGCCTTTCACCCTCAAACAGATGGGCAAACGGAAAGGATCAACGCCATCATAGAACAATACCTCCGCCACGCGACTACCAACAGGATAATTGGACAGAAGACCTACCCTACCGAATTCGCAACGAATAACCACGTCTCCGAATCAACCAATATGTCACCATTTCAAGCGAACTATGGACTGAACCCCCGAATGAATTTCGGCCTCCTACGGCATGGAGTTACCACCAACGAAAACCAAGCCAACTCTCTAGCAAGAGATATGTCGCAAGTCTTTGATTTCTTGAAAGCAGAAATGTTCCAAGCCCAGAGGATTCAGGAGGAATCGGCCAATGCCCACAGGATCCCGGCACCACGCTACATGATTGGAGACAAAGTATGGCTATCGACAAGGAACCTATTGACTAAGAGACCGTCAAAGAAGCTGGATTGGAAGCAAATTGGCCCCTACACCATATCGCGAGTAGTCAGTCCCTATGCCTATGAACTCAACCTCCCCGCCTCAATGAAAGTACACCCAGTCTTTCACGTCTCACTACTATCACCAGCAGCCGAAGACCCGGTGCTCGGTCAGAGTCAACCACCCCCACCCCCAGTTGAGATCGAAGGAGAACAAGAATGGGAAGTAGATACAGTTTTGGATTCCCGCCGACGCCGTGAAAAACTGGAATACGGAGACGACACACCGGATACGACGAACCATCCTGAGCCGCCAGAAGACCTGAAAGACTTCTCAACTCGTGAAAGACTTCCACGATAGGTACCCACGAAAACCTAAGCCTATCAGGAGCTAGGCCTCAGAGGGGGACCTAAGTATATATCACGGCGTAGCACAAGGACACATGCAAGCGTGAAGCAAAAGGGTTTAGTGGGTTTCTATTTGTTTGTAAAGTTCTATGGGTTTCCGTTCGGTTCGGAGTTACAGGGATTAATGAGTCACTCGCTTTGTAACGCATCTCTTATGTTCTTCTATCAGGTTCTATGGATGAGTAAGGAAGTGCTGGGATATATATAGAGGCCTCGCCTCCCACCAGATTAGTTTCTTCCTTTCCTTTTCTCTTCACGCAACCTTCTTTGTCATTTAGCAATACTACTGTTTCTGTACTTTCTAAGATTTCCACGAACTCCGAACTACTTGCACCCCGTGAACCTGCCCCATAGTCCTCGAATACCAAAGGTATCGAACCCGTCCCTCGGTTCGCACTCCGTGAACTACCCTAGCCTTTGGTCAGCAGACTTGGCCGCCTAACACTTCATGGATACTACGAAAGCCTCAGATCCATCCGCGATACCCATGAGTAACTAGTCCCCTGACCGTTGCAGTATGGCTCATATATCCTGAGTACCAAGTTACGCCTTTAAACGCCTACAGATACCAAGATCAATTTTTCAAAAGTTCGACAATTATCAAATACACAATATACGATGTGACGGAGGAGACACTATTTTTAGAAAACGATCAATTTGGAATGATTGGGCATGGATTAAGGTGGCCACAACGGAACCCCTGAGCCTTTTCAAGACGCCTACCGGGGCTCAGACGAGCAGATTCAAGCTACGCGACAAGATATCGACGAAAAACATATCAACTTTGTCTTGCAGAGCTACTGGACGCCAGTGATAGGGTCTACCAGACGGTCAAGACGGCCTTTTTTAGAGTCATGGCGCTTCAAGAAAGGTTTTGTAGTTAATATTAGCAACAGACGAATTACCATTTGTTTGAACTGGGACAAGGTCAATGGCTTGTAAACACAAGGATAGATTTGAGAACATGGAGCGAGTTCCATATATAGCGACGATAGCTCGAAGAGCCTGGAGAACGGGGAAAGAAGGCTTGTCTTTAGAATGAAAATCTTGAACGTGATGGTAAACGATAACATCAAGTTTGGCGGTCCAAAGAGCTCTCGGAGACTCAAATGAGAGCTCCAAAAGCCTTCGCAAAGATGCAGAGAAATTGGAAGATTCGTAACAGCAGGAGAGTACCGGAAGAGACGTACGTGAGTGGAGCAATAGCTTTAGCGATGGCCTCTAGAGACTTAGTAGAGGGTTCAGGAGGCTCTCAGGAGGATTGTGTGGTTCGGTAGGAGAGATGAAGAGATGTTACGCGCTGAGACAGAAGATGACGGAGGTCTTAAAGCAGAACCCTTCGTAGTCGAACGATGATGTAGATGATCTCAGACTGAAGTAGTGAACACGGCGCATTCCAAGTAGAGGACTCGCTCAAATTGTCATAGACTAATACCAAGAAAGACAACACGACGAACGATCCATGGCTATATAACCGACTAGAGGGTTCTAGGAAGGATCGGACTTGATACCGATCGAGGAGATTTCGGGGACTCGGACACGTTACGCGAAGCGAACGATGTTTAGAAGGTTTAACGTAATATATTCTTAATACTCAAGATCAAAGGGAACAACCCGTAGAGAAATAAAACCTAAACGAAAAGAACCCCAATACAATAGGAAGAGTGCGTGAGGAAGAAAGGAAAGGAAGACAAAAGGAAGGTAGAGCCATATATATACAAGTGACGCCGAGACGCCGAGACATGATTAATAATCCGCGCGACGGAAACTCACGGAAGCACAGTAAGCGAAAATTATGAAGAGAAATGACCGCTACATCGGTAACCTGCAAGCGAAACCCAAAACGATATCCTTCCTCCGCAATCCAACCTGCCGCACAAAACGCCGTTAGAGAGAGAATGGCTCAGCGATAGTCACGGAGACTTACCTGCGCCGTGAGGCTCGTGAGCAGACGGATAGTTAATACATTATCGTGAGAGAAGTGGTTGCTTTAGCGATCGGTTCTCCGGAGACCTAGTCGGCCCGGAGAAAGTCAAGAGTTTGTCGATGACGATTGCAAGTCCTTCCCAGAGTGGACGCCAGCCATTGCTCGTCAGTAATCACGTCACAACTAACTCCTCTCATCTCACACTACCAGCCACCACTAATGTCATGCCTACAGATAGTCCTTTGAACAGGCACCCGGCTGATAGCCACGAGAGTAACAGTGAACCCCTCACACCCAAATCTGTTGTCTGACCCACTTGTTGACTTTTTGTTTGCTTGCTTTGCTTTTGTCTTTCTTGTTTTCTCTTGTTTTGTTTAGGGAACATAAGGGTATGCCTTTTCGAGAAGGGTTTATTTACGCCATAGTTTAGACTGCATTTGATCATTCTGTACCCAGAACCAAGAATTGAAATGGTTAAAAAAAAAAAAAAAAATGGAGTGATTCATTAATCCCTGTGAACACAGAACCAAAGAAACTCATAGAATCCTGATGGCAAATGGAAACCCAACTAAATCCTTTCCCTTCACGCTTGCTTGCGAAGTCGTGCTACGCTATGATAGTGTGTAAACCTCAGAGGAACTTTTTTGTAGGGGAATTAGAGAAAATTCCACCGTTAGACTAGGCTATTTCTCGAGAAATCCACTATCCCCGCCCCGCTAAATCTTAATTCCGGGTGAGAAGAAATGTGTCTCTGCACGAATCCGTGAAGTTTGATTCGCCAATTCGCCCTGGTTCGGACTCATCACATACAAATACGGAGATAGTGGATTATTTGAGAATTAACGGTAGTACAATTATGGGAGTAGATCTCCCAAATTCTGTAGGCCGATCGGCTGCAAACGCCAACCCACCCTCCTTAGCTTCTCTAGCCATTCTACAGCAAAATATTTTTCATCTGGTTACGGGTATTCCTATATCTAATCTCCCCTTATTTCCCACCCAAAAAAAAGGGACCAGAGAGTGGTACCCTTATAAAAAGATTACCCTTATAGACAGTACCCTGATAGAGAGCATTCACTGTATCAGTTGTTTTCGAAAACGCTATGAAATGGGGAGTAGTGTCACTTGGGCTTTGACTCCAATCATAACATACTCATGCGGCCGGTTGAATCCGCTCAATGGCCTGTGGCGAGTGGTTGTTGTCTGGGCGGCTTTAATTCGGCAACGCGGGTATTTGATGTCGTGGGAATCTTGGCATGTAAGGAGCTCGTCTTCAGCCTCACTCATCTAATTACGAATTTGGGAAGCTTGTCTAAGTAGCAAACACCTGTCTAACATCACTGTCCCGGATTGGCATGTGTTGAGGAATTCAAGGCCATCATCATTTTTTACTGTTCTCTACTTACTGTATCCCCTTAGAGTACCTGTGAGGTCAATCATCATCTTCTTGGCACCTCGTGGCCTAGTTGCGCTAGCTTCCTACCCCCAACCACAAAACCATCTCCAACCCTCTCTCAGTGAGGTTTTGGTATTGTGGGCCCACAATAATGCTTTTTCCAAACCCTTTGGTAGTACCTGTGATCGGTGCAGTCTCTCTCTTTACATCCCTCTCTACCGCATTTTACCTCCCAGGTGTTGCTCCTACAGACTACACTGAGGGAAGCACGGTTCCCCTTAACGTCAACCGTCTTACACCAACGCTCTCACAGTCTGACCAGCAGCTTAGGTCCGTCATCTCTTATGACTACTACCACACTGCCTTCAACTTCTGTCGGCCACCAAATGGCCCCAAAAAGGTTTCCGAGTCGCTAGGGTCCATCCTGTTCGGTGACCGTATTCTTGACTCGCCTTTCGACATCAAGATGGCCAAGAATGAAACCTGTAAACCACTTTGTGAGGTCAAGAAGTTTGATCCGCGGAAAGCAAAATTTGTCAACAGACGGATCTGGCAGAATTATAACATTAACTGGTTGATCGACGGACTGCCAGCTGCCACTCTTAACAGGGATGAAGTAGAAAATGTCGAGTTCTATTCTCAAGGTTTCCCGCTGGGTGATATCAAGAACCCCAAATCTGATAACCCTACTGCCGAGTTCAACAATCATTATGATATCTTTATCGACTACCATGAATTGGCCTCACGCTCGACAAAGAAGTATCGGGTTGTAGGTGTTGTTGTTCAGCCCTCTTCCCGGAATTCTAAGCTTCAGGTTGGTGCTGGTGACATCGGCGCAGACTGCTCTGATCTGTCACCTGTGGTTCTATCACAGGACCAAGAAACGGAGGTTTTGTTCACATACTCTGTATACTGGAGGCATTCCCCTACTGCTTGGGCCACAAGATGGGACAAATACTTGCATGTTTTTGATCCCCGTATCCATTGGTTCTCACTCGTCAACTCTGCCATTATCGTCATCTTTCTTACCGGAATGGTAGGAATGGTTCTTCTAAGAGCTTTACGCAAGGACATTGCTCGTTACAACCAATTGGACTTGAATGAGGATGTACAAGACGATTCTGGCTGGAAGTTGGTTCATGGGGATGTTTTCCGTCCCCCAAAGAACCCTATGCTTCTCTCAATATTCTTGGGATCTGGTGCGCAACTGTTCTTTATGACTGGTGCAACTATTGTTTTTGCACTACTCGGGTTTCTGTCGCCATCCAACCGTGGGTCTTTGGGGACAGTAATGATCCTTTTATATACTCTCTTTGGATTTATCGGTGGCTATGTCTCTGCGCGAACTTACAAGGCATTTGGGGGTGAGGCTTGGAAGCGCAATATCATACTCACCCCTGTATTCATCCCCGGGATTGTATTCGGTGCATTTTTCCTCCTTAACTTCTTTCTAATATTCGAAAACTCTTCTGGAGCAGTACCTTTGACTACCATGTTAGTCCTGGTGGGGATTTGGTTCATTCTTAGTGTGCCATTGAGTTTTGGTGGGAGTTGGGTTGGATTCCGAGCGCCTGTGAGTACAACTGCCCCTTCATCCACTCAAATGAAGATAATAGACTGATGGTTTCTCTTTTCTCTTTTTGTTTTATCAGGCTTTTCAGCCTCCTGTTCGTACCAATCAGATTCCCCGCCAGATTCCACAACAGTCCACATACCTCAAGCCAATCCCTAGTATGCTCTTGGTGGGAATTTTGCCCTTCGGAGCCATCTTTGTTGAACTATACTTCATAATGAATTCGATCTGGTTCCATAAGGTTTATTACATGTTCGGATTCTTATTTATTTGCTATGGCATAATGGTTTGTATCATCCGATCTGGAATGCTATTAAGTTCTTGCTAACAATGAAAGTAGATTATTACATGCTCCACTGTCACAATTCTCCTCATATACTTCCTGCTCTGCTCGGAAAACTATCACTGGCAATGGAGATCGTTTTTCACAGCTGGTGCAAGTGCGATCTATATATTCCTCAATGCAATCCTGTATTGGATCTCAAAACTAAGCTTGGGAGGTTTCACAAGCAACGTGCTCTATCTGGGATACAGCGCATTGATTAGCTTCTTATTCTTCATACTTACAGGGTCGATTGGCTTCTTCTCAAGCTGGTTTTTCGTGAGAAAGATTTACGGAAGTATCAAAATTGATTAAGCGAGATTCAAGCGGGGATAGCCGGAAGAACTCTTTTGTAAGGGGATAGCGAGTTGGACTTTATCAGGTATTCTTGTTTTATAATTGCCGTTGGCTTAATGATCTCTTGTACGATTGGCCGGGTTCTTTTGATAATCTTGATTCTGAAAAAATATGCCTATTGATTTTAGCTTCAGCTCAATTTTTATTCTTGTAATTCCTCCCGTTCTTCTGCTTGTTGGTTTGAACATTTTCTATGTAAATTTACTTCCTTTTCGGGACCTTTGGTTTAGTGATAGAGATGCTTGAGTATGGGCTGAATTGATTTGAGTTTGCTTTTTTATTGTTACGTATATAGATCCAAATCCCTTAGCAGATATACTCGCCTCAGGGAAAAAGAACCAGAAAATGCAAGTGGCGAATAGAGGGATTATTTGTATGTAGCGGTGCCGCTCTGTCATACAAACGAACAGTCCACATTTTTTGGTTCTATATCCTAGACGCGAGTACTAGTTTGGGTAGGTCAACAATGAGGTCGTCCTCGTCGCTCCAACTTCCTATGGGAGCACTCGGGTGACAAAAGTTTGGGGAACTATGGTGCGCACACTCATAAAGGTGACACGGTAGGATTTGGAAGTGGAACAATTATGGCTGCAAGCTGAGTTCTGCGCCAATCAGAAGGCCTATTTCTAGCCACTTTGTTGCATTCCTGCCAGAATTCGATTTTTGAGGGGTATAAATGGGTATAATATGGTTCCACTTTGCTCATCCTTCTTCCCCGCTTAACACTCGATTTTTGAAATAAACCTCCAGAAACTGCGTTGCAACCAGGTTACACACACCGAAAAGTCTTTACTTCAAAAGCCTCATCTACCTCCACCACCCC
Organism: Morchella rufobrunnea; assembly: GCA_024713595.1. Classification (NCBI taxonomy): domain Eukaryota; kingdom Fungi; phylum Ascomycota; class Pezizomycetes; order Pezizales; family Morchellaceae; genus Morchella; species Morchella rufobrunnea. The sequence goes on from JAMGYT010000014.1 coordinate 519,918, forward strand.
TGTCAAGATGCCAAGCCCCCCTCATTTTCTCACCAAGGCCTGGGAAAGCCTTGGTAAAGCCTTGGTATTGGCCACATCGATAATGACCTCACCAACGGGAGAGCTGATGACTCCCTCCCCATCTCCGCCCTCGCCAATAACATCTTCAACCATGAGGCCAGTCAGGATGACGCAAGGCTCTCCCTCCTCCTCCTCCTCAACATCAACCGCAACCTCGCCATCCTCGCCGGAACAGCAGAGGAATACAGGGAACGCCTAATCATCATTGAAGCGGGCATCAAAGACTTGAAGTCTGCCGCTGCCGTCACCAACAACAGAATAGAACGGGCAGAGAACCTCCACAGACCGCCTCCCGCCAACAGGAACAAAAACACCCCCAAAACCCCCATCATCGACCCTTCACATTGCAGACTAGCAAAACTGGCCAGGATGACGCCCACATCAAGATCAGAGAGGGTTGGCCTTCCAAAAGCCCAAGTCCTACGCCCAAAACCATGAAAGTGAAAACTCCAACCAATGGAAGGAGGTCAAAAATAAAAAAGACCTCCCCAAAACCCCCTCCCCCATCGAACACCCCCAAGAATACCAGCTGCTCAAAGAAGATTCTTCAACAGAAACCACCCCGCCTCATCGAAGATCAGAGCGAAGTCGCCAGACCTCTCCGCGAGCAGGACGCTTCGCCAAAGAATCCTCGTCGCACCCGCCACCTCCCTCTCAGTCTCCATCAGCCCCAAAGGCACCGGCCACGGTCCTCCCAAATTTCCCCAACCGCCCACGTCGACATCTACACCCCATGGTTTGAAGCAATGACCGCCCTGGTCAACAACAAAATCAACACACCCGAAAACCCAATCCACCTCTTCCGCCCAGCACCAAACAACGTCGACATCGCCATCCACGCGGTACCACTATACGATTTCGACAACAGGGAAAAACTTGATAGCAGATTCCTGGAAATCTTCAATCTCGCCACAGGCATCACCCCCATCGCCACCAGGTTCCTCAATAAAGACGACAACACCAGAAACACCAAACCCACCTCCTCAATCGTAGTCACTGTCTCTGCAGACGAAGCCTCCAACCTCGGGAACACCGTCCGCCTCTACTCCAGGCCCCGCCGATGCGTAGTCATGTGGTCAGCCTCCCCCTCTACCCAATGCAAGAAATGCTGCAAATTCGGCCATGTCACCCAAGGATGCAAACAGCTTCTCCCCACCTGCCCCATCTGTGCCAAAAACCACACCAAAGCCGAACACCGCTGCGCAGCCCCAACCTGCAAAGGCTACTCAGTCCCCATCCCCGCCTGCTGCGGGGCCTCCATCCTCAAGTGCACAAACTGCAACGGCGCCCACACCGCCATTTACATCGTGCATTCAAAACGCCGCCCAAGAATAAGACAAGAGTCAGTGAAGTTAACTCCCTCTGCGGGCGAGATGGACACCGCACCCGACAACGCTCCACAATCCACCTCCAACTCCGACTAATCATGTCGTCACAACCCTCTGAAAACCATTTCCTCCGCATCATCCAACACAATTGCGCGAACAGCAACATTGTCCTCCTCTCACTCTTCTTGATACCAATGGTACAAAAAACACACATCATCGCCATACAAGAACCCCCCCTCCATAAAGGCATACCCCCGCAAGTCCCCTCTTTCACCCTCATTACCCCCACCCCCACCTCCGCGGATGATAAAATATCTGCATGTCTTTACATCTCCACAAACCTCCTCGATAAAAACTCCTTCACCACCGTCCCCTCACACCGCGGGGACATCATAACCGCCAACATCTTCTGCAACTCGGGCCCAAACACCCATACCACAGTATCCATATCATCTGTCTATAACAGACAAATGAACAACACAACACGATCCCTCAACCCCCCCCTAGTCTTCAATCGAACCGAAAACCCTGCGATTGTGTTAGGAGACTTCAACATCCATTCCCCCTCAGCTGATCCCACCAGAGCCTTCTCCAACGGCGAACTCCGCCTCTCACAGCAATACTTTGATGCCGCGACAAACGCCGGCTTCTCCCTAATCAACACCCCTGGAATCTATACCAGGCTCTCCCCCGACCAAAAGAAAAGGTCAAGCGTCATCGACCTGGCCTTCTCCAACCACAGAGCCACTCCCTTAGTCCGGAAATGGCTCCCCCTCTCGAACGCCACCGGCTCCGACCACCGGGCCCTGGCCATGACCCTACACCTCCCATCCTCAGACCTATCCCCAACCACCCTCCCCAACTGGAAGCTCACAAACTGGCTATCCCTTGAGAAAGACCTCCGCAACTGGTCCACCCCAGCCTGCCCCCTCCCAGCAATGATAGACGACTGGTTTGAGAAATCACTAGAAACCCTCGTAAACCTCCTCAAGGTTCACACTCCATCCAAAACCATCACCAAGTGGTCGAAACCCTGGTGGAACCCCAACCTGTCTCAACTCCGTACCATCTTCCACTCAGTCCATAGAGACTTTAGGAAAGGCAGAGCCCCCCCATTTGAAGCCAGAGCCGCGAAGAACACCTACTTCAACGCGATCAAACAAGCAAAACAAGACCACTGGAACTCCTTCGTAGCGAACGCAAAGCCCAGCGACGTTTGGAGGATCAAGAAAATGGCCTCAAAAACAGAAGACAGAATCCCCACCCTTCCCAACTCCCCCACCCCGTCCCTCCTCAACGACAACCTCATCAAAGCCTTCTTCCCCCCCAGGCCAGAAGAGCCCTCCCCCCCTCCTATCCAATTCAAAGACGTCCCCCCCATCACCCCAGAAGAAGTCCAACAAGCCCTCTCCCCCACATCCAACCTCTCCAGCCCCGGGCCCGACACCATTACCTACTCAAGTTGGAAAGGGGTCCACAGATGCAACTCATCCATTATCCCCTCCCTCTTCAACCCGCTGATCTCCCTCGGCTACCACCCCCTTTCCCTCAAGAAAGCCAATGGAGTGATACTCGCCAAACCCAACAAGCCCAACTACTCCTCCCCATCAGCGTACAGAATCATTGTCCTCCTCCAGACCTTCTCCAAGATCCTGGAAAAAATCATCACCTTCCGATTAGCGAAAGTCGCTAAAGCCAACGGTCTCATCGACCCCCTCCAATGCGGCTCCGTCGCAGGTTTGTCCACTGCCGACGCTGCCACCACCCTCCACTACAAAATACGAGCAATGCAGCTTGCTAAACTCAAATGCTCAACCATGTTCCTGGATGTTAAGGGCGGCTTCGACCATGTCCTGAAACAATCCCTGGCACCGATCCTCGCGCAAAAGCACGTCCCAAAATACCTAACAAACTGCGTCTGCTCATTCCTATCTGATAGGTACATCACCCTCCTATTCAAAGGGTCCCCTAAGACTCCAACAGCAGTCCAAGTAGGCGTCCCCCAGGGGTCCCCCATCTCCCCCCTCCTCTTCATCATCTACGTAAACTTCCTCCACAAACACGACCCCCACCCAGGCATCACAATATCATACGTCGACGATTTCGCAATCACCGTCGCGTCACCCTCCTACTCCCAAAACATCACAACCCTGAAAGAACACTACGGAAAAATAACTGCCCTGGCCGCTCCCCTCAACATACATTTCTTAGTCGACAAAACTGAACTCATGCACTGGTGCCCCCCCAGGAACACCAGCCCCCCTTGCACTACACCCATCAGCCTCAATGGCCAATCCTTCAACCCAAGCAACCTAGTTCGGTGGATAGGCTTCTGGCTCTCCCCCAACCTCAACCCTGACAAACATTTCCAAAGAAGACTCGCAGCAGCGAGGTCCGCCTTTGGCATCATCACCCGCTTCTCATCAGCTGGCAAAGGCCTGTCCTCTGCCAACTGTATGAGAATCGCCCTCCTAGCCATACGACCAATACTCACGTACGGGGCATCCATCCTCACCCCCAAAACATCCCTCAAGAGCATGAACACCTTCTGGAACTCAGTCCTCCGCTGGGCCACCGGGTGCTTCAGAGCCACAAATAAGCGAGTCCTCTGGGCGGAAGCCAACGCCCCCCCCCTCGACCTCTACTGCCACTTCCTGAAGCGTAAGCAAGGGATACGCATCCTCCAAGCCTCCCCCCTCAACAACCCAATAACCGGAAGAACCAGCCCCTCGTTCCCGACCATCTCCACAGAAAGAACCTACTTCCACGCCGCCCTCCTAAAAGGCAGACCCAACCCACCCAAAAAATGGAACTCCAACGCGTCCAAAGGAGTCCCCCACCTCCCCATCGAACTCCTTTGCTCACTCATCCGCCCCTTCATCGACGAAGGGGCCCCCCCACAGAAAATGGCAATGGTAGCCAAACAACAACTCCTCGCAAGCTGGCAGGCATCATACCCCCCCCTGACTACTACAAACACCCCCTCACACTCAAACGCCTCCCCTTCACAAACCTCCACAAATTTGTTGCAACCCGAATCGACCAGATGAGGGCCAACAAAAGCTACCTCCGCGCCCAAAGATCATGGATCAACGAGCACCTCACCCCCCTCTGCCAAAAATGCGGAAAAGAAGACGAAACACCCCAACACGCAGTACTCAACTGCGTTGCCACCGCCAAACACCGTCACCCACTGCTAAACCAGGTCCTGTCCCTGGAAGAAGTATGGCATGACTACACCCTCACCTGGGCCCTCAGCATCACTATCACATCCGCCAAAATCAACTTCCCCAGAAAAGAAGTCACATCCCCTCTCCAAACAGGTTCAGCAGAATCATCCTCCCTGAGCTCCGTCTCCACTATCTCGACTGGAGCCCCATAAACGGCCCCACACACCCCTCACATTCGATGAAAAGCCCCACAGATGGCATTCGGGCCTTCGGCCCTCATTTTAGCGATTTCCTTACTGTTTTATTTGTTTGATTTTAGGGGACGCGCGTTAGATTTTCTGCTGGGGATAGGTCTCTTTACGCCATAGTTTATACTGCATGCAAACTTTCTGTACCTAGAAACATGAATAGATATGAATTAAAAAAAAAAAAAAAAAGGTTCCACTTTGCTCAGTCTTGGCACATTTGACATACGAAAATGCGAAATTTCAAACTACTAAAGCTTCACAACAAGGATAGATATTAAAAATCTGGTCAGAGAATTCAAAGTTTATCACTAGTTCTACAGTTTGTGTGACACAATTTTTTTTAACTTTTTTTGTTGAAAAGCCTTAGGGAACCGCCTGTGCTTCATTTTCAGTTACATTTATGAGTGGGTGCACCATACCTATACTATTCCCATTAAACACACATATCTTAAGCAACCTTAGTGAACCACACAATGTTGTTCACAAGATTCGATCTCTAAAAAGGCCCAGAAATGACTTCAAACTCACTACGTCAGGATATGAATCAGTCAATGGTGCCCAAAATTAATATTAGACTTCTATGATAGTAATGTTTTTGCCCACCAATTCTATAAAATTATTGAGATACATCTCGGTTCCTGAAACCAACTTCAAAGCCATATTACACATTATACAAGTTAGATAGAAGTCTCAAATGCTTCTTGAGGGCGACTGTAACATAAATCACTACCTAAGCAAAGGAAATCATAAAGTAGTCCAAAACCTGGAATACAACAATCAAACTACAAAAAGTAAGCAAGACTATCAATGTAAGGGAACAGAATTATAAGATAGTAAAACCGTACTAGCTTAAGTGTAAAACCAAATCTGAACTAGAATCAATTATACTAGTAATTTGTTATATTATTTTTCAATTATTCGTATAAATAAAACTGGTATGGATTGGTTCAACATCAATTTAGTATCCATTTGTTGCCTATTTTAGAGTCAAATTAGGTGTTGAATTGAAAGTGGATTTGATGCTTGATTTAATATATAATTTGATGTGTATCAGTGATTTGGTTCTTAGTTTGAATTTGATACTTGATTTCAATTTAGATTATGTATCAATAACTTGAATTGAATTAAATTTGAGGTCGATTTAGAATAAAATTTGGCCAATAAATTAACGATTGAAAAAGAGGTTTATATAGATATAAGTATAAATGTTACCAAATAGACATCTCTTTTGTCCTTGACCATTTCTTTCTAACTCCATCAAGGGTTCGTGAAGTATTGGGTTACTATAACAGAGCCATACAAGCGGTTAGGAGATAAGATCTCACCGGGCGTGTTGTAGGTTCAGAGCCATTGATAGAATCCAGTAGCTACAGCAATAGGGAAGAACCTGTATGTGAGGACCGCTACCTGCCACAAGTGTACCTACCGTCTGGCTACTAAGGAGGAGATCTGTTCATGAAGGGGCAGACTGACAAGTCCAGGTCCTGTCAGTGAATAGAGTACCGGCTAGGGAAAGGTCTCTAAGTGCCGGACATCTCCATTAACCTTCAGAGCAAAAATAACCATACCACAGATGGCAGTGCCTATACCCGGAAATAATCTACAATGTGTTACAGCTCTGCAGCCACCTAGGTTAAACCACCTGAGTGGAGACTCATTCAATGCAGGCCCGGAACTGTGTGACAACCCAGTTGCAGGTGATCCTTGACCCTGGCTAAGAGTGCTAGCTCTAGGACTGGAAATACCCACTAGTGTTTAGGGAGAAGCGGGGTAGTGGAGGAATTGTTTCCGCTCCAAAGCAGAGTTTTCACCTGAACTTTGGGTTGAGGAGTAGAAGGCAGGAAACCGAGAGATTTGGAGTATAAGTACTCATCTCCATTTCCACCCACTAGTTCTAGTCTTTCTAATCATCAGTTGTAACAAGCGGAAGAAGACCCTTAATATTATTCAAAATCTACCCAGAAGAATCTTTATACTCCAAACCTAATTTCTGTTTCCTACCGGTTCTCTTTCTTCCTACACCCTTGTTTAGTAGAGGCAGAGCCTCATCACAATTACCTATAGACTTTGTTTCAGCTTCAATTAGCTAATATCGGTCTCCATTATTATGGGCCAACACTGTCAAGCTCGATCTATGCCTGTTCCATTACCAAGTCAGCAGTCACAGAACCGAATGGTTGAACTATGAATGTAATGATTGGTCGCTGAGTTTCCCATTTTGATTTTGATACGTCAAGTATTGTTGCAGCACGATTCCTTCCTTATATTTTCTCTCTTCTCTGTGCCTTTCCTTTGAAATGATGTGATGATAAATTGATGCGAAGCTATATTCTTTTTCATAGTTTGCTTGGTTGAAGGAGTCATCAGTATTCTTCTGTATATATAGTTATGGCTGGCTTTCCTTTCTCTCTTTCTGTTTTTCTTCACATCACTTTTTCTCCCTACCTGTTAGCATTTAGTTTGAATGTATTTGTTCTGTTGGTTGTTACCTTCCATCGATATCAAGTTCGACCCTCTAAGCACTAGTGTCCCGAATCTCCAACAGTTAAGAAACCCATCCTCATGTCCTTTATTTCTACAAAACGTATCCCACGTCGCTTTTCCTGTCTAGTTCTAGCTTCTTTCATTAGATCCATTGTGAAACTATTCCTGACTTATTCTTCTTTATTTTCTGCCGGTACCCCTAATAGGGTAGACACTTCCTTTGTACCCTATAGGTCATTTTGACTATTCTAGCAGACAGGATAGGGTGAAGCTAATGATTCTGTTTATACTACTAGAGAGAAAGAGATTTGAAGAGATTATACCAATCAATTCTAATTGAACTTGTTGATAAAACAAAGCAATTTGGAGGAGACATAAACTTAATCTTGATAGGGATACAGATACTGGAGAACAGGTCATATACTGTCGAAAAAAAGTTAAACTGAGACAAATAGATTCTAGTATATCCTGTTGACAAAATATGGTAAACGAACAGGAAGACTATTGAAACAGAGGAGTGGACTTGATATCAATTACTATATAGTATTATTCCTAGTATGTGAGTGAAAGAAAATCAATTAGTGATTAGGTTTCATTACTCATGAACATCAGGAAAAGATCAGGTCTCGTCCTGTGGTGCCCTGGCGCCCAAGACTAACTTTGACGTTACGGGCGAGGCTTCCCGTCCGGGGCCTGGTCGTCCTGACGTCCTGACCGTCCGCCCGCCTGACGCCCTGACCGTCCTGGCCGTCCTGGCCGTCCGCCCATCTGACGTCCTGACCATCTGCCCATTTGACGCCCTGACGCCCTGACGCCCTGCTCGTCTGCCTCTTTGGCATCCTGACGTATTGACGTCTTGATCGCCTGCGCTTCTGGCATCTAATTATCCTGACATTCTGACCACCTGGTAATTTGACGCCGTGTACGCCCGCACAGTCTTCGCTGCCTTGACGCCTTTGTACAGTTCTGACGTCCTGACCATTTGCTCATCTGAAATCCTCCATTGGTATCTGGGACGAGAATGAACGTCTTATTCAGTGGATGCACGACGAGTGATATTTATGATCTACTACAATACATATTGCCCTAGAATTCAGGTGTCCCCCATGTTAAACACACACCCCTATTGTTTGGCCCCCGGGGCGCGCGCCACGTGCCCCGAAATGAAACCAAATGAAAGGCATATTTCTCGACAAACAAACACTGCGTTTAATTCTCGGCGTTGCCTGCTTTCCTGACTGCTCTCGTCCTTCCTACTTGCGCCTTGCTCTTTTCCTGACCCTGTTTGATGTCCTCTCGTCTTCGGTAACTGGCATTACCGAACTTCTGACCTCTTCTGAGACTTTGCCGTTTGGCTCAGACCACTCCCTACTACTGCCCTCGTTCCTAATCACCTCCTCTCCAGCCGACTCTTCGTCCTCATCCTCAGCGTAGTAAGCCTCTCCACCTTCTCGCATCTTTAATCTTTCTCGGATGTCCTCCAGGAAGCTACTCACTCCAGGGTCGACAACGGTTTCTTTTCTTTCGGTCCTTATTGTCCTGACTTTGCTGTCTCTGATATTAACTTGGATATTCCTCGGTGGATACTCGTCAATACTAACCCTGTTGATTCGTCGTCAGGGAAGGACCAATCCCATGTGCTGACCTGCCTTTCAAAGACCGCTGGTCCACATTAGATTGAGATTGAAGAGGACGAGAGTTTCCCATCTTACCCCCGCAAAAGTCCTTATTGAACACCCAGTTTTTCCAATTACTGCCTCCGAGAACATAGGTCCTTAAAGCATGGTAGAGGGCAGTAGTCATTAGGCATATGAACGTCCTGTTTATGTGTTCGCCAAAGTCAGGATGGTTAATCGCCGTGCCACGATTCGTCCGGTAGTAGCAGCGGACTATCAACCGCGGGATTTGAGGGGCACCGAAGTGCCATTGTGCAGGCTTGCCAGATTAGCGGGTGTCAGGAACAAGGGGGAGAAGGGGGGGGGGGTTATCTCATAGTGCCTGGGATCGCAGTTGAATCTGTCGTCCTCCAATAGATACCTGACTCGCTTCCTCGCCCTGTCCATGGAAAGGCTTTCAAGCCCGTAATCTGACCTTATCATATCACCGGCATTGGCTACAAGGTGTGATCGTACTCGTTGATCATAGTAACAGATTTGGTTCCCTATAGCCATGGGTAGTGGGCCGTGAATATCAAGAGATTCCTTTGCTGCGACGGCGTCCCAAGACTTTTTGACCATATCTCCCACTTCCACTGCCGAGGGCAGAGGGTTCTCAAATAGTGTTGCCCTGTTTATATCCCATCCTGCCTTTTCGATCAAAATCCTGTAAGTGATATCAAAACGACCCAAATCCCACTGTCTGTTCTTCTTTATCTGGATGTTACTTGAATCCGTTGTGTTCGACAAGGAGGACGGAGTTGGATTATTTTCGGCTACGGACCCTCCACGATCAAGTTCGGAGGGTGGGCTGCCGGATTCTTGTCCGTCCATATCATGAGGAACGGGGGTTAGCACTGCCATGGTAGAGGGGACCTGAGAGGCCTGAGAGCTGAGGTTCGAACACCGGCCTTGGTTGTTTTCGGGGGGAGGAGGACTGGACAGAGGTGACGATGTCGACAGTCTTTGGGCCGGCAGTTTTGCCTTCTTGGCCAAAGATCGTTCTCCATAAAGGCGTAAATCGATCTGCGGGGCCCTCTGTGAAGGTTCTGGTTCGTACTGACTTTCGTCTTCATTCCTTGTGGCAAGCCTCCGGGACGGTCCTTCGGAGTACTGACTTGCATTATCGTGTCCTGCTCTACGCTCTCCAGGCGATGACCATCTTAGCGACGCTTGTGGGAATGTGCTAGCGACCTCTTGCGATGACTGTGTTGCTTTTGGGGCTACTTTCCTATTCATGTTGGCAGAGCCTCCCATGGTGTGCCGTAACGACCTTGATTTTGGAAACTGAGTGTGTGGATCGTTCGTAGATTCCTTTGTTTTCTCTCGTCTCGGCATTGTCGTTGTCAGTAGTGTGTGTGATGAAGATGAAAGAGGGTGCAGGAGCTGAACAATATATGCGCCACGGAAGTCAGAATGAATGGATGGGTAGGGCAGGCGGAACACGGGGGCATAGCCCAAAGGCAAAGAGGCCATGATATCATTGATACGTATAACGGCACTAGTGCCAGGACTAAAATAACATACATGTAGATATTGCCTATTTCAGCATCAAGACTAGTGAGAAGATAGTTAGAAAGCGATAGAAACCCCAAGCAAGAAAAGTCTCAAGAAACCCAAAAAACCCATAAAGTCTCAAAACGGAAAAGCGCAGGACCAAGCCTAGGAAGCAAGCAGTTAGTCAGGAACCAATGATAATACCCACTCATACCTATATACTTTGAGATAGATAGATAGTAATGAAACTCAAAAAAAAAATGTATCACTGATAATCTAATACCAAACCTAACCAAAATCAAAAAATACCACGATAAAAATAGTAACCAAGAAAAGGCATACAGGTCAGGCCTGACCAGAGATATCGACTATTTCAACGGGGGGGGTTGAAGATCAAAGCACCAACGGCCCCCAGTCAGTTCCAGACATCGGTGAAAGGCTCTTCAACTCGGGCTTACGCTTTGCCTTTGCCTTTGCCTTTGCCATTGCCTCTGCCCTTTCCCTTGCCTCGGCCCTCTTGCGGAGTGGGAGAATCATCGTCACTGACCAAAGGGTCCACAGCTCTTGTTTTGTCAGTCTCGTTCCCGCGGTTAGGACTGTCCCTTTCGGCTCTCCCGCTAAGTGCCCTATCACGCCGAAGTCTTTTTGCCTGAACCGAATAGAGGTCCTTTTCGAAATAGGGGCTAACATGACGCTCGGAGTGACTTGTCCCTTACCGTCACCTTGGTGATATACCACCGCAAGACGCAGGCAGTTTATACCAACAGTAGCAGCAAGCCAGGTCTCAACGTGATCATCATGTTCCAAAAACATCCACTCGCCGGGCCGGGGGGCCCGCTCGTGCGGAATTATGCTTCCTTTTAGTAGATTGAACTGGGTAAATTGTGTTGATGGAATCAGCGCCCCTATGATGTGACGGATATTAGGCAAGTGCTCATCGGCATCATCCGAAGAAAACCTTCTCAAATAGTGCTGCTGCCCGTGAACCATTCCGATTACTTCAGAAAAGTAGGGAGCTGGAAGGCGGCAGAAACTCAGGACCGGCGGCCGATACGGGTGTTCCGGTATCCAAGTAAATCCCTCCCAAAGTTCGCGGGCAGTAAAGGGTCTTAGGTCGGAGGTACGGAAGGTCCGGCCTTCTGTATCACTGCCTCTTACGATCTGCCGGTACTGGTTTGGCATTATTTGGGATATGCAGACAGCGCGGCCCCAAAACTGAGGGTCCCGTTTGGGCCTCTTTCAAGGGCTTTGATCCGTGTCGTTCCCAGAGTTGGTGTCGCTGACCTCACTTTCTTGGTTGTTGAACCTCTGCTTGTCGGTAGGATTTTTGTTCTTGCACAGCTCAGTCATCATACATTTGAAGGCTACCTGCACGATCTTCCCCTGCTTGGTCAAATCTTCCTTAGATTGATCGAGTAGGTTAGCATATTCAGAGATTGGTTCGAATTTGGCCAGATAGTCTAGGGCCAGCTGCCACTTCTCCGGTGACGTCCCACTTTTGCTCTTTATCATGTTTTGGGCGAGAAAGTCCTTCACCTTCCCCCGGATGTTCTGTCATGAATCGTTGGCAATACCGAATATTTCTCGGTACTCGGAAAGACTGAGGTTCTTTTTCTTGAACAGTTCCTGTACCGAAGGGCCTTTAGTCAGGGTACCATACGATATGATTATTACTGGTTAGGGACAACGTACCCTCGATTCTAGAGCTTGCCTGGAGACGGGCAGGACCCATTGGTTTGAACTCGCGGGCGTAGTTTGCTTGCCTTGATTACGACGTTTATTTAGTGACCCCTTCTGGACTAGGGGATTTGCAAGGGTCTTACTTGATGTGCCTCTGGTAGTAGGAGCCATGTTTATCGTTCGGGACTTTGAGGACGGGCTTTAGGGACCAAGGATACCAAGTTTATCAAAACATTGGGAGTCCGGCAAAGATGTGATATTGGCCTCGAGTTCAAGTGGAGCTCTTTGGATCTTTGAGTCTTTGGATCTTTGGAGGAAAGGGCGGATTTGGTGGACTATATAGTGTGAGAGCCAAGCGATTAGCCCAAATCAATTCATCGTGAGGGTGGCTCAAGGGTTCTTTTTGGGGGGCGGGCTAGTTGGAACAAACAAAGCAAGTGAAACAGGGCCTACCAAGAGATTGCCGGATGTGGTAAGGACCTTCAAAGAAAAAGCAAAATTCGTGAGGTTGCCTGTTGCATATAGGCCTAGATCGGCCCAAATAGGGCCCAAACATTTGTTTGGCAAACTTTGCATGAGTGATGATACAGATAGTGTTGCCGAATGATGACGATTTTGCCTAAGGCAGGCAGTGTGATGTTGCCCTTCGGGGGGCTAGGTCCGGGCCAAATTTAGTCCAGACTCGGCCCAATTTGGGTCCCGGACCTTCATTTAGCGAAGCTTTCTGTGGGAGATGATAGGGATATTCACACTATGAGAACGGAGAGTTCGAGAATTGTGTATATTGAAAGAAAGGCATAATTAACTATAAAAATCAAATCTAAAGTATTATGGGAGGTGCTGAGAACCCGTTTGGCTAACATACTACTAGAAAAGGCACCGATTTGGCCCAACGGACCCTTTTCATTACAACAACCACCTCCCCTCCCTCGTGTTTTTCCTCGATTGAGATTTGTCTCGAGTTCCTGGAATGCGTAGATTAGCTTCAACGAGTCCACATATATGCAAATTCACGCCGTTCCACTGAATCGTATGCGGGTAGTCGGGGGCGGTCAAGTAGAAACCCTCTCCAAGTCCGAGTCTGGCCGCCCAGCAAGCTCGTGCCCCGAGAGTCGGCAATGGCAGGCAGCGACCTTCCGGCCGATGATTTCAATCCTGCATCTCTCCTCCCGGCCTGACTGCTTTGTGGCATGGGGAGACAGCTTTTCGAACGGGATCATCCCATCCCCCCGGCGGCAACGCCAAAGGTGTTTCGTGATCCGTCAGTTCGCGTCTCGTGGCTGCAGTCCACGTAACTGAAATTGCATGGGTTAAACGAGCATAAGGGACTATGTACTCGCCTTCATATGAGATCAGTACAGCTGCAAGGTCCTGCTCCTGCTGGCCATGAATCCTGTAAAGTCAGGAATAGTGCAAGAGTGATGTGCTGTGTAAAGATAAAGGAAGGGAATTAGCCCCTCTTTCTACTCCTATGGCAGTTTTGACATCGGGCCCTCTTGGCACCTTGGCACCTTGATATCTCAAGAGGCTTGGCCCACAACTGCTGACCCAGGAATGTCGTCAGAACCTTCAGATCGCCTCCGTGAATACCACCGCAATATAAGGTGGCAGCTTTAACGCCTTTGATGCCCACGCTTCATGTCCACGATATCAACCATGTCGTCGGCTTTCTGCCCATACTGCCCGCGTTTGTACCGTCGGGCCGGTAATCTTGCAAGCCACATCGCCGCCGCGTCTGCAAACGACGAATCCCCACAGGAGGTGGGGGTTGGAATTGAGCAGAGTAGTCAGGTGGGAATCGCGGGCCCAGGTGTGCTTACCACTATACTGGACGACTCGGACGCGGCGAGGACTTCAGACTCCGAAGACGACTATCTGAACGAATCCGATTTCGATGATTCCGATGATGATCTGGACAACCAGGACGAGGGCGAGCGTGACGAAGAGGAAGAATATCTGCCTAATAGTGGGGCGCCTTTGGGACGTACTCCAGGCTATAACGACCATCTCAAGGACAACTGGAATGCTTGGGCGCCGTTCAAGGACGCCGCGGAATGGAGACTGGCAAGGTTTCTTATCAATCACAAGCTAACTTCTACCGCAATCGACGCGTATTTCAACGAGGGGCTACACAAGGCAGGACCACAGCATCGAAGCTTCCAATCAGCGCACACGTTCCAGCGCCAGCTTGCAAAGATGCCCGGGTCCCCGCCGAGCTTCCAGTATGGGACAGTCAGCGAAGGGGACGGCAGGACCACCGAATTCTTCTACAGAAACCCACTCCAAGGTGCAAGATATCCTTTGGCCCAACGGTGCTACGCCCAGGTTATGGTCTACCAGCCGGTGAAACGTTATAACCCTGAAGGCTTCCAGCTTTATACTGAGATGCACACGGCTGAGTGGTGGTGGGGAATGCAAGAAAGACTTCCGTCCGGGGCAACACTGGTTCCCATAATATGCAGTTCGGATGTGACCCACCTGACCAACTTCTCTGGAGACAAGAAATACAGGCCCATATACATGACCATCGGCAACATCTCTGGGAAGGTCAGAGCCAAAACCTCGGACAAGGCCCATCTCTTGCTTGCCTTACTGCCAGTACCACCCAAAATCGTAGGAGATGCGGCATCAAAGCAGAAACTACGAGCCTGGGTGGCCGAAGCCCTGACGACTGTGATAGCAATCATTCTCGAGCCTCTGACCAACTTCAATAGGGATGCAGGTCTTCCGATGGACTGCTCCGACGGCTACCGAAGGCAGTGCTGGCCCGTACTTGCGGCGTGGCTGGCAGACCATATGGAAAACTGCAACCTTCACAATACAAAAACCAATGTATGCCCGAAGTGCGAAGTCCCGTTGGACAGGTTAGGGAAGTATGAGGCGGAGCCGACCAGGAGCTACAGGCGAAACCAGGACGAATAACGGAGGATGTACCATCAGTATGCTACGATAAAGGCTATAGAGCGGCGAGCAGGGACCAGAAGAGAGAATTGAAGATACTGCACAATGGTTCGATGCCGGGCTTGAAACCTCGGTATAGTCCATTTTGGGACCTCTGCCATACATCCAATCATTCCAGCTTCACAAACCGGATATGATTCACGTAGTATATCTAGGCATCCTGAAGCATTTGATGGAATGGCTAGAGGACTTCTTGAAGGATCACGTCGATTGAACGAATTCAACCTCATATGGACGATATGTCCCCATATCCTAGATTTGCGCCCCGACAAAAACCCTATCAAGCCGTCAATCAGTGGCAAGGAAAGGAAATGAGAACTTCCAAAAGATAGTCCTGCTATAACAGAGCCATACCAACGGTCAGGAGACTAGTTCTCACCGGGCCTGTTATAGGCTCAGAGGCATTGATAGAATCCAGGAGATACAGTGATAGGGAAGTACCTGTAGGTGAGGACGCAACCTGCCGCATAAGTGTGCCCACCTTCTGGCTACTAAGGAGGAGATCTATTCATGAAGGGGTAGACTGACGAGTCTGAACCCTGTCAGTGAATAGAGGACCAGCTAGAGAAAGGTCTCTAAGTGCCGGGCATCTCCAATAACCTTCAGAGCAAAAATAAACCCTGCCGCAGGCAGCAGTGGTTATGCCCAGGAATAATCTACAATGAGTTACAGCTCTACAGCAATCAAGGGTAGACCACCGGAGCAGAAACTCCTCTAATGCAGGCCCCGAGCTGTGTGACAACCAGGCTGCAGGTGATCCTTGACCCTGGCTAAGGGTGTATTACTCTAGGACCGGAAACACCCGCTAGCGTTTAAGAGAAGCAGGGTAGCGGAGGGAATTGTCCTCCGGTCCAAAAAAAGAGTTTTCACCGGAACTTGACGTGAGCAGTGGAAGGCAGGAAAGTCGAGAGATTTGGAGTATAAGTACTCATCTCCATTTTCCTCCCACTAGTTCTAATGTTCTCATCATCAGTTGTAACAAAACGCAAGAAGACCCTTAAGATTATTCTAAGTCTACCAAGAAGAATCTTTACTCTCTAAACCTAACTCTTTCTTCTACCGGGACTCTTGCTTCCTACACTCCTGTTTAGTAGAGGCAGAGCCCCGTCACATTATAATCTTAAAGGCTTCAGTTACCTTTAGAGATTATCTTCCTCAACTGGTCTATAAGCCTATGTCAGGAGAGAGGCTCTTTTACTGGTACCTAAGAGCCCATTACTTCGTCAGAGAAGTCATCTACTCTCTAGCTATAGACACCAAACTCTCCAAAGACCAGACATGTCCGCCCTACCTGCCCCAGTGGTGCCTCTCCAGATCGAATGGACACCCCAACCTCTACAGATAGAGGCCTCGGCCCGGACACAATTGGTCAAGAACCCTAGGGCAGCGCTACAAGCCTACATTCCTGGCTGTGAGCCTGCCTGGCAAGACACAGACTCGGTCACCTACCCGGAGTTCTTTAGAGAACTCCAGATCTACCTCCAGCACCGCTTACAGCAAGAGCTGAACAGGGGCTCCCAAGCCCTGATACTCATCCAGGAGCAGCAGCAGGCGGAGGCAGAACTCATGAGGCAAGCTTTGTCCTTCATGAGGGACTGTCAGCTCTCTTCAGGACGAGCTGAAGAGATTTGTGGAGAAGGATGACCTAGACCCGGATGTCATGGAGATTGAGTGGTCCAACCCGGTCATCCTCTATAACGGAGCCATACCAACGGTCAGGAGACTAGTTCTCGCCGGGCCCGTTATAGGCTCAGAGTCATTGATAGAATCCAGTAGTTACAGTGATAGGGAAGTACCTGTAGGTGAGGACCGCTACCTGCCGCAAGTGTACCCACCTTCTGGCTACTAAGGAGGAGATCTATTCATGAAGGGGCAGACTGACGAGTCTGAACCCTGTCAGTGAATAGAGGACCGGCTAGAGAAATGCCTCTAAGTGCTGGGCATCTCCATTAACCTTCGGAGCAAAAGAATAGCCCTGCCGCAGGCGGCAGTGGTTATGCCCGGGAATAATCTACAATGAGTTACAGCTCTGCAGCCAGCGAGAGTAGACCACCGGAGCGGAGACTCCTCTAATGCAGGCCCGGAGCTGTGTGACAGACAGGCTGCAGGTGATCGTTGACCCTGGCTAAGGGTGTATTACTCTAGGACCGGAAACACCCGCTAGCGCTTAGAGAGAAGCGGGGTAGCGGAGGAATTGTCCTCCGGTCCAAAAAAGAGTTTTCACCAGGACTTGGCTTGAGCAGTGGAAGGCAGGAAAGTCGAGAGATTTGGAGTATAAGTACTCATCTCTATTTTCGCCCACTAGTTCTAGTTTTCCTCATTATCAGTTGTAACAAACGGAAGAAGACCCTTAAGATTATTCTAAGTCTACCAAGAAGAATCTTTACTCTCTAAACCTAACTCTTTCTTCTACCGGCCCTCTTGCTTCCTACACTCCTGTTTAGTAGAGGCAGAGCCCCGTCACACCTGCCTGCCCTAGCTTCTGCACTAAGAAATCCCTCGCCCGGGCAGGTCCAGCCATTCAAAAAGGCACTCAAGTGCGTCAGGGCCCTCGTCAACTGGTCCCTCATGGCCCAATATCAATCTCACGACGTACTGACGGTAGATATGATGGATGAGTACCTTTTGGATTTCCACCGGACGAAAGAGGTCTTCAGGAAGTATCGAGCGAGCAGAGAGACCGACAGGCTCGCTGCAGAGCGCCGGAGAGAGCTCAGGGAGGAATGCGATGCCGAGTTGGAAGGGCAGGATGAGTCGTCAGTTCGAAGGAGGAAAGCCATTGCGGACCAGCGCATGAGGATAGAGTCAGAAATCGACGAAATACTGCGGTCAGAGTCAAACTTCAACTTTCCAAAGATGCATCTCCTCTCTTACTTCAGTGAGCATATACAGGAATATGGGGTCATCGGTATATACTCGACGGAGACCTGCGAATTTGCCCATCGGGACCAGATCAAAATGCCCTATCAACGGAGCAATCGCATCGAGCCAACGATGCAGATATTGAGGACATTCAACCGGATTATACCTTCGCCATGCATGAGCTTAATCTTCGTCAGATAGTCAAAGAAGGACTTGCGGACGAAGAACTCATTGGAAATCTAGGACTCTTCCGTCCTTCATGAGGAATCGCATCCAGCAAGCGACGGGACCTCCAGGGCCTCGGCGAAGGTGGAGAACTTCGGCTGCAGCTTGTGCAGGGAGTGGCCCTGACCCCTATCATCGGATCGGATGAAAAGAGGGCAGGCCCTGAAAGGAGGTCAGTCAAGGGCAAACCAGAGGTCAGCGTGGTGGAGAGGGTCAGCATTCCAGGAGCAAGCAAAGGACTCGACTTTTACATCGGCCGCTACTTGGTTAGGGAGCGTATCCTCAGGCCCGATGAAGTCCCGTTGGATATTAAAGGCTGGAAAGTACAATCTTACAAGCAACTAAACGTCCTTGTCCTTATGCATGGAGAAGGGGCGCGAGGGCGATGCACTTGCTCCGAACAGCGTCCTTGGAGTATAAAAACCAGGGACCAAGGAACGATTGGGTATGGTTTCAGCAGGGACCACGGACTATAGGAGACCATCTACAAGGGAGATGCTCGGCGAAGCTGTTGAAGATCTTAAAAGTCGTTGACCTGGCAAGGAGACGTCCCAGGCTCATGGCGATAATAAGACATCTAAAACCGGATGGGAACGGAAAGCCCCACACGGACCACGGGCTTATCAGGGTTTCATCTACGGTCAGCTCGAGCAACGACATCTGGGCAGTAAGCATAAAGAGTATCATTGGGGCGGCCCATCTAGTCCCGGAAGCAGTACCTCCTACGAACACTAGATGGTACATAAACAACACAATCGACTTGGCTACCTATGGATCTATATACTAGCTTGAAGAGATATGGTAGGGTCTACGCTACGAACGATTACATCTATCTCACTGACTGACAGACTGAATTTGGGGTAGGCACAACCGAAAGTATCATTTTTGAGGGGGGCGGAGGAACTGGAAGACCATATATATTATTATTGTATCTAAAAGCGTAGTTAGGGCATGGGACCTCAAGGGCACAGGGACCTCAATATAAGCCATGGGCAAATAAACTTGGTGAACCAAGTCATATGTCAAAACGTCAAAACGCCAGTACGTCAGAAGACCAGGACGTCAGGAGGCCAGGACGTCAGGAGGTCAGGACGTCAGGAGGTCAGGACATTAGAACATCAGGGCGGTGAGGGCGGCCAGGGCAACCAGGACGTCAGGGCGGGCAGAGGGTCAGGACGGTCAGGACGATCAAAACGGTCAGCCGGGCCGGGACCAAGGGACGAGGAGGAAACGAGGTTGGGACGAGGTCGAGACGAGGCTAAATGAGCCAGGGACGAGATCTGCAAGTTGGGACGTCCCAAATGCTCTAAACGCAGCGAGACGAACAAATCTCGTTGAACGAGACCCAGCTCGTCTGGGCGCCAACCCTTTTTTGCTGATGTATGCGGGAGAAGGTGTATAAAACGAAGGCGTAGGGGTTGTCTCTTTGCTCAAGTCCTACTCATGCCGTCAAGTGCTACTGGCCGAGGTAAATAAGGAGCGTGAGGATGCAAAGCTAGCCCTTTCGAAGGCTTGTTCAACCTTCCTCCGCTCCCGGAATGTTTCCTGCCTTCGTGGATTAACGGCATATGATTTCCATCCCCCGTCGCGTTAGCAGTTTAATCGAAACACAAGGGCTTTAAACATCATACCTGCATCATATTTACTGGAATAGAAGAAGAAGCAATTGCTTCTGCGGTTGGTCTGCTAGGTCTCTTTCGAGTTGCTGCAATAGCCCTGACGAAGGCTACCGGAACCTTCTTTGGCTTTTTTCCAGCTCCCAACCCCCGTTTTCATGATGATGATGGTGGGGATATACTCCGTTCTAATAAACGTATACATCCAGAAGATGGTAGTGTATTCTCACTCTCCGGCTTTTCATACTCATAGTCATCCTCAAAGATCTCAACATAGTCTTCCTCCTCTCAATAATCATTGAGGGTACACCAGGTTCTTGATAGGCCTTGCAATACTTTGTTTACCAATATTGCATCATCGGGAAAGCTTTCTGTACTTTCTTGAAGGCTCTGGGAGCCATAGTAATCGAGCTCTGTATTTACTTCTGTGGTTGCAGTGGAGTTCATACTGCTCGCAAGACTGGACAAACTCATTGCCCCGCTTAAATATTTACTAACAGAGGTGGAGATAGTGGCTTGCATACCATATCTTTCCTCAACGCCGCACTTGCTGATTCTTGTTTTCCGGGCAGATATGACAATGCTTTACAGAAAGAGCCTTCATGAAGGCTCTTTTCCCACTATATATGGCACGATTCGCTTAGCGACCCACATAAACTTTGCTTTTTTTCAGCACTCAATTAAACGCTTTTCCTCCTGGGGCAAGAAAAGCGTTCGAGAACCTTGTTGGACGGTTCGAAAAGCTTTTTGGAAGGCTTGTTAAAACATAATTCTATAATTAACCTAATTAAAGACAATGGGAAACTCAACTAAAGAACTTAGAAAATGGCCACTGCATCTCACAAAACTAAACATTGGCTATGCATACGATATCAGAATTACTGTTGGTAGACATGATCCACATCCTCCAACCAATCATGGAGGAAGTAATCTCTGGCCGAAGATAGCCAATTTTTCAAGTTTTATTTTATTCTACAACACCAATCAAGGGTCCTTACGCCTTCTAGGCTTCCAATAAATTCTTCTCAAGTATCGGCTGCACCTCCACCACCAGTGAATTCGGCACCTCCATCACCACCGCCTTCGGCACCTCCATCACCACCATCATCGGCACCACCACCACCAGTGGTACCGGCACCTCCACCACCAATAACACTGACACCTCCATCATCATCGTAGTCATCGGCCTGATTGTTGGCGTCTCCGCGTGCACCTCCAGCTTTCTCAAACCAGTGATTTCTCTCAGCTTGAGTCCAAATACATTGAGGATCATAATAGCAAGATTCAAAAATAATCCCATTTGGGAAGAGCCTTCTATAATGTTCGCGAGGCCTTTTTCCGATCCCCGTGTACCTCTCAATATGTTCATAGACTAATCTAAAACCATCAAATATCTTCAATTACTTTACAAAAAGCGGGCTTAAATGATTTAAACCATCCTATATTTCTCTGAAAAATGCAGCTGTCATTGCCTTAATCAACCCAATAAAACTATTATAGAAGTCGAAGAAGAACTAGTGAATCTCGTATCAGAAATACTTGACAGAGGAGTAGTCATTAACAATGAATTACTGGAAATCCGAATTGATATAGAGGTCAACCTTAATCTTCTGAGAAAAGGAAACTTCATCGATGAAGGAGTGGACCTTGATATATTCATTCACCCGTCAGAAGAAGTCATAGACGATAGACTGGAAGTTATTGAAGTCAGCATTGAATTTGAATCTTTATAGAGATCACAGTCAAATTCATACTTACTTTCCCTTTTCACAAACAGGCTCAAATTTTAGAACAACGCCGTGAAGTAAGTCCTAGTGAGCGCATTGAAAGGGAAGAGGGAGAGGTTAGAGAAATACCTGTTATTTCACATGAAGAAGTAATCCAGCAATTACAAAACCTTGAGCGATGTTCTCTACTATATAACGATATATTGAGTACAGGGTCTGAACAGGATGAGGAAAACAAATCAATTCTTGCACTTCAAAATGGGAGGTTGTCATCTTAGGTCTGAAATGTTCAACTTCATCTCGGGATATTTCACTTGTCCTTTGTTGGTCCTCAATTTTGAATACTTCCAACATGTTTCGAAGGCTCTTTTAATAGTTTGAGAGGATCTCATGATGTTTCGGGAGGCTGACAATGACATCTTTCAAATTCAAGACTCATATCTCCATAGTCATACACTTTAAGTGTCAGTGGTAATCAAGAATCTGAACTATTATGTTGACCTTATTGGAGACAGCATGAACTATTTTAGTTGCCTGTGAGGTAATTCACTGATATCGGTTGAGGACGTTGAGATATTCACAAATCGCTATACATGCTCTTGGAAGTGTGAAAGCAGTCGCATTTAATCAAGTTGAATGAGAGGCCTCGCGAATTAACTGGCTCTATATCAAAGGGTACGGTGGGAACATCTACCGCTAAATATATGAACAATGCGCATTCTATTTATTAATAGATTGCATTAAGCTAGTATAGTAGCGGAGGGAGCAAACGATACTGAGCAACAAAATGTTGTGGGCATCGGGGGGCAGAGGCTCAGCTCCGCGCTCTATCTAACCCAAAATGTGCCCAACAACAAAGGAACGACATCCACAATATCCAGACCAAATGTGGCCTAAAAACGTTTCATAAAATTCATTCTAAATACCAGCGAGATACTAAAGCCTCACAGGATACCATTCAAAAAGGCAGGAAGGGGAGGAAAAGAGTAAGGGATCCAAGAACGGCCGTAAAATATTGCAAGACATTGACTGTAGGTGGGGGTCTTAAAAAACATAACAGAAATAATTTCAGAAGAGAATAGCCAGCTTACATTTGGAGGGTGCTTTTGGCTTCAGATACATGGCTGTTTACATGTATAGGAATTGTGGCATTCAATCTTCGTCTGGATCGTATAAATCGAGACTCAAGGAGAGGCCTGGAGGGGGCTGTAGTTCCTTTGGTCTTTCATGGTGCTGCGCTTGAACTGCCACTGTTTCAACCCTAGTTGGTGCATCTCTTGGAAGTTCAACATTTTTATCGGTGGCCTGCCCGTTGGTACTCGGATTTGAGAAGAAGTCCGGGATGGGCAGGCCCTTTGCACGTAATTCCTCCTCATATCCCATGTGAGAAAGAGCCCCACGCTTCATGACTTCTTCACTTGGCCAAGGGGTAAATGGCATCTGGGAAGATGGATCCAGGGCGGTGACATCTTCTTCCGAGAGACCAAGGGGGAGAGCACGGGCCGTCTGTGAGTCTGTGTGTCCTAATCCATTATTGTTATTACTCGGTGAGTTTTGAGAGGTGTTGGCAGATCCAGATGGATTTTCTGCCGAGGATATTTGTGTATATCGTGATGACTGCGGAGGACGCGTATATTTGGAGATTTTACGAGCATATGTCAGGAGTTCGTCATAAGGAACCACTTTCTATGGCATTAGCGATTTCTTTCAAAAGCCCAGGAGAAATTGATATGCAATACCATGAGATTGTGGAAATTTTGTCATGGGGACATTTTGAACTTCTTTCCGGGCCTCTGACAAGATCTCAAGAAGGTCTGTTAGCTGCTTGTTGAGTGCTTCCGAGGTGGACCGAAGATATAAAATTCTTTGGTGATTTTGTTGGTGTTCATCCACTGAAGAAACAGTGTTAGCTCTACAGGGTTGATATTGGACCAATTCATGCTGGTAAACTACATACATTGTTCAAGGGACTCAGTAAGAGCATCATCGGCGTTTACAACAACTATCGCTGCGGGGGGTGAGGGGTTGTATGATGACACGGATTCAACCAAACTTTCTAGAGAAGTTTCAAGGCTATTGAATGATCTCTGAACGATGGCGTTCATGGCAAGCTGTGTATGCGAGCTCCTGCTATCTGACTTTGGCCGAATTTTAGAAGGTTAGACTGTCGTTGAATCAATACTGATGTGTTTAGTCAGCAATAGACGCTCCAAAATTTGTGCCCTAACCAGAGAACTACGTGACAGAGGGGTCTTCCATATATTATTTGCGTAGGTACACATCTGTATGTATGTACTACATATACCTACTCCTCCATACAAGTACATTCACCAATCAGTGCCACATGACTGAGATATAATACATCGTATATATCTATCTATATGTAGCTTTTAACAAGTTATATGGACGGGAAGAAGTTCCAAAGATGTATTCTACATATACATAAGATGTATATACTCTATTGTAGGTGCATTTAATGTATGCAATATGGGGCTGCCAGAGAGCCATGCAATTAATGCGTACTTATCTGATGAGCGGGGCGGACTCGGCTCTTGCCAAGGCAAAAGTCCGGTGCCATAGGTTTGAGGGGCGTAACTGAGAAGCAGGTAGGTACGTAGGGCTTCGTAGGGAAGGGAGGCATGGCTGGTAGTGTGGTAGTAGTGAATTCGAAACATAGGTGGTGACGGCCGTTACCACAATTACCCCTCCCCCTCCCCATCACTCTCACTCTTTGCAAACACCTGTACCTACATTTCCATCCTGTTTTACCCCAATCTCTCCCGCTCCCCCCACACACACATACCACTCCCTCCCCCAAACCTCCTCCATTGCCGTTGCCGCATCTAAAACTTGCACCTTCCCCCTTCCATACCTCTCTATCCTCTCTATCTCCCTCATTTGTATTCGACAGTACCTGGTCCCCTTTGCTCGTGGGAGATATTGCGAAATAACATCCTCTTCGACCCCCCTTGAATCCTTCGGTTTCACCAGTAAAGTTTTTTTTCAGCCCAGTCTATTGTTCATCGTCTGTCTCATTCTACCCATCATTCTCCTAAGGTTATAGTTAGTACCTTACACCGTCTTATTTCGGCATGGGTAAAACGTGTGTTGCTATATTTTCTATTTCTCTGTAGCTCCATAATAAGGTCCGGGATAGGAACCATCGAGTTATAGCTAACATTCTTGCTCACATGTAGTCAGTCTAAACTTACGCAAGAACAGCTTGCAGAGCTTCAAAAAGCGACATTATTCGAGCGCAAAGAGCTTCAACAGTGGTACAAAGGTACGTTATTCCAACTACACGCAACATTTTAGATTTCCTCTTCGCATATCATGTGTCATATATATTCATTATAGACTTTCAGATGTGGCGGGAAATAAAGTCATGTGTCCATTTACTAAATCATAGTCTGCTTTCCATAGGATTTCTCAAAGACTGTCCGTCCGGTTCCCTGAACAAGTCAGAGTTTCAAAAGATCTACAAGCAATTTTTCCCATTCGGGGATCCCACAACATTTGCAGATTATGTTTTCAACGTCTTTGATGCCGATCGCTCTGGCACGATAGATTTTAAGGAATTCATTGTCGCCTTAAGTGTAACTTCGCGCGGTTCTCTGGAAGATAAGCTCAATTGGGCATTTCAGCTTTATGACATTGACGGCGACGGCGAGATCAGTTATGATGAAATGCTTCAAATTGTTGAAGCCATTTATAAAATGGTATGCATGATTGTGAAGGCCTCATTCACAAGAGGTGAAATAAATTTCTAATGGTGACGCTCTAGGTCGGCTCCATGGTCAAGCTTCCCGAGGATGAGGACACGCCCCAAAAGAGGGTCGCCAAAATATTCAAGATGATGGATAAAGACGAGGTATACTTTTTCATCAAGAGTTGGTTCTTGGATATATACTGACCTTTTTTATTTAGAATGGAAGCTTGACCTTAGATGAATTCCGTGAGGGTAGTCAAAAAGACGCCACGATTGTCTCGGCGCTATCTCTCTATGATGGATTGGTTTAGTTGCCTCTTCGTATTCTTCTTAGCCTCCTCCTTTTTCTATTTCCTATGTTCGAACTACCGCGAAACATTTTATCAAGAGGCGCGGGAGGTGTATCAGTAAAACCTGTGGCTCGGGATTTGGAAACCTTATCCAAAACGAGGAATTCAGTAGGTGGGCTGATGAAGAATGAAACATTGAGGGCTCAATAGAATGGGTGGGCAAGATCATACCGCAGCACTAAGGTCATTTTATTCCTTCCACTTATTCGTTGATATTTTTGTTTTTCCATGGCTTTTCAACTTCCCTGAAGGTCAATGCACGGAGTCGTCGGTGTTTCTCGTTTTCTGTATTTCATCAGGAAATTGTATTCCTAATGGGGCTGATGGGTTTATTTTTCATGTTTCCATGTCATTATCACACTACTGTTCTCGCTTCTTTCTTATTTTTTTATTTTTTATTTTTGGAAAAACCTTTGTTACTTTAACCTTTGAACCGCACCCCCTTAAGTTCTTAGCGTACTGGGAGCCCAGCCCGTACGACATAGCCAAAATACCAGAAAGCAAGTTGGAGGAAGACAGACCTGCCCCGAAAACCCGTACCAGATAGCAAGAGATCCGTGATGTCAAATTGCGAGATGGCGAGGCGTGACTATATATTCTCTCTAAGTCTCGCCTCTAAGTACAGCAAAACCTATCATAATTCCGCCCCCGTGGTGGCCGAATTTTGCTGGAATTATCGTAGGGATGGAATTTAGAAAGAGGTATTTGCTAGCAATCTACAGGTATTGTTCCCTCTAACCGCTGGAGGTTGATAGGGATGGAGTTTCGAGAGGGTGGAATTATGATAGGTGTTGTTGTATAAACACTTTACTCCAGGGCGACTTCCGATTGGCCCATTCTCACTAGAACCATACCCTTTATGGACAAGTGATATACCGAGTGATCTTTTGTGAAGGCTCATCTAATCGAAATATTAGGTTAAATGTTGGAGGAGGTTTGGGAGATATAAAGCCGTTATTACATAAATTCGGGTTAAGTGATCATATTTTGTTGAGATATGTTGACCAACCTTTATAATGAAATTGTATGGGCATAATATAATACCCATACGTAGGTGCTGTGTGATATGACTGGGTGTAAGAACGTGTGTAAAATATAAGCTTTTAACCTTCCAATCATAAGGCAGACTAAGAATACCGGGAGCTCACATAATTAACACAAGTCTTTAAGTAAAATAGGTACCTTCATGTATCTGCTTCATAGCCTCCAGACCCAGAACCGAGAATGACCCAAGAATTTGATATCAGTCGCAGTCTTGGCCTTTATTTTACATTTAATAGATGTATGTGTAGGTCGCGATATATGTA
Organism: Morchella rufobrunnea; assembly: GCA_024713595.1. Classification (NCBI taxonomy): domain Eukaryota; kingdom Fungi; phylum Ascomycota; class Pezizomycetes; order Pezizales; family Morchellaceae; genus Morchella; species Morchella rufobrunnea. The sequence goes on from JAMGYT010000014.1 coordinate 546,797, forward strand.
CATGTATATTTGAACTTGAATGAGTGATTTACAGCAGCTCGGATACATGATGAGAGATGGGGGTAATTCATATACTTGTAGTTGAAGAGAGGGATAGCATGCCCATCTCAATCAGCTTTGTATATTAAAAGGTCACAAATGTTAAGTTGATAAATACCAGCATCCTGAACCCCCGACTTTCGCAAGCGTAGAACCCTCTACGCCACCCGTGAGGTGGAACCCCCACCCTCGAGGTATTGGCCATGAATACACACAAATGATACGGGATTATACATGTATTTTTATGGTGGTTAGCATGTTGCATGTTGTTCACCACCCGTGGGACAGGCTAGGGACATATTCTGCTAGGACAAGCACAAGCACATTTCGCTCGAAATAATAGTTACATGGGTGTTATAGAGATTGATAGATTCGTGCTTTAAGAAAGGGATTGCATATAAATGTAAATACGTAGTACATACAGTACCAAAAAAAGGTATGGATTCGCTACGATACTCCCTGAAATACGCTGGGAAGACGGCAAGAATACGATATCAGAGTTACTTTCTGCTTATATGATTGGCTGATGGGAAGATGGGCACCAATCAGGTTACCGGAAAAAGACTCTGGAGTCTTTTGCGCAAAGTCTCTAATGTTATGTATGCTATAAATGCAAGGATGTGGCAGAACTTATTCATACTAGCTAGCAAGTTAAGGGTCCGTTTGGGAGCTGGCTCATGAGAAAACGGCGTTTCAGCTAACCTCCGTTAGTGGGCGGGATATGGAGAAATTTTGAAACGGAGTTTTAAGCGAAAAAGTAGGTCTTAGTTGCTTATTGGAAAGCTCCATTTTGATAAGCTAACGTTGTTTTTGTTTAAGCCCCATAACTCAATTTTAGGCGGCTCCCAAACGGGCCCTAAGTCTATCTTCGCACTCAAGTATGTACTGACATGTATGTATGTATGTATGTATGTATGTATGTATGTATGTATGTATGTATGTATGTATGTATGTATGTATGTATGTATGTATGTATGTATGTACAGCAAAACCTATCATAATTCCACCCCCATGGTGACCGAATTTTGCTGAAATTATCGTAGGGATGGAATTTAGAAAGAGGTATTTGCTAGCAATCTACAGGTATTATTCCCTCTAACCGCTGAAAGTTTGGTAGGGACGGAGTTTCGAGAGGGTAGAATTATGGTAGGTTTTGCTATATATGTATGTAGACATCGATGGATTCATAAAATTTTGTGGAAATAAAAGCCGGAGAGAAAAAGCAAACAAGGGCCGCCCGAATAGAGCATATCCTTGATTACTGACCACTTAAATTAGGAGAGAGAAGATACACGTATTTTTGTGCACGTAGAGCAAACACAGGTTGCCAACTCATAATTCACGTATCTCCCGAAGTCGACTGTAACCAAAGCAAGCAAACCCCAACAACCACTCCCATCTTTTCCATGGCTACTTTCCAGGAGGGTCGAGACGAGGAGGGTAAGAGGCGCGGCGTCGATAATCGAACTGTCATAAAGAAGGGAAACTGTGTTCAGTGCTCATAGCGGTAGACACCTCTTGCGCTCCTATTGAATACGTTCCCACGACCTTCTCTGGTGCGACACATACCAACTATCTACACCTGAACTCATTCGGTGTCCGACCGTCGTCAACATCTCCCGTCAAGATCCCTCTTCAACCTTACGAAGGGTGATACGGCGCAGAGGAAGCGAAATAAGAAGAGTGGCGGTGAAAAGGTGAATGAGAGTAAACCGGGAATACGAAGGGGTCTGAGAGCTTTCACACTTAAAAAGAATCTTGGTCTCTATCTCTTTCTTCACTTGCCATGAATAACCCAACTTCATTCGGATTCTCAAATCAGATGGAACGCAAGCCGGACCTCAACCCGCACCGCCAACCCCCGAGAACACCAAGTTATGCCCTACCATACGCATCGCCGCACCAACATGTATCGCCCACAAAGCATCTGCCACACCCGCCATCCTCCTCGAGCACATCTCCAGGTAACGATGCATCTCCACTCCACTACGCCCCATCATCGCCGCATTCTTACACTCAAGGTCCACCCTCGCTGAGTACATCATCTATCTCAAGCTCCTCGTACGCCGGGAGTGCTGACGGCGAAAGCACTGATGGTACCGAGATCGATCTGGTTGCCCTTTTAACTGAGCGGCTGACGGGCGCATTTGACCCATTGCAATTAGATCGCAGCTTAGCTGTTCAAGCTCAAACGTGAATACACCAGGCTGAAACACTTTTAACTCAACCTGTGGCTGAGCTTTTTTGTTTAGTTCGGGAATGCTCAACAGTAAAACACGAGAATTGATAGCGCTCCAAGAGGAAGCCCAAGCGCGATTAGCGGAAACGAAACGGGCATTCTTGGACGGTATGAAAATCGCAAAGGAAGTGAAGTCAGACCTTGATTACGTTCACCGAAAAGTAAAGTACGCTGCACCTCAAAATCTCTACTTATCCATTCCTATCTTACTAAGGTCTGCATTAGGATTTTGAAGCAAAAGACAGAGCGGAAGTAAGTTTATCAAACGCAATTATGCGGGTAGTACTGATCGGGTTTATACAGATATCCCATTGAATACAATATGGCACGTGATCGAATACCCCCCCCATCCCAATGATGCCGTCCAGAACCATTATGCGGCGTCAACAAGGAAAATTCAAGAAGAGACGCGCAGCCAAATTCCCTTGAGTAAACTTATCTTTCAAGGCTGTTTCTTTTCTTGGATTTATTTTAAAATTTTCTTTTCGGTGTCGGGCGTCCGGGGGAGGGGTTTCTTCTGTCTTTGAATTACACAGATTGTAGAATTATCTGGGACCAGTGGACATGGTGTCAAGGATGTACGTGCCAGGACGAATTGGATGGTCGTTTGTTGATTTTGTAAAATATCCTTATACCCATGGAGTGGTCGACTCCCAGAATTCTACCCCATATCACTTTTCCAATTTGATAAGAATATCGCCCAGTAAAAATAAATATTGGTAGGCACAGATGGGGGAGTGTAATGGGCCCTCTACATACTCTCGCGCAGCTTCTGGCCTTGGCGCTTGGTTTTACTGATGCATATGCGGAAGGTTCGCAAGGTGGTCCATGCATCATCGCACAGCTCCGACAGCTAGCGTACCAATGTGCTTGTGGCGATGTATTTTACCAATTCATATAAAGTATATTTCTCAATTCAGCCACGACACTCGTCCATACAATAACCTCCAACGACATAAGTGATATTCGATTAAAAAATGGAGAACGATGATATCGAAACTAGTGCCCAGTTAGAGGCTATGGGGTTTACCTCGTTCGGCCAGCAACCGAAGCGGCCGAAACACCATCATCACCAGGAAATAGCGCCAAAGGGGAAGGCGCCAGATGCCATGAGCATCGACGATAAGATTGAGGGGTCACCACAGCAAACACAATTCCCCCGCTATGGGCAGGTGTGTATTCTCCCTCGCAGTTGGATCATGTACTTTGCCTTAGATTTCAAGAACTTCAGCAGGGACCGAAGCCTCAGAGATCCGATAATTTTGACGGAAAACAGGGTTTTGGGTACACATCAGAGCCTTTTTTCTCAATCAGCTTCACAGAGAACCCATGGGAGAAATTGGAAAAGAAGTTGGGAATACCTGTAGGGTTGAAGAATTAATTTGGCAGATACCCAAGGAGGAATCATTATTGTAATTGCCTGAGGAATGATGGTGGAAATTGTCCAAATAAAGAATACACACATATCGCCTGCCCAACAGTTGCTCCTATCAACCCACATACGACCTCTTTGTGGGAGTTATTGGCGAGTAGGGTTAGGAGTTATAAAGTTATCGCCTGATATGAGAGATTTGCTATAAGGTATTCGTGTTACTAGAGTAGCCAACGTGCTGTTAAATTTTATGTGGAATTTAGACAGACAGCTACTCTACTACGAGGGCAGGGGTAAGTCTGGCTACACCTAGTAGTGGTGTTGAGGCTTAGGTGTCGCCAGACTTACCCCTACCCCCATAGTACAGCGAAAGTTCTCTATAAGAGTACTGTCTAGAGTATAAGGATAATCTTTATATAAGAGTAACACTTTCCAGTCCCTTTTATATGCCCCTGGCCGTCAGTGGGACGAATGTCCCACTATTCGCCACCCAACCTGTCAACTGCCACCCATTGATACAATAGGGACTTTGCGCAAAAGACTTGAAGCTCTTCTGCGTTTTCAATGCGAGCACTATTCCCCCCACCTTAATCCAATAACAGACAACAACCATAAATTCTAGAATTCTCAGAACACATAACCATATAGTTAATTGTCAAAAGTTCTTTTCTGAGAATCTTGAGGTTACTCCTGCTTCATCTAAGTCTTCATCACTACCAATTTTCAATTCAATCATAGAAGATCACTCGGCATGAGGACGACCCCCCCAAGCCAACCACTCACAATCAACAGGACAGATAAAGCCAAACGAGCACTGGAGACATATATCCTAGACACTAGCGCATCTACGGGAAAGCTGGGAAGGTATTTGAAGTAAGAAAAGAAAGGAAATAAGTTAGTATTAGATAGAGTTGTGAAGGTTGAACATGAGTTCTTCGTGAACAATACCCCAACAACAACTTGAATCCTTCAACCCAGACCTCTAGTTGATTTTGAGCTTTTAATACATCTGGTATCCTTCATAAGATACATAAGACCCTGCTAATTGCATCAGTAAACTACTGACTTTCTCCAGAGCCCTGGCTACGTCTCCGGAGACAACTATTAAAGCAACCACTCTCCCACCTCTCCTGATAACCATGTATAACAGAGCCATACCACCGGTCAAGAGACTAGTTCTCACCGGGCCTGTTATAGGCTCAGAGTCATTGATAGAAATCCAGTAGTTACAGTGATAGGGAAGTACCTGTAGGTGAGGACCGCAACCTGCCGCAAGTGTACCTACCTTCTGGCTACTAAGGAGGAGATCTGTTCATGAAGGGGCAGACTGACGAGTCTGGGTCCTGTCAGTAAATAGAGGACCGGCTAGAGAAAAGATCTCTAAGCGCCGGGCATCTCCACTAACCTTCAGAGCAAAGATAGCCCTACCGTAGGCGGCAGTGGTTATGTTAGGGAATAATCTACAATGAGTTACAGTTCTGCAGCCATCGAGGGTAGACCACTGGAGTGGAGACTCCTCTAATGCAGGCCTGGAACTGTGTGACAGCCAGGCTGCAGGTGATCCTTGACCCTGGCTAAGGGTGTATTACTCTAGGACCGGAAACACCTGCTAGCGCTTAGGGAGAAGCGGGGTAGTGGAGGAATTGTTTCTGCTCCAAGGCAGAGTTTTCACTGGAACTTAGTTTGAGCAGTGGAAGGCAGGAAAACCGAGAGATTTGGAGTATAAGTACTCATCTCCATTTCCGCCCACTAGTTCTAGTTTTTCCTCATCATCAGTTGTAACAAGTGGAAGAAGACCCTTAAGATTATTCTAAGTCTACCACGAAGAATCTTTACTTTCTAAAACCTAACTCTTTCTTCTACTGGCCCTCTTGCTTCCTACACTCTTGTTTAGTAGAGGCAGAACCCCGTCACATTATAATATTAAAGGCTTCAATTACCTTTAGAAATTATCTTCCAAACAACATGCCTATAGCTTATGTCATGGGAAATACTCCTTTACTGGTACCTACATCAGCAAAAAATCAGGTCTCGTCCTGTGGCGCCCCGGTGCCCTATATGCCCTGGGCGAGCTGGGCGCCCAATTGCTTTGCTTACGCTAAGACCCACACCCCGGCGCCCAAGACTAACTTTGACGTCACGGGCGAGGCTTCCAGTCCGGGGCCTGGTCGTCCTGACGTCCTGACCATTTGCTCATCTGAAATCCTCCATTGGTATCCGGGACGAGAATGAACGTCTTATTTAGTGGATGCACGACGAGTGATATTTATGATCTACTACAATACATATTGCCCTAGAATTCAGGTGTCCCCCATGTTAAACACACACCCCTATTGTTTGGCCCCTGGGGCGCGCGCCACGTGCCCCGAAATGAAACGAAATGAAACGCATATTTCTCGACAAACAAACACTGCGTTTAATTCTCGGCGTTGCCTGCTTTCCTGACTGCTCTCGTCCTTCCTACTTGCGCCTTGCTCTTTTCCTGACCCTGTTTGATGTCCTCTCGTCTTCGGTAACTGGCATTACCGAACTGACCTCTTCTGAGACTTTGCCGTTTGGCTCAGACCACTCCCTACTACTGCCCTCGTTCCTAATCACCTCCTCTCCAGCCGACTCTTCGTCCTCATCCTCAGCGTAGTAAGCCTCTCCACCTTCTCGCATCTTTAATCTTTCTCGGATGTCCTCCAGGAAGCTACTCACTCCAGGGTCGACAACGGTTTCTTTTCTTTCGGTCCTTATTGTCCTGACTTTGCTGTCTCTGGATATTAACTTGGATATTCCTCGGTGGATACTCGTCAATACTAACCCTGTTGATTCGTCGTCAGGGAAGGACCAATCCCATGTGCTGACCTGCCTTTCAAAGACCGCTGGTCCGCATTAGATTGAGATTGAAGAGGACGAGAGTTTCCCATCTTACCCCCGCAAAAGTCCTTATTGAACACCCAGTTTTTCCAATTACTGCCTCCGAGAACATAGGTCCTTAAAGCATGGTAGAGGGCAGTAGTCATTAGGTATATGAACGTCCTGTTTATGTGTTCACCAAAGTCAGGATGGTTAATCGCCGTGCCACGATTCGTCCGGTAGTAGCAGCGGACTATCAACCGCGGGATTTGAGGGGCACCGAAGTGCCATTGTGCAGGCTTGTATCACGGACCGTTGCCGACAACCTAGGTCTAGGCCCGTTCCATTACCAAGTAGGCAGTTGCGGAGCAGGGTCGTATGAGTGATGCCTCCTCGGGATTTCCTAGTTGGGGTTTGGTTGCGCTAAGTATTGTTGTGGCACGGTTTCTTCCTTGTATATTTTCTCTCTTCCTTGTAATTTCTCCTCGGGATGGTGTGATGATAAATCGGTGGGGTTTCTATGGGTTTCTCCCGGTTTCGGTTGCGTGAAGGCTCTTCTGTATATATATATTCGCTGGTGTCGTCTCTCTCTCTTTCTTTCTTCTTCACGCAACGTCTTCTTTTCGCTACACTAGTTAGAAGTTGGAATATACTTGTCATTCGGGTTTCTTCTCCCTCGTCGGTAGTTAGCCCGACCCTCTAGTTCCTAGTATCTTGAACCTCCGACGGTACCAAGCCCGTCCCCTTGTCTACCAAGTTCCACGAAGCATACTCCGAGTCGCTCCTCCTGCCTAGTCACGACGTCGTCCGTTAGATTACGTTGCGTGTGATTTACATCGACTCCTGGTACGCCTGAGATCATGACTACCTCTGCGGCCGGTAATTGGGCCAGCCCCCAGACACTCGAAGACTTTCAACAACAGTACGCGGAAGACCCATCCCTACTGTTCACCCATCTAGCAACCACCATTGGAAACATCCGTACCCAGAGAGAGCAGGCTCGCGCAGCCCTAGCCAACGCCGAGAATGTCGCAGCAGCCATCCCCGAATTAGAACGTGAGGTAATGGAGTTGCGTTCCCAGGTTGCAGAACAACGCGAACTCATCCGCCTCCTCCGAACCAATCAGGGTTTCGTCCCTCCTCCTCCACCTCCTCCGGCGGGCCCACAGGGATCGGCTAATCCCGACCCTGCTCCGGTAGCCGCCCGTTCAGAGAAAGTTCCAGACCCCCCCAAATATGACGGCTCCCGTACCGCACTCCGTCCCTCATTACCCAACTCCGCCTCAAGCTGGTGGCCAACCGCGATCGCTTCCCTGCTCCCCAGCAGCAACTCGCATATGCCATCAACCTCCTATCTGGCAGAGCTCTAGACCAGGTCATGCCCCTGGTGCGAGGAGAGCAGATCGAGCTCGCCAATCTAGAAGCCCTTGTCACCATTCTGGAGGTCGCGTTTGGAGACCCCGACAGAGTAGCCACAGCCGAGCGTAAGTTGGAAACCCTCTCCCAGGGGACTCGGGACTTCTCAGCCTACTATGCGGAGTTCCAGCGATTGGTTGCAGATGTCGAATGGAACGAAAGTGCAAAGAAGCACTCCCTCACTCAGGGCCTCTCCCACGATCTCCGGCAGGCAATGATCCACCACGCGGTCCCCACCACCTTGAACGAGTACGTCCTGTTACTACAACAATTGGACAATCGTATCAGAGATGCAAAAGTTCGCTCCCGCCCTGCCTTTTCTGTCCCTGTCCCGCGTGCTCAAGTCCCAGCCCCCCGCACCTCTGCCCCCATTCCTGCTCCTCAGTTCTCTACCCATCCTTCGCACACCCCCGGGGGAGTAGCCCCCATGGATTTGTCTAACCTCCGCTCCCGTACCCGTGGCCCCTTGTCCCCAGCTGAGCGCACCCGCCGCATCTCCCAAGGCCTCTGCATGTATTGCGGGGGCTCAGGGCATTTCGCTACGGAGTGCCCAGCTGCTCGCCGCACTCCTGCCCCTGCCCCTGCTCGTCCTCTCCGCGCCGCTGCTACTATGCACGGTGCTCTTCTGTCTGGTTCTCCTTCTGGTTCTTCTAACATTTCTTCTGGTTCTCAATCTTCTTCTTCTTCTTCCTTTTCTGCTTCTGGTTCTGGTTCTTCTGGGTCATCTTTTCCTTCTGGTTCTCTTGGTGTTTCTGCTGCTTCGGGTTATGACTCCTTTGGTGCTCCTGTTATTTCCAATAATCCTTTTCACTTTGCCTTGGGCCAGCCGTCGGGAAACGAGGACAGCTTGGCCTAAGTGGCTTCCGCCAAGCTTCCCCCATCTCTCGTGTTTTGTCTGTACTTTCGGTTTCTAGTTTCTCTGTTTCTTCTGCTGTTGGTTTATCAGATAACGATCACCTTGTTGTTTCGTGTTCACTGTCCGATAAAAATAAATCTGTTAAATCATACGCATTAGTAGACACTGGAGCATCCGGAATTGCTTTCATCGACGAGAGATTTGCATGCCACCACAATCTTGTACTAAACCCCCTGCCCCAACCCCGTAAGCTCCAAGTCATCGATGGGAGAGAAATCTCCTCCGGTGAAATCACCCACACTGCCCAATTCTCCCTTCGCGTTTCTGGCCACTTTGAGAACATCACTGCTTTCGTAACCAAGCTGGGACACTACCCCATAGTCCTTGGAATCCCCTGACTCCGTCGTCACAATGCTAAACTAGACTTCGCGAGCAATTCCATCACCTTCGACTCCCCACGTTGTCTCCGGCTCTGTAATCACGATCCTTCCCCTACCACAATTCAAGGCATCTCCTCTCCACTACCACGAACACATGACCTGGAGATAGAAATCGTAAGCGCGGCTACTTTCGCAGAAGAATCGAAAGGACTCACGGTTCACGCCTAATTCTCCTAAGAATTCAGGGACCTCCCCAATAACCCGATTCCTCATGGAACGAGAATACCCTGACTGCCTAACCTTCATGTCGGAACAGGAAGCAAACCGCCCTCCTCACCGGCCCTACGATAACAAAATACCTCTACAGCCTGGCACCACTCCTCCCTTCGGCCCAATGTACAGCATGTCCAGAGAGGAACTAAAAGTCCTGATGGAATACATCGATAAGCATTTGGCCAATGGGTTCATCGACCACAGCTCGTCCCCGGCCGGCTCCCCCGTCCTATTTGTCAAAAAACCAGATGGTGGGCTTCGCCTCTGTGTCGATTACCGAGGTCTAAATGCAATAACGATCAAGAACCGGTACCCCCTGCCCCTATCTAAGGAAACCTTCAACATGCTGAGCCAGGCCAAATGGTTCACTAAACTGGATCTCAAAGGAGCTTACAACCTGGTTCGAATGGCCCCAGGAGAGGAATGGAAAACTGCGTTTAGAACCCGCCTCGGTCATTTCGAGTATAAGGTAATGCCCTTTGGATTAACCAACGCCCCCGGGACATTCCAACACTTCATCAACGATACTCTGCGACCATACCTGGACCACTTCTGTACAGCATACTTGGACGATGTTTTGATCTTCAGTAATGATCTGGACACACACCGGAAACACGTGCGGAAAGTGTTGAAGGCTTTGATCTCTGCCGGTCTCTATGGAACCCCTGAGAAATGTGAATTCCACGTCCAGGAAACCAAATACCTGGGGTTAATCATCACTACGGAAGGCTTGAAAATGGACCCACGGAAGGTAGAGAAGATCCGCAACTGGGAAAGTCCGAAATCGGTAAAGGAGATCCAAGAGTTCCAAGGGTTTGCCAATTTCTACCGACGATTCATCAAAGATTATGCCAGGATAAGCCGCCCCATGACCTTGCTAACACATAAGAACACCCCCTTCGTGTGGTCCCCTGACTGTGAGAAAGCATTCCAGGAACTGAAGATCGCCTTCACTTCCTACCCAATTCTCCGACACTTCGACCCCGAAAGAAAAGCTATTGTGGAAACCGACGCCTCCGACTACGTGTCAGCCGGTGTGCTCTCCCAATACGCCGATGATGGGCTCCTGCACCCAGTAGCTTACTTCAACAAGCAACATACCCCGGCCGAATGCAACTATGAAATTTACGATAAGGAACTCCTTGCGGTAGTCCGATGCTTCGAAGAATGGAGATCGGAACTACAATCGGTAGCGGAACCAATAGAAGTCCTAAGCGACCATCGAAATCTGGAATATTTCATGACCAAGAGGAATCTAAACCGCCGTCAAGCCCGTTGGTCCGAGTTCCTATCACGCTTCAACTATAAAATCACATACCGGCCCGGGAAGCAGGGAGGAAAACCCGATGCATTGACTAGGAGATCAGGAGATCTGCCTAAGGAGGGGGATGAACGCCTGCTACACCAAAGTCAAGTGGTTTTGAAGAGTCAAAACATTGATCACAAGCTAAGTTTGTTCGCGGCTTCTTCCTCAAATGAAGCCGACGAAGATGCGACCCCCCTTAAAGAACTGTTTGACATTGCATATACTAAAGACTCGTTCCCGACCAAGATCATAGAAGCTCTCCGCCGGGGTGATAACCACTCCCGAGAAATCACGTTGGCCGAATGTTCCACCCGCCGTGGGTTGCTAACCTACCGAGGTAAGCTCTACATACCTGAGGATCAAGAGTTGCAGTTACACCTTCTTCGGGAACACCACGATGCACCATCCGCTGCACATGTAGGTAAGGCCAAGACCTTTGAACTCCTTTCACGAGGGTACTATTGGCCCAAGATGCGAGCGGTGGTCGACCGATATGTGCGCAACTGCCACATTTGCAGTCGAAGCAAAACCTCTCGGCATGCCCCCTTCGGAGTACTACGTCCTCTACTGGCCCCTCAGCACCCGTGGCTTCATCTATCAATGGACTTCGTTACCGGTTTGCCCCTAAGTCGTGGAAAGGATGCTATCTTGGTGGTTGTGGACCGACTATCCAAGATGAAGCATTACATCGCCTGCAATACTACAACAGGATCGGAGGACCTGGCCCGCTTGTTCATTGAAAATGTATGGAAACTACATGGCTTCCCTGCCAGCATTGTCTCGGACCGTGGCACTCAGTTCACGTCCCACTTTTGGAAGTCTCTCTGCCGTCAACTCAAAATCACCCCTGCCATGTCGTCTGCGTTCCACCCAGAGACGGATGGACAGACTGAACGAACTAACGCGGTCATGGAACAATACCTTCGGAGTTATGTATCCTACCAACAGGACGACTGGGCTGACTGGTTACCCATCGCTGAGTTCACGGCCAATAATGCGGTGTCTGAAACTACCCAAGTATCCCCCTTCGCGGCTAACTACGGGTATAACCCCCGATTCACGGAGACCCTAGCACTACCGCCCTATCTGGGACACCCACAGGACACCAACGCCTTGGCTACCCGTCTCGCCGAACTCCACAAAAACCTAAAAGCCGAGATGGAATACGCTCAAGCACGTCAAGAAGAGAACGCCAACCGAAGACGCATCCCCGCCCCTGCCTATAAGGTGGGCGACGAAGTCTGGCTCAACGCGAAGAACATCCAAACCACCCGACCCGCCAAGAAACTCGATTGGAAACGTCTCGGTAGGTTCAAGATTAAAAAGATCATAAGCCCCTACGCATATGAACTCGACCTTCCCCCTTCCATGAAGGTCCACCTAGTCTTTCACGTATCCAAACTCGAACCCTGTGCTGTTGACCCCCTCCCCGCCATATACCCTCCAGCACCCCCGTCATTGTCGGCGAAGAGGAATGGGAGGTCGAGAAATCCTTGACTCACGGTTACGATATGGAAGTCTTCAGTACCTGGTCCGTGGAAATGTTATGATGCCCGACATGGGAACCCGCAGAACGCTCCAACTCACCGGCGCTCCTATCACGCTTTCACCGCCTCTACCCCAAACCAGGCCCTACCGAGCTTTCGCGACTCATGAGCTTGAGCCTAGAGAGGGAGCTACTATCACGGACCGTCGCCGACAACCTAGGTCTAGGCCCGTTCCATTACCAAGTAGGCAGTTGCGGAGCAGGGTCGTATGAGTGATGCCTCCTCGGGATTTCCTAGTTGGGTTTTGGTTGCGCTAAGTATTGTTGTGGCACGGTTTCTTCCTTGTATATTTTCTCTCTTCCTTGTAATTTCTCCTCGGGATGGTGTGATGATAAATCGGTGGGGTTTCTATGGGTTTCTCCCGGTTTCGGTTGCGTGAAGGCTCTTCTGTATATATATATTCGCTGGTGTCGTCTCTCTCTCTCTCTTTCCTTTCTTCTTCACGCAACGTCTTCTTTTCGCTACACTAGTTAGAAGTTGGAATATACTTGTCATTCGGGTTTCTTCTCCCTCGTCGGTAGTTAGCCCGACCCTCTAGTTCCTAGTATCTTGAACCTCCGACGATACCAAGCCCGTCCCCTTGTCTACCAAGTTCCATGAAGCGTACTCCGAGTCGCTCCTCCTGCCTAGTCACGACGTCGTCCGTTAGAGCTTGCCAGATTAGTGGGTGTCAGGAACAAGGGGGAGAAGGGGGGGGGGGGGGGGGTATCTCATAGTGCCTGGGATCGCAGTTGAATCTGTCGTCCTCCAATACATACCTGACTCGCTTCCTCGCCCTGTCCATGGAAAGGCCTTCAAGCCCGTAATCTGACCTTATCATATCACCGGCATTGGCTACAAGGTGTCATCGTACTTGTTGATGATAGTAACGGATTTGGTTCCCTATAGCCATGGGTAGTGGGCCGTGAATATCAAGAGATTCCTTTGCTGCGACGGTGTCCCAAGACTTTTTGACCATATCTCCCACTTCCACTGCCGAGGGCAGAGGATTCTCGAATAGTATTGCCCTGGTTATATCCCATCCTGCCTTTTCGATCAAAATCCTGTAAGTGATATCAAAACGACCCAAATCCCACTGTCTGTTCTTCTTTATCTGGGCGTTACTTGAATCCGTTGTGTTCGACAAGGAGGACGGAGTTGGATTATTTTCGGCTACGGACCCTCCACGATCAAGTTCGGAGGGTGGGCTGCCGTCTTCTTGTCCGCCCATATCATGAGGAACGGGGGTTAGCACTGACATGGTAGAGGGGACTTGAGAGGCCTGAGAGCTGAGGTTCGAACACCGGCCTTGGTTGTTTTCGGGGGGAGGAGGACTGGACAGAGGTGACGATGTCGACAGTCTTTGGGCCGGTAGTTTTGCCTTCTTGGCCAAAGATCGTTCTCTATAAAGGCGTAAATCGATCTGCGGGGCCCTCTGTGAAGGTTCTGGTTCGTACTGACTTTCGTCTTCTTCCCTTGTGGCAAGCCTCCGGGACGGTCCTTCGGAGTACTGACTTGCATTATTGTGCCTTGCTCTACACCCTCCAGACAATGACCATCTTAGCGACGCTTGTGGGAATGTGCTAGCGACCTCTTGCGATGACTGTGTTGCTTTTGGGGCTACTTTCCTATTCATGTTGGCAGAGCCTCCCATGGTGTGCCGTAATGACTTTGATTTTGGGGACTGATATCACGGATGGATCTAATGCCTTATGTTGTATCTTACGGAGTGCTCTGGGAGACGAGAAGCTAAGGTACACGACCGAGGCCGAGGTCGTTCACGGGTACGAACCGATGGAGGGGTTCAATACCTTTAGTGTTCAGAGGCTCTGGGGACCCCTCGGGTTCACAGGGGTGCAAGTAGTTCGAAGTTCGTGGAAGTATCGAAGTACCGAAACAGTAGTATTCACTAAATGACAAAGAAGGTTGCGTGAAGAGAAAAGGAAAGAAAGAGAAACTAGTACAGGTGGGAGGCGAAGCCTCTATATATATCCCAGCACTTCCTTCGCTTACTCATCCATAGAATCAGATAGAAGAATATGAGAAATGCGTTACAAAGCGAGTGACTCATTAATCCCTGTAACCCCAGAACCGAACGGAAACCCATAGAACTTTCACTGACAAATGGAAACCCAACTAAACCCTTTTCCTTCACGCTTGCATTGTGTCTTCGTGCTACGCCGTGATATATACTTAGGTCCCCCTCTGAGGCCTAGCTCCTGATAGGCTTAGGCTTTCGTGGGTACCGATCGTGAATGTCTCCCACGAGTTCGGGGGAATGTTCCAGGTCTTCTCGTGGCTGCCAGGATGGTTCGTCGTATCCGGTGTATCGTACCAGGTATTGCAGTTTTACACGGCGTCTGCGTGAGTCCAAGACTGCGTCTACTTCCCAGTCCTGTTCTCCTTCGAGCTCCACTGGGGGTGGAGGTGGTTGACTCTGACCGGGCACCGGGTCTTCAGGTGCTGGTGATAGTAGTGAGATGTGGAAGACTGGGTGGACTTTTATTGAGGCAGGGAGGTTAAGTTCGTAGGCATAGGGGCTGACTACTCGTGATATGGGGTAGGGGCCAATTTGCTTCCAATCTAGCTTCTTGGATGGTCTCTTAGTTAACAGATTCCTTGTCGATAGCCATATCTTGTCTCCAGTCATGTAGCGTGGTGCCGGGACCCTGTGGGCATTGGCCGATTCCTCCTGAATCCTCTGAGCTCGGAACATTTCCGCTTTTAAGAATTCGAAGACTTGCGACATGTCTCTTGCCAGAGTGTTAGCTTGGTCTTCGTTGGTGGTGGTTCCATGCCGTAGGATGCCGAAATTCATTCGGGGGTTCAATCCATAGTTTGCTTGGAACGGAGACATGTTGGTTGATTCGGAAACGTGATTATTTGTTGCGAATTCAGCTAGGGGTAGGTCATCTGTCCAGTTATCCTGTTGGTAGTTCACGAAGCCACGGAGGTATTGTTCCATGATTGCGTTGATCCTTTCCGTTTGACCATCTGGTTGAGGGTGGAAGGCTGTGGAGTATCGTGGGGATATTTCTAGTCGTTCGCATAATGCCTTCCAAAAGTTTGACGTGAACTGTGTGCCGCGGTCTGAGACTATTGTCGTGGGTAGTCCATGTAGCTTCCAGATGTTTTCGATGTACATTCGAGCGGCATTCCTAGCATTGGCTTCCTCTGTAGTGGGGATGAAGTGTCTCATTTTTGTTAAGCGGTCAACAACGACGAGGATTGCATTATACCCATTGCTCATTGATGGCCCTGTGACAAAGTCCATTGAGATGTCTGTCCATGGCGCCTTGGGGACTTGTAGTGGTCGGAGCACTCCCTGGGGTGAGCTTCGATTTGCCTTGCTTCTTCGGCAAACGTGGCAATTCATGACGTAACGATCTGTGTACCTACGCATGTTGGGCCAGTAATACTCGCGACTGAGCAGTTCGAGGGTTTTTGCTCTGCCAGGGTGTCCTGCCAATGGTTTGTCGTGGTGTTCTTGGAGTAGTTGTAGTTGGAGTTCTTCATATTCGGGGACGTATAATTTCCGACGGTATAGAAGTAACCCTTCATCGTTTTCGGCGCATTCGGCGAGGGAGATTAGCTTTGTCTGCTTAGTCCCATTTCTGAGCATCTCAAGGATCTTGGATGGCGTGCTATCAATTTGGTAAGCTTTGGCCATTAATTCCTTCACAGTGGACATTCCTTCAGCGGGTTCGTTTGATAAAGAACCCGCTAACAAACTTATCTTAAAATCTAGATTTTTCTTCTTCAAGATCGTTTGGCTTTGGCGTGCTAGGCGTTCATCCCCCTCCTTTGATAGGTCGCCTGACCTTCTGGTGAGTGCATCTGGCTTGCCCCCTTGTTTTCCTGGTCGATACTGGATTATAAAGTCAAATCGGGATAGGAATTCTGACTAACGTGCTTGTCGTCGGTTGAGCATCTTGGTCGTCATGAAGTATTCTAGGTTGCGGTGGTCCGTTAGTACCTTGATTGGGTATTGTGCCGACTCCAAGAAGTATTTCCATTCCTCAAAGGCCCGAATGATTGCCAGTAGTTCTTTATCGTATATTTCATAATTACATTCGGCTGGTGAATGTTTCTTGGAGAAGTACGCGACGGGGTGCAGTATTCCTTTGTCGTCCTGCTGTGATAAGATGGCCCCCGATACGTAGTCTGAAGCGTCCGTTTCTACTATCGCTGGTCTGTCCGGGTCCCAGTGCCGTAGTATGGGTGCTGTTGTGAATGCCTTCTTGAGTTTTTGGAACGCTGCTTCAGCCTTGTCTGACCATACCCATCTAACGTTCTTTTTTGTCAATGCTGTCAGGGGGGAGACCACTCTTGAATACCCTAGAATGAAGCGTCTGTAGAAATTTGCGAAGCCTAAGAATTCCTGTACGTCCTTTAAGCAACCTGGGGTCCCCCAATTCCGTATTGTGGCAACTTTCTCGTCGTCCATCTTGGTACCTTCAGGGGTTAGGACAAATCCTAGGTATTTTGTTTCGTGGACATGCCATTCGCATTTCTCCGGCTTGAGGTGTACCTGATTATCGCTCAGGATTTGTAATACCTTGTTGACATGTTCCTTATGTTCTTCCAGGGTGTTGGAGTAAATTAGTATGTCGTCCAGGTATGCTGTTGCGAAGTGGTCTAGGTAAGGTCTTAGCATATCGTTGACCCAATGTTGGAAGGCTCCGGGTGCGTTGGTCAATCCAAACGGCATGACTAAATATTCAAAATGACCATATCGTGTCCGAAAGGCTGTTTTCCATTCGTCCCCCTCTTTGATTCTGAGTTGGTGGTATCCATCGCGTAGGTCCAGTTTGGTGAAATACTTGGCCGATGACATACCCGCGAAGGTTTCTGGGGTCAGTGGTAAGGGGTGCCTGTTTTTGATTGTTACCTTATTTAGCCTTCGATAATCCACACACAGACGTAATGATCCATCGGCCTTTTTGACAAAAAGTACTGGGGCACCGGCTGGGGAGACGCTGTGGCGGATCCTTCCTTTAGCGAGGTATTCGGCCAGATAGTCTCGTAGGGCTTGAAGTTCCTCCCTAGTCATCCCATACATGGGGCCGAATGGTGCTGTTTCGCCTTCTTGTAGGTTGATAGGAAGGTCGTAATTCGTTCGGTGAGGGGGAAGTGCCGACGCGTTGTTCTTGTTGAGTAGGTGTAGGAATTGTTGGTGATCGAGTGGTACTAGGTCGAGGGGGTTGCCCTTTGTTGTTGCTAGGATGTTGTCCAATGCCTTCAGAGTGGTAGAGTAGAGTTGAATTCCCCTGCGTTGTTTTTCTTTGATCAATGTTTTAAAGCTAACAGTTGAAATGTGGGTGATTGGTTTGGTGGGGGGTTCTATGGAGATTCCTCTAACTGTAACAGGTTTTTTCTCGGGGCAGCAGTGTTTTAGGCAAATAGGGGAGTCGAAGCATAGCTCGTTGGTGCCTGGTCGAATGGTGACTTGGTGCCTTCGCATCCAAGGTATTCCCATTACGATAGGATAATGCCCGAGTTAAGTTACAAAAAGGGGGAGTTGTTCTTGGTGTCCATGAATATCCAAGCTTAGTGTGATGGTGTCTGTGACCTTTCCTGATTCTATGGGTCTACCATCGATAACGTCGATTTGTCGGGGTAATTTGAGGGGGGTGGTAATTAATTGGTGGTGGCTTACGAAGGATTTATCTATGAATCCGTAACCGGACGCTCCAGTATCAATGAGGGCATATGATGGGATAAAAGAATCTTTATTTTGAGAAATTGAACACGTTACGACTAATTGATTCCCATCCATATCCTTCTCCAAAACTGAAAACGCAGAAACAGAAAGTTTAGAAAAATCCTTAAAACATCCCTGGGCTGAACCACTCAAGCCAGGGATAAATCTTTTAACGCCTCATCGCCGGAGGTCTCTTCTTCCACCTCGGAGTCTTCCTGCTCCGTATTCCTAGTTCTAATCAATGCTCCTCTCATCCTTGGAGCGGCATTCCGAGGGGGTGGTGCTTGGGGGCAGTCTTTTACTAAGTGTCCCACTCCACCGCAATAGTAACACCAGCCCTGAGCTCGGCGGGCATCTCGTTCGCGGGGGTCTGGATGTCTGCGGCCGGCAGAGAGGTCCATGGGTGTGACACCTCCTGGTATTTGTGAGGGGTGTCCTGCTGGAGGGGGGGGGAGCCTGTGGCGCCGCAGGAGCCGGGGTACGGGGTGCTGGGGCAGCAGGAGCAAAGGTTCGGTTGGTGGGTACCGCAGGGGCAGGGTAACGGGGGGTAAAGCGGGAGGTTGTGGCAGGCGCGCGGTAGCGGGCATTGACCTTTTGTGTCTTACTATCCAGGCGTTGGAGCACCCGGGCAAATTCTTCGACAGTCTCTGGGGTTACTTCATGGACCATGGCCCTGTTGAGTTCCTCATTGAGTCCAGTTTCCAGGGCTTCGATGTTTCCAGCTTCGTTGTAGCCTGCTTCTGCTGCGTATCTCTGGAACTCAGCAAAGTATTCTGAGAAGGGACGCTTGCCTTGTTGGATTCTCCCCAAGTTGTGACGGGCTATCCCCACGCGGTCTGGATCTCCAAATGCTGTTTCCAATATATCAAAGAACCTCTCCATGGATGGGAGGTTGACGCCAGTGTGGGTGAGGTAGGGGAGGAATTGGTCCGCCGCTGACCCTTCCAGTCACGAAATGGCGTAGATGAGTTGGTCTTGTAGATCTGGGAAGCGGTCCGCATTGCCGACTAGCTTGAGACGGAGTTGGTGCTGGAAGAAGGGGAGGGCTCGCCGGCCGCCTTTGAACTTCTCTGGGTCCGGAAGTTTTTCGGATTTGGTTGCGGTTGCATGAGGGGTGTTTATGCGGTTGCGACCGGTGAGGAACCGGTTTTGTCGGCGAGGGTTTTCTGGAGGGGGAATTGCAGGTTCTTGAAGAGCGGGGATCCGGGCCGCTGCGAGATCTTCTAGCGCCCTGGTGAGAGCTGTCTTGGTAGTAGTCAGCTCCTCTCTGGCCGCTTCTAGGTTAGAGTCCAGTCGGGCCATGTCTTCCTCGAAGATCCTTCGTGCGTCTTCCCCGTCCGAGATGGTTTCCTTTAGTTCGCCTTCATACCATTCCAGACTTCTTTGCGCTCGAATCATCAGGGTATGGAGGGCCTGTGTGGGGCCCGACGATACTTCACCGAAGTTAGGAAAGGTTGTCAGGAAATTGTTGATGTCTGCTAGGGTTGCTTCATGGGTATCTTCGTCCATGGAGGGGAGTCTGGTTTGCGACATGGTGGTCTATGATTCTATGATATCGTAGAGTCGTGTAGGTTGACGTTGGAGACGCAACCTTAGTATCACGGATGGATCTAAGGCCTTACGTTGTATCTTACGGAGTGTTCTGGGAGACGAGAAGCCAAGGTACACGACCGAGGCCAGGGTCGTTCACGGGTACGAACCGATGGAGGGGTTCTATACCTTTAGTGTTCGGAGGCTATGGGGACCCCTCGGGTTCACTGGGGTGCAAGTAGTTCGAAGTTCGTAGAAGTACCGAAGTACCGAAACAGTAGTATTCGCTAAATGACAAAGAAGATTGCGTGAAGAGAAAAGGAAAGCAAGAGAAACTAGTACAGGTGGGAGGCGAGGCCTCTATATATATCCCAGCACTTCCTTCGCTTACTCATCCATAGAATCAGATAGAAGAATATGAGAGATGCGTTACAAAGCGAGTGACTCATTAATCCCTGTAACCCCAGAACCGAACGGAAACCCATAGAACTTTCACTGACAAATGGAAACCCAACTAAACCCTTTTCCTTCACGCTTGCATTGTGTCTTCGTGCTACGCCGTGATAACTGAGTATGTGGATTATTCGCGGATTCCTTTGTTTTCTCTCGTCTCGGCATAGTCAATGTCAGTAGTGTGTGTGATGAAGATGAAAGAGGGTGCAGGAGCTGAACAATATATGCGCCACGGAAGTCAGAATGAATGGATGGGTGGGGCAGGCGGAACACGGGGGCATAGCCCAAAGGCAAAGAGGCCATGATATCATTGATATGTATAGCGGCACTAGTGTCAGGACTAAAATAACATACATGTAGATATTGCCTATTTCAGCATCAAGACTAGTGAGAAGATAGTTAGAAAGCGATAGAAACCCCAAGCAAGGAAAGTCCCAAGAAACCCAAAAAAACCCATAAACTCTCAAAACGGAAAAGCGCAGGACCACGTCTAGGAAGCAAGCAGTTAGTCAGGAAGCAATGATAATACCCACTCATACCTACATACTTTGAGATAGATAGATAGTAATGAAACCCCCCAAAAAATATATCACTGATAATCCAATACCAAACTTAACTGAAATCAAAAAATACCACGATAAAAATAGTAACGAAGAAAAGGCACACAGGTCAGGCCTGACCAGAGATATCGACTATTTCAACGGGGGGGCTGAAGATCAAAGCACCAACGGCCCCCAGTCAGTTCCAGACATCGGTGAAAGGCGCTTCAACTCGGGCTTACGCTTTGCCTTTGCCTTTGCCTTTGCCTCTGTCTCTGCCCTTTCCCTTGCCTCGGCCCTCGAGCGGAGTGGGAGAATCATCGACACTGACCAAAGAGTCCACATCTCTTGTTTTGTCAGTCTCGTTCCCGCGGTCAGGACTGTCCCTTTCTGCTCTCCCGCTAAGTGCCCTATCACGCCGAAGTCTTTTTGCCTGAACCGAATAGAAGTTCTTTTCGAAATAGGGGCTAACATGACGCTCGGGGGTGTTACGGGTATACGATGTGATAAGTAGAGGGAACCCGAAGAACAATACTAGGACTCTCTATCATCACTCTGTTGTACTTTGGAAAGCTTTAGGTATTCGCATCTCGCGCCTGAGAGGCCCGGTCTGGCCAGTAGGACGGGTGGTGTGGAGTTGCCGTTTTCCTAGTTAAAAAGCCTGTTTTCGACTCCAGAGATAACCCCCGGAGCGTCAAACCGCCGCAGGGGCCAGCCTTGACACCGGTGGGTATATGAAGGGGCAGCAGTGAAAGTTTGGAGTCAATCGGACCAGAACTGAACGAATGGCGGATGAATTGAGAAGGCTCACACTGGTGACTCCCAGGGAAAGGTAAGACTACCCGAGTCTTCTGGTACCTTATACCTCGCCAGTACTCCTAACGTCGAGCTATGCTCCTTAGTAGGACAGCGAGGCAGGGAAAGAGTTGACGAGCGAAGTCGAGGCCCGGTACCGAGGCGTTATCAGGTAGGCTAACTCCCGAGTCCCCATCACTGCTGATGAAAGGTTGAGTGCATGCAGTAGTGCGAAATGAGTGAGAGATTTCTTAGTGGCAAGGATTGTTAGGAATGTTTCAGAACTTAGGCGTTTGATTATTTGTATCATGTATTTGGCGTTGGTTTCTCTAGCGTTCAGTTGGCATTGTCTTGGCGTTGTTCAGGGTCATCGGGGGTTCCCACATACTTGTTGTAATGTCTAGTTCTAGTCCACTGGACACACACGCGGGATATAAATATGCTGTCATTCTCCGACTTCTACTGAAATCATTATCAGCGAAGAACGAATCTTAACAATATAAAATCTATCTACGAGTCTTTACTTCTATCTTACTTGCACTCAAAATATCTCCAGTGATTCTTGACCTCTACCTGAACCATTCTTCGAACTCTCGAACTATAACAACTGTAACGTTTATACTCGTTGGCCGAACACTGAACCCCCGGGGACTCATAGTTGAGTATCGACTGAAGTGACCTCGTTCCTTTCTACCTGGTAGATAGCGTTTCGGACTCTGAGCTCGGTACAAGACTACTCTGGTAGTTTGGTGCGAACCCGAAATAGGGGGTGACTTGTCCCTTACCGTCACCTTGGTGATATACCACCGCAAGACGCAGGCAGTTTATACCAGCAGTAGCAGCAAGCCAGGTCTCAACGTGATCATCATCCGGAGAAAACCTTCTCAAATAGTGCTGCTGCCCGTGAACCATTCCGATTACTTCAGAAAAGTAGGGAGCTGGAAGGCGGCAGAAACTCAGGACCGGCGGCCGATACGGGTGTTCCGGTATCCAAGTAAATCCCTCCCAAAGTTCGCGGGCAGTAAAGGGTCTTAGGTCGGAGGTACGGAAGGTCCGGCCTTCTGTATCACTGCCTCTTACGATCTGCCGGTACTGGTTTGGCATTATTTGGGATATGCAGACAGCGCCCCAAAACCGGAGGGTCCCGCTTTGGGCCTCTTTCAAGGGCTTTGATCCGTGCTTCCCAGAGTTGGTGTCGCTGACCTCACTTTCTTGGTTGTTGAACCTCTGCTTGTTGGTAGGATTTTTGTTCTTGCACAGCTCAGTCATCATACATTTGAAGGCTACCTGCACGATCTTCCCCTGCTTGGTCAAATCTTCCTCAGATTGATCGAGTAGGTTAGCATATTCAGAGATTGGTTCGAATTTGGCCAGATAGTCTAGGGCCAGCTGCCACTTCTCCGGTGACGTCCCACTTTTGCTCTTTATCATGTTTTGGGCGAGAAAGTCCTTCACCTTCCCCCGGATGTTCTGTCATGAATCGTTGGCAATACCGAATATTTCTCGGCACTCGGAAAGACTGAGGTTCTTTTTCTTGAACAGTTCCTGTACCGAATGGCCTTTAGTCAGGGTACCATACGATATAATTATTAGTGGTTAGGGACAACGTACCCTCGATTCTAGGGCTTGCCTGGAGACGGACAGGACCCATTGGTTTGAATTCACGGGCATAGTTTGCTTGCCTTGATTACGACGTTTATTTGATGACTCCTTCTGGACTAGGGGATTTGCAGGGGTCTTACTTGATGTGCCTCTGGTAGTAGGAGCCATGTTTATCGTTCGGGACTTTGAGGACGGGCTTTAGGGACCAAGGATACCAAGTTTATCAAAACATTGGGAGTCCGGCAAAGATGTGATATTGGCCTCGAGTTCAAGTGGAGCTCTTTGGATCTTTGGAGTCTTTGGATCTTTGGAGGAAAGGGCGGGATTTGGTGGACTATATAGTGTGAGAGCCAAGCGATTAGCCCAAATCAATTCATCGTGAGGGTGGCTCAAGGGTTCTTTTGGGGGGGAGCGGGCTAGTTGGAACAAACAAAGGGCAAGTGAAACAGGGCCTACCAAGAGATTGCCGGATGTGGTAAGGACCTTCAAAGAAAAAGCAAAATTCGCGAGGTTGCCTGTTGCATATAGGCTTAGATCGGCCCAAATAGGGCCCAAACATTTGTTTGGCAAGCTTTGCCTGGGTGATGATACAGATAGTGTTGTTGAATGATGATGATTTTGCTTAAGGCAGGCAGTGTGATGTTGCCCTTCGGGGGCCTAGGTCCGGGCCAAATTTAGTCCAGACTCGGCCCAATTTGGGTCCCAGACCTTCATTTAGCGAAGCTTCCCGTGGGAGATGATAGGGATATTCACACTATGAGAACAGAGAGCCCGAGTATTGTGTATATTGAAAGAAAGACCTAATTAACTATAAAAATCAAATCTAAAGTATCATGGGAGGTGGTGAGAACCCGTTTGGCTAACATACTACTAGAAAAGGCACCGATTTAGCCCAACGGACCCTTTTCATTACAACAACCACCCCCCCGTGTTTTTCCTCGACTGAGATTCGTCCAGAATTCCTGGAATGCGTAGATTAGCTTCAACGACTCCACCATGTATGCGAATTCACGCTGTTCCACTGAATCGTGTGCGGGTAGTCGGGGGCGGTCAAGTAAAAACCCTCTCCAAATCCGAGTCTGGCCGCCCAGCAAGCTCGTGCCCCGAGAGTCGGCAATGGCAGGCAGCGACCTTCCGGCCGATGATTTCAATCCTGCATCTCTCCTCCCGGCCTGACTGCTTTGTGGCATGGGGAGACAGCTTTTCGAACGGGATCATCCCATCCCCCCGGCGGCAACGCCAAAGGTGTTTCGTGATCCGTCAGTTCGGCTCTCGTGGCTGCAGTCCACGTAACTGAAATTGCATGGGTTAAACGAGCATAAGGGACTATGTACTCGCCTTCATATGAGATCAGTACAGCTGCAAGGTCCTGCTCCTGCTGGCCATGAATCCTGTAAAGTCAGGAATAGTGCAAGAGTGATGTGCTGTGTAAAGATGGAGGAAGGGAATTAGCCCCTCTTTCTACTCCTGTGGCAGTTTTGACATCGGGCCCTCTTGGCACCTTGGCACCTTGGCACCTTGATATCTCAAGAGGCTTGGCCCACAACTGCTGACCCAGGAATGTCGTCAGAACCTTCAGATCGCCTCCGTGAATACCACCGCAATATAAGGTGGCAGCTTTAACGCCTTTGATGCCCACGCCCATGTCCACGATATCAACCATGTCGCCGGCTTTCTGCCCATACTGCTCGCGTTTGTACCGCCGGGCCGGTAATCTTGCCACATCGCCGCGTCTGCAAACGACTAATCCCCACAGGAGGTGGGGTTGGAATTGAGCAGAGTAGTCAGGTGGGAATCGCGGGCCCAGGTGTGCTTACCACTATACTGGACGACTCGGACGCTGGCGAGGACTTCAGACTCCGAAGACGACTATCTGAACGAATCCGATTTCGATGATTCCGATGATGATCTGGACAACCAGGACGAGGGCGAGCGTGATGAAGAGGAAGAATATCTGCCTAGTAGTGGGGCGCCTTTGGGACGTACTCCAGGCTATAACAACCATCTCAAGGACAACTGGAATGCTTGGGCGCCGTTCAAGGACGCCGCGGAATGGAGACTGGCAAGGTTTCTTATCAATCACAAGCTAACTTCTACCGCAATCGACGCGTATTTCAACGAGGGGCTACACAAGGCAGGACCACAGCATCGAAGCTTCCAATCAGCGCACACGTTCCAGCGCCAGCTTGCAAAGATGCCCGGGTCCCCGCCGAGCTTCCAGTATGGGACAGTCAGCGAAGGGGACGGCAGGACCACCGAATTCTTCTACAGAAACCCACTCCAAGGTGCAAGATATCCTTTGGCCCAACGGTGCTACGCCCAGGTTATGGTCTACCAGCCGGTGAAAGCGTTATAACCCTGAAGGCTTCCAGCTTTATACTGAGATGCACACGGCTGAGTGGTGGTGGGGAATGCAAGAAAGACTTCCGTCCGGGGCAACACTGGTTCCCATAATATGCAGTTCGGATGTGACCCACCTGACCAACTTCTCTGGAGACAAGAAATACAGGCCCATATACATGACCATCGGCAACATCTCTGGGAAGGTCAGAGCCAGAACCTCGGACAAGGCACATCTCTTGCTTGTCTTACTGCCAGTACCACCCAAAATCGTAGGAGATGCGGCATCAAAGCAGAAACTATGAGCCTGGGTGGCCGAAGCCCTGACGACTGTGATAGCAATCATTCTCGAGCCTCTGACCAACTTCAATAGGGATGCAGGTCTTCCGATGGACTGCTCCGACGGCTACCGAAGGCAGTGCTGGCCTGTACTTGCGGCGTGGCTGGCAGACCATATGGAAAACTGCAACCTTCACAATACAAAAACCAATGTATGCCCGAAGTGCGAAGTCCCGTTGGACAGATTAGGGGAGTATGAGGCGGAGCCGACCAGGATCTACAGGCGAAACCAGGACGAATAACGGAGGATGTACCATCAGTATGCTACGATAAAGGCTATAGAGCGGCCGAGCAGGGACCAGAAGAGAGAATTGAAGATACTCGCACAATGGTTCGATGCCCGGGGCTTGAAACCTCGGTATAGTCCATTTTGGGACCTGCCATACATCCAATCATTCCAGCTTCACAAACCGGATATGATTCACGTAGTATATCTAGGCATCCTGAAGCATTTGATGGAATGGCTAGAGGACTTCTTGAAGGATCACGGTCGATTGAACGAATTCAACCTCATATGGACGCATATGTCCCCATATCCTAGATTTGCGCCCCCGACAAAACCCTATCAAGCCGTCAATCAGTGGCAAGGAAAGGAAATGAGGAACTTCCAAAAGATAGTCCTGCTATAACAGAGCCATACCAACGGTCAGGAGACTAGTTCTCACCGGGCCTGTTATAGGCTCAGAGTCATTGATAGAATCCAGTAGTTACAGTGATAGGGAAGTACCTGTAGGTGAGGACCGCAACCTGCCGCAAGTGTGCCCACCTTCTGGCTACTAAGGAGGAGATCTATTCATGAAGGGGCAGACTGACGAGTCTGAACCCTGTCAGTGAATAGAGGACCGGCTAGAGAAAGGCCTCTAAGTGCCGGGCATCTCCATTAACCTTCGGAGCAAAGAATAGCCCTGCCGCAGGCGGCAGTGGTTATGCCCGAGAATAATCTACAATGAGTTACAGCTCTGCAGCCAGCGAGGGTAGACCACCGGAGCGGAGACTCCTCTAATGCAGGCCCGGAGCTGTGTGACAGACAGGCTGCAGGTGATCGTTGACCCTGGCTAAGGGTGTATTACTCTAGGACCGGAAACACCCGCTAGCGCTTAGAGAGAAGCGGGGTAGCGGAGGAATTGTCCTCCGGTCCAAAAAAGAGTTTTCACCAGGACTTGGCTTGAGCAGTGGAAGGCAGGAAAGTCGAGAGATTTGGAGTATAAGTACTCATCTCCATTTTCCTCCCACTAGTTCTAATGTTCCTCATCATCAGTTGTAACAAAACGCAAGAAGACCCTTAAGATTATTCTAAGTCTACCAAGAAGAATCTTTACTCTCTAAACCTAACTCTTTCTTCTACCGGGACTCTTGCTTCCTACACTCCTGTTTAGTAGAGGCAGAGCCCGTCACATTATAATCTTAAAGGCTTCAGTTACCTTTAGAGATTATCTTCCTCAACTGGTCTATAAGCCTATGTCAGGAGAGAGGCTCTTTTACTGGTACCTAAGAGCCCATTACTTCGTCAGAGAAGTCATCTACTCTCTAGCTCCTGAGCTATAGACACCAAACCCTCCAAAGACCAGACATGTCCACCCTACCTGCCCCAGTGGTGCCTCTCCAGATCGAATGGACACCCCAACCTCTACAGATAGAGGCCTCGGCCCGGACACAATTGGTCAAGAACCCTAGGGCAGCGCTACAAGCCTACATTCCTGGCTGTGAGCCTGCCTGGCAAGACACAGACTCGGTCACCTACCCGGAGTTCTTTAGAGAACTCCAGATCTACCTCCAGCACCGCTTACAGCAAGAGCTGAACAGGGGCTCCCAAGCCCTGATACTCATCCAGGAGCGGCAGCAGGCGGAGGCAGAACTCATGAGGCAAGCTTTGTCCTTCATGAGGGACCAAGTCAGCTCTCTTCAGGACGAGCTGAAGAGATTTGTGGAGAAGGATGACCTAGACCCGGATGTCATGGAGATTGAGTGGTCCAACCCGGTCATCCCCCTATAACGGAGCCATACCAACGGTCAGGAGACTAGTTCTCGCCGGGCCCGTTATAGGCTCAGAGTCATTGATAGAATCCAGTAGTTACAGTGATAGGGAAGTACCTGTAGGTGAGGACCGCTACCTGCCGCAAGTGTACCCACCTTCTGGCTACTAAGGAGGAGATCTATTCATGAAGGGCCAGACTGACGAGTCTGAGTCCTGTCAGTGAATAGAGGACCGGCTAGAGAAAGGATCTCTAAGCGCCGGACATCTCCATTAACCTTCAGAGCAAAGATAGCCCTGCCGCAGGCGGCGGTGGCTATGCCCGGGAATAGATCTACGATGAATTACAGCTCTGCAGCCAACAAGGGTAGACCACCGGAGCGGAGACTCCTCTAGTGCAGGACCGGAGCTGTGTGACAGCCAGGCTGCAGGTGATCCTTGACCCTGGCTAAGGGTGCATTACTCTAGGACCGAAAACACCCGCTAGCGCTTAGAGAAAAGCGGGGTAGCGGAGGAATTGTTCTCCGGTCCAAAACAGAGTTTTCACCGGAACTTGGCTTGAGCAGTGGAAGGCAGGAAAATCGAGAGATTTGGAGTATAAGTACTCATCTCCATTTTCGCCCACTAGTTTGAGTTTCCTCATCATCAGTTGTAACGAACGGAAGAAGACCCTTAAGATTATTCTAAGTCTACCAAGAAGAATCTTTCTCTCTAAACCTAACTCTTTCTTCTACCGGCCCTCTTGCTTCCTACACTTCTGTTTAGTAGAGGCAGAGCCCCGTCACACCCCCCCAACTACCTGGAAGAGATCCAGAAGGCCATCAACGAGGGAAAGCTACAGATAGCTAGGCCCGGGACACCCAGACCATCATCCCGGGTACCCTCCAGAGCAGGAAGCAGGGTCCCAAGAAGGCAGCATTCACTATTTGCTACCTTCCCCCGGCACCAACAAGGCCCCATTGTCCCGGTGGTAATGCCACAAGTGGGAGCCTCCCCCCTTCCTCCTCCCGGCAGAAGGAGACCCTTCTCTGGCCTAGGAATCAACTAGGATAGTGACCTTGAGGATGAGCCTCTTTCTCCGGCTCCTCCTCCGACAGAAATCCCCGGTGGTGGTTCGGCACCTCCGGAAGTACCTCCCCCACCGCCAGCAAATTCAGGTGGAAGCGGAGGCAATATTCCTCCTCCCCCTCCGGGAGCCCAAGGTGGTGCCCCCGGAGATGACCCAGATAGCTCAGACTCGGAGCCAGAAGGGAATGACAGGAGACCCTGGCGGAGTTATGTCAAGAAGAAGTTAGAGAAGCAGCAGAGAGATCTGCTTGCTCTCTTGATCAACCGGCAACCTCAAGAGCAGCCACATCCTCTCCAGTCATCCAAGGCCCGGGAGCCTAAGGCCTCTCCACCCTCCAAGTTCCAAGGCCATGCGGAACAGGTGGAAACCTTCCTCCGACAATGTGAGAATGTGTTCTCCATTGAAAGCCAGTCCTTCCTGGCTGATGAGACAAAGATCCGGTATGCGGGGAATCTCATGGAAGGAACGGCAGCAATCAAGTGGTATGAGGCTTACCATAACTCAATCGACCAAGCCTCTGTCAACCGAATTGCTGGGAGGCCTGTAAGGCTAGATGAGCGCTGGAAGAAGTGGGATTCTTTTGTGGAAGCCTTCAGAGCTGCCTTTGGCGAAGCCATCTCTAGGGATGAAGCAGTAGCCCAATGGAATCTCCTTACCCACACCAAGAAGGAAGGAATAGACTCCTTCCTGAATACTATTATTCAGTTGATGTGGAAGACCGGCTATGAAGGACAGCTGGTAGATGACAAGATTCAAGGTTCCCTCCTACCGGAACTAGGTTTAAGTTGGGCACTCTTCAATCCCAAACCTAGGACCTTGATGGAAAGGATCACAGCTCTGAGAGAGCTGGGGCACACTCATGAGCGGTACCAGTCAGCAGCTGAAAAGGCTCCGGCCAGGACCCAGAAAGAATCCAGCAATCCTAGAGGCCTGCAGCCAAAGGGAAGGAAGGAAGCCTCTAGCTCCTCCGCTCCTAAGGCAGCTACAGGATCCAAGGATAAAGCTGTGGAACTAAAGGGTATCCCGGGGGATATTCTGGAAGAAAGAAGAAAGGCTGAAGTATGCTTGAAGGTAAGACCTTCCGGTACTCCCCTGTGAGGTAGAGTGCATAGACTGACTTGTGCAATAGTGCGGCAAGTCTAGACACAAATGGACCACCTGTTGGTCCAAGGAACCTACTACTGTCCGAGTGGCAGCAGTGAAAGTACAGAGAAAGTGGAAAAGAGGATCTGGCTCCGGGGATAGTACCCAAGAACCATCTGAAAAGAAAGCTAAGGTTGCTGCTGTAGTGGCAGAACAACCATTCAATGTACTTCCTGAGTTTCCTGAGGATTTTATCTTTGAACCCGGATTGGGGTCAGATGAGGATATTATCTGGTAGTGTCTGTTTAAGAGTCTATGTATACTAGAATTTCTTCCTGTTTGAGTTGTGTCCTTGTTTCTTTAGGATGAGAATAAATCTGTGGTTATCTTATGACTATGTTCCCGAAATTGCGGAAAGGATAATGAAAGGCTAGATTGCTAAATAGCATCGGCCCTTACTACTGAAAAGTATAAAGGGACAAGGAGCTGCCGCATCTAAGACCGGATTATCGAAAACCAGAACAAGAAGAACCCACTACATCTATTTGCCTCGTATCTATTTGCTTTACACTATGTTGAGAGCACAGAACCTAAAGAGAACGAGAGGAACCACTCCTGAGAAAACCTCCAAGAGGAGAAGGGAAGAAGCAAGCCTTCCGCCCCTACCAGTACATGGTAAGAGACCTGTGCTAGAAGCCAGATTGTCCTGGACAATTGAGGGAAAGGTTGAAGGCTCCCAAGGGAAATTCCTTCTGGACACCGGGTGTACAGGACCTATCCTGAACTTGGAGTTTGTCAGAAAGAATGGGATACCCTTAGTGCGGAGGGATCAACCACTGACAATGTATGATGCTCAAGGAGATGTCATGATGGAAAGTGGAGAATACTATACCCACCCGGTACACATGAGCATGGGAGATCATAAGGAGACACTCCGATGGGAGGTAGCCTCATTGGAAGCTGGAATCTCCGGTTATCTGCTAATTGCTTGGGCAAGGAAGCATAACTTGGACATTAATTGGGAACTCAATACCATAAGCTGGAGGAGTGACTACTGCAAGCAGAACTGTCTACCAGCGGCCATTACTGTGGAACCCATCTCTATCAATCAAATGTTAGAGGAGGAGGAGGTGTACCACTTAGTAGCGGCCATTTGGCATGATGAGAATGGTGTGAATGTGGAAATCAGAATTCCTGCACAGCATCGGCAATGGGCACATGTGTTCGGCAGAGAGAAGGCAGAGGAGCTACCTCCGCATTCTGCTAATGATCTGAAGATCAAGATCCTGCCTGATTCTACAATCCCATTTGGACCGCTATACCTATATTCCGCTCCAGAATTAAAGGCCCTCAAGGAGTACCTGACCAAGGAATTGGCAGCAGGCAAAATCTCCAGATCTAGCAGCCCAGTAGCGGCACCCATTCTGTTCATACCAAAGAAGGATGGCAAACTTAGAATCTGTGTGGATTACAGAGGCTTGAATAAGGTTACTGTTAAGGACAAATACCCGCTACCTATCATGAGTGAACTCAGAGATAGGTTATTCAAAGCCCGGATCTTCACAAAGATAGATCTCAAGAATGGCTTCAATTTGATCAGGATAGCAGAAGGTGATGAATGGAAGACTGCCTTCCGAACCCGCTATGGCCTGTATCAGTACAATGTAATGCCATTTGGTCTATGCAATGCCCTTCTGCCTTTCAGGCTATGATGAATGATGTGCTAAAGGATCTACTGGATGAAGGAGTGATTGTCTATATTGATGACATCCTCATCTACTCGGAGACTATGGAAGAACATGTTGATCTTGTCAATAAGGTCTTGCAGCGGCTATCAGAGAATAAGCTATGTGCATCCATTGACAAGACCTCTTTCCATGCCCGGGAGGTAGAATACCTCGGTTACCACATCTCAGAAAAGGGAGTATCAATGTCAGAAGAGAAAGTAGAGGCAGTTAGAGATTGGCCGGAACCCAAAGATGTTAAGGGGATCCAAGCCTTCCTAGGATTTGCCAACTTCTACCGACGCTTTATTGAAGGCTTCAGTAGAATATGCAAACCCCTAACTGACCTCTTACAAAATGGCAAGAAATGGCAATGGACAGCAGCTTGTGTGCAGGCTTTTCTAGAGTTGAAACGCCGATTTACTAGCCCTCCAGTGCTTGCTCATTTTGACCCTACTAGGAGAACGGTGGTTGAAACCGATGCTAGTGACTTTGCCAAGGGAGCGGTGCTCTCTCAGTATGGAGATGATGGGAAACTACATCCGGTAGCTTTCTATTCTAAGAAAATCTCTCCTGCTGAGATCAACTATGACATTCATGATAAGGAAATGGGAGCCATTGTAGCCTCTTTCCGGGAATGGGAGCACATGCTGAAATCTTGTGAGCAGGAGGTCACGGTTTTCACGGACCACAAAAACTTGGAATACTTCAATTCTACCAAGGTTCTCACTAGGCGGCAAGCTAGATGGTCTGAAGATCTAGCAGGCTACAATTTCAAAGTTGTCTACAGACCGGGAGAGAAAAATAGCAAACCTGATGTGCTAACTAGGCGCTGGGATCATCGCCCTGGAGAGAGGAGTGAACCACTGCAGTCGGAGCCACAGATGTTTTTTAGGCCAGGTCAATTGGTTCTAAACACTGCTAGATTAGCGGCAGTTAAAGTCGACCAGTTGCAGTCTTCATTCATGGACAGCTTATTAGAGGCAGTCAAGTTGGATAAAGATTGACAGTTAGTGCACCGCTCTCTGGTTGAAGGGAAAGCAAATTTGGACCAGAACTTCTCTGTCAAGGATGGCCTTATCTTCTACAAGAATAGATGGTATATTCCTAATGACAAGAAGCTCCGGATGGATATCCTGACCGATACCCATGATTCTAAAGTAGCTGGACATTATGGTCAATTTAAGACACTAGAGCGGGTGAAGAATAACTTCTTTTGGCCTAAAATGGACCAAGATGTGGAAGAGTATGTCCGTTCCTGTGACAGTTCTCAGGAACAAAACATTTCGGCACAAGAAGTTTGGTATGCTCCAACCTTTGGAGATACCCTATCGGCCATGAACTTCCATCTCTATGGACTTCATTGTGGGATTACCGGAGTCTAAGGGATTTACTAAGATCTGGGTAATAGTGGACCGCTTTTCTAGGATGGCTCATTACATTCCGCTCCCTACACTCAATAGAACAGAAGATTTGGCTAGGTTGTTCTTCAAGGAAGTTTAGAGACTCCATGGATTACCTGATGACATAGTCTCGGACAGAGATAGCAAGTTTCTCTCTCATTTCTGGCAGTCTCTCATGAGCCTCCTCAATGTGAAGCTGAAAATGTCTACTTCTTTTCACCCCCAAACAGACGGCCAAACAGAAAGAGTTAACCAGACCCTGGAACATTACTTGCGGAGCTATTGTTCATATCAACAGGATGACTGGGCAGATCTCTTGCCTATGGCAGAGTATGCTTACAACTCGGCGGTGTCTGAGTCTACCAAAGTATCGGCATTTTATGCCAACTATGGTTATGAACCCAGGACCAACTGGCCGGCCCCCAGGGAAGGTGTGGAAGTTAGCAATCCAGCAAGTGAGGTCATGATATCTGAATGGGAATCTATCTGGCATGCTATGCAAGAAAACTTAGGCAAGGCTAGGATTAGGATGGCTCGGTGGTATGATAAACATGCACTGGCACCTCCGGAGATCAAGCCTGGAGATGAAGTAATGCTAGACCGGCGCAATGTGCAAACAAAGCGGCCGATGGGAAAGCTAGATCAGAAGAAGATGGGACCCTTCAAGGTCATTGAAGCTATAGGCACCCGTGCCTACAAGCTCTCCCTTCCTCCTCAGATGGCTATACACCCGGTCTTCCATGTCTCTCTCTTAGAGCCTTACAGAGCGCCAGTAGACCCGGAGAGAAGAGTTCCCCCCGGAACCAGAAGAGATTGCAGGAGAGGAGAACTGGGTAGTCCGAGAGGTAGCAGATAGCCGGGTTAATAGGCTCAGGAGAAGAGTGGAATACCTAGTACTATGGGAAGGGTATGAGAAGGAGGACGCTACCTGGGAACCCTTTGAACATCTTAGGAAGAGTGCTGAAGAAGCCCTCCAAGATTTTCACATGAGGTACCCTAAGAAACCCCGAGACAAAAGGGTTTGATGTAGCTTCTCTAGATTTTCTACTTGTACATAGTCACGGAGATTTCCTTGAAAAAATTAGGTTGAATAGAATTTGTTGTTACTGAATCTTGGTGACCAAGATCCTGAGAGAGGGGAGTAGTACAACAGAGCCATACCAACGGTCAGGAGACTAGTTCTCACCGGGCCTGTTATAGGCTCAGAGTCATTGATAGAATCCAGTAGTTACAGTGATAGGGAAGTACCTGCAGCTGAGGACCGCAACCTGCCGCAAGTGTATTTACCTTCTGGCTACTAAGGAGGAGATCTATTCACGAAGGGCCAGACTGACGAGTCTGAGTCCTGTCAGTGAATAGAGGACCGGCTAGAGAAAGGTTTCTAAGCGCCGGGCATCTCCATTAACCTTCAGAGCGAAGATAGCCCTGCCGCAGGCGGCGGTGGCTATGCCCGGGAATAGATCTACAATGAGTTACAGCTCTGCAGCCATCAAGGGTAGACCACCGGAGCGGAGACTCCTCTAATGCAGGCCCGGAGCTGTGTGACAGCCAGGCTGCAGGTGATCCTTGACCCTGGCTAAGGGTGTATTACTCTAGGACCGGAAACACCCGCTAGCGCTTAGAGAGAAGCGGGGTAGCGGAGGAATTGTCCTCCGGTCCAAAACAGAGTTTTCACCGGAACTTGGCTTGAGCAGTGGAAGGCAGGAAAATCGAGAGATTTGGAGTATAAGTACTCATCTCCTTTTTCGCCTACTAGTTCGAAGGTTCCTCATCATCAGTTGTAACAAACGGAAGAAGACCCTTAAGATTATTCTAAGTCTACCAAGAAGAATCTTCACTCTCTAAACCTAACTCTTTCTTCTACCGGCCCTCTTGCTTCCTACACTCCTGTTTAGTAGAGGCAGAGCCCCGTCACACTCGCGGGCTAGAACTAAACATTATAACAAGTATCTGGGAACCTCCGAAGACCCTAAATAACTCCAAGACAATGCCAACCGAACGCTAGAGAAACCAACGCCAAATACATGATACAAATAATCAAACGCCTAAGTTCTGAAACATTCCTAACAATCCTTGACACTAAAAAAACCCCTCACTTATTTCACACTGCTGCATGCACTCAGCCTTCATCAGCAGTCATGGGAACTCGGGAGTTAGCCTACCTGATAACACCTCGGTACCGGGCCTCGACTTCGCTCGTCAACTCTTTCCCTGCGTCGCTGTCCTACTCTAAGGAGCACGGCTCGCGTTAGGAGTACTGACGAGGTATAAGGTACCAGAGGACTCGGGTAGTCTTACCTTTCCCTGGGAGCCACCAGTGTGAGCCTTCTCAATTCATCCGCCATTCGTTCAGTTCTGGTCCGATTGACTCCAAACTTTCACTGCTGCCCCTTCATATACCCACCGGTGTCAAGGCTGGCCCCTGCGGCAGTTTGACGCTCCGGGGGTTATTTCTGGGGTCGAAAACGGGCTTATTAACTAGGGAAACGGCAACTCCACACCACCCACCATACTGGCCAAACCGGGCCTCTCAGGCGCGAGGTGCGAGTGCTTGAAGCTTTCCAAAGTGCAACAGAGTGGTGAGAGAGAGTCCTAGTATTGTCTTCGGGTTCCCTCTACTTATCACATCGTATACCCGTAACACTAACCCAAAGAGATTCTTTTTCCGCCAGGAGACAATCCAATTCCTTGATTTCGTGTTGAATCCTGATGGTGTCACCATGTCAATAGACAAGGTAAATGAAGTATTGAAGTGGGAATCTCCGAGGCCAGTCAAAGAGGTCCAAAGTTTTATGAAATTTGCAAATTTTTATCGGAGGTTCATTCAGAACTACTCCGGGGCTTGTAAATCCATTACTGACTCTCTACTTGACGATGCTCAGAACTTCTCCTGAATTTGTGCCGTCGAAGCAGCTTTTCTGAAGCTTAATATCCTATTTAGGACTGCTGCTATCCTGGTTCATTTTTCACCGGAAAGGCAGATTATCGTGGAAACGGACGCAAGTGACTTTGCAATTGGTGCAGTGCGTTCCCAGCCTATTGACGGCAAAATCCATCCTGTGGCTTTTTACTCCCGCAAACTTAACCCAGTCGAACTCAATTACGACGTCTGGGATAAGGAAACGCTCGGTATAGTCGCAGCTTTTAAACAATGGCGACATTACCTCGAGGGACCCAAGTTCACTGTCCTTGTCTATACAGATCACCAGAACCTTCAGTACTTCTATACCACTAAGGTTCTGAACCGAAGATAAGCACGATGGGCCCAACTTCTGGCGGAGTTCAATTTTAAGATCACCTACTGGCCAGGGACTCAGAACGGGAAAGCTGATGCACTGTCAAGACGTCAGGAGTACCGACGTGAAGGGGGGGGGGTGCGCAGGCAGTTGAGAGGTTATTTAAGCCTGGACAGTTGGTGGGGGTGGAAGATTTTGTTGTTTCTTCGGCTTCGCTCACCATAAAGGAAATTGTTGACTGGTCTAAGGATTTCCTTGACCTAGTAAAAGAAGCGTCGTTGAGGGATTCAGAATGGAATGAGTTGAGAAGGAGAGGAGAAGTCGGGGAGCTGAAGGAGTTTTCCGTTCAGGAGGGATTGCTTTTCTACAAGAACCGCCTATACATACCTAACAGCAATGCGTTGAGAATCCGAATCGCTGAATCAGAACACGATTCAAAGGTAGCCGGACACTTTGGTCAAGACAGAACACTGGAGTTAATTACACGCAACTTCTATTGGCCAAAGATAAACGAGTGGATTGACGATTATGTACATAGTTGAGACGACTGTCAAAGAAATAAACCAAGTCGACATCACAAGTACGGGGAACTGCTTCTATTAAGCACCCCGCATGCCGTATAGTCATCCATGTCGATGGACTTTATCGTTCAGTTACTTGAGTCCAAGAGATACACGCAGATATGGGTAGTAGTCGTTAGGTTCTCAAAGATGGCACACTTTATTCCCCTCCTAAGCGAGGCCACCTCTCAAGATTTGGCAAAAACCTTCCTGTCTCAGATTTGGTGAATGTACGGGTTACCTCTGGATATAGTTTCGGATCGCGATGCCAAGTTCACGTCAAGTTTTTGGGCATCGCTGATGGAAATCCTAGATATCAGGTTACGTATAAATACCGCTTTCCACCCTCAAACTGATGGTCAAACGGAGCGTGTCAATCAGACACTGGAACACTACCTCCGGGCATTCTGCAACTACAAGCAAGACGACTGGGCTGAACTACTTCTGCTGGCTGAATATGCCTACAACAACTCGGTCACGTCTGCAACAGGGCAATCACCTTTCTATACCAATTATGATTACAATCTCCGAACGAGTTGGCCCACAGAAGATGAAATAGTCTACCCCACGAGCGATCTCTATGCACACTTCATACGAGGGGTCCATGACGCTGCTCGACAAAAGTTGACTATCACAAGGGAAAGAATGGGAAAGTACTATGATAAGAGAAGAGAGACACCTCCGAACTTCAAGATAGGGGACCGTGTCATGGTCAACGCTATCAACATCCAAATTCGCCGTTCAACTAAGAAACTCGACCACAAGAAGATGGGGCCTTTCGTTATCAAACGACTAGCCGGTAAACGTGCATGCGAACTCGATCTTCCTCCTCAACTGAAGATCCACATTGAACTCTTGGAACTATATCGAGTCAGCACTATACATGGTGGTGAACAAAGGTTGCCGACACCTGACGAAGTCGATGAGGAAGGCGAGAAACTATATGAAGTTTAGCATATCATAGCCAGTAGAAAGAACAGGAAAGGAGCCGTTGAATATTTGGTGAAATGGCGGGGTTATCCTGTTGGCGAAAGCAGATACCAAGTTGTCGATGTAATGAACGAGGAGGTACTGTCGCTTGTACGCAATTTTTACAGGAAGAACCCCAAGGCTGTGAAGGACCAACGCCTGAGACTGTAGAGGTACCCTTCGAGGCTAAGTACTTCCCCTCCACAGACACCACTGGTGATATGTGGAGAAGGTTTAACGGAACCACACTCGGTCAGAAGATGCTCTGAGGACAGACCACCCTGAGAGGTGGGTAAGCTGTTACGGGTATATGATGTGATAAGTAGAGGGAACCCGAAGACAATACTAGGACTCTCTATCATCACTCTGTTGTACTTTGGAAGCTTTAGGCACTCGCACCTTGCGCCTGAGAGGCTCGGTTTGGCCAGTATGGCGGGTGGTATGGAGTTGCCGTTTCCCTAGTTAAAAAGCCCGTTTTCGACTCCAGAAATAACCCCCGAAGCGTCAAACTGCGGCAGGGGCCAAACATAACACCGGTGGGTATATGAAGG
The DNA here is from genome assembly GCA_024713595.1 of Morchella rufobrunnea. Classification (NCBI taxonomy): domain Eukaryota; kingdom Fungi; phylum Ascomycota; class Pezizomycetes; order Pezizales; family Morchellaceae; genus Morchella; species Morchella rufobrunnea. The sequence goes on from JAMGYT010000014.1 coordinate 584,914, forward strand.
GGCAGTAGTGAAAGTTTAGAGTCAATCGGACCAGAACTGAATGGATGGCGAATGAATTGAGAAGGCTCACGCTGGTGGCTCCGAGGGAAAGGTAAGACTACCCGAGTCCTCTGGTACCTTATATCTCGCCAGTACTCCTAACGTTGAGCCATGCTCCTTAGAGTAGGACAGCGACACAGGGAAAGAGTTGACAAGCGAAGTCAAGGCCGAGTATAACAGAGCCATACCAACGGTCAGGAGACTAGTTCTCACTGGGCCTGTTATAGACTCAGAGTCATTGATAGAATCCAGTAGTTACAGTGATAGGAAAGTACCTGTAGGTAAGGACCGCAACCTGCCACAAGTGTACCCACCTTCTGGCTACCACGGAGGAGATCTATTCATGAAGGGGCAGACTGACGAGTCTGGTCCTGTCAGTGAATAGAGGACCGGCTAGGGAAAGGTCTCTAAGTGCCGGGCATCTGCATTAACCTTCAAAGCAAGAATAGCCCTGCCGCAGGCGGCAGTGGTTATGCCCGAGAACAATCTTCAATGAGTTACAGCTCTGCAGCCAGCAAGGGTAGATCACCGGAGCGGAGACTCCTCACATGCAGGACCTGAACTGTGTGACAACCAAGCTGCAGGTGATCCTTGACCCTGGCTAAGGGTGCATTACTCTAGGACCGGAAACACCCGCTAGCGCTTAGAGAGAAGCGGGGTAGCGGAGGAATTGTTCTCCGGCTCAAAAACAGAGTTTTCACCGGAACTTGGCTTGAGCAGTGGAAGGTAGGAAATCGAGAGATTTGGAGTATAAGTACTCATCTCCATTTTCGCCCACTAGTTCTAACGTTCCTCATCATCAGTTGTAACAAACGGAAGAAGACCCTTAAGATTATTCTAAGTCTACCAAGAAGAATCTTTACTCTCTAAACCTAACTCTTTCTTCTACCGGCCCTCTTGCTTCCTACACTCTTGTTTAGTAGAGGCAGAGCCCCGTCACAGTTGGCATGCTCTTGGCGTTATTCAGGGTCTTCGGGGGTTCACACATACTTGTTGTAATGTTTAGTCCTAGTCCGCGAGACACACACTCGGGATATAAATATGCTCTCATTCTCCGACTTCTACTGAAATCATTATCAGCGAAGAACGAGTCTTAACGATATAAAATCTATCTACGAGTCTTTACTTCTATATTACTTGCGCTCAAATATCTTGCGTGATTCTTGACCTCTACTTGAACCATTCTTCGAACTCTTAAACCCTAGCAACTATAATGCTGATACACGTTGGCCGAACACTGAACCACGGAGACTTCTAGTCAAGTATCGACTGAAGTGACCTCGTTCCTTTCTACCTGGTAGATAGCGTTTCGAACTCTGAGCTCGGTACAAGATTACTCTAGTAGTTTGGCCCGAACCCGATACACTGCCCCTTCATGAACAGATCTCCTCCTTAGTTGCCAGAAGGTGGGTACTCTTGTGGCAGGTTGTGGTCCTCACCTACAGGTACTTCCCTATCACTGTAACTACTGGAGTTCTATCAATGACTCTGAGCCTATAACAGGCCCGGTGAGAACTAGTCTCCTGACTGGTGGTATGGCTCTGTTATAGAGAGTACCTGTATGTGAGCACCGCAGCCTACCACAAGAGTACCCACCTTCTGGCTACTAAGGAGGAGATCTATTCATGAAAAGTCCGGCTGACGAGTCTAAGCCTTGTCAGTGAATAGTGGACCGGCTAGAGAAAGGTCTCTAAATGTCAAGCATCTCCATTAACCTTCAAAGCAAAGATAGCCCTGCCGCAGGCGGCAGAGGCTATGCCCGGAATTAATCTACAATGAGTTACAGTTCTGCAGCCATCAAGGGTAGACCATCAGAGCGGAGACTCCACTAATACAGGCTCAGGGCTGTGTGACAGCCAGGCTGCACGTAATCCTTGACCCTGGCTAAGGGTGCTTACTCCAGGACCGGAAACATACGCTAGCACTTAAGGAGAAGTGGGTTAGCAGAGGAATTGTTTCCGCTCCAAGGCAGGAAAGCCAAGAGATTTGGAGTATAAGTACTCATCAGCAAAAAATCAGGTCTCGTCCTGTGGCGCCCCGGCGCCCTATATGCCCTGGGCGAACTGGGTGCCCAATTGGTTTGCTTACGCTAAGACTCACGCCCCGGCGTCATAAGATCGCCCCTGATGTCTGGGACGAGAATATCACGCTCTGGGCTCGTCTGTAGCTCGTCTCGGGCTCATCTGGGGCTCGTCTGGGGCTCGTCTGGGGCTCGTCTGGGGCTCGTCTGGGGCTCGTCTGGGGCTCGTCTGGGGCTCGTCTGGGGCTCGTCTGGGGCTCGTCTGGGGCGTCCTGAGCTCGTCCATTTCTCATCTGGGCTCGTCTTACCTTGCCTGAAGTACCTCTTGCCCAGCAGATGCCCTTTTAGCACCCTGTAGTCTGGCAAAATAAGGTCAAATCGGCCAAAGCTACTTTATTCTGGGCATAGTCTGCCCCGCTATATAATACTATTTACATGGTAATCCCCACCCACACCCTCCACTTGCCCACTGCCCACCCGACTCCTGCCACATGCTTACCTACCACCCTGCAGCTGGTAATCGTCGGTGGTTCAGAGCCCGATTTGGAGCCAGATTTGGAGCCAGATTTGGAGCCAGATTCAGCGCCTGTCTCGGTGCCTGATTCAGTGCCTGATCCGGTGCCTGATTTGGTACCTGATTTGGTCCCTGCTTTGGTGCCTGGATAGGTGTTGATTCGGCGCCTGGAGAGGTGTCGGTTCGGTGCCTGGAAAGGTGTCGACTCGGTGCCTGAAGAGGTGCCTGATTCCGTGCCTGATGAGGTGTCGATTGGGTGCCTGGAGAGGCGTCGAGTTGAAAGTCTATATAGATGTCAGTATAGGAGTCAGAATCTCGAAGTAGGGAGGTACGCCAATTGGAGGAGGTAGAGGCAGAGGTGGAGGTAGAGGCAAAGGTCATGATGGAGGTGAAGGTAGATGTAGATGGAAATGTAGAGGTGGAGGTGGAGGTGGAGGTAGAGGTGGAGGTGGAGGCGACTCCGGGGGGCAGTTAAGACCTGGAAATCATACCAAGGCTGATGTCAGATAGGTCAGTGTCGCCACTCTAGTACACTTTGGGACGTTACAGACGAGCCAAATATGACCTCGTCTGGACGCCAACCCTTTTTTGCTGATGCTCATCACCACTTCCGCCTACTAGTTCTAGTTGTTCTCTCATCATCAATTGTAACAAGCGAAAGAAGACCCTCAAGATTATTCTAAGTCTACCAAGAAGAATCTTTACTTTCTAAACCTAACTCTTTCTTCTACCGGCTCTCTTGCTTCCTACACTCTTGTTTAGTTGAGGCAGAGCCCCGTCACATCTCCCACTTCTTGCGACTGATAACGAGGAAAAACTAGCCTAGTGGGCGGAAAAAGAAATGAGTACTTATACTTCAAATCTCTCGGCTTTCCTGCCTTCCACTGCTCAAACTAAATTCTGGTGAAAACTCTGCCTTGGAGCGGAAACAATCTCTCCGCCACCCCGCTTCTCCCTAAGCGCTAGCGGGTGTTTCCGGTACTAGAGTAAGTCCCCTTAGCTAGAGTCAAGGATCACCTGCAACCTGGCTGTCACACATTTCCACACCTGCATTAGAAAAGTCTCCGCTCCGGTGGTCAACCCCAGTTGGCTGCAGAGCTGTAACTCATTGTAGATTATTTCCGGGCATAATTACTGCCGCCTGTGGCAGGGCTATCTTTGCTCTAAAGGTTAATGGAGATCTCTGGCATTTAGAGATCTTTCTCTAGCCGGTCCTCTATTCACTGACAGGATGCAGACTCGTCAGTCTGCCCCTTCATGAATAGATCGCCTCCTTAGTAGTCCGAAAGTGGCTACACTTGGAGTAGGTTATGGTCCTCTCCTGCAGGTACTTTTCCTATAACTGTAACTCCTCTATTCTATGACTCTGAGCCTACAACAGGCCCAGTGGAATCTAGTCTCTTAACTGCTGGTATGGCTCTGTTATAATCACCGTAACTACTGGATTATATCAATGACTCTGACACTATAACAAGCCCAGTGAGATCTATTCTCCTTACCGCTGTTCTGGCTCTGTTATAGATGGTATGGCAAGACCTGCCAGTAAACCTCACCATCATTCCATCGATAGAAAGTTCAGTAGGTAGAATAATATATTGGGACCCTTGACGGATTGAACTACTTAAAGACTCCAGCTTTGTAAACCAAGGTTCCGTATCCGGTAGGTTGGGCGAGGATATGTGAAAATAGCATTTTAGTTGTTTAAACCCTGTCAAACCCATATTCCTCATTACCTAAAATGAAGGTTTGCTAGGATTCTCTTTCATCGGCTTCCATTTTCTCTTCTTTCCTTCTGTCGCACCTTTTAACTCTGCATAAGCGTTTGTATTTGCTGCCATTGTCTCAAACACCGAGATGAGCACAAAGAGCCTAAAGAATGTCAGAGGACTCCTCAGATCCAGCTTGGGAATGTAGGGTTGTGCTACATGATGATCGAATAGTGACTGCAATGGTTTGAAGTCAGGTACTGAATCTAGTGATAGTGATTTGTACTCTTCCTTTTTAGATGAATCAGGTTCAGATATAGGTTCCTCTTCATCTCTTCCTCTGGAATCATCACTCAAGCCGCTAACAAAAATTGCAGAAGTTTCCGAATTATTCACCGAATCATCACCCAGTACTACACTTTCCCAGTCTGGGTTTTCCTGCCCCTCTTCTGTCTGTCTCTCGTTCAGTTCTGAGTCTGACATAAAGCGTAGTAGTGAATATCAGGCTTTGTGATGATGAATGAAAGCTTACTCTTCGCGATACCTTCCAAATTCAACAATATTCGTGTCACCTCTGAGGCTCATCAACCTGTGCGATACATCAAACTTTCCGACACCTTTTGGACGCGCCTGAGACATCTCTACTTTGATACAGCATAGAGCATTCATCACTTGGCATACATACTAGCTCCCATGAAAAAGGGTCAGCATTTAAAGTAACAGCTTAAGGGATACTCGCGCGGCCGAAAAGTCCTCGGGTCACGTGACGGTTGATCTTGCTCCATCTCTGCTTATTTTGATCACATGACCCGAGGACTTTTCGGCCGCGCGTTGCTACCATCACTTAGTACCCGTACTGTTCGAGAATTTGATATGCCGGATCTCAATACGCCGGATCCCTTACTGTCCCGTATGAAGTCCTCTGGGAATTTTTTTTTTTTTTTACTGCAAAATCAATTTGCTATCCCGGATTTTTTTGCTATCCCGTACGAAATCCTTAGAATCCTAGCAATCCAGCATACAGAGCTGCGACTGTAGTCAGTCACCAGAAGGTTCACTCGCGCAACATGCAAAAGCATCAACACTGATTGGCTAAAAATTGATACTCTGGGTCTTTTGCGGCGACTAACTAGGGTATTCTCAGTAATTGATTACACACCTAACACACCCCGGCATGCAAATACCCGAATAGACAATATAGCCCTAGTACCCATACCGACGTAGCCACTCGGGCACTCTGTCAGAATCCCTTACTATTTCGGCAGTCGTCTAATCAAACCCGGAGGTAACCGCCATTACGATTGGATAGACGAAACGACCTTATCCTACTCACTACATACGCCAGACTACGTCGTCAAGAAAGCTTACCTGGAACTTAGAAATCAACATTATTCAGAACGATGTAGGCTATAGCGTGTAAACCTAGTTTGTTGATAGTAACGAAATGAAATCAAATAGAATCACTGATGGAACTGATGAGACTTGATAAACACTAATAGAAATGAATCAATTCCCTATGATCCACTGCTGCCTGTGTATGTATGTATGATAAGAGAAGAAGAGAGAGTACAGGGAAATCTATCTAGGTAATATCACATGTACTAATTACCGTTCTCTCAGGACGAGGCCAGCGTGATACACATATGTGGCAGGTGTGACAGGAGTGACTAGTATGACCTCGCCTCCGTCACCCACCAGCCACAGCCAGGCTCACCGCCACATTGCGCCACAACGGGGTAAAGCAACACTGCAGATTGTTGTAGCCGGCCCACGCCACCATAACAATGGGTTCGGAGGCGGAACTTAGTGTCGTTAAATATTTATGCGTTTGTTAAGCAAACTGGAGTTTAAAAAGCCCCTGCCCGAAGCTAAATGAAACGAAATTAAAGCCGTACAACTAGGCTCTCTCCCTCTCTCCCTCCCTCTCTCTCTCTCACTATTCCACTCTGCTCTACGTGACATTCGACACCCCCATTTCTTGTAGTTGCGATTCCTACAGCAACAATTATATATAGAGAACAGCATTTAATTCAGAGATGACATTAATCATCGATAAAAACACAAATATGACCAATGGCGGCGAAGACCTAGAAAGTAGATACCTACCATCAGACTCCTAGTGCCGACGCAAACACTAAAATATCTAGAGCTGAGTGATGGATCGGGACCTATCAAACTAGAAAGACAGCATGGAGGAAAGATCGAAGCGGAAGAGGTCTCAGAGAACCTGTTCAGGAATATCTGGCATGAATATCTCTTCATTATAATTGTTACCTCCGCTCAGTTGATTACCGTAAATTTCCCCAACTCGGCGTTGCAATTGTCTGTAAAATCAGCTAATAGTAACTCAAATAGCAAGCAAATCTCGGAAACACAATAATGCCCATCTACCACATCTCACGAGGCCTTGATGTGGGGGAACATGATGCCGCCAGCCAAAGTTGGTTCATTGCGAGCTTCTCCTGCACTGTCGGGGCCTTCGTCCTAGTCACTGGTCGCTTTGGTGATCTTTATGGGTTCAAGAACCTGTTCACAATCGGGTGGATTTGGTTTGCCATATGGTCTCTTGCTTGCGGCTTCGCGCCAAATAGTATCGTGTTTGACATATTCCGGGCTTTGGCGGGTATCGGACCGTCAATATTAATGCCCAATGCTGCGGCGTTGCTGGCGAACGGTTGGCGCGAACAAGGGAAGAAGAATCTTGCTTTTGCGGTATTTGGGGCGATTGCACCGGCTGGTTTTGTAATTGGGTGCGCGACCGGTGCAGTGATTACAGAGTGCGGTGGGCGATGGGAGTGGATTTTTTGGAGTATGGCGATTGTGGCAGCAGCAATAGCAGTGATGGGATGGTTTGTGGTCCCGGATGGCGGAAGGATGAATGTCAGAGGTGAGGGAGACGTAGATTGGCTTGGAAGCTTTGCGGGTGTTGCGGGGTTGGTCCTTGTCTTCGTCGCTTTAAAGTAGGTGCCCTGATCATTGGCCTCCATCACAGCACAATTATTATCATTGACTAACTGCTCAGCGGCGGTCCCACCTTCGGCTGGAAAGCTCCTACCAGTGGCGTGCTCCTTGCTGTCGGCCTGTTGTCTATCGCTGCATTCTGCTATATCGAAAAACAGGTTATCCACCCCATTCTTCCAATGAGTATATTTCAGTCGCAAGCTTTTGTTGCCGTAGCCATATCTCTCTGTCTGGGTTGGATGTCTTTTGGCATGTTCCAGTTCTACGCGCCGCACTTCTTAATGGAGTTTCGCGGGCTTTCTCAACTAGAAACGTCTCTTCAATTCCTGCCATGCGCAATTGTAGGTGTCGGAATAGCCTGCATGGCTGTTTTCATGCTACCACGAGTCCCGGGGTACGTCATATTTGGTATTTCGATGCTTTGCTTCTTTCTTGGGCAGTTGCTTCTGGCGCTCACGCCCGTAGAGCAGACATATTGGCAGATGACGTTTCCAACATTCATGCTCATCTGTTGTGGCCCCGATCTCTCATTTGCCTGCTCGTCTTTAATTGCAAGTGATAAGTTACCAAAAGAGCAGCAGGGTGTTGCGGGTAGTTTTATCAATACCATTGTTAATTACAGCATTGCTTTGGGATTGGCGCTGGCGGGGAACTTGGAGGCGGCCACTAATGATAGCGGGAGAGATAGACTGAAAGGTTTCAGGGCAGCGTGGTTCCTAGGAGCGGGTTTTGCAGCCTTGGGGATGGTTATGACTGCTATTTTTCATAGGGGGATGGCGAAGAGGCATAAATAGATTAGAAGCAATTCTGGATACGTAAAGTAGTTAATTCATGAAATATCACTCGATTACTTAGATCTGCATGACCTACACTAGCCCCTTTTTTTGTTCCTATTTCTTTATTATCTAGTCCATAGCTATAGGGTGTGCCCTGGGTCTTTAGACCGGCTAATACAATACAACCTCAAAATCTAAAACCTATACCCCGAACCCTCGGGCAGGTAGTCTGCCAAAGATACTCAGATAGCGCGATAGGAAGGAAGACGATGAATTTCTATAACCTATGCCTATATGTACCTACATATATGCCGTTGATGGAAACCTTGTTCATTGTCTGGACTTGAGTTTGCTGATTACGACTTCGCCCCGTCTACTATGCTTACCCAGTAGCCCCCGAGCACGGGAGGGAGGCCAGTGGCTCTGCTAGCTACAATCGGCCCATAAATAATATTTTTGTTGACCCATAATTCATTAATGAGCGAGAGGGAACTATATAATATAACTCGATTCACAGCATACACAATTTTACCCCGTAATCATTTCTCAAAGGTTCGCAGAGCAAAGCATACTTTAGGATATCACAGATATATTATCATTACTCGTCCCCGGTCCCTCAAATATATACAGAGCGTAAATAGATCATCCCCCTCCCCTCTATGCTAATCTCAGCCATGGAGGTCTAGGGTGTTTGGTATACAAATAATGAAAGAAAGTGCAAACAATGATGCACCAATATTCGGTGCCCAGAAAGCAATCCTCTACGATAAAAGGTATCAAAAATAGACCCGACCATCAGAATGAGAGTACAAAACAGTATAAGAACGAAACAATGTACTTAGAATCATAATATGAAGTTTGGGGGAGGGGGGGGGAGAAGAGAAGAAAACTGGTCGTAAGAGGATATAGGATATAATAATAAAGACAGAGAACAAGCCAATCCAGAGACAGGAAAGCAACATCAAAGCGGACAACTCCCAAACCAAAGAGAGGAAAGAAAAGAAAGGGGCATCCAAACACAAGAATGGGAAGATATCAGGGGAGTTTAAAAAGGATAGTCCGGATGGAGATAAGGGGGAGGGTTCAAGGCAGTATCGGAAACTTTTCTATCGAGCTACAGTGCGAGCCTTGGGAAGAATTAATAGTTGAACCCCACATAACCTGCCGCTTTCCCTCCCTCACCTAGCCGATAATTATATACCTGATCTAGCGATACGGAAAATCTGGAGAACAAATGAGAAGGCCAAGAGATGTTATAGAATCAGAAGAGAGACAGAAACTGTGAAATGACACTACTCTAAACCCTTGCTTAAATCCCGTATTTCTTCATCCGAGAGCGAGGCGATCCAGAGGCACCGTTCACAGACACCATCAACGGCCTTGAAATCGTACTTGTGAGATGCCTCTATTAGACGTAAAAGTCTCTTGACAATCACAGCCGTAGTCCGGTGTCGTTCGAAGTTCACAAGCGACTCAGTTGTTGGCGATGTGGCGATAAATAGGGCACGTTGGGCGTTAAGAATCAAATCATGGGTGAAGATACCTGTATAATCCATAATACTTCTTGTTAATAAAGGTGTCTATCGCTACAAAATAAAAGCAGGATGTCGTACCAACAAAAGGTATGCAGCCCGATTCCCCAGTAACTTTATCCATCTCTGTACGGAGATTGTGGAAATTCCGCACAGGTTGAACCAATGCTTCCATTTCTTTGAAAGTATTCATGTCTGCAGCAGAAATAACACTCCAAGTTTTGCGCAAACGAGCCACATCTGCAGTCAAGAGTGCTATTGTTATTTGATACATCGTAGCAAAGTTTTGAAGCCTTCGGGCATGAGCGGCCACATGAATTAGTTTAACAATTGTCTTCGCTCGCTCGTGGACATCTTTTGTCATGACAATCTCAGATCTTGCCCATTTGCACATCTGGTCGATGTTAGTAACATATATTCAGCTATAGGCCAAAGATACACTGACCAGATTGAATCTAGCAATAACAACTTCAACCCCTCTTATATCTTTAGAATTTAAAAACTCAACCCAATCCCTAACATTAGAACTTGTTTGGCTCCACCTTAATTCTACAAGTTCCTTCCAGTCAACTTCCATCAAAGCATCTTTCTCTATTAATGTAAACTGTTTCGCAAGAAGCTCTGAGTCATAGGCAAGGATAAACGGTAAATGAATTGAAGAGGGCTGAATTATTGTGTCTGGAGCAGTGTTCCGCCTATCTTCAGTTTTATTAAGAGGATTATTTCCTGATGATCCCACATTTTGAAATGTTCCTTGAGATTTTGAAGCAACTGAACCTTTTGTTACCTGAACCCCCTGAGATTGATTCAATGATATAGTTGATTCAGCGTTAGGCCCAGGTGAAGGAGAGTGTCGAAAGGGATGTGGGGGTATCCCAAGCTCCGAAATAATTGTACCTGGCTGTATAGGTGGAAACGTTGAAAAGGTAGAACCTTCCTGTTGTATCGGCCGGAACGACATTTCTGATGAGATTTCGCTAGTGTCATCCTTGATACACTCTTGAGACTTGGTTAAATGCTTCTCCAGCCCCAAGTCTATACTTTTTAGAGCAATATCATTAGAGGAAGGATTCTGCAACAATTTATGATGTGTGACTGATGTTGAATCATGAGACATCTCAGCACTGTTTACAATGGTGAGTGAATGATAGGATGTTCTTTTCTTATGAGAATAGGATATGTTATGTGCCGGGACCCTTTCCACTAAAGGTCCAGCGTCTTCCGACCTCTCACCTATCACTGCAACCCCTGTCGATCCCGTATTTGCTTGCTGGGAACCTAGGCTCACTTCTTCAAAAGGTGCGTTTTTCGAGGGGGTTTGATCGAGGACCTGCTTTTGCCTTCTTTTCATTCTTTTTAGATGATCTTCATCTTTACCATCCAGTCCAAATGCATGTTCCGATACATATTCTTCTGCTGTTACCATAGACGAATCTCGAGATTCATCTAGACTTTGTTCAAAATGGGTCAAGCTTTTCTTATCTTCCGTTGGGGAACTCTCTGTTGACTTCTTTTTCTGATACGTGCCCTCCAGCTTCATTAGTGCGACTTCGACGCCTCCATCATCGCTTTCGGTATCTGGAAGGTCCCGGAGCTTCTGAACACCAACTTCAAACGAAAGTCTAGGATCCAAGCCCAGTGATCGAGCAACTGTATGACGCCTCAAAGAATGAGAAGATCTTGGTAGTGAGAACCCCCCTTGTGCCACTGCCTCGAGTGAAATCACCCCGGCCAAAAGTTGGTGGTGAGGTGATTCGGCTCTTGAAGTTGCTATTGTAGATGCCGGCCTATGATATATTGATACTCCAAATGTGTCTGCTATAGAAAATGTTCCAGTATCGACAGAGCCTGTGGATCTTGGTCTAGGCATGTCTATGTCACCTAAAGTTGCTGCAGCTCTCAGGTCTCCACCCGGCCTACGTCGTAACATTCTTGAAGGCTGGAGATCGAGCCTTCTCCTACCCCCCGAAGAACTAGAGCTATCAAAGATCTCAGAAATGTCGTCCATTCCGGTACTATATTGACTCCGGCCCGAGTTTAACCGCTTTAACGAGAAAGATCTTGCTGAGGGTACTGATCCACCAACTCCAGAAATTTGTGAGGCGTGGGCCTTTTTTTGACAGCTCTCGAAAGAAAATGATTTACTTCTTCGAGGTAATCGAGAGTTTCTGGAGAAAACGATTGAGTCTGTCTCGGCATATGAAGATCTATCTGGACGGTGTCTAGTTCCCTCGTCCAATCCACCCCGTTGAGACCTCCTTGTTTGTAAAGGCGTGAAGCTGTGGCGCTTTGTCTGTTTTGTTGGAGGGATGTCTGCGATATCCGGTGATGCGCTCCCATCTTGACTAACATTACTCTCCACCTCTACCTGTATCATTTTCTCCACTTGTCCGTCTAGTACCTCATCCAACTGCACACTGTTCCCTGAAATATCTTTCCCATCATTATCTTCAAGGCCCCCTTGTTCCCAATGATTTCCCTCCAGAGTTACTTCCTCCTGCATTGCCCTTTCAAAGGCTTCGACCACACCGGCCCCTAATAAATCGACCCTCGCAGCCCTTGAATCGCCTGACATTCTCCTGTTCCCATCTTGGGTAGAGGCAGTGATGAATCTTGCTACAGATGAATTTTGTGGCGATAGTGCCGCTGGAGACCTTTGAATAGGATTTCTGTATCCAATTGGCGAAGATTGTATTGTACCATTCGCGAGGTTTCCACCTACCTTCCCACTGAGCGCCCTCCGAACACTTCCCAGAAACTTTTTCATCCCGGGAGTATTAACACTTTTACTACTGGATCCTAGTCCTAGATATTGTTCGTGATGGGCTTTTTGAACATTTCGCCTTCCCATCGTGCCATTATTTGATGAATTCAATGTCGTAAGTGCGGTAAAGTTGGGCAACTCAGGCACCGGCGTTGAAGGAGCCATTACCTCCACGTATGCTTGCGTTGGTGGGAATAAGCTACCTCGAACCAATGAACCAGCGTATGGAAAGGCCATCAGTAAATGAGTAGACCGCGCAAGAGATTTGGGTAACGGTAAAGGCTGCCTTGTATCTCTCAGCGCATCCGAAAACGATCCCGACCGTTTATGGGGCGATGGCCTTAACCCTCCAACCAACTCCTCGGTATTGATGGTACCTACTGGAGTAAGCGTCCTGGCCGATTTTGGCTTAATGGGGAGTTGAGCTGGTTGAGCTGTTGGAGTATATCGACCTGTAATTGATATACGTTCTGGGGCAAAACATGGGAGAGAGGGCGTCTTTACTTGATCATTACTAGAGTTACTAGATGGCCTTGATGTGAAACGTTGATTCTTTTCTCTTCCATCTCTAGACCCCGCCGGCGCCTCAACGACTTGTCTAATAAATGCATCAGTCCCAGAACTATGATCTGGCAGTAATGACTCTAGCCTAGGCGCTGCGGTTCGTGGTCGTAATAGAGCCGGTTGAGATATCTCACGCCTCACCCCGGGTGAGCCTCCAGCAAGAATATCTTGATCAATACTCATTTCCAGGCATATTGAGGTATCCCAATAAAGTGCGCATGTCCTTCTCCAGCATCTTTTCAATTCCCGAATAATCTTCATATCTGACGGATTCGCATCACTATGTATGTCATCCGACAACTCATTTAACGCTTTGACAAACTGCTCTCTCAAAGGTAACGAGGGAACAAAATCATCAGCAAAGTAGTTCAATAACCAATGCCTGATTGCAACAAATGTTCGTACTCGAACGACTCTTCCGGTATCATCATCTCGATTGAAGGCCCAGCGCAACCTTGTAATTAGATAAGCGACTAGATCTGAAGGCGCCATAAACAGGCGAAAGGTAAGGAAGAAATCGGACAGCAGATGATAATCCACAAATTTCGCAGAAGTTATTTGTGATATTATCCGCGCAGGGATAGCTGCGCTGATTTCTTGGCGCGAATCATATCGCACTATTAGTGGATCCTCTGAGCTTGGTGGAAAAGAGAGGTCATCATAAATCTCAGGATTGATATCTCGGCGGGGAGTAGACGGCATAAAAGATGACAATGACATGAGAGGGGTCTGAATATCAGATGTTGGCGAGGATATAATAGAAGGCGAAGGTATGGGGCTTGGAATGGCAGAGGCTAAGAGTGATGTCGGATCAGCACCTGGCCAAAGCCACCGGGCGTCTGCGTGGTGAGAAACGCTTGATGCCGTGCCCAGTTCACCTTGGATCGACGGTATGTGTAGACTTGATGCACCATAGAGAAACGGCGTCCCATTGGGCGAGAAATGAGGAGACCCCAAATTATAATGAGGAATCTGAACGTCGAGTGTCTGAAAAGACTTCGGGTTGCCAGCTGTTCTTGGTCTCATCCGCTCCCCACTAGGTCCATCCACCTGATCCACTTTCATCTGAAACCCCAGATCTGGTGCCTTAAAAGATGGACAATTGTCATTGATAGTACTATAGGAATGTGCTCGATTATTTCGGGTGCGTGGCATTGGCGGAGAAGATTTAATGATCAGATTAGATTCATCTTCTTCGCCATTTCTCGTCCTTGGAGGTGTTTTTGGAGGAGGCGTTGGGGGTAATTGCTTTCTAACTCGTCGATCGCCCACATCTACGTGGTCTTGTTGCCAGCCCTTGCCGTCCCTCTCCTCTGCAGAGTTCGGTGGAGTATTTGGGGGTAGTACAAATTGCTGTTGTTGCTGCAGTTCGTGCGCTGGTCGAATGACAGGTCTATCAATGAAAATGGAGGTATGCGAATCAGCAAGAATATATCTTGAACAATTTACATCTTTGATTTACACAAACCCGTCCAGGCCGCAATTGGCGGATGACGGCTTTATTGATATCTGTATATGCTGTTTGACAAAAAGGGAAGAGAGAAAGAGAAAAAAGAAAAAAGAAAGAAAGAAAAAAGAAGAAAAATGAGAATAGTAGAGAGTAGAATGATACCTGAGGTATATCATACCACCACTAACACCTCCTACGGTAAACTGTTGCCCACGGTTCGCATAGGTTTGGCCATTTGATTTCGACATATAATACTTGTCTCTCATCCGCGGCCGCTCAAAACTCGACTGACCCCCACCAATCATAGCATTATTTCGGTTTCGTTCCGAGCTTTCTACGGGAGTGGCAGCCGGAGTGGGAAATTTTCGGTCAGGTCTTCGCCCGGGATCGTGGGTGTGGTTCCGTTGCAACAATGCCGGGGATGAAGAAGGTTGAATGCAGAGTTCAGAGAGAGGTTCGTCCATCGCCGTTTGCTCCAGACGACGAGGGCCCTTTCTCAGACACGGAGAAGTGGTTACGACGTTGTCGAGTTCTATAGTCCTGTTAAGTGATGGAGAATGTTTCCTTGTAAAAGGGATGACAATAGCAGAGGCAGAGAGTGGCCTCGACAAAGAGGTCACTTCTCTATGCTCTATAAAAGCTAAAAGGTTGACTTAGAAGTTGGGACCGAAATGGCTACCGTAAAATATGACCAAACAGCATAACTGTCCACAGGGAAAGAGCGACTCAGAAGTGCAGGTTCGTATAGATAGAGTGATAGCGAGTTGAACGGTTAAGGTACGGTGGTAACAAGTGGGGAAGACCTTCAAGGGTAAGTTCAAGTGCGAGTACGTCCAGGAATAAATCTGAGTGGGTATGTTCGTGACTAGCTAGCTAGCTTTGAAACGGCAGTGATCAGAATAGTTGAGTTGTATGGTAAGCAACAGCTTTCCCAGGCTGATTTGAGTTGGGTTCGGGTTCGCTTTTTGAGTGCCCTTGGTTTCCGTGTTTTCGGTGTTGATTTCTTGTTTTGTATTTTTGTTTTGTTTTCGACCTTGTCCAACTACTGATCCGGTCTGCCAATTACCGGTTGGCTGGAAACGGGAGCGATGAAGGAATTAAGACTCGTCTAAAGAGGAACGAGCGATGAATCGGTACTCTTAACCTATGTAGTGGATTAAACTAATTTTGCAACGAGGTTTTTTAGAGCTTTAGATATCTTAACAAGGCAAGCTTGTGTACAGCAACGCTTAACATAACACCTCACGGACTTCGTCCGAAGATGAGAACGATGAGGAACGATGGATGTGCGGGTTCGCTTGCCTAGCACAGCCAGGCCTGGCCAAAAATTCCAGAATTCTGGTTCACCCAATCAAACCCTGCTCAATTTCTCACACACATTGCTCGATACAGCTAGCTGATGTTTAACCCCTGTAAAGCATGGAACTCGCAGTGATATGTTTTGAAGGGACAAGAGATACTAAAAGCAAAGGCCAGTCTTAAAGATACCTGAAGACTGCATGGTTGGGGACCACTTGAACCATAGTGTTGCGACATTGGTTTCTAATGATAAATTTCCCAAGCAGGCAATTATTCAATCATTTTATCACCAGTAACTTACGAAGAGCAACCTCTTGGAGCTCTTAAAGGAGAACTCACTACCAAATCCAGGTACAGACTCATTTTAATCAAGCAATTTAACTTTATCAAATAGGAAATCATGAGTGACACTCTGGTTGGATCCTTCACTAAAACACAGCTTTTAGAAAATCAATAACTCCACCATAATAAAATATAAGATTAAAAAGGTTCTGGCATGTTGTAGAAAAGGTACAGAACCATTTTGAATAATAAAGAGAAAAATAAATTAGAGTGTACTTGAGAAAAGTCGTTAGCAATTGAAGTTGACTCACAAAACCAATTAGGTTTAAGAAATCCTGAACCATACACAATGATATTAACGAATACAATTTTCAGAAACATCAATAAACAAAAAACTATCCTAATTGTAATCAACTTCATCAACAAAAAAAGGTTAGTACCTGAACAAATTAGGTTTCATTCAATGAAATTTATTCATCTTATTGCATATGAAGCATTTAGGATGTTCAGAAAATGATTGATTCATTTTGAGTCATTTTGGATCGTTCTAAATATGTATGAGAGGTTATATTTCACCTTATTGAAGATTTTTAAAGGTAATAGGTTATATTTTGTCTCATTTGGGACAGCCAAAAGGCGATAAGTAATATTTCTCTCACTTTTGACATTTCAAAGTGTACTAAATTGGGGATATTGACCCACCTGATATCAATCTTGACATGATTTCCAGATTTTAACCATCCTCTGATGTTGGTTCCACTGACATTTTTACTTGTACTTTTGTGTTTACTTGCTTCAATTAGTGTCTCATTCTATTTCGACATTTTGACTACTATATTGATATCTAATTAAGTAATTACCAATCAAAGTACTTAACTTCAAAAATGAAATATTCTATTTGAAGCAGAAAGACAGAAGAGTCTTTGGTAAAGCGGGATAGAGTTAGGCGATAATGTCGTGATACCGTGTCTGAAATGTAATCAACACGAAGGTATCGATAGAGGCGTTCATATCGTAGGCGATCTGAGAGGCATATCTGATGGAGCGATTCGGAAGGGTCGGGCTATAACCGACGGAGGGATTCTAGGAAGGATCAGGCTTGATACCGATCGAAGAGAATTCGGAGACTCGGACAAGTTACGCGAAGCGAACGATGTTTAAAAAATTCAATGTAATATATTTTTAATACCCAAAGACCAAAAAGGAATAACCAGTAGAGAAATAAAACCCAAACGAAAAGAACCCCAACACAACAGGAAGATTGCATGAGGAAGAAAGAAAAGAAAGACAAAGGGAAGGTGGAGCCATATATATACAAGTGACGCCGAGACGCCGAGACACGATTAATAATCCGCGCGACGGAAACTCACGGAAACACAGTAAGGAAAATTCCAGGGAAGAGAAATGACCGTCACACGAGAACCCGAAAGGAAACCCAAACAAGTGATAAGCTTGAAAGGCAATCTTGTAAAACCCAAAGCGATATCCTTCCTCCATAATCCAAAAACAAAACGCTTGTTAGTAACACTAAAGTTCGTGTAGCCAACATGACAACATTCTGTCATATTTCGGTTGCAACCATGACCGACCCGGTCCCTTTTGCGCTGCTCAAACGCCTCTCAGAATTCCTGGCCACCTCTGTTCTCGGTGACGAAGATGTCGATCGCGAAATCACCGGTTCGCCTTTCATTCTTGAATCTTGGAGGTCCTAACCTCCATCCCCGATCCAGACAAGCAGGTTCGGCACCTACAGTGTGCAACCATAAGGAGGTCGTTGAAGACCTCAACTCTAACTTCAGCCATGGCTGAGAACCAAGACTCTGGCAGAGAGAATGTCGGAGGCAAGCGAAGAAACTACCCGGTCATTGAGGACGCGGACCAACAGATCGAGGCTCTCGGAGAAGGCCTCACCCAAGTCTAATTCTCACTGACTTCTGCATCGAGAGCAACTTGCGTTCTCGATGAGAACCTCCATCAAGCCAAATTTGGAAATCCAGCAGGTCATCGCAAAGAAGCAATGGCATTCTGACCTCACCAGCCGCCTCAACTCCGTTCCCGTTCTGCTCCTGTTGCTGCCCTCTCTCGTACTCCCACTGTCCAAGAACAAGCCCCGCTACCTTGCCCCGTTCCCAGGACCACATCAAGAATAACTGGAGGAGGCCAGGTTGAGCCTAGCCCCAGACTCGAGCCGGCTTTAAAAGCCATGCCCGCTTTGGTAAACACTGGCAAACCAAAGGGGCTATCCACACCAAGTCTCACCGTCTCTGTCTCCGTGTCTAGGACAAGATGTCCAGAAGATCAGTTAGTTACCACTGCTCTGTCTCCCAGAACCCGGCCTCCTTAGTGCCAGCCAGGCCTCGTTGATCTGAGGGGCATCGGGTTATGCATTCATCGACCAAGACTTCTGCCGGCATAACATCGCGGTTCCCTGAAGAAGCAACACCTGCTTGAAGTCATTGATGGCAGGTTGGTATCTTCGAAAGTATCACGACATCGCCAAGCCCTGCCTGGACATCCACGGACATCGCGAGCACTTCTTTGTTACAAAGTTGGGCCACTATCCGATCGTTATGGGAATTCCTGGATGCGCCACCATGATGTCACCCTCCGCCCAAGAGAAATCATGTGGTCTTTGACTCCGCACTGCCTCCGTCACTGCCTCCTCCTGAACCCGGACACTGCGAGGAATCTCGATCAGCCCATCGCCAGACAGCCCGATTATCCATATCGGCTATCGGGGCCCCTTCAAGAGATTGACCCGCTACTGTGGCTCCGGTTGTTCTGTGCATCCTCCCGGCTATAGACAATGTGTTGGACAAGACAAGGGCTCTCGACCCAAGTGCCATAGTCCCCGCTGACCTCCATGGTTCCCATGTTCTCCGAGTCAAATGCTTGTCCTGGCCCCACCGTCCTGATGACCTTGATATCAAGCTTCAGAAAGGTAAGGAACCTCCCTTTGGCCCCCTGTACAATATGACCCGAGGTGAACTACAGGCACTCATGAATACATTTCGGAGAACCTGGCCAAAGGGTTTTATTCGCCACTCAAGTCCCCCACCGGTCTTGCCCCAGTCCTGTTTGTCAAGAAATCCGATGGCTCCCTACGTTTCTGTGTCGACTACCGCAAGTTGAACGAGATCACAGTCAAGGATAGACATCCACTCCCCCTGTTTCCCGAAACCCTGAACCAGATAGGTAAGGCTAAGTATTATACGAAGCTGAACCTAAGGTGGGGTTACCATCAGATCAGAGTCAAGGAAGGTGATGAATGGAAAACGGACTTCAGAACCCGCCTAGGACACTACGAATACCAGGTCATGCCCTTCGGTCTCACCTATGCCCCCGCCATGTTTCAGAGATGGATCAACAACATTCTTCGGCCCTACTTCGACGACTTTGCTACAGCCTACCTCGACGACATCCTGATCTACTCCGATAACATGGAACAACACAAGGAACATGTACAAAAGGTCCTGGGAATCCTGCAGAAAAACGGCGTCCACTTGAAACCTGAGAAGTGCGAGTTCTACGTCCAGGAAACCAAGTATCTCGGAATGATCCTAGGCCCAGAAGGCATCAAGATGGACCCCAAGAAGGTACAGGTCATCCAGGAATGGGAAACCCTTCAGGACGTCAACGACATTCAGACTTTCCTGGGCTTTGCGAACTTTTACCGTCGTTTCCCCTCTCACGGCATTAACCAAGAAGGGTGTACAGTGGAAATGGTCCCCTCAAGCAAATCAAGCTTTCGAAAATCTCAAGACGGCATTCACCTCGGCCCCCATCCTCAGGCACTTTGACCCCGATAGGGAAATCATAGTTGAAACTGACGCCTCTGATTATGTCTCTGCCGCCGTCTTGTCCCAACGGGACGACGACCGAATCCTGCACCCCGTCGCATTCTTCTCCAAGAAACACACTCCGGCCGAATGCAACTATGAGATCTACGACAAAAAATTGTTGGCGGTCATTCGAGCCTTTAAAGAATGGCGCCACTACCTGGAGGCAGCACAGTTCCCGATCAAAGTCCTATCCGACCACCGCAACCTGGAGTACTTTATGTCCAAGAAGATTTTGAATCGACGACAAGTCCGCTGGTCCGAATTCCTATCTCGGTTTGACTATAGGATTATCTTCAAACCCGGCAAACAAAGCGGAAAACCCGATGCATTGACTCAAAGATCTGGAGATCTACCTAAGGAGGGGGATGAACGATTACTGCACCAGGCTCAGGTGGTCCTGAAGCGTGAGAATGTGCAACCAAAGGATAAGTTAAGTTTGTTGACGGGTTCTTTCGCAAATGAACCCGCTGAAGGAATGTCCAAATTGATAGGGTTATTCAAGAAAACTTACAAAGCGGACAGTTTCCCCTCCGAGGTCCTCACGATACTCAGTAACGGCACCAAGCACTCGAAGAAAATCTCCTTGGCGGAGTGTACACGCAGCACCCAAGGCCTACCCTTGTATCGAAACACCATCTACGTTCCTAACTACCCCGAACTCCAACTGTTCCTCCTACAGGAATACCATGACAAACCCTCGGCAGGTCACCCAGGAAGAGCCAAGACCTTGGAACTCCTCAGCCGTACATATTACTGGCCAAAGATGAGGAAGTACGTAGACCAATACGTCCTGAACTGCAACACCTGCTCCCGGTCCAAGGCCTCACGCAATGCCCTGCAAGGTGTCCTACGACCCCTCCCTGTACCAAAAGGTCCCTGGTCCGATGTGTCAATGGATTTCGTCACTGGCCTCCCTGAAAGCAACGGGTATAACGCAATCTTAGTTGTAGTGGATAGACTGACCAAGATGCGGCACTTTGTCCCGACCACCGAAGAAGCCTCGGCCCGTGATGTGGCAACCATGTACCTCGACAACGTCTAAAAACTCTACGGACTACCCGAAACCATAGTCTCCGATCGTGGCACTCAGTTCACAGCAGAATTCTGGAAGTCACTATGCGAACGTCTTGAGATTGCTCCCCGGTGTTCCACAACCTTCCACCCATAGACGGATGGCCAGACGGAAAGAATCAATGCCGTCATGGAACAATACCTTCAAGCCTACGTCTCGTACCAGCAGGATGACTGGACCAGGTTCCTACCAATGGTACAGTTCGCAACGAACAATCACGTCTCTGAAACCACCAAGCTGTCGCCATTGCAGGCTAACCATGGACGACACCCACGCATGACCTTCGGCCTCCTGGCTCATGGTAAGACCACGAATGAGGACCAAGCAAACGGGATGGCCCGAAATATGGCCAAGGTATATGAGTTCCTACATGACGAGATGTTCCGGTCCCAGAAGATCCAAGAAGACGCGGCAAATGCAAACCGTACCCCGGCCCCCCGCTACTCACTCAATGACAAGGTATGGTTGTCAACCAAGAACATCGAAACCAAGCGACCATCCAAGAAACTGGATTGAAAACATATCGGCCCTTACAGGATCAAGCGAATGGTTAGTCCCTACGCCTATGAGTTGGATCTTCCCGCCACGATGAAGGTACACCCCGTCTTCCATGTTTCCCTGCTGTCTCTTGCTTCGGAAAACCCCGTCCCTGGTCAGAAACAACCCCCTCCTCCCCCGGTTGAAGTCGGAGGCCAATAGGAGTGGGAGGTCGATGCAATCCTGGACTCGCGAAGACTACGAGGACAGCTACAATACTTGGTTTGGTATACAGGCTATGACGACCCCTCTTGGCAACCCCCAACAGACCTCGAACATGCCCCTGAATTGGTCAGGGACTTCCACGAGCGTTACCCACGCAAGCCTAAGCCTAGCAGGAGCTAAGCCTTGAGGAGGACCTAATTTATAACGGCGTGCAAAGACTTCGTGTTACGTTACTAGGTTTACCGCTGCACGGGAAGGTGTCACACTTCGGTTAAGATTCTCAGGTTTTCATTTGTAATCGGTTTCGTGTTCTATAGGTTTCCATCACACGGGTTAGTAATCGGTTCTCGGTGATGGATATATATACGCCTGTCCTCTCCTTGTCTCTCTTTCCTTTCTTCTACGCAACCTTCCTGTTCTTTGCGTGTTATATCGCTTTGTCTTTGGGCTTCTCTACGCTTATCATAGTTGTGTTACTAGTTTGGAATATATATCGCTCATAAGCATTATAGTTCCTTCCACGCCCTCGAACCCATAGTCGCTCGAACTCCCACTAGTAGTTCCTTACGCTCCATAGATCCCGAACCCTGTTGTGCCTTTGCCCTTCGTCCATAGATCATACCACGAGCAGAAGCATTTATCGCAGATCTTCGAGTCCACTACTTCGTACGCGAAATCATCTACCTCCTAGTTCCTGAACTCTAGAGCGCTTCCCCACTCTTCGCCAAGTAACGCCAAGACCCCCGTAACAAGTGATACCCCGAAAGACAATATGCCGAGAACCAAAAGCGATATCCTTCCTCCGCAATCCAACCCAAGACACGAAACGCCGTTAGATGAAATCAACAACTCTCCAAGCACTGACACAAGTACCGAATCAGTTACCGGATCAGGTACTGAATCTGACCTCAAACCTAGCTCAAAACCTAACTCTAATTGTGGTTCTCAATCGGCGAATATTATAGTTTGCAAGTTGATAAGTAAGTATGTATCAGTGTTACGCACTGAACCAGAGCGATAAAGGTGTGCGGGAGATAGCAGGGATACGGGAGCGGGATCAGAGTTAGGTATCAGAACTCTAGCGATAAAGCACCGAGAAATACAACACGACGGAACGTATGTGGAAAGATCAGACTATAACCGACGAAGGGATTCTGGAAGGGTCGGGCTTGATACCGATCGAGGAGATTTCAGGAACTCGAACACGTTACGTGATGCGAACGATGTTTAGAAGGTTTAATATAATATATTCGAATATCCAAATCCAAATAAAGATAACCCATAAAATAAAAACCCAAACAAAAAGAACCCCAATACAACGGCATCACGGATGGATCTAAGGCCTTCTGTTGTATCTTACGGAGTGTTCTGGGAGGCGAGGAGCCAAGGTACACGACCGAGGCTAGGGTCGTTCACGTATACGAACCGGAGGGTAGGTTCAATACCTTTAGTATTCAGGACTGTGGAGACCCCTCGAGTTCACAGGGGTGCAAGTGGTTCGAAGTTCGTAGATGTACCTAAGTACCGAAACAATAGTACTTCCTAATGACAAAGAAGGTTGCGTGAAGAGAAAAGGAAAGGAAGAGAAACTAATACAGGTGGGAAGCGAGGCCTCTATATATATCCCAGCACTTCCTTCGCTTACTCATCCATAGAATCAGATAGAAGAATATGAGAGATGCGTTCATAAAGCGAATGACATTAATCCTCAGAACCCCGAACCGAACGGAAACCTATAGAACTTTCACTGACAAATGGAAACCCAACTAAACCCTTTTCCTTCACGCTTGGATGTGTCTTCGTGCTACGCCGTGATAAACGGGAAGATTGCGTGAGGAAGAAAGGAAAGGAAGACAAAGGGAAGGTAGAGCCATATATATACAAGTGACAACGAGACACCGAAATATGATTAACAATCCGCGCCATGAAAATTCACAGAAGTACGTCAAGGAAAATTACAGGGAAGAGAAATGATCGTCACACAAAGAACCCGAAAGAAAACCCAAACAAGAAGCGATAGTCCGAAACTAATGCACCGAGAACCCAAAGCGATATTCTTCCTCCACAATCTAAACCAAGACATGAAACGCCGTTAGAATCAGGCATTGGCATGGGATGTGTGGTGGACAAATAGTGGTTGTGAATTGAGATTATCAGATAGATAGTATTAATTAACAGAACTGACTACACTCAGAATAAAATGGCTTCTGTCAAGTGATTTTATGCTGCGAATGCTAAAAGGATGTCTGTTGGGCAAAAAATACTTCAGATGAGGCATGGGGAGCTCAAACGAACCCAAGTGAAAAATGGGGGAGTTTAGATTGACGTAGACAAGTTGTAAAAGAATTCTATACGAGTTCTAAATAATTCCAGAGTGCAATATATATCATCAACAAACAATTAGGTCTCATACTGTAACGCTCCGGTACTCTATATAGCTTGGGCAACCTGGGCTGTGAATTGGCTTACTTACAGTAAAATCATGCCTCAGCACCATAAGATCTTCTCTGATATATAAGACGAGGGTATCACGCTTCAAACTAATTTTGAAGCTTGTCTGAGGCTTGTTTAGAGTTCATCTAAAGCGTCCTGAACTTGTCTATTTCTCGTCTAAACCCGGCTTGCCTAGCCTGAAGTACCTTTTGCCTGTCAGAATAAGGTCATTTGGCGGAAACTACTTTATTATAGGCATAATCTACCCCACTATATAATACTATGTACATAATAATCCCACCCGCACCCTCCAGTTGCCCACCACCTGTCCTGCGCCTGCTAATATACCAAGTTGCAGATGGTAATTATCACTGATTCAAAGCCAATTTGAAGATAGATACAGTGCCTGATTTAGTACTTGATTTGCTGCAGATTTTGGGCCTGATTTGACGCCTGATTAGGTACCTGATTCCGTCTCTGGAGAAGTGTAGATTTAGCACTTGAAGAGGTGCCGATTTGTTACGTGAAGAGATGTTTGAAAAAGTATCGATTCAATGGCTGGAGAGATGTTGATTCGGTGCCTAGAGAGGTGTGGAATCCATACCTAAAGAGGTGTCAATTCAGTGTTTAGAAAGGTATTGATGCGGTGTTTGAAAAGGCACTTATTCCATGCTTGATTTGAGCGTCTAGTTGAAAATCTATATAGATGTCAGTATAGGAATCAAAGACTCGAAGTAGTGAGGTATGCTGATTAGCGGAGGTAGAGACAGAGGTCTTGATAGAGTTGAAGGTAAATAGAGAGGTGAAAGTAGAGGTGGAAGTGGAGTGCATTACAGTGGGATATTAAAACCTGGAAATCATGCCAAAGTTGGCATCAAGTAGGTTAGTGTTGCCACTCTAGTTTATTTTGGGATGTTGTAAACAAGCCAAATATGACATATCATATTTAGGACATTCCAAAACCTCTTCAGGATAATCTACAATGACCAAAAACAAATCAGTCACTTCCAGACACCCCGAATAGTTCAAATGCAATTAGACAAACAAGTTTCATTGAATCAAATTAGGCTAGGTTGGATGCCAATCCTTTTTGGCTGATGCTGGTGCCGAAGTGTGGATTTTGACCTAAGGAATCCAATTGGATATCAAGACTGTCCATGCCAATTAAGGCCTTTGGGTGTTATAGGGCGAGATATAACTTTTTGTTGATTTGAAGGCTTTCTTAGATTCTCCAAAGACTCTCTGAAGTATTCGGGGACATCCAAACTAATAACTAGTTTTCATTTCTGGAACCACTTCTGGCATTTGTATAACAGAGCCATACCACCGGTCAGGAGATTAGTTCTCACCGGGCTTGTTATAGGTTCAGAGTCATTGATAGAATCCATTAGTTACAGTAATAGGGAAGTACCTGTAGGTGAGGACCACAACCTGCCGCAAGTGTACCCACCTTCTGGCTACTAAGGAAGAGATCTGTTCATGAAGGGTCAGACTGACGAGTCTGAGTCCTGTTATTTAAATAGAGGACCGGCTAGAGAAAAGATCTCTAAGCATTAGGCATCTTCATTAAACCTTCAGAGCAAAGATAGCCCTGTTACAGACGGCAGTGGTTATGCCTGGGAATAATCTATAATGAGTTACAACTCTGCAGCCATCAAGGGTAGACCACCGGAGCGGAGACTCCTCTAATGCAGGTCAGGAGCTGTGTGACAGCTAGATTGCAGGTGATCTTTGACCCTGGCTAAGGGTGTATTACTCTAGGACCGGAAACACCCGCTAGGGCTTAGAGAGAAGCAGGGTAGTGGAGGAATTGTTTCTGCTCCATGCCAGAATTTTCACCGGAACTTAGTTTGAGCAGTCGAAGGCAGGAAAACCGAGAGGTTTGGAGTATAAGTACCCATCTCCATTTCCCCCGACTAGTTCTAGTTTTCCTCATCATCAGTTGTAACAAGTGGAAGAAAACCCTTAAGATTATTCTAAGTCTACCAAGAAGAATCTTTACACTCTAAACCTAACTCTTTCTTCTACCGGCCCTCTTGCTTCCTACACTCTTGTTTAGTAGAGGTAGAACCCCGTCATAAGGGCTATTGCAGCCACTCGAAAGAGACCTAGCAGGCCAACTGCAGAAGCAATTGCTTCTTCTTCTATTCCAGTAAATATGATAGAGGTATGGTGTTTAAAGCCCTTGTGTTTCGATTAAACTGCTAACACGACGGAGCATGGAAATCGTTATGCCATTAACCCACAAAGGTGGGAAACACTCTGGGACCGGAGGAAGACTAAACAAGCCTTTGAAAGGGCTAGCTTTGTATCCTCAAGCTCATCATTTACCTCAGCCAGTAGCACCTTATGGCAGGAGTACGATTTGAGCAGAGACAACCCCTTCCCAGGGTAGAACTTCAACACCGCCAGAGTCTGAGGCCGTTAATGAGTCAGGAAAGGTTAAGTCTGTAGTAAAGCATACGGGAGAGCTTCTCACGCGTTATACATTGCTCGAGGAGCTTTAGCCTAAAGCTGATACTCTTCGTATCAACGTGCGTCGATTGTGGAGTGAGGCAAACCACCATTTCAATACCAGTATAGTATACTCTAAGCCAGTAAAGAGTGAGGTGAGGGCTTCGCACACCATTCGGAGGGTTTAATAAGCTTTAGCTGACAGTTCCTAGATTTAAATCGAATGTTCGTGGACGACATCGCACCTTGTTTATGTGGTTAAGAATTACATGGCGGATAGACTTTTGTACGGCTTGCACGATGAGAAAACGCTGAGGTCGATTGGTGAGAAGGCGTGCTTTCTCCTTGAAAATGACCGTTTTATCAGTGACCCTGAAAGTTATACCGTAAAAGCCTCTCCTGCCATCCTACGAACCTTTACAAAAGCGCTTACAGCCTTTAGACCGGCCGACGTCACTTTTGGGCCCCCGAAATCGTAGATGTCATATTTCTAAAAAATTACAAAAGTGATAAGATGCGTAGAGCAAAAGATCCTAGTTTTATTGATGATATATTTACAGCTTTTGTTAGCCTAGTTTTCACTACAATCTGGTTTATTATATGATCTTGGAAATAGGCATATACGTCGAGAGGTTGAACTTTAACCAACATCTGAATCCAGATATCATGCGTACATCGCGTCAAGCCCTCTAAAAGGCTCCTGCTGACTTCAGCATGCCCTCAGCTACTTATATGAGGATGTTAAACACGTGGGGAAAGAGAAGTAAGGAGAACCAAGAGGGCACGCTGGAAGTGATAAGAGAATCGATTTACGAGAAGGTAGGTGAGAAAGGCTTATAGTGCATTTTCTAAATAGTAATATGCCTTTAAATTGATGAATTGAGAGGGCCTAAAGGGGTTGTATCGAAATTGGGCCTTGAAGAGGATACTGTTCAGTTAGCCACAGACATTGTTGCGTGGAGAGCCTCAAAAGCGCATGGAAAGAAAGAGAACGTACCAGCAGTATCCACTAGAGGGGGAAGTAATTTGAGGGAGGTGGAGGTGATAGAGGCTCCATAGGCTTTCACATAATCTCCTCCCGCTACAATCTTTTTTTTGGTGCTAGTATATGTGTTTTTTTTCCGAGTTATTTTTTATCATATATGGGCTAGTGTTCATTATGGACTAATGTATATTATATTAATCAAGGTGGTTTTTGGGCGTCCACTGAAGCTTTGTATAGTCTTCGAGGAAATCAGTAGAGTATAGGAGATTTCGCTTAAAAATCAAGAGTTTTTGGTGATATAAGGAGAGCGTGGGAGATTTCGCTTAAAGATCAAAACTCTACGGAGATATTAAGAGGGTTTGGTAAATTCCTAGTAGAATATTCTACGGAAGTTGGCTTCATCACAGGACTTATAAGAGGTGGCCTCTGAAGCCTTTGCAAACGCCAGAAGAGACTTTAGGAATCAAAACGAGTTACTAGTATGAATGTATGTCACGGACCGACGCCGAAAGGCTAGGTCTAGATCTGTGCCACCACCGAATACGCAACTGCGAAGCAGGGCTGTATGAGTAATGGTCGTTATGAGTTCCTATTTGAGTTTGGTTGCTTGAAGTATTGCTGCGGCACACTTTCTTCCTTGTATATTTTCTCTCTTCCCTGTAAATTGTCTTCATGATGATGTGAAGATAAATCGGTGGAATTCTCTATGGGTTTCTTCAGAGTTCGGTTGAGTGAAGGTTCTTCTGTATATAATCGCTGATGTCTTCTCTTTTTCTCTTTTCTTTCTTATTCACACAACGTATTCTTTTCGCTGGTTAGTTTTAGTTTGAATATATTTAGTATTTGGTTCTTCATCCCCGTTGGTAATCAGCCTGAACCTCCAGTTCCTAGTAGTTCAAATCTTCGACGGTATTAAGCCCGTCTCGTGTCTTTGAACTTTTACGAAGCGTACTCCAGGTCGCCCTCCCTGCCTAGTCACGATGTCGTCCATTAGAATGTATTCGGATATTTCAGAAACTTTCTGGAGAATCTAACAAAGCCTCCGAAGGGCATCGCTGAGAGTCAGGGGGTTTCGAAAGGCTCGATAATGGCTCTGGAGACTCTCGCACGGTCTATTGACCTCTGGAGATTGAAAGTTTAGCAAGTGCCTCCGGTAAAACCTAATAAGTTTGCTGATGTACGGAAATTGAAGCAGCAGGGATTTCCAGAGTGTAACAAACAACCATCAACAACTGGGTTAGAAGATAGGGTTCAATAGAGTAATTAGGTGGAGGGATCAATTTGACTATTCGTACTTCACGGACAGCTAGCATTTGCAAATAGCCTGATTTGGAGACACAATTGTATCAACTGTCTTTAGCTTGTTGAGAAAAAATACAACCGATTAAAAGAGTTTGGTTCAGATGGAATTCAAATAGTAATTTTCATAAGCTATATCTAGAAGCTTGTACTTCAATATTTTGATTCTCAAATGAGTAGCTTGAAGTATTCCTTGTCAATTATTGAATCAGCTTGGGTGCAATTAGAAAAAAAGCTGAAACATTTCCGTAGGAGTAACGACAACTTGTAACCAATTGGCTGCAATTCAATCGTCGTAACTCTCAACCTTTAATTCAATTCCCTTTGGTTACTAGTCAAAGTATACTAGCAGGAGTGGTTTTATTCAAATCGTCTTTAGAACCCTTATTGTCTCAACAACATTTTTAATATCGACGAAACTCCCCTACCGTTGGAACATCTACATGGCCATACTGATAACCCTATTGTAGCAAAAATTATATGCGTTAAAGAGACCAAAAGTGGTTGGGATAAATACCAGGCTAGTTTGGAATTTTGTGTTTTTGCAGATGATATTAATCAGATCCCTCCTTTATTGATTGTTTGCGGAAAAATTACAAAGTATATTAAAGAGAGAGACTTGTATTATCCTAGAATTATTGTGGAGTTCAACGATAAGGCATATATGAATGATTGACTCTGTCTATGCTATCTCCAAAACCATGTATTGCCTGTACTGGAAGACAGTCCAAATCTCTTTGCCCTCCATCATTGCAAATTTTATACATCAGCAAACTACTGACTTTCTCCGGAGCCCTGGCTACGTCTCCGGAGGCAACCGTTAAAGCAACCACTCTCCCACCTCTCCTGATAACTATGTTAACTACCCGTACCCTCCTGAGGGCCTCCTAAGCCCTGGACTAAGTCTCCGAAGGCCATCGCTAAGGCTATTGCTCTCTTCATCTCTCCGACCGAACCACACAATCCTCCTGAGAGCCTCCTGAACCCTCGACTAAGTCTCCGGAGGCCATTGCTAAGGCTGTTGCTCCCCTCACGTACGTCTCTTCCGGGCCCTCCTGCTGTTCCCGAAGGCTCCTGGCTCTCTGCATCTTTGCAAAGGCTTTTGGAGCCCTCATTTAAGTCTCCGAGAGCTCTTTAGACCGTCAAACTTGATTCTATCGTTTACCATCATGTTCAAGATTTTCATTCTAAAGACAAGGCTTCTTTCTCCATTCTCCAGGCTCTTCAAACCATCGTCGCTATATATGGAACTCGTTCCATGTTCTCAAATCTATCCTTGTGTTTACAAGCCATTGACCTTGTCCCAGTTCAAACAAATGAGCCATTCCCAATACACTGCGAATATTAACTACCCAAAACCTTTACCGGGAGCGCCATGACTAAAGAAGTCCAGGCGAGCTGCCCTAGACCCTATCCCTGGCTTCCAGTAGTTCTACAAGACAAAGTTGATATGTTGCCGATATACTGTCACGTAGCTTCAATACTGCTCGCAAGCCCCGGAAAGGTCCTTGAAAGCGCTCTCTAGGGTTCCGCTAGGCCACCTTAATCCATGCCCAATCATTCCGAATTGATCGCTTTTCTAAATAGTGTCTTCCCAGACATCGATATATAGACATAATTGTCAGGCTTTTGAAAAATTGATACTGGTATCTGTAGGCATTTAAAGGGCATCACTGGGTACTCCAGAAGGCTCAATAAGCCTTGTTCTCCCCGGCCCAAGCCCTGGCCATATTCCGACACCGCTCTTGCTACTGTAGTTCTATTCACCTTAATCATATCAGCGATATCGGATAATATGCATGGTCTACCATCGGAGGTTGTCATCTTAGGTTTGGGATGTTCATCTAGGAACCTTTCGCTTGCTTTTTGTCGGTCCTCACTTTTCAATACTTCCAGCACGTCTCGGAGGCTCTCTCGATGGCTTGCGAGGCCCTCGTAATGTTCTGGGAGACTGAAAACGACATCTTTCAGATTCAAGACCCGTATCTCCATAACCATACGCCTCGAGTGGTAATCAAGGATTTGGATTGTTGCGTCGACCTTATTGGAGGCTGCATAAGCCATCTTAATTTGCTGCCTATGAGCTAACTCGCTGATATCAGTTGAAAACATTGGGATATTCCCAAATCGTTCTACATGCTCTCGGAAGTGTGAAAGCAGATGGATTTTAATGAAGTTAAAATGAGAGGCCTCGCGAATTTCTTCAAGCTCTGCCAGGCCTCTGACAAGGCTCCCGGAGCCTTCCAATGCCTTAGTTCGATCTTTTGCCTCTTTCCTTGTTCGTTTATAGGCCCTGAATTCCAGAAACACATCTTTATACTTGTGAAAATCTTCGAGATACCCCTGAAGATAGTCGAGTGTTTCCTTTGTATGCGTAGTGTACTGTCCCATCAAGTGGAAATCGATTAGTGATCGAACACATTTTAAAGCTCTCCCGAAGTCGCCCTGCAAAGCCTTCGGGGGGTTCCAAAGAGCCACCGCAAAGGCTCCTAGCACTATCCGGCCGAGATGACGCATTTCTTTACCCTGCCATTGAGTCGTCGCCCGATAAGCCTTATTTGGTACAGCAAGCCCTGGATAAGGCTTAATGGACGCCCAAGCCTGATCAAAATTCTCCATCCGATTGTGTTTCTTCAAAAACAATTGAACCCATTCCATCATATGCTTAAATAGCCCGAGATAAATAATATGCAACACATTTGGCTTGTGAATGTCATACGCCTGAGCCCTCGGCAGGACCCACAAAGCATTGTACAGAGTCTTCAAAGACTTTGACATGAGGTATTCAACGGGTGCAGTATCTGATGTATCCTCATTATAACGCTCCATCATTTCAATATATCGCTCCTGAATGCGTGGCGGGTTTTCTTGAAGGCTCCCCAGGCCCTTGAAATCAACTTCACACCTAGGGCAGGCCTGATTGTTGATGTTAAGCAATGAAGCGTGTTCTGGTTGATCTGCAATCCACGCACATAGTATCGGATAACACAGGCGCACATAGCCATCAGTGCATGCAATAAGCTCACCTGTTTCCGCAGGGCCCCGGAGGCCTTCGAGAACCTCCGCAAGGATCCGGTGAAGGACCATCTGACTCTACCAACGGGGTTCATTTGTCCGTACTCCCAGTTTTGATGGCACTGGCAGTAGAGCCAGGAGTATGATCGCGTAATTAGAAGGTTTATTACGTATATCCGAAGTGATATTGCCGATTGTTAGGTAGACCGGCCAAGCGTTTTTATCACCGCTGAAATTCGTGAGGTGTGTTCCGTCCGATGCACATATTACCAGTACTACTGTTGATCTTTCTGAAAGGGTATTCTGCAACATTCGCCGGACGTTAGTGAGGGCTTCATGACCCTTTCAAGTATCTTTCCGAACCTGCATCTCCCACCACCAGTCTGCCGTGTGCATTTCCCCATACATCCGCTCTCCCATTTCGTTGTATTCCATAGTAGGTGAGTACACCAAAGACTCTCTAAATGCACGTTGTCCCAGAAGAAAACGCACTATATTCATAGGGTCCCTATGGTAGTAGGAAATTTTCTGCCCCCCCATTTCGACCTCTAAGTGTATCCAACTCTCTTTTCCTAAACCTCCAGTAGATGACATCTCGTCAAGGTGGCGTGCGAAGCCTCTACCAGTGTTGTAGGAGCCTTTTAGAGGGCGTGTGGTACAGAAAAAATCGTCTATTTGACTCTGGAATACATTCGATCGTAGGAACCAGCGCGATAACTGAAATTCCTCTGCTGATTCGAAAGGTTGCCATGGGTTGATCAAAAGGCTCTCTGAGCCTTCATCATATCCCGGTGTGGGGAAAAGAGGCTCCCTTGCATCCTCGTATATAGTAGTTGCTAGATTGAATCGAGTACGTCCCAAAGTGGGATCTTCATTATTTGCCTCAGTATCAGATTCGTCTTCGTAGAAGTTGTCAAAATCTAAAGCCGATATTTCCACGTATCCGCTCTCGTAGGGGCCCCCTGAGCCTTCTAAAAGGCCTTGCAAGCTTTCAACGGGTGGACGCGAAAGCTGCCTGTCATACCAGTCTGAGGCCTGCGCTGGGTGGTCTTTTGAGAGATGTCGATCGAAACTACCAGCACTGGCGTAGCTCCGTATACAAAATGGACATCGTGATCTCATTGTTGATAGTTGATATTGATGTGTTTTGGTGTTGAGAGTTGTTTTGGGAGTCTCCAGAGCTCCAGAGCTCTAAAGGGCTTCGTGTACCGATAGATCAGATCATATCTTATCAAGCTGATCAGGCAATATTCGAGTGACATCATATAATCCAACAGATGACTCTAATCGATACTCCGGTAAATGACGTAGTAGTAGTGAAGTTTGATCAGAGATATATAAGCTCTGTATTCTACTATTCTCATACTTTCAAGCCCACGACCGATACCTTCACTTACATAGGCTTACTACGCCATCCCTAAGTCTCCTCAAGCCTCCAAAAGATTATATACGATGGTACCGTATTCTCTCTATAGTATTTACTCAAATCATTGACATATGTAGGCGGGGTTTTCATCTTTCTATAACTCGATATTTAGTACTTCCTCTGGAGCCCCGATAAGCCCCGAACAAGGCCCATCTAACTAACGAAAACGCAGCTACATATTACATCATAAAAAATGTGGGATCAACAGCCCCGGAGATAATATTGATAAGGAGAGTTCGGATTCCAGCCTTAGTCCAGTCACCGATTCCGACCTCGAAGACGAGGGGAAGGGAAAATCAAAGATGTCCAAGAAGACCTCATACAATACTCACCTCAGGTCGGAATCCAAGGCTCACCCTGGCTTACCGAGGGCTTCTGGAGTCTCCCCAAAACCCACCGCTAAGATCAAGAAGGCTCCACAGACCAAGAAGAAAGCTCCACAGTCCAAGAAAAAGGCTCCACAGGCCAAGAAGGAGGCTCTATAGGTCAAAAAGGAGGCTCCTGCGGTGGTGTTAACACCCGGGAGGCGACCTGCCGGATACATTTGTAATACTGCATCGGACTGCCGGAGAATCCTGCAGATGACTGGAAAAGGTACCTTATATAGGGCTTTTCACAACGAAGTCGTGGATGAGATGGTAAGAATAGGGTGGGTCAATAAGTCGAGCTCGGGCAACGAGTTGTTTAATGAGCTGTGTCAGTTTTGCATGGGTCACAAAGCCCTCAAGCATTTAGAGCCCCTTTGGTTAGATAAGGCTTCAGAGGACTCCGTAATGATCCAAGGAGCCCTCGTCTTTCTCATTGTCGATTTATCCCAGAAGAGGTCCAGGAGGAGTAAACGAAATAACGGGGCTTTGGAGGTAGAGAACGACAATGGCAACGGCAACAGCAACAACGACGATGACGACGATGACGACAACAACCACGACAACGACGACGACAACAACAACTGCAACGACGACGACAGTGGCAGCGTCAGGTGCCAAGAGGAAAGGATCGAAGAGGCCGAAGCCGTATCCGCCTATTGGAATCTCTTAGGGGCGCGCTGCAGGCCGGGAATAATCATACATCTTATTGACCCACAAAAGGCTGGAGACGTTCCCAGCGATACATACTGTCACTACAACTGGTACGGCCTCGCATCACTTACGCCATTTAGCAGCACTCTCCAAATACTGTCTATGTACGAATTACAAGCCCTCGTGCTGAAACGAGTCCCACCGGCGGCCCCAGGGGAATCCATGAGGGCTGTTCGAGCCTTCTACGGGGTTGGCCAATTCAGCCCCTCAGAGGCAAAATGCTTATAATCCGAACCCGGAATATGTCCCAATCTGGAACGCCAACGAGCTGGAAGGTTGGCTCAAAACTTCTGAAACGAAACCATTGAGAATCTGCGCTTTGCTTCACAGCCTTCGGCAAACGTAAAAGGGCCAGGTCAAATGCCTCAAACCCCTGGGAAAGAGGGATGGGAGCACCTCACAGATGACGACTTTGCTAGTAAAATAGAGCTTGAGGAGGAACTTCTGGCCTTCAGTAATATGGTTGACAAAAAGGGTTTGAATATGAACATGCCCCGTTCCGACATGGAGTGCCAGAAGGTAATGTCGGTAGTCTATAAATGTATCGAGAGGTACACGGGGATCGGGAAAAGGCTCTGCGAACATTATAGAAGGCTCTTCCCGAATGGCATTAACTTTGAATCTTGTCATTATGATCCTGAACGTATTTGGACTCAGGCTGAGAGAAATCACCTGTTTGAGAAAACTGGAGGTGCAGGCGGAGACGCCAACGATCAGGCCGATGACGACGGTGGTAATGGAGGTGCCGGTGCCGCTGGTGGTAGAAGTGCGGACCACGCTTGAGGAGCGTTAATTGGAAGCCTAGAAGGCCTAAGGAGCCTTGATTGGTGTTTTGGAATATGATAAAACTCGAAAAATTGGCTATCTCCGGCCAGGGATTACTTCCTCCATGATTGGTTGGAGGATGTAGATCATGTCTACTAACAGTAACTCTGATATCGTATGCATAGCCAATTTTTTGTTTTTTGAGATGCAGTTGCCATTTTGTAGGTTGCTTATTTGAGCTTCCCGTTGTCTTTAGTTAGGTTAATTATAGAATTATGCTTTAACAAGCCTTCCAAAAGGCTTTTCAAGCTGTCCAACAGGGTTCTCGAACCCTTTTCCTGCCCCAGGAGGAAAAACCTTTAATTGACTGCCGAGAAAAAGCAAAGTTTATGTGTTTTGCTAAGCGAATAGTGCCATATATAGTGGGGAAAAGCCTTCATGAAAGCCCTTTCTGCAAAACATCATCATGTCTGCCCGGAAATCAAGAATCAGCAAGCGCGGCGTGGAGGAAAGATATGGTATGCAAGCCTCTGTCTCCACCTCTGTTAGTAAACGTTTAAGGGGGGCGATGAGTGTTTCCAGTCTTGCAAACAATATGAACTCCAATGCAACCACAGAAGTAGATACAGAGCTCGATTACTATGGCTCCCAGAGCCTTCAAGAAAGCACAGAAAGCTTGCCCGATGGCGCAATATTGGTAAACGGAGTGTTGCAGGGCCCATCAAAAACCTGGTTTCCCCTCGATTATCATCCAGAGGAGGAAGACTATGAGGATGAAGAGCCGGGGATGAGAATGCACCACCACCCTCTGGACGTATGCCTTTATCAGAACAGAGTATATCCCCACCCCTACCATTACCACCACCACCACCACCACAACCACCACAACCACCACCACCACCACCACCACCACAGCATCAAAGCCCAGAAATTACATGAGCTGGAAAAAAAAAAGCAGAGAACATAGCCTCCGCCAGACCCCTTCAGCCACTCCCGAAGAGACCCTAGCCGCCAGATAAAGCCCGCCAGAAGCAATTGCTTCTTCTTCTATTCCAGTAAATATGATACAGGTATGGTGTTTGAAGCCCTTGTGTTTTGATTAAACTGCTAACGCGACGGAGCATGGAAATCGTTATGCGATTAATCCATGAAGGCAGGAAATGCCCCGGGACCGGAGGAAGGCTGAGCAAGCCTTCGAAAGGGCTAGCTTTGCGTCCTCAATCTCCTCATTTACTTCAGTCAGTAGCACCTTATGGCATGAGTACGACTTGAGCAAAGAGACAACCCCTACGCCTTCTTTTTATACACCTACTCCCGCACATTGTGGAACACCAACCCCTTCCCAGGGTAGAGCCTCAACACCGCCAGAGTCTGAGCCCGTTAATGAGTCAGCAGAGGTGAAGTCTGTAGTAAAGAATGCGGGAGAGCTTCTCGCGCGTTATACATTGCTCGAGGAGCCTTGGCCTAAAGTTGATACTCTTAGTGTTAACGTCCGTCGATTGTGGAGTGAGGCAAACGACTATTTCAATACCAGTATAGCATTCTCTAAGCCAGTAGGGAGTGAGGTGAGGGCTTGGCGCATCTTTCGGAGGGCTTAATAAGCCTTAGCTAACAGTTACTAGATTCAAATCCAATGTTCGCGGACGAGATCGCACCTTGTTTATGCGGTTAAGAATTACATGGCGGATTATCACGGACCGTCGCCGACAACCTAGACCTAGACCCGTTCCATTACCAAGTAGGCAGTTGCAAAGCAGGGTTGTGTGAGTAATGCATCCTCGAGATTTCCTAGATGGGTTTCGGTTGCGTTAAGTATTGTTGCGGCGCGGTTTCTTCCTTGTATATTTTCTCTCTTCCTTGTAATTTCTCCTCGGGGTGGTGTGATGATAAATCGGTGGGGTTTCTATGGGTTTCTCCGGTGTTCGGTTGCGTGAAGGCTCTTCTGTATATATAGTCACTGGTGTCGTTTCTCCCTCTCTCTCTTTCCTTTCTTCTTCACGCAACGTCTTCTTTTCGCTAGCTAGTTAGAAGTTTGAATATACTTGACATTCGGGTTCCTTTCCCTCGTCGGTAGTTAGCCCGACCCTCTAGTCCCCAGTATCTTGAACCTCCAACGGTACCAAGCCCGTCCCCCTTGTCCTCCAAGTCCTCCGACGGTACCAAGCCCGTCCCCTTGTTCACCAAGTCCCACGAAGCGTACTCCGAGTCGCTCCTCCTGTCTAAAGTCACGACGTCGTCCGTTAGACGGATGGACTTTTGTACGGTTTGCACGATGAGAAAACGCCGGAGTCGATTGGTGAGAAGGCATTCTTTCTCCTTGAGAATGACTGTTTTATCAGTGACCCTGAAAATTATACCGTAAGCTTTCCCTACCGTCCTACGAGCCTTTGCAAAGGCGCTTACAGCCTTTAGACCGGCCGACGTCACTTTTGGGCCCCCGAAATCGTAGATGTCATATTTTTAAAATATTACAAAGGTGATAAAATGCATGGAGCAATGGATCCTAGTTTTATTGATGATATATCTACAGCTTTTGTTAGCCTAGTTTGCACTACAATCTGGTTTATTTTGCAATGTTGGAAAACAGACATATACGTCGAGGGGTTGAACTTTAACCAGCATCAGAATCCAGATATCATGAGTACATCGCGTAAAAGCCCTCTAAAAAGGCTCCTGCTGACTTCAGAATGCGCCAAATTACTATATGAGGATGTTAAACACGTGGGGAAAGAGAAGTAAGGAGAACCAAAGGGCACACTGGAAGTGATAAAAGAATCGATTCGCGAGAAGGTAGGTGAGAAAGGCTCATGGCGCCTTATTTGAATACTAATATGCCATTAGGTTGATGAATTGAGAGGGCCTAAAGAGGTTGTATCGAAATTGGGCCTTGAGGAGGATGATGTTCAGTTAGCCGCGGACATTGCTGTGTGGAGAGCCTCAAAAGCGCGTGGAAAGAAAGGGAAGGCACCAGCAGTATCCACTATGAGGGGAAGTAATTTGAGGGAAGTGGAGGTGACAAAGGCTCCATAGGCTTTCACAGAGTCCCCTCCCACTGCAATTTTTTTTTTTTTGGGCTAGTATATGGGTTTTTTTTCCGGGTTATTTTTTATCATATATGGGCTAGTGTATGAGTTTCTTTTCTGGGCTAGTGTTCATTATGGGCTAGTATATATTATATTAATCAAGGTGGTTTTTGGGCGTCCACTGAAGCTTTGTAGAGTCTCTGGAGACATCAGGAGAGTATGAGAGATCTCGATTAAAAATCAAGAGTCTCCAGAGACATCAGGAGGGCTTGGTAGGCTCTCAGGAAAATATTCTACGAAAGCTGACTTCATCGCGGGGCTTATAAGAGGTGGTCCCCGAAGCCTTTGCAAACGCTAGAAGAGACTCCAGGAATGAAAACGAATTACTAGTATGGATATCCTAGGATATTTCAAAGACTCTCTGGAGAATCTAACAAAGCCTCCGGAGGGCGTCGCTGAGAGTCAAGGGGCTCCGGAAGCCTCGGTAAGGGCTCTGGAGACTCTCGCACGGCCCGTTAACCTCTGGAGATCGAAAGTTTAGCGGGTGCCTCTGAAGGTCTCCCATACCTCCCGAGCCTCCGGTAAAGCCCAATAGGCTTGCTGATGCAATACTCTTGCAGTCTTTGATCTCCTATGTATCAACAATATAATTCCTACATTGATTCTAGTAGGGTGTACAAGTTTGGTTCAGCCACTTGATATATCTATCAATATACCTATCAAAGAACGAATCTGTGAACTTACGGAGGAAGCTATACTGAATTGTGAGAATAGTAATGGATTGTGAGGATGGACCGTAGGTGATAGACGCGTATTAACCATATCATGTGTTGGTGACGCTTGGTATCAGTTTTGTATTGAGAAACAAAAGATCATTATACAGGCTTTCAGGAAAGTCGGACTGTCATTACCTATTGATGGTAGTGCAGACCATGAGTTGGATATTAAAGGTTTTGACAGAATCTGTATTGGAGACAGGAACTGTGAAAAAACAAGTGTCCGTTCTGATGTACATCACTTTGCCCATTTTAGTACTGTATATGATGATAGCGATGCAGTGGAATCGTAGTTCATAGCGAATAAATTTCTTCTTGTACCTAGTCTATATCGGGTTATGGGGTATTAATATCACTCTGAGGTTTTACTATTGGCCCACTCACTGCGCCGAGCCCTGCATCTTCCTGTGCCGAGACCACCATTCTTTGGTCCGGCTTTATGGCACTCAAGTATGGAGATAACCAATTTCATGAGTATCTACGGTACTCGCGCGGCCGAGTTTCGGCTTATTCATGAGATTCTGGGTTACAGGTTTTTTGCGCTGCTCGCGGGTCGTGTGATTGGGTCGAAACTCGGCCGCGCGAGTACTTGTGACTTTATGCAGCCTCACTATGCGAAAACCGCTGCGAAACCGCTGCAAAACCTCTCTAATATATGCAGAATATTCATGCAAGAATACGGAGCAAGTACTTATGACGGCTGAGAATGATATGTAGGTATGGCGGAACCCACCTGGAAGGGTACTCTTGTTAACGCACTCAAATTTTGGGCTATTAGTCTTGTTTAGGTAATTTCAGGGATTATTTGTATGGCAACAAGTTGTTAATAAGAGTACCCTTCCAGGTGTGTTCTGCCATACCTACAGTGACCGGAATGATCTATGGAAAACCGGGGGGCGAAGTTGTACGGCACCATATAACTGTTTTTTCCCTAGTTCCTATCGCTGTATATACAATAGGGGTACATATATGTATGCATGAGCTGCATCATATGGCCCCAAAAGCCATATACTGTAAACCTGCGCCAACATCGGAAGTGGACAACTTCATATAGACGTAACACGGTGGGGTTTTCTAGAAAACGAAAAATTCTGGTCCGATCAGATCGGAAATTCTCTGAAGTTTGCACATCAACGCCGGAATGGATTTATTTAAAGAGTGGATTTTGTGCAGATCAGGGTTGATTATGCCTTGAATAGTAATTCATAGGAAATGGGTTGAAATCACAATTCCTCTGGAGATGGTAGTTTTTCGCAAAAGCAAGTTTATCATGTTATAACAGACAAAGAATTAGAATTAAAACTGAACGTCTGCAGATACCAAAGCAATCCAAAACGCAGAAAGGGGTGATGCAAAGAACTCCGGTCCCTTTAACTCCTTATCTCATCATTGTCATCATTTTATCGTTATCATTATCAAGGCATCCATGAGGACCCTGATATTCCTTTACCCATCGACGGTTTCGACTGGCACCATATACCGAGTTCTCATATCACAACTTCAAACACAATAAACTAAAACTTATCGAAGTGACAAGCTTTGCAATAGAAGCAAGTAGCCTCAATTTCAAGCAGAGACAACACCCGGCTGTATTTGTTGTTGGGGTGGATAGTTGCCTAACTCAAGGATTTGTTTCATCAAGAAACCCTTTTCGTCGATAAATTGCTCGTCCTCTGCGGAAAATTAGGCTCAGATTTCCTTTTGAACATGGCTTGCAAGGCCTCACCTCTTCGGTCATCGTGAAACTTCGGCAAAAATGCGAGTAGCTTCTCACGATTTTTCAGCAGAATATCCTGCACAGGCTTTGACTTCTTCGGGTTTGCAACGAAGACCTTTATTCAAGTTTAGAAACTAACAAAAAGAATTGCGATAAGTTTGAGAGGGAATACCTTGAAGACGTGAAACGCTTCATACTGAATATTCTTGCTCTTGTCTCTCAGTAGGTTCATTGTCAATTTCAGATGGTCCGGTGAGTCCACGTATGCAAGCATTATGTTGTAATTTGCTCTGTCCAGCAGTATCTCTCCCAGAAGTTTAATCGATTGCCGTTTTGTAACATAATTAGGAGAAATTAAGAGTGTATTGTATTTTTGAAAAAACTAGCGGGTATTAGTGACATCAAGCCCATAGAAGGGATGAGAATTGAACAAAGTGGGAAGTGGCCCCCAGATCAGCACAACCTGAGCTAGAGTTTTATAGGGGGAGAAAAGCAAGATGATAATAAAAGGTCTCCATACTCGAGCATAGTTTTGGTTGAGAAATTGTGCAACCATTGGTTTGTGTTTAGTCAGGAGTTCCTAGAATAAGTAATGAGCACACATGGTTCGTTCAAGCATCTACGGAGCCTGGGAATCGAACTCGAAAAGTGCCGAAAGCATCACTGGCAATATCAAAGCTTCCGCCCTGCACATAATCGAAAAATCTCCAAAACCTCTCATCGTAGAGTACTACCTGTGCTAATGATTGATGTTTAAAACTCTCTCGTAGAATGGTGCCGCAATTATTAGCTACATCTTTGTTTTCATAACCCTTGACGAGTGTGATGAGTGTGTCGGGCCGACTATTGTGTAAATACTCGACAGTGGGGAATCTATTTATTGGTTGAGGGCAATATCGGAGGAGACCATTGAAAAGAGCAGTGACATCTTTCTTCGCCTATCGGGAAGAAGAGTTAGTTGACCAAAAGATTGAAAAGCTCACAAGAGGCCTAAGGGGTATTTTTCTAGAGTGGGAGTGAATTATATATGGAGTTCTTACCTCAAAGTCAAGCCTGTGCAGATTATTAGCAAGGAGGGGTAATAAGTCGATTGCATAAACCTCTTGTGCAAGAATTTGCACTTGGTCAGGAATGGGGTCGGTTTCTGTCCAAGGCTCTTAGTAACGGAGCTCTAGTAAGATATTTACGGGATTCCACTCGTGGCAGGGAACCGCGAAACATGAGAACTAACGGACCTGCATTTCCCTGTAGAACCACCTTCATCTGGGCCATTAGCCGCGATACTTCCTCAGATGCCTACAAAGATCGAGCATATTCAGTATTCGTAAATGATTTGAAGGGGACATTGATTGGCTCACCCGTCGTCTCTCAAGTGGCACATCCATGCGTGATATAGACTCTCGAACAGCGCGAACAAGATCCTGTGGGGTCTTTTGACGGCTTCTGCCAAAGAGGAAAGACATGATGGCTATGTGACTGAGGTATTACAATAGACGTCGAGGCGATTTGCGGCGGGAGCTGAAGAGATGCGTTATATTGTGGTATCTAGGGGAGGTTTTGGGGTAGCTATGTGAGGTATAAACAGGAGCCTAATGGTTAGCAGGTGGGGGAGGCACACGGGAGGACGCTTGCTTGTTTGGTGTTCACAGGCTCTCGTGTTGGGCGAGGGTTGAAGTGGAGGGTAACAGTAAGGGATAGATACATGTAGCTACAATGTGATCAGCTACATCGGTATAAACCCCCCCTGTTCAAAGGAAAGCCCCCTACCGTCCCCGC
The DNA here is from genome assembly GCA_024713595.1 of Morchella rufobrunnea. Lineage (NCBI taxonomy): Eukaryota > Fungi > Ascomycota > Pezizomycetes > Pezizales > Morchellaceae > Morchella > Morchella rufobrunnea. The sequence continues at coordinate 627,185 of JAMGYT010000014.1, forward strand.
ATTCACTTTAGTCTCACCCACCCCAACCAACCCCAAAGACAAGGTCTCTGCCTGTCTCTACATCTCCACAAACCTACTTGACAAGAACTCCTTCACCACCTCCCCCTCCCACCGAGGAGACATCATCACCATCAACGTTTTCTGCAATGACGGTGTGACGGGGCTCTGCCTTCACTAAACAAAAGTATAGGAAGCAAGAGGGCCGGTAGAAGAAAGAGTTAGGTTTAGAGAGTAAAGATTCTTCTTAGTAGATTTAGAATAATCTTAAAGGTCTTCTTCCGCTTGTTACAACTGGTGATGAGGAAACTCAAAACTAGTGGACGGAAATGGAGATGAGTACTTATACTCCAAATCTCTCGGTTTTCCTGCCTTCTACTGCTCAAACTAAATTCCGGTAAAAACTCTGTTTTGGAGCGGAAACAATTCCTCCGCCACCCCGCTTCTCCCTAAGTGCTAGCGGGTGTTTCCGGTCCTGAAAGAAGACTTACCTGCGATCATGATCACCGAACCGGCTGTCATACACACCTGCAGTTCAGATTAGAGAAATTCCGCCGTCTATCCTAGATTACAGAACAGAACTCATTGTAGATTATTCCTCAGACATAACAACTGCCGCCTGCGCTAGCTTTGCTTCTGAATATTAATGAGATCGTCACACTTAGACATCTTTCTCTGGCCCTCTATTCATCGATAGGACCCAGACTCGCCTGCCTTCATTTGAATCAGATCTCCTCCTCAAGTAGCAGAGACACCTGGCAGCAGGTTGCGGTCTTCACCTCTGATTTCCTATCAAGAACTACTCGATTCTATCAACGACTGTTCTATAATGCAACGAAAACTAGTTTGTTGACCGTTAGTATAATTCTGTTATAGCGGGTGATCCTTGAACCTGGTTAAGAGTGCTCACTCTAGGACCGGAATAACCGGCTAGAGTTTAGTAGGAGCGGGGTGGTGGAGGAATTCTTTCCACTCCAAAAGAGAGTTTTCACCAGAACTTATTTTAAGCAGTAGAAGGCCAGGAAACTGAGAGATTTGGAGTATAAGTACTTATCTCTATTTCCGCCCACTAGTTCTAATTTTTCCTCATCATCACCAGTTGTAACAAGTGGAAGAAGACCCTTAAGATTATTCTAAGTCTACTCTGAAGAATCTTTACTCTCTAAACCTAACTCTTTCTTCTACCGGCTCTTTTGCTTCCTACACTGTTATTTAGTAAATGCAGAGCCCCGTCACACTCCTATAACAACAAGTCCTCATCAAAAAGCCTTAGATAGTAAAACGACGAGATTGCGGAAAACAGAAAATTCAGTACCCACACTACACGCTCATATCTAGATGAGCATCACAATTCTCTCCTCACTTCATAGCCGCCACCACCATGACTTCAGAATATCCCTGGATTAGGAACTTAACTTATAGCTATGAGAGCAATAGGGAACCTATCCCTAGAATGTGTTACTTCGCTTATAAGTTATTTGTTTATTTGTTTGTCTGTTTGCTTGTTTTCTTTTTCTTTTGTGTTTTGTTTAGGAAGAATTCGGTATTCCGTACCGGAAACAGTTTGTTTAAGCCACAGATTCTAACTTTATCCGATCATTCTGTACCCAGAAAGAACAATTGAAATGATTTAAAAAAAAAAAAAAAAAAAAAAAAAGGTGAGTGTGTCAAGTTGAATTCTCATTGGCAGAAACCGATATTTAGCTTGATAGAACCATGGTTTAGGGTTTTGGCTTGAGGCTCTCCCTCCAAAATTTATTGCCACTCAACTTTACACACCCACCCGCGAAGGCGAGACGAGCCATAGATAACCAATTCTCTCTAATCATACTTGGCGTATTATCGAGTGCAAAGTAACATCCCAAGGAGAAAAACCTCTCAGTTTATTTGTTTCTTTCTGTGCATTATTTGTGCATAGGTATGCAGCCTATAGGCGCACCTCATACCGTATTAATTTGAACTTTTCAAGGTTGTATAGAGAACCAAATACGGGAATTTCAATGTCTTGTGTGACCGGCCGTTTATTCGAATTAATACGGTATCTGGTCGGAGAGTGCAAAACCTCTCTGCTGCAGTTACAACACTGCTATGTAACTTCATGTAGTACGTAAAGGGGGGATCCACATGTATATATGGTTCAAGACGTGATAGAGGGTGAGTGTGTCCTGTGGAAAAATAAATAAATCTCCATCACGTCTGCTTTGGATCGAAACGGCGAACTTTTGAATTCTCTATGACACAGGATACACACCCACCCTCTACACATAAGTTAAAGACGTTTCCGAACACGACTGCTATTGCATACCATACACCTTTTTGTATGTCATGCAATATTGGTCGTGTTCGGAAACGCTGTGAGATTACGAGCATCAAGTCTCGAGCCATACATGTATGTACCGGTACAGTAGCATGTATACATATTCGCTAGTCTCGACCCAGCTCATACTTTGTGGTATTACATGTACTCGCACTTCACAGCGTTTTTGAACACGACCGCTATTGCATTCCATACAAAATGGTAGCCCTGGCGGTTTTTCCTGTATATGCAATATCAGTCGTGTTCACAAACGCTGTGAAGTTGCGAGTAGTTAGTTAGTGGTGGTGGTAGATAAATTTAACTTTGTGATGGGATACAAAATAGGCCCGGGAATGAGACTACCTGTTCGTTAATAAATCCACAAATTGCATAAATCGATCAGCTGAGCTGAACAAAAAAATTTGTAGCCAGATCGAGCTGAACACAACTTAGATACATGTGAGTGGAATTACATACATGTATATATGACCTATACCCTCAAACCTGCCCCCCCAGCACCGGCCTGATTCTTATAAGATACCTCGAGTAGCCCCCCGCCTCGCTCATCCTCATTATCTTCACCCATCAAACCCTAACCCTGCCTCACCACCCCACCATGGCCACTTCATACCCCAGCATCACCTATAGTTCTTGTGCTTCCGGTGAAGTTGATTTACGTTTATTGCATTTTAATGATGTAAGCAATTCAGTTACCCTAAACCATACATATTTCCATACTTACTGACATCCTTGGTACGTTTATAAAGGTATATCACATTGAGGCTGGGTAGCTAATCACTATCATCTCTAGCCCTCGTCTTCTGTCAATTAACGAAATAAATCAAAATATAGCTCACGCGAACCTGTTGGCGGTGCTGCGAGATTTGTCACATTGGTTAATCATTACCGCAATGCTCCAGAATTTCAAGGCCAGTCGGAACTATTGGCCTTTTTTTCCGGTGACGCCTTCAATCCCTCTCTCGAGTCCACCATTACAAAGGGGGCACACATGTTTCCTATTCTAAATATGATTGGTACAAATGTTGCTTGTCTAGGAAATCATGACCTTGATTTCGGAGTGGAGCAATTCACGGATCTCGCCAGGCAGTGCGAGTTCCCTTGGCTTGTGGCAAACGTCGAGGATCCCGCCCTTGGTGAAGGAGTCAGTATCGGACGCCTGCCGAAAACAGTCATGTTGGAGAGCAGCAATGGCCTAAAGGTTGGTGTGATTGGGCTGGTTGAGAGGGAATGGCTAGACACTATCAGTTCTTTGCCGCCAAATTTAAAGTATACAGACTCTTCTGAATCAGCGAAAACATTAATTCCTGCCTTAAGGGATGCTGGGGCCGATATTATAATTGCGGTATCTCATCAGAGAGAACCAAACGATGTGAGCTAATTTCATTGCGACAAACGTACCCGTCTATGACGGCCACTAACGATAACTAGATTAAACTTGCTAATGATATTCCTGCGGGCCTTATCGACATTATACTTGGGGGGTACGTATCATCCAACTTCTTGTTTAGCGGTCAGAGCTATTTAGGTCCTGACCACAATAGGCACGACCATCATTATGCGCATGAAATCGTCAATGGATGCCACATTATCAGATCAGGCTGTGATTTCAAGCAGCTTTCATACATTGAAGCTCGTAAAAAGAGCAAAGATGGTTCTGAGCCAGGTTGGAACTTTGACATTGTCCGAAGAGATGTGACGGCACAAATGTACGGAATTCGTATTCGTTATATTAAATTTTATGGGCTAATATTAAACATCTAGACCGGAAGACCCATCTGCAATGCTAGCCGTAGAGAAATTGGCCTCTGGGATGAAGGCGAAGTTGTCAAAGCCTATTGGATATACCGCTGTCCCACTGGATGCTCGATTCAGTGTTATTCGAGCCAATGAATCGAACCTGGCGAACTTTGTGTGAGTTTTTACGGGATACCTTGGTATGCGACTATTGTTAATGGGCGAGGGCTAGATGCGATTTAATACGGGAATACTACTCAACGGACTGTTCCTTGGTTGCTGCAGGAACATTTAGAGGTGATCAGATCTATCCTCGAGGTGTTCTCAGGCTCAGCGATATAGTCGGCTGTTTCCCCTTTGAAGATCCCCTCGTAGTCATCCGATTACCTGGTGCCAGTATAATAAAAGCGCTCGAAAATGGCGTTTCAAAACTCCCAGCTTTTGAGGGGCGTTTCCCACACGTTAGCAACATTTTCTTCGAATATGATTCTTCGTTGCCTGCTGGAAACCGTATAGTCTCTTGCAAAATCAATGGCGAGGATATCGTACCAGAAAAAAAATACACAATGACTACCAGATACTACATGGCGAGCGGCAAGGACGGATATGAACCATTAACACCCGAGCACGGTGGAGCAAGCTTTGATGTCGATTCGGAGAATGGTGTTATCATGAGCACGATCCTTAGACTATACTTTTTGTCACTAAAAGTTGTGGGGAAATGGAAAATCTTTAGCGAGTTTAGAAAATCGCAGTCCGGAAAGGGCGAGCTCGTGCATAACGATGCGGCAGAATCAGGTAACAAACCGGAAAACAACGATAATCAGATGGATCTAGCCAAATCCCACACAACCGAAGTAAGTCAAGACAAGAAGGTAGCTGATTTAAGCAAGGCCTTTGGGCTCAAGTGGGCAAGGATCACGGAAGAAAGGTCATATAGTATTTCTCCCAAACTAGAAGGAAGGATCAAGGACATCAGCCAGTAAATAGCTTTGTATTTACTGTACATCTGCTTTTATTTAGTTCCTCATATCTATACTGGATTTAGCTTTGTTGCCCAATCGCTCGAGCGATTCTTTAAGAAGCCTTCCATATCATACACGCTCTACCCCTCCCCAGTATGAAACTTCAAACACACAAATCAAATCTCTATATATTATTTGCCTCAGCAAAAATAATAATAATAATAATAGTAATAATGATATGGCGCGGCGCGGCGCGGCTTAAAGGTGACACAAATTTCATCGCGAATAACTTTTAAACCAGGAAAGATATCAAAAATCTATGTGATCAAATTGTAGATATAGGTATGATAAAGATTTGGATCACATAGATTTTTGATATCTTGTCTGGTTGAAAAGTTATTAGTCATGCCATTTGCCTATTTTTGTATGTAAAAGGTGCCAAGACTTGGTGAAGTGGAACAGTATTATACTCATTTATACCCCTACATGGCCAACATAAAGCAAAGATTTGGTTTTCAATATAAAGTGGCTGGGATTTAAAGTTCTTATTGGTTCACAAGCAGCCAGAGTGGCTAAGATTGTTCCAGCTGAAATACTGACATGTCACTTTAATGACACATCGAACTATAATAATAATAATACAAGAAAAGCCTGCTATAAGAATATTGCAAGTAAGAATATATACTCTATAAAAATATGAGTTTATAGTATCAGTCCTATAGACTAGTGCGACATGGCTCTGCCTCTACTAGACAAGTATCACAGACCAATGTCGACAACCTAGGTTTAGGTCCATGCCATTACCTAAAAGGCAGTTGAGAAATAGGGTCGTATGAGTAATCTGGCGTTAGGATTTCCTATTTGGGTTTGGGTTGCTTGAAGCGTTCCTGCGGCGCGGGATCTTTCTTGTATATTTCCGCTCTGCCTTGTAATTTCTTTTCGGTGTGATGTGATGATAAATCACTGGAGTTTCTATTGGTTTCCTTAGAATTTGGTTGCGTGAAGGTTCTTTTGTATATATAGTCGCTGATTTCTCTTCTTTCTTTCTTTCCTTTCTTCTTCACGCAACGTCTTCTTTTCAGTGGTTAGTTTAAAGGTTTGAATATATTTGAATCTTTTGTTTCTACTACCGTCGGTACTCAGCCCGACCTACTAATTCCTGATACTTTGAATTTTCGATGATATCAAACCCGTCCTCGTGTCTTTGAATTTCTACGAAGTATACTCCGGGTCGCTCTTTATAACAGAACCATACCACCGATGAGGAGACTAGTTCTTACTGGGCCTGTTATAGGCTCAGAGTCATTGATAGAATCCAGTAGTTACAGTGATAGGGAAGTACTTGTAGGTGAGGACCGCAACCTGCCGCAAGTGTACCCACCTTCTGGCTACTAAGGAGGGGATCTGTTCATGAAGGGCATACTGACGAGTCTGGGTCCTGTCAGTGAATAAAGGACCGGCTAGAGAAAGGACTCTAAGTGCCGGGCATCTCCATTAACCTTCGGAGCAAAAAATAGCCCTGCCGCAGGCGGCGGTGGTTATGCCCGGGAATAATCTACAATGAGTTACAGCTCTGCAACCAGTGCGGGTAGACTACCGGAGTGAAGACTCCTCTAATGCAGGCCCGGAGCTGTGTAACAGCCTGGCTGCAGGTGATCCTTGACCCTGGCTAAGGGTGTATTACTCTAGGACCGGAAACACCCGCTAGCACTTAGAGAGAAGCGGGGTAGCGGAGGAATTGTCCTCCAGTCCAAAACAGAGTTTTCACCGGAACTTGGCTTGAGCAGTGGAAGGCAGGAAATTCGAGAGATTTGGAGTATAAGTACTCATCTCCGTTTTCGCCCACTAGTTCTAGTTTTTCCTCATCATCAGTTGTAACAAACGGAAGAAGACCCTTAAGATTATTCTAAGTCTACCAAGAAGGATCTTTACTCTCTAAACCTAACTCTTTCTTCTACCGGCCCTCTTGCTTCCTACACTCTTGTTTAGTAGAGGCAGAGCCCCGTCACAGTTACAACTGATTATGAGGATAAACTAGAACTGGTAGACGGAAGTGGAGATGTGTACTTATACTCCAAATATTTCAGTTTTCCTGCCTTCCACTACTCAAACTAAGCACCAATAAAAACTCTGTTTTGGAGTGGAAACAATTCCTCCGCTACCCCTCTTCTACTAAGCGCTAGCGGGTGTTTCCAGCCCTAGAGTTAGCACCCTTAACCATGGTCAAGGATCACTTGCAGCCTGGCTATCTATCATGGACCGACACCAACAAGCTAGGCTTAGGCTCATACCGCTACCGGGGAGGCAACTGCGAAGCGGGGTTGCATGAGTAATGTGTTGTTAGAATTTCCTATTTGGTTTCCGGTTACGTAAGGTGTTGCTGCGGCACAATTTCTTCCTTGTATATTTTCTCTCTTCCCTGTATATTCTCTTCGTGATGGTGTGATAATAAATCGGTAGGACTTCCATAGATTTTTTCGGGGATTGGTTCAGTGAAGGTTCTTCTGTATAGACAATCGCTGGAGTCTTCCCTTTCTCTCTTTCCTTTCTTCTTCACGCAAGGTCTTTTATTCGTGGGTTAGTTTTAGTTTGAATATATTGTTTAGTTTCTACCTTCGTCGGTAATCTCTAACGGCGTTTCGTGTCTTGGTTTTGGATTGCGGAGAAAGAATATCGCTTTGGGTTTTCGGTGCATTGGTCCTCGAGTTATCACTTCCTGTTCGTGTTTCCTTTCGGGTCTTTTCGTGTGACGATCATATCTCTTCCCTGTAATTTTCCTTGACGTGCTTCCATGAGTTTTCATCGCGCGGATTATTATTCGTGTCTCGGCGTCTCGGCGTCACTTGTATATATATGGCTCTATCTTCCCTTTGTCTTCCTTTTCTTTCTTCCTCACGCAATCTTCCTGTTGTATTGGGGTTTTTTTCGTTTGCATTTTATTTCTCTACGGGTTATTCCTTTTGGTCTTCAGGTTTTCAAATATATTACATTAAATCTTCTAAACATCGTTCGCTTCGCGTAACGTGTCCGAGTTCCCGAAATCTCGTCAATCAGTATCAAGCCTGATCCTTCCTAGAACCTTCCCGTCGGTTATAGCCCGACCCTCCTGAATACATTCCGTTGTGTTGTGTCTCTCGGTTTTAGTTTATGACAGCCGAACGAGTCCTCTATTGGTACCTTCGTGTTCACTACTTTGTACGCGAGATAATTTACATTATCGCCCCCGAACTTTAAAGGGTTACCCCGCTTTGCCCCACACTCCTCTGTCTTCCGGTTCAGCGCATAACATAATCAGCCCGACCTCATAGTTTCTAGTATCTCGAACCCTTAACAATATAGAGCCTGTCCTTGTGTCCTTGAACTCTTACAAAGCATACCCTGGGTCCCTCCTCCTGTCTAGTTACGACGTCGCCCTTTAGACTGTCATACAGTTCTGAGCCTATATTCTATAAATCTCCGCTCATATGATCTACCCTAGATGGCTGCAGAACTGTAATTGATTGTAGGTTATTCCCGGACATAGCCACTGCTGCCTGTAGCAGGATTACTTTTGCTCAGAAGGTTAATGGAAATGCCCAACACTTAGAAACCTTTCTCTAGCCGGTCCTGTATTCACTGACAGGACTCAGAGTCATCAGCCTGCTCCTTCATAAATAAATCTCCTTCTTAGTAGTCACAAGGTGGGTATACTTACGATAGGTTGCAATCCTTTTCTAATGGATGACGTCATAACTAGGCAGGAAAAACGACCCGGAGTATGCTTCGTGGGGATTCAAAGACACGAGGACAGGCTTGATACCGTCGAAAGTTCGAGATACTAGGAAATAGAATATCGGACTTGAGTACCGATGGAAATAGAAACCAAACAAGATATATTCAAACTAAAACTAAACAGCGAAAAGAATACGTTGCGTGAAGAAGAAAGGAAACAGGGAAACAGATGACACCAGCGACTATATATATAGAAGAGCCTTCACGCAACCGAACTCCGACAAAGTCCATGGAAATCCTTTTTTTTTTTTTTTTTTTTTTTTTTAATTCATATCTATTCATGTTTCTAGGTACAGAAAGTTCGCATACAGTATAAACTATGGCGTAAAGAAACCTATCCCCAACGAAAACTAAAACGCGTCCCCTGAAAACACAAAACACGTAAACAACAAAGAAAGAAATATACAAGAAACATAGAACGAACAAAGGAAACGGTTAACGCGGGGTCAATACGCCATCTGGGGCTTTTCATCGAATGTGGAGGAGGTGGGTAGGGCCATTTATGGGTTCCCAGTCGATATGGTGGAGACGGAGCTAAGGGAGGATGATTCCGCTGAGCCTGTTTGGAGAGGATGTGATTTCCTTTCTGGGAAGTTGATTTTACGGAGGTGATGGTGATGCTGAGGGCCCAAGTGAGGGTTTGGTCGTGCCATACTTCTTCCAGGGACGAGACCTGGTTTAGTAGAGGGTGACGGTTTTTGGCTGTGGCGGTGCAGGTGAGTATTGCGTGTTGGGGTGTTTCATCTTCCTTTCCACATTTTTGGCATAGGGAGGTGAGGTGTTCGTTGATCCATGATTTTTGGGCGCGGAGGTAGCTTTTGTTGGCCCTCATCTGGTGGATCTGGCAGCAAATTTGTGGAGGTTTGTGAAGGGGAGGCGTTTGAGCGTGAGGGGGTGTTTGTAGTAGTCTGGGGGGGGGTATGACGCTTGCCAGCTTGCGAGTAGATGTTGTTTGGCTGCCATTGCCATTTGTTGTGGGGGAACTCCTTCGTCTATGAGGGAGCGGATGAGTGAGCAGAGGAGCTCGATGGGGAGGTGGGGGACTCCTTTGGACGCGTTGGAGTTCCATTTTTTGGGGGGGTTGGGTCTGCCTTTTAGGAGGGCGGCGTGGGAGTAGGTTCTTTCTGTGGTAATTGTCGGGAAAGAGGGGCTTGTTCTTCCAGTTATTGGGTTGGTGAGGGGGGAGGCTTGGAGGATGCGGATCCCTTGTTTGCGCTTTAGGTAGTGGCAGTAGAGGTCGAGGGGGGGGGCGTTGGCTTCGGCCCAGGACCTCTTGTTTGTGGGCTCTGAAGCACGGTGGCCCAGCGGAGGACTGAGTTCCAGAAGGTGTTCATGCTTTTGAGTGACGTTTTGGGGGTGAGGGTGGATGCCCCGTATGTGAGCATTGGTCGTATTGCTAGGAGGGCGATTCTCATGCAGTTGGCTGAGGACAGTCCTTTGCCGGCTGATGAGAACCTGGAGATGATGCCAAAGGCGGACCTTGCTGCTGCAAGTCTCCTTTGGAAGTGTTTGTCAGGGTTGAGGTTAGGGGAGAGCCAGAAGCCGATCCACCGAACTATAGTCCATGGAAATCCCACCGATTAATTATCACACCGTACCGAAGTGAAAATACAGGGAAGAGAAAAAATATAAAAGGAAGAAACCATACCGCAGCAGCACTTTAAGCAACCGAAACCCAAATAGGATACTGTAATAGCCCATTACTCATACAACCCTGATTTGCAACTGCCTTATAGGTAATCACACGAGCCTAGGCCTGGGCTATTGGTGTCGGTCCGTGATAGTAGTTCTGTCTCTAGGCTCGAGCTCCGCGAGAGCTCTAGTAGAACTCAGCTTGGTGGGATAGAGACGGTGGAAGCGTGAGAGAAGGGCCGATGAATTGGAAATATTTTCCGCGGGTTCCCAAAGCGGAGCGTCATAACCTTTCTAACGTAGCAGGTACTGAAGACTTCCATCGCGTATCCGGGACTCAACAATTCCGTCGCCCTCTCATTCCTCCTCACCTTCTACGATAATCGGGGGTACCAAAGCGCGTATATGGACGTAGAGGAGGTTAACAGTACAGGGGTCGAGTTTGGATACATCGAAGACTGGGTAAATCTTCATTGAGGTCGGAAGGTTGAGTTCATACGTATAGGGACTGATAACTTTCTTAATCTTGTATCTATCAAGAGGCTTCCAATCAAGTTTCTTCGTAGGTCGGATGGTCTGAATATTCTTAGCGTTCAACGATACTTTGTCACCAATCTTATAGGTTGTGGGCAGGAGGCGATATCAGTTGGCGTTTTCCTCTTAACATGTTTGTGCATACTCCATTTCGGCTCTGATGGACTCGTGAACTCTGACAGGTGGGTGGCTAAACTCTCGGTGAATCGCAGGTAATACCCATAGTTAGCCGCAAAGGGGAATCCTTGAGTAGATTCTGACACAGCATTATTGGAGGTGAATTCGGCAAGATGTAACCAGTTAACTCAGTCATCCTTTTGGTAGGAGACGTAGTTTGGAATGTATTGTTTCATGACCATGTTAGCGTTTTCGGTTTGGCCATCAGTTTTCGAAGTGGAATGCTGACGACATGGTAGCGGTGATCTTGAATTGTTTGCAGAGTGGCTTCCAAAAGTAGGATCTAAACTGTGCGCCACGATCTGAGACAATGCTCGATGGGAAACTATGGAGTTTCCATACATTATCGATAAACAAGCGAACCAGATCCTCTGAACCCGTAGTGGTATTGCAGGCGATATAGTACTTCATTTTGGATAGACGGTCCACAACCATTAGAATGGCATCCTTACTACGATTTGGGAGCAACCTAGTGACAAAGTCTATTGATATATGAAGCTAGGGGCGTTGGGGGGCTGGTAAGGGATGCAACACTCCGAAAGGAACGTGATGAACTGTTTTACTTCGTCTACAGGTATGGCAATTACGCACATATCGGTCGACTCTGGTTCGCATCTTGAGCCAGCAATAGGTATAGGATAGTAATTCAAAGTTTTTGTCTTGCCTGTGTATCCAGCTGCCAGGGTGTCATGGTGTTCTCGGAAGAGGTAGAGTTGGAGTTCTTGGTCATTAGGGACATAGAACTTACCTCTATATGTCAGCAGGCCTCAATGAGTGGAACATTCGGCCAATGATATTTCTCAGAACTGGGTATCAACAAGTCGAAAGGTTTCTATTATCTTGTTCGCAACCGGGTCTTGAGTATATACTACGTCAAAGAGTTTTTTAGGGGGGAGGATGCATCTTCGACAGCTTCATTTAACGAAGAAGGTGTGAATAAACTTAGCTTGTGGTCGATGTTGTGACACTTCAAAACCAATTGATTCTGGTGCAGTAGGCATTCATCCCCCTCCTTAGACAGATCTCCTGAACTCCTAGTTAGTGCATCTGGTTTTACTCCTTGTTTTCCGGGTCGGTACGTGATTTTATAGTCGAGCCTGGATAGAAATTCCGACTATCATGCTTGTCGGCGGTTCAGGTTCCTTTTGGTCATAAAATATTCCAAATTTCAATGATCCCGTATTACCTCTATTGTTTCGGCCACTGAGTACAACTCCAATCTCCATTCTTCAAAACACTGAAATACCGCGAGGAGTTCTTTATCGTAAATTTCGTAATGGCACTTGGTTGGAGTATGTTGCTTGTTAAAGTAGGCTACTGGGTACAGAAGTCCATCGTCAGCATATTGGGAGAGTACACCAGCTGAAATATAATCGGAGGCATCAGTCTCCACAATAGCTTTCCTTTCGGGATCGAAGTGTCGGATAATTCGGTAGGAGGTGAAGGCGATCTTCAATTCATTAAATGTTTTTTCACGGGTAGAAAACCAGATAAAGGGGGTATTCTTATGCGTCAGCAATACCATAGGGCGACTCATTCGGGCGTAACCCTTAATAAAGCGCTGGTAGAAGTTGGCAAAACCTTGAAACTCTTGGATCTTCTTTACTGACTTTGGACTTTCCCAATTTCGGATATTCTCAACCTTACAGAAGTCTATTTTTATGCCTTTAGTAGTGATAATCAACCCCAAATACTTAACTTCTTACACGTGGAATTCACCTTTCTCGAAAGTACCATAGAGGCTAGCGGTGATTAGCGCTTTCAACACTCTCCGAACATGTTCCCTGTGTATTTCCAAATTATTACTAAAAACCAGGATATCGTCCAAGTATACCATTCAGAACTGATACAAGTATAGTCGTAGGGTGTCGTTGATGAAATGTTGGAAAGTTCTGAGGGCATTGGTTAACCCAAATGGCGTTACCTTGTACTCAAAATAGTCGAGGCGGATTCTGAATATGATTTTCCATTCCTACCCAGTGGCTATGCGAACCAGGTTGTAAGCTCCTTTAAGGTCTGATTTGGTAAAGCACTTGGCCTGGCTCAACATGTTAAAGGTTTCTTTTGACAGTGGCAGAGGATAACGGTTCTTGATTGTATTTGCATTCAGACCCCAATAATCGATATAGAGGTGAAGCCTACCATTTGGTTTCTTTACGAATAGTACCAGAGAGTCGGCTGGTGATGAGCTATGATTGATGAACTCATTGCCCAAAGGTTTATTGATGTATTCTGTTAGCACCTTCAGTTCTTCCCGAAACATGTTGTACATTGGGCCAAATGAGGAAATGGTACCCAATTGTAGGAGTATTTTATTGTCATATGCTCGATAAAGAGGAAGGTGATTCCCCTGTTGTTCCGATATGAAGGTCAGGCAGTCGTAGTATTGTCGCTCCATTAGAGGAATCGGGTTGTTGGGGAAGTTATCTGGGTCTTTAGGGAGGATCAAGGTATAGACGGTGAGTCCTATAGAGTCCTCTGTGAAAGTGGCAACGCTAACAATCTCTATTTCCAGATTATGTGTGTGTGGTACTGAGGAAGAGATACCTTGTATCGTATTGGGAGAAGAGTTGTCATTACAGAGCCAGAGATAATATGGGGAGTCGAAGGTGATGGAATTGTTTGCGAAGTCCAATTTAGCATTGTGACGATGGAGCCAGGGAATTCGAAGGACTACCGGGTAGTGCCTCAACTTGGTGATGAAGGCAGTGATATTTTCATAGTGGTTCAAGACACGGAGAGAAAATTGGACAGTGTGGGTGATATCACCGGAGGAGATTTCCCTTCCGTCAATGACTTGTTGTTTACCGGGTTGGAGTAGGGGACTTAATACAAGATTGTGATAGCATACGAATCTCTCGTCAATGAAGGTGATTCCGGATGCTCCAGTGTCTACTAATGCATATCATTTAACAGATTTATTTTTATCGGACAGAGAACACGAGACGACAAGGTGATAGTTATCTGATAAACCAACAGCGGAAGAAACAGAGAAGCTAGCAACAGAAAGTACGGACAAAGTACGAGGGATGGGAGCAGCCTGGCGGAAGCTACTTAGGTCAAGCTGTCCTCGTTTCCTGACAGCTGGCCTAGGGCAAAATAAAAAGGATTATTGGAAACAACAGGAGCGCCAAAGCAATCATAACCTGAAGAAGAAGAAGCAGAAGCACCAAGGAAAAGACAACACAGAAGAATCAGAACTAGAAGCAGGAAACGAAGAAGAAGAATAAGAATCCAAAAGACCAGAAGAAACATCAGAAGAACCAGAAGCAGACTCAGAAAGAAGAACGCTGTGCATAGTAGCAATAGCGTAGAAAGGATGGGCAGGGGCAGAAGCACCACAAACAGCTGGACACTCTGTAGCAAAGTGACCTGAACCCCCGCAATACATGAAGAGGCTCTAAGCGATGAGGCGAAAACTGTCAGTGGAGGAAAGAGGACCATGAGTACGAGAATGAAGGTTAGACATATCTATAGAGGCTACTCCCTCAAGGCTATGAGACGGGTGGGTGGAAAATTGCGGAATAGTAACAAGGGCAGAAGCATGGGGAGCAAGGACAGAAGCGCGAGGGGTAGAGGCAGAAAAAGCATGACAAGAATAAACTTTAGCATCCCTGATCCCATTGTCCAACTGTTGAAGTACAAGAATATACTCATTCAGGATGGTTGGTACAGCGTGGTAGATCATTGCTTGACGGAGGTCGTTGGGGAGGCCCTGAGTGAGGGATTGTTTCCTCGCACTCTCGTTCCATTCGACATCAGCTACCAAGCGTTGGAATTCCGTATAGTAGGCTGCAAAGTCTCAACCTCTTTGGGAGAAAGTCTCAAGTTTTCTCTCGACGGTGGCCACCCGGTCAGAGTCTCCAAATGCAACCTCAAGGATGGTGATGAGGGCTTTCAGATTGGTAAGCTCAAGCTGTTGCTGGAGGGCAGGGAAGCGATCGCGGTTGGCCACCCTCTTGAAGCGGAGTTGGGTGATGACGGAGCGGAGAGGGGTCCGGGACCTTCTCGGAGTGTACAGCTACTGGGGCAGGACCTGGATTAGTCGGTCCTTGTAGATCCGTTGGGGATAGTGGAGGAGGAGGAGGAGCGGAGCCCTGACTGCTTCGGAGGGTGCGCTACTCTGTAACCTGATCTCAGAGTTCCGCCACTTCGTGTTCAAAGTCGAGGATGGCTGCTACGTCATTTTGGATGTTGATCAAGTTTGCGCGGGTATTGTCCCTCTCAGTTCTAAGGCGTTGTATGGTACCTACTAGATGATTGAATAGGAGGGTAAGGTCTTGCATATATTGTTCCTGAAAATCATCAAAATTCTGGGGGACAGCCCATTGGCGGAGATCGGGGGTAGTCATAGCTAAGGACATACCAGGAGTCGATGTAAATCGCACGCAACGTAATCAAACAGACGACGTCATAACTAGGCAGGAAGAGCAACCTGGAATATGCTTCGTAGGGATTCAAAGACACGAGAACGGGCTTGATACCATCGAAAGTTCGAGATACTAGAAATAGAAGATCGGGCTTGAGTATCGACGGAAATAGAAACCAAACAAAACATATTCAAACTAAAACTAACCAGTGAAAAGAAGACGTTGCGTGAAGGAGAAAGGAATTACAGAAAGGGAACACACTAGTAGATATATATACAGAAGAGCTTTCACGCAACCAAACCTCAACGAAGCCCATGGAAATCTCGCCAATAGATCATCATACTATACCAAAGAGAAAATGCAGGGAAGAGAGCAAATATACAAGAAAGAAATCGTGCCGCAGCAGCACCTTAAGCATCTGAAATCCAAATAGGAAACTTTAACAGCCCATTACTCATACAGCCCTGCCTCGCAACTGCCTTCTAGGTAATGGCACGGGCCTAGGCCTGGTCTGTCAGCATCGGTCCGTGATACCTCTCCTGCAGGTACTTTCCTATCACTGTAGCTACTAGATTCTATCAATGACTCTGGCCTACAACAGGCACAGTGAGAACTAGTCTCTTAACCGCTGGTATGATTCTGATATAACTAGGAAGGATTGGGGTTATAAATAGAGGGTAATTACTCAACTTTACCATCACTACTTACTTCACATTCACTATTTACAACCGATCAATCATGGATAATACCGCACTGGGAAATGCATTTACTGCTACTGAGTGAAAGAAAATTTGAGAGTGGGTAAATTCTGAGAATGGAAAAAACAAATTTCATTCAAAATGGCAATCTATTCAAAAATAGTCTGCCAATACAAACAACCAAAAAATAATTTTACAATCTACAATTAGCGAAATCCTGAAGCAATCCTCATATTTTTTAGGCCAATTACTAGCATAACTACAGCAGAAAAAATATCGACGGCCTAATTATACAAAATTAAATAAGGATCTATTAGTATGGCATAAAAGCATTCAAAAGTGAGTTCCCGTGTCACGATTGATTCTAAAAGAGAAGGCTACATCCTTTTTTTTTATAATTATCTATCACGGACTGACACCGACAGGATACATCTAGGCCTGTCCCATTACCAAGAAGGCAACTGCGAAGCAGGATTGTATGGGTAACGAAATGTTAGGATTTCCTATTCGGTTCCCACTTGTGTCAGGCGTTGCTGCGGCACGGTTCTTCCTTGTATACTTTCTCTCTTCCCTATAATTTTCTATTCGGAGTGGTATAATAGTAAATTAGTGGGACTTTTATAAGTTTCTTTGGGGTTCGGTTGCGTGAAGAGTCTTTTGTATATATAGTCGACGATGTCTTCTCTTTCTTTCTTTCCTTTCCTTTTCACGCAACGTCTTGTTTTCGATAGTTAGTTTTAGTTTGAATTTATTCGAGTATTTTGGTTTCTACCTTCATCGGTAAATAGCCTGACTTCCTAGTTCCTAGTAGTTCAAACGCTTGACGGTATTAAGCCCGTTTCTGTATCGTCGAACTTTCACGAAGCGTACCCCGAATTATTCCTCCTACCTAGTTATGACGTCGTCCGTTAGATTATCCTAGTAATTGTCATGCATATGCTACAAGTATATATCTAACAGTTGCAGAGGAGACTTTACCTCTAACATAAGATACCATAATTGGAGCAGAGAACAATCCAAGGAATGCTTAGTGGAAACTAGAACATGGGGATGGGTTTGATCTCGTCGGATATTGAGATTTGTAGAGCAAAGAGATCAGGCTTTATATTGACGAGAGAATTGGAACCATTTCAATCAAATATATTTATACTAAAATCAAATAGACAGAAAGAATACTTTGTGTAGAGATGAAAGGGAAAGAGAGTGAGGAAGTCAGCCGCGACTATATATACAGAAGAATCCTAACGACTCCTCTGTGCAACCAAACTCTGAAGAAATCTATAAAACCTCAATGATTTTCCATCACACCACACTGAAGACAAAAGTATAACGAAGAGAGAAACTCTATAAGGAAAAAGCCGACATGGAATTAAAGAGTCCAAACTTCATGAAGAGCCAGGAAGGGCAGAAATAGAGGTTAGGCAACAAGAAATGGACGAAATACACTATATCCTATCACAATATGATCTTCAAGATACATACAACATGGATGAAACTATTTATTTTTTTGGCATGCAACCAGATCAAGCACTTGCTACGGAGTAATTGAAAGGATCAAACAAGCACAAATGGTGAATTCCAGTTGCCTTGACTTCAGATAGCACTAGAATAGATTGTTTGACACCATGGATTATTGGAAAGATAGAAAATGCACAATGTTTTAAACACATCAGTTGTGTTACACTTGACTAGCACTATCGGTTTAATAAACAGGCATTGATGAAGGCAGATATTATTTGTGAATATTTAGCTTGGTTTGATAGGAAAATGATTGGTCAGAAAATTCTGTTTTTTTTGGATAACTTTTCAGTTCATGAAAGGGGGGTACGAGAGATGGATGGAGATTTAAACCTTCAAAATACGAGAATAGTTTGGTTACCAGCAAATACCACATCAAAATGGCAATCAATAGGCCAAAGTATAATCCAAACATGGAAAACACATATTGAATATCATTTTATCCGAAATCTAATTAACGAGATCGATAACTTGCAACCTAATGCAGAACCTCTTAAGCTAAACCTTCTTCAAGCAATTCGATGGGGGATGGAAGCGTGGAATTTTGATACTAAACCTTGTACAATTTCTAACTGTTTTATAAAGAGTTCTATCAAATTTATCGGGCCAGCTCTACCACCAGTTGAGAATTTGGATAGTATACGGGTTGAGTTTCATAACTCTATTGGTCTATTAAAAATGCGGATTTCATTAAAGAACCAATGGATATTGAGGAATTTCTTAACCCCGAACAAGAGATAATAGAGGATTCACCTGATATTCTAGAGGTAATTTATGATTTTATTTCTATTTATTAATTTTTTTTCTAATATATGAATAGAGCCATATTCTCGATTCCTTCCTACCTCCAACCGCTGAACCTGAAGAGGACGAACCAGAAAAAACTCTGAAAAAAATTAACATAGAAGAAGCAATGGAAGCATTAGAATACTCCACCTCTTTGAAAGTCAACAGAAGGAAAGTTCTTCAGAAAGCCTTATGTACTTAACTCGATGGAGACAGGAGATGGAAGCCAAAAAAACTTGGATTTTAGGAGACCAAGTGCAGCCCAAAATCACTTTGTTCTTTCAAACGCCAGCATCTAGTGGGGGGGAACAGAGTATATAGTTGAGGATATAATGATTTTTTTTATCTTTTACTTGTATGGCACGAGATGTGTTTTCCTATAAGAATAAATAGGTTGTAGGAATATGACATCCCGGTCCGGTTCGTATTCTTATAGCGAGCTTCTCCTGTAATAATAATGTGATGAACCTAGTTGCTTGTGAACTACATACATGTAGCCCTGTGATGGACGAGATGATTCCTATGCCGTTCGGGCTAATAGATCAGGAATACATGTAAGCTTTACGGAAATCGGAAGATCATAGGAGCGCTACGCGCACCGTCGGGGGAAAAGTATATTCCGGCATCATAAACTCCGCTGGTATTTAGAAATACAGGCACTGCCGCAGTACAGACAGCAAAAGTAGAAAGTCTATGTACTGATACGCAATTCTATTCATAAAAAAAAATAGAAGCACAAACCGTAAATTCAACACATTAGCTAGGCCTCCCAACCTAGCCCAACTAAACAGAACTAAACCGGAGCGCATGTTGTACCCGCAATTTCCCGCGCACCACGACCGTAAAACACCGTCAAAAATGATTAACCTACCAGATCTCCCTTCTCCCACTCCTCGAGCCGCCTACGCCACCGCCCCCTCCTCCACCCCCACCAGCTGACCGCCGCCCGCCCGTCCCAGCACTCCATCGGACCTCACCATAATAATAATCCAGCACCTCCGGGTAGCGCTCCACCGCCGCCTTCCAGTCATCGCTAATTGCTCGTTGCAGGTTTAGCGCCATCTCCTCACGCTCCCATTTTGACGCTCTGTTCCCATGGTCTAGGATCCACCGCTCATAAGCGGCTCTCCGCCGCGCTTCCCGGGCCCGGAAATCGCGATGGATAGAGGCGCGCGCTTGTGTGGTTACCCATGTACTAAAAGGCGGAGTTTGTTAGCTAGTTAGGAGACAACTCGTGGGAAAGAGCTAGGTACCGGATCTCATCGTACATGGGCTCCAAAACTCGCTGCTCGGACTCGGAGACGGCATGAACGAGAGTTCGGAATTCGCAGTCGCAGCGGGTCTTGGGGGGACTGTCACAGATGGCGCAGTTTGGGTCCATGGATATGAAATTGAGGACTGGAATATGAATGGGAATTATAGGTTTATAAGGCACTGGACTAAAATCTCTGGATCAAAACCGAGACTGGGACGAAGTAATTGAAAGCCTCCTTGATAATAATGGAAGACCGGACTTTATAAATCAACCAGGCGCACCCCGAACTAACGAGGTTTACTCGGATGAGGTGTATGTATGTACGAATGAAGTATTCAGAGCAAAACAGACCAAATCAGCTGTCTGCCTCGCTCACAGCACGGTCCAAGACTAATTCTGATACCCTCTGGGGAAAATCCAGCCGTGGTTGGTTGAAGAGCTTGGCTGCATGTGCAGCTGAGGTGGTGTGTGCCGCCGGGCGGGGTCTCTTCAACATACCCAATCCTCGAGAAGAGAACCAGTTGAGGGAATCAACATGGTGCGGGCTTTTAGCTCATTTCAAGAAAGGCCATTACGTCTCCCATCAGTGGTGGTAGGGGTGTATGAGTCATGAGCAATCACTCGGCGTTTGGATTGGACCAATTAATGTTAATTAAGCCCATTGATAGACTATCAAAGTGAAAATGACGAATCAAGTCGTAGAGCTACTATTTCTGCTTAGGTAGATACATTGTATTTTCGTTTACGCGCTATACCTTTACATGCATGCAAAACAAACCCACAGCCTTGTTCTACGAGGGCGAAAGTCAGGGCTTCATCGCAAGACGATGTTGTCGGTAAGGGAACCACTCTAGAGTACAAGGCTCTGGCATTAAGTGAGTGAACGGATCCTCACCTGGCAACACCCCATTTAGTTCACTCACTTAATGCCGGAGCTTTGTACTAGTACTCTAGCACCTTGCAAAAGAGTTCCTACAATTACATAAGTCGCGCATGTGCTACTCCAGTTGTCTGCCTCGTATGTATTACACGTATTACGGGCCAGAAGCCAAAACTACCCAGGGATTGCTCAGCAACCCCCTCCACCCCCCGGGAAACTCCCTACTGTGATTGGTCGCTTAAAAGCTTAAATCATTCACCAATCAACATCATCCAGCATGAAACAGACCCTTCCCTCCACAGCCCAGCCAACCAAACCAGGTAACAAACACTCCGTCCAGTCAAAACAAAAGTCTTTAAAGCACCAATCCAACTCGGCTTTGCTGCCAAAACACTCAGCTCATCTGCCCAGTCGACGAAAAGCCACAGTTCATTCACAATGTCTAACTACTGTCCAGGAAAACTAACTAGAGCCGCCCGCTCACGATAGCGGACGGGTATGTGGCACATAGCCTTCCTCTATCTCGAAATCCAAACCAATGATCGGATAACGGCCTAAAAAATAAGGCGGCCGAGTAGGTTTGTTGTTGGAATAACACAACTAACGCTGAGACAGCCAGCTGTGCCTCAACGTTGCGAGCCAGTGGATTGATTGTGGCTGAAGCCACATTGGCTCCTTTGATTCGGTTCTTCACAACCAAGACACGAATGGGCCTGACATCCATTCTTACTGTGCCTTTGGAGCTACTACCAACTGCCAATGGTATCTTCAGTTGCCTGGAATTGAAAGTTGGCCCCCGTGTCCTGGGAGATACCATTCAAAACACTATTAGCTTAAGTGCGGTGTTTGCCAATACTCCTATCAATTGCTCTTGGGCTCCCGTTATCTATGGGTCAGTCAGAAGTTGGGGCGAAGACCCCCGGCAATCCTGAAACGGATGTGACTACAAAAGTGAAGTTCAACAGTTCACTCTGAATGAAATTTCGACTCATCGGTCATCATCCAAACTAAAGAGCCTGTGAAAATAAAATTGATTTCGAGAAAAGTGAATGCAATGCGACTGTAGGTGCTTTTCCGGTTCATGTGATGTGGCGCCGTATCGATTGGTGGGAGTGTACCACCACTAGCAGAAAAATAAACCTAACCCTCTACAAAATACTCCCAATGAATGCCAGGGCGGGCGGGACATCTTATCATGGAAAACTCTAGACTTTGTAGGAATCGAAATGGGCCTTCTAGGCAAGAACTGCTATACGTGGACACAACAGAAGATATCTCTCGCCTGAAAGAGGCCCAATTCACTAACGGAATACCTCACGCCTTCCATCGTCTTCACGACGGACGCTGATTGACTAATCGATATCCAACCACAAATTGTATTGCGGCACAGCAAATTCGACCGACTTATCAACGGCGCCAAAATTCCGTGGGACCCTTTACAGATAAGTGAATAATAATATCCGAACGAGGTCAGCCCGAAAACGATAGGGTTAGGGCTATCGGGGCCTCCGGTACTGGAACACTTGAAGTTTCACTACCAACAGCGACTGCAACCGCTATATATGAGAGCGCACCGGTCACACCCATATTTTCAAATTTTTGAGTTCAAATTTTGAGCTCTTTACGGGCTATACAGACCAAGAGCTAGTCGCCAAGGACTAAATGTTTAGATTTAGAAGTTGTTGGCCAATACGCTCTATTATAACAAGGCTCTCAAAACACTCTACAGTGGAAATCATACTATTCGGGGATTACTATATACCATAAGATGAAGCTATTAATAGATTAATAGAAGTCGTACGCAATAAATGCATATACGGCCAGGCCAAAGACTTTATGGATAAAACTCATTGATTACCATGAGGATAAGGGAAGTAAATTAGGTGCCAGCGTGCAGCGAGGTCTCCGAGGCTTCCAGCATAATCAACATCTACATGCTGACGATATCTAACCCCAAGTGGTTTCATATTTACAAGTTGGAGTGGTTCCGGCCGGCCCCTGCCGCTTCGAACTGCTCATGCATAATCACTCGACTTTTATTAGTGTCTTTCACTATAGTTCTGTCAATAGGAAGCAGGGGAGATCCAGACTTATTCCTATGGTTGCAGTTGAAAAATTGGGCTCAAATATTATACCCTACTGGCCCCACTCCAGTTGTCAATCAAAATAATTTTATCACAAGATATCACAGGAACAACAATCAAATTTAAGAGCACACCAAAAATTTCCCTGAAACCAAACTTTTATTCATTCTAGTCATCTATATATCTAACTAAAGGAGCTACTAAAAAAGCTACCTACCAGGCCCATCTTAATTCCACCAAAAGCTAACACTAAAGCTCGTATCCAAGCTTCTCACATAGTGCCACCACCCCGCCGGAATATACAGCCCCTCGCCCCGTTCCAGCACCTCCTCTACATACTTGGCCTCCCTAAACACCTTCCACCTCTCCCTCTCTTCATCATTCTCCGCCTCACCGCCCTCAACTCGCTCGATATCAATCGAGCTCGTATTCGACATATCCACCCCACCATCTTCAACACCCCTAGGAAACAGCTTCGCCGTCTCACTCGGCGCATAGAGGCGCACATACTTCCTGCCCAGCACCTGGCACAGGATATTTGAATACGGATCGGTATGCAACGGGGATATAGTCCCTGGCGGCCCAAACCACGCATTGACCAGCGGCGCCTCGAGTATTTCCACTTCTTCCCCTGGCGGCCCCGGCGGCGTCGTGTAGCAGTAGTCCGGGATTAGGATGTCGTTCCGCAGCGGCGGAATCTGGTGGAAAAGGGTGTGCTGCGCGAGATAGCCCGTCTTCTCCTCCTCCTCCTCCTCCTCCTCCTCCTCCTCCTCCTCCTCCTCCTCCTCCTTCTTCTTCTTCTCTTCATCCGCTTTGCCGTCCTCTGTCGCTTTCCCGTTCTTGAAGGCAGGAACAGTGTTCCGCGGCAGCACATGCGCATTCATGAACTCCCGGAACGTCATGATCCGCTGCGCCCAATCACGGTTCGTATAGCTGTGCCCAAGTTCCACAGGAACCAGGCGCTTCCCGCCATGAGTGCGGCTCAAAAGATACGCTGACGACGCCCAGGGCCTCGTCGTAAGAGCGGGCCAGTCATCCACAATACCGGCCATGATCACCGGTGTGTTGGGCCCCAGAATGTGCTTTGTGAACCCTTCCAGCGACAGCGGCGCACCCTTCCGGGAAATTGGGTGCTCCAATTTCGGCGCTGGCGGAGGATTAGCCGTCATCAGATCATTGGGACTAGTTGGTGCCGGAGGATCCATGGAGGTGGAAGTGACGTAGACATCCACCTTATCCAGTAGATCCTCAATGATCTCCCTTCGGCTGTTCCCCGGTGCGCCAACCATGATAAGCGCCATATCAAGCGTGCGCACAATCTCCGAGTCTCTATCACCCAGCTTCTCAGTAGGCGTTGACGAAGTCAGTAGCAAGATCTGCGCAACTGCCTTGAGCACACTAGCGTCCGTGTACAGACGACGCCAGCAGAGGGGCACATCGTGGTATGGATATGTGTGCAGCTTATCCGTGCAGAGCCTGATCAGATCTGTCGCACGAGTGATAGCACTCTCGAGAGCCGGTGCCGGCGGCGGTGTGGGAGCCCATAGTGCGAGTGTCAGTGATCGGTGGAGCTGCAATGCGCCGAGGCCGCAGTCGGTGAGACTTGCTGTGGTGGTGTTAGTGCGCTTGCTGAGAGGTGGAGAAGGGGGGCACACGGACTGTCTGTGGTGAGGTCGGAATGGATTGTGGAGATCGCTGTTGTGCAGGCGGCCAGGAGCGGGGTGGTTATTGGGGCGGCCATGACAGCGGTGGTGGTGGTTGGGATGGAATGGTGGGTGGGGGGGGCGGAGAGGTTGACGTGCTGTACCCTACTCTACGGGAACTAACACTGTATTCTACTGTAGCTATCCTCCTCCCCTACAAACGGATTCACTTTACTCTACTCTAACCCCTCCCCTTCTTTCCCTATGCAGGCCCAATCGGACGCAGCGATTACCTGCAGGACGACACTCACTCGCCATCGGCCGCATGTGTCATGCAATATCACTCGTCCACGTGTGCGCCTTAGTCAGGAGCGCAGCGACAGTAGCCAATTCAACCGCATGGTCCCCGCTACCTATCTACAATCACAAAAAGGAAAACATGCATTCTTCCATCTTTCTCTTTCTCGCCCCTAAGGGTGCATCTGGCCGCTCTCCTTATACTCCAAGTAGGCGATCGATTAACATGAACTGCCCGGGTAAAATACCTCAAGTCTTGAAAAACCAGCTTCTGAGCTTCTAGGTGCTTCTATCTCTTCCTTGGTAAGTAGCTGTCTGTTTGGTAGGCTCTATTCCATCGATTTAAACATAGCCCCGATATATTTGCTTTGCAGGTACGTTAGTAGGCAGGTTGATGAGCAAGCTGGTAGGGTAGGTGATCTCATATTCATAGGCAGACAAAAACACCTCAAGCTAGCTATTTCCATACCTACATCTAACTAGCTTGTAGCTGGAGTTCCCCGGCCAATTGGGTCGAGACCTAGGCACCCAGTAATTCACGTGGATTACCCACGTTTCCCATCTTCTAAGATTTCAGCTACTAAAGCTATCAATATGTAAAAGAGTAATGCTATTCTCTGCTCTCCGCTCTGTAATCCTTTTATACAATGGCGCATACATCTTCTGCAAAACCCTCAATCTGTCAGTCTGTCAAGTATCGGGCTAGCAATCGAGGCTGGTTGGCGGGGAAGCTTGAAAAGTGGGGCGAAGCTGAACACCCCAAAGTCGCTCTCCTGTTGGCCCTAAAACAAGCATCATCCAGTGAGGCCTAAGGTGTGGGGTTCGTCACTTTGGATCTAATATGCTGCCGAAGCGCGAGATCCAGACCAGATTGCAACGCTAGATCATGGCCTGGCCGTTTATCATTAAGGTGGTCCATAACTGCACAATGTATCATTAAGGTTTAGCAAGGCGGGGGATACGATCATTTACAGCTTACCGCGGTACGGTATGCAAGTTCAAGTTCGCTTTCAATTCAAGTTTAACCACCACAAACGATTATTCGCGCAGTAGAGTAAACCATGCCAGACTGGTTACGGTGTCTAGTAAATCACCAATTGCAATTGAACCTCCCCTCACTGTCCTGTCAGACGACCTTTCATTGTTCTGCGAGCGTCCTCACCGCTAAATAAATACACAAGTGCCCGTAACGAGCCAAAGAAAATGACCTCATAACTCCCCCCGCACGTAACGCGGCGTAATGTAACCCTCAACCCGCCTCTCTGTTCAGTCTATCAAAACAGCCTTCACCTCAGTCTAGTAGCAACTCCAATCCTTCTATCATAGTCTAGTAGTACCAACACCACCCACAACCCCTGCCCCAAGGAAGAAAGAAAAAAAGGTTTACTAAAATATGATATGTATAAATTCCCAGGAAGCCATAGGATAGCTACACGTAACTATCCCACAGGGAATATTGACCTTCTTTCTGCCAGTGGTGCACCGTGTATTCGGACCATACAACCACAACCAAGTACAACACCAAAAAAAAAAAAAAAAAACCATAAAAGCCCCCGTAACAAAAGGTTCAAAAAGCCACTGCAAAGATCCAAGGAAAATAGAGGAAGTATCCTCAAAAAAGGGAAATTATATAGTATAAATAAAGAAATATAGACAATAGCGACAACATGCCAACAAAACCGGTGCCCAAACAAGCCCTCTATGTGCAGGTAAAAAAAAAAAAAACGAGTTCATCTAGGAGCTCCCTAGATCCCCAGTAGAGCAAAAAGAAATCCTAAAATAAAGGGAAGATCACAAAGGAAAATCAGTGCAAAGAGTGTAACGGGGTCACAGACCAGCCAAAAAGTGTAAATACTATGGGGGCCTTGCAGCCAGAATGAACGGAAGGGGTTGTAATCACATCTATACAGCCATGGTTACGCCGGCTTCTACCGCCAGCATGATTCCCTTTGCAGGCGCCGCAACAACCGGTGTCACCGCAACAACCTCCGCAATCTCAGCGGGGGTGTCGAATTCCATCGCGGCAAACGCATCCTCGCGGTTCGCGCGCTGACTCAGGAAGCTGAGGTATCCGTTCCAGCCCACGGCGACGGCACCACCGAACAAGGCACGGAATTCCAGTGGAACGAACCAGAAGTTGACTGCAGTAACGGCTGGCCACAGCTTGCACGAGTTCATGTAGGCCGTGGGGATGGTCTTCTTGAGGGTGTCAACCATCTCACTGGTGCTCACAGTGCCCATGGATGAGAAGACGCTCTGCAGCGTAAAGAACGCAGCAAGGAAGACAGGCGTGAAGAAGATCTGGTTGACCAGCACCCGGGTCGAGATTGACAACAGCTTGCTGCGGAAGTTAAAGGACTCGCCGAGATATTTGAACCTGATCATAGCAACTTATGGTTAGCCGGGCGTTTCATCCGAGGATTCTTTGCTGGTCGCTTGAAACGGATGAATTGGTGCTGAGGCCTAGGAGGGCTGACTCACCAGAGATAACTTGGAATCGAGAAGACACCACCAATAGCAATATTCCTCCCAGTCCTTATGGGATCATAGGCCACACCCTCCTCGCCAAACAGGAACTGCGCGTTCAGGTCCCCCAAGGCATAGATAGCAATGGAGGTCAGGAGTTGTGTTATATAGGGCCTCTTCCTCTGCGCCTGACCATACCGATCGAATGTGCGCACTACCGGCGCCGCCGCATATGTCCCATAGTTGTATGCCGTCCTCAACGACAAGGTGAACCTCGTGGGAAGCTTCGAAAAGATTGGGTGAGTTGGTTGTGGTGTTGTAAAGATCTCGCGCCGGCGCTGGGGACCTTTAAGGAGGTGCTGGAGAGTGCTTGATGTTGGGTGGCCCCGTTTGGAGAACAGCCTAGTGCTAGTAGTGAGCAGTGATGCCATCGTTGGTCGTATCTTTATTCTTCTTTTTCTTCGTTTGGCACCGCTGGTAATGATTGGTTTTATTGAAACAAAGTGAGCGTGAAGGCGAGGAATTGTCAAAATGGAAATAGAAGAGACCGTAAGGTGACGAAAATCCCGGGGGGGAGTGATGGTATTAATACGCTCAGCTGGAGCTAGGGTAATCCACCTGAGCTGTACCATAAGTAACCAAAGAGCGAATGCGTAAGATGTAGTTGGTCTAGAGAAGGAAAGGACAGGAGGTACAGTTGAAGGTGCAAGTAGGCGGAAGAATCACTAGGCCCAAGTGGTGGCTTCGCCTCTCCCAAAGCAGCCACAAGCCTCAACCATTTGCCAGCTCGACCCGACAAGACAAAGCCTCTCTCGTAGGAGCCCTCCCCCACCCCTCCCACCACGTCTAATTCTCTAAATACCAATCATCATCCTGTCGATTACGCCGAACATGGCAGAAATGACGGTGTTTGGCTCGGTGATGGTGCACTACATTACCTGCAGGGACGTCGGTCGGGTGTGTTCAACAAGAGCCTCCCCATCCGAGAGGATCTCCTTACCCTTACCCCCCCTCCCCCCCCTTCCCCTCCCCAAAACACCCCTGTATCTTACCTGTTTCGTCCCAACTGGATCCACGAAGGCAGACCGTCGCCCAAAAAAGGACCTGCTGCAGCGGCGAAACAGATTCTGGTCCGGCGTTTGCTATGAGGTGGGCGTGAGGATCATTTTGTATGTTGGATGTCGTCGTACAGTGGTAAACTCATGTTTGGCGCATGCTATTTGTGGATGATCTGCCGGGCGAGTTGTTCATCACGGTCGCATTCCTGGCATTCACGTTTCTGGCGATAGCGAGTGCGGAGTACATACATGGAGAGCGCATTATGTGCAGGTTCTGTATTCTGTTGAAACCAAGGTATCTAGCTGCTGTGTTCCTGTTCGTCAGAAGTGAGGGGAATGTCCTTTTTGAAGGTTTCGTTACGGTTCCGCGTAATGTTGCACAGGGCGTAATGGTAATAAAATCTCCGAAGGGCGGAAGCGAAGGTATTTACAATTAGACGTGATGAACAACGTCTACATAGAGGCGCTCCTGCACTTATCTTCAACCACTTACAAGTCGCGTCCAACTAAATCTACTTTACCATCTCTTCGTTTATCTCTTACAAGTATCACTTGGGAGCTCTCAAAGATAAGATCGTGTATAAGGTTTCGTTTATTCTCACAGTCATGCTGGAATGGCAGTGTTAACTATTGAGAGATGGTATGTTTTTGAACCGAAGGTCAGGTTGACCTTCTTACATTTGTTGTTATCACGAGAAGAAACTATAGTACAACAAACTCCACCGTTCTGGCGGTGTAAAAACAAGAAGCTAACACCCCACCCAGTACTGTACGAGCAAAAAAGGAAACCCAGGAACAAAGAACCATTGAATTCATTTAAAAAGCACTAACCCATCGCCCCGAAAAATTATCGTTATGGTAATACTCTAAGAGCGCTCGCCACGGAGACGGCGAGCGAGCTGGATATCCTTGGACTGGATGGTAACACGCTTGGCGTGGATAGCTGTAATGACACACATGTTAGCGTTTTAATCGTTTAATATCCATGAATAGCATCGGGAACTTACCACAAAGGTTGGTGTCCTCAAAGAGGGAGACGAGGTAGGCCTCGACGGACTCCTGAAGAGCACCAATGGCGGAGGACTGGAAGCGGAGGTCGGACTTGAAGTCCTGAGCAATCTCACGAACAAGTCTCTGGAAGGGAAGCTTGCGGATCAAAAGCTCGGTGGACTTCTGGTAACGACGGATCTCACGAAGAGCGACGGTACCAGGCTTATATCTGTGAGGCTTCTTGACACCACCTGAATGTTTTAGTTAGCAAATGTTTCTATTGGATAGTAGAAGATTAAAATGAAGGAGGCTCTTTGACTTACCAGTGGATGGTGCGGACTTGCGAGCAGCCTTGTTGGCGAACTGCTTGCGAGGAGCCTTTCCTCCAGTGGACTTACGGGCGGTCTATAAACAAAACGCGTTAACACAAGAACATATTAAGCGAGACAGGGTCGGAGGTGACGACAAGGCATCATCATGTTCGGAGATATAGAAAAGGTAAATATTATCTTACCTGTTTGGTGCGGGCCATTTTTGGTGATTTTTGGCTGATTTAGATTTTGTTGGTGTTGTTGTGGTGAAATGGAATAGAGAAGGGGATGGGATCGGGGCGGGCGGCAAGCTGTACTTATATACGCTGGATCAAGGGCCACGGAATCAACTTGCACAGAACAAGGAGGCGCCGACAGGGTTAGGGAAAGGAATAGAATTGGGAGGTTGGGGGTTCTTGAAAAAAAAAAAAGCGAGAGTACGTTGCAACCGGAAATGCCCCGAAAAAAGTTCTCCTTTCCAGCGTGTTTTTCGACCATAATTTTGTATGGGGGATTTGGGTGCAAAATGGCTGAGTTGCAACGAAATCACGCTAGAGTACCACACATCCTGGTTGGTCTTGCAACGCATCCACACACACCACTTTCCGCATTCAGCCGCTACAACTAATTAAGGCAAGGAACAACCTGTGATGAATTGCCATCGCCAAAATCTCAAAAAAGAAGTGAGATTTGAGTCATGTCGCATGTGCAATTTAGTAGATGGAGATTCCAGATATCTCATATATTGAGGATTTACAGTCATAGAATTTTTTTGGAAACTCTCTTCTCCCTTCTCTCTCATTCTGTGTTTTCGAGGGAGCTAGCTAGCTCGCCCTTGACTGCGCGACTATTTACACCAAAACTAGGATTTTTATTCTATCTACCGTGTTCTTTTCTAAGCTGCAGGCAGAAAAAAAAATGGCTTCTTCATCAGATAGAATTGCAAAATGACTGGCCGACCAACCGACGCAGGAGCTACAGGTTGGTAGGTATGTTGATGTAACACGCATTCCATAGATCTGTGCCGTACCTCACTCCCAATACAGGCTCCTTCTGGAATCTGGATCCTCAAAACCCCATAGATCATCATCACCTTGTACACCCATTCAATTCTTTTGGTCCTACACCCCTACCCCTTGTAGCGTGTGTATCTGGCTAGCATCGTAGAACGAACTATAGTGTTATTTAGCGTGTTTCGCCCAACGTGGGTTCAGGGTCAGGGTTTCAGTCATGCAGCACAAAGATGGATGGCGGCGTCCCACCCAAATTTTTTTTTCTTTTCTGGGCGGTCGGTGTCTGTTGCCTGTCTGGCCTGGTTGATGTTGAAAATCAAATGGGGTACGGGCCTCTTCAAATACCGCGTAGTTTCCCCCCCCCCCACACCTCCAAAGCCTTCCCTCAACTCACCCTGCACTACTACAATTTAACGCAACAATCTCGCGTTTTTCAACACCAACACATATCTTAAAAAGCTCTCAAACAACCACACAAACTCAAAATGACCGGACGTACGTTTTATCTCTACCTTCGATGACACACTCATCCCTTTACTAAACATATTCTCTCTACAGGTGGAAAGGGTGGAAAGGGTCTCGGAAAGGGTGGCGCCAAGCGTCACAGGAAGATTCTCCGTGACAACATCCAGGGTATCACCAAGCCCGCCATTCGTCGTCTCGCTCGTCGTGGGGGTGTCAAGCGTATCTCTGCCAGTATGTTTACTCCTACTCCGAATATAGCCCCATACCAAAAACAACCATCTAACGCGTCTGCCCTACAGTGATCTACGAAGAGACCCGCGGTGTCCTCAAGACCTTCCTCGAGGGTGTCATCCGTGATGCCGTCACCTACACCGAGCACGCCAAGAGGAAGACCGTCACCTCCCTCGACGTTGTCTACGCCCTCAAGCGCCAGGGCCGTACCCTCTACGGTTTCGGTGGTTAAGCTTTTCTTTTCCAGCTGTCACATTATGTCAATTTTTCTTCGGGTGTTCGGGTTAAATTCTGGAATTTGATTTTCTCTTTTCTTCTTAGTCTTCGCGGGGAATTGGTAGTGTTCTCTTTTTTTCTGCAGGGATTTTGTACAATAGCCAGCTTTCTATATGAAGGAATGAAGGATAGGGAGAGGACTTTGCTTTATTCTTGGTGGGGTCTTCTCCCGAACTCTGAAATTACCATGATTGCCCCGTAAAACCATGCTCTGAAACAGTAATATACTACGTATAAAACCTACATCCGAAATCACAGCGTGCCTCTTTTTTATAAACGCGTTTGGTAACATCGAACTGTGATGCGCTTCTGCGCGTGCGTGACGGACGGTGACAACGAGGCTCACACATATCCAGCCCAAATCCGCTTCAAGCCCAAACCCGGGTTACAATAACGGAGGAAGTCAAAACCTGAGGATCCAGAAACCATGTACGTAGCCCATCAATGAGCTGTTTCTTTCACTTTGAAACCTCCAAACGCCTACCGCCTCCCGCCTAATCGTGTAAATGCGTCTTGCAACCACCACCCACCGCACAGCTCTATGGCGATGTCATCATCATATGTATGCATTCTATACACAGCACAACCGCTCTCCGTCTACATCCAGTAATCCATCCGCCTATCTTCTCTATCTTCTATGAATATTATCTGCCGGCATCTGCCTGGATCCTCACCGACCGGCGTTCACCGCTCGCGTCATTCGCTCTCCAACTATGCCAAGATTCTTGAAATCGAGTGCTAGCTTGTGACTCCGGCCAAGCTTAATCTGGAATCTTGGAATCTTGGAATCTTGGAATCTTGCCGAATAACCCTAGCCCCGCCGCCCCACACCTCTCAACAAAACAAAACACACCAGTAAGGGGTAGCTAGCCGAGCCACACCAACGCGACCGAAGTTTCTGCGCGCGTTCCTTGAGCCGCATGGATCTGCGCTAGTGCGAAGAGGGGGGGGGTGGGAGGTACCTAAGGTTGGTAGGATAGGCCGGGTAGATCATGGGTGGGCACTCGGTCTTGAGCTTTTTCGTGAAGGGTTTGGCTAATTGGTACTATTTTTAACGATGTAAACCAAAATGTGGCTCCCGTAAAAACAGCTACCTATGAGCGGTGACGCTCATCACCACCAAATTGCTCCCGGGTTTCTAGGCCTCTCGGAATTACTATCTTTTTTCCAGCGGTACCTGGGGTCTCGCCTTGGGGGAAGAGCCTAGCATAAGACACCGGCTGGAAAAAAAAAAGTCATTAGAAAACGATAATAGCCAAAGGAACAAAGTCATTGGTCTAGTCTATATCTAGTTGAGGGAGAATGGCTGGATATAGCCGACTTCTGGTCGTCAAATATTTGAACTCCTCTGCGCCGGTATTGGGGGGTGGTAGGGGGGCTACATTGTAGTCGCTGCACCTCTCAGATGAGATGCAGCGACTACAATGCTCATCTGAGAGAGCGAGGCGATATGGGCTGGTTGGAGATACGCAGTTAACATTGTAATAAAATAAAATACGGGGACGCTCAACGCGTGGCCGGCTGTTGTCAGATACCCACTACTAACCTCCATGGCTCATTGCTATTAACTATCAGACAGACATATCTCGTAGCCTCAACAAACTCAGCGAGCAAATGAGCGCGCACTGCACAGAGGCGTTTGTGCGTAGACATTCACGCAAAAAAAATGCGCATCCGGCCGATTTTGGTATATTCGTTTATAGCTGCGCGGAGAACCCGCGGCAATCCGGATTCCTTACTTTGACCCGGGTCATTCGGAGTTACTGAATCTCGACAAAATACTTCGCAGAAAATTATTAATCGCACGCCGTTGACGTCGTATTGGAAGCTTTAGGCCAACGGTCAATTTTGAAAAATAATATTTGCCACCAAGCAAAACGGTTCCCGCAATTAGCAGTTTTGGGCCTATTTTTTTATGGGGATGACATGGAAGCATCGATTTTGCTACCCGCAACCATCAATTTTGAAAAATGCTCTTCGCCACCTAGCCAAATAAATTCTTGCAACGATCAATTTTGGCCAAAGCTGGTCGTTGGCCTAAGGTTTCTGTTCACGAGGTGGGTAAAAGTCAAAAGGGACGAGATAGAGGACCCCCCTCACTCGGACAGTCAATCATGATTGGTTGAAAAGAGGTACTGAAGCCACTTAAAATGACGATCTTTTCTGTCCGAGTGAGGGGGTGTTCGGAAGGCTTGGGAAGGCGTCTAATGGTGCACACGAGACCTATGACTCACAGAATTCGAGAACCGGCTCAAGTCACAGCCTACGACAAGCCTTCATTTCAGCTGATCCAACTAATACCGCACTGGGAAACCCCCCTAAAAGGATAAAATAAAGAAAGAGCGTAGATTCGATGCTTATATCTAAGTACACCTTCACACCTTCACACCTTCACAACTAATCACTCGGCCACCCTAAACCTTCTCCCAGAGCTCATACCACCTCCACCTCCTCTCACCACCAACCAACTTCTCCAACCATCCGGGTACCCAAAAAACCCTTCCAACAACTCCCGTTCCCTCCTTATCCAGAAACCTCTCTCTGGCCCTCAGTGTCCACCCCACCTCCTGCAGCCTTTCCTCATCCATGCCCACCACCCACTCACACTCCCCTCTGCTGACATACTTGCCCACGTCCTCGTTATTCAGGTCATTCATCCCCTGGGGGATCTTCCATGTCCCGCCCGTCTTCGGAAACTCACCCGGCAATAAACCATGGAAGCCCGACGGTATGAATTTTGCATGCAGGTTCGGCGGGAGAAGGTAGTGTGATGGGAAGCGGTACCATTCGGCCGCTAGGCAGAGGGTGCCACTGGCGTTGGAGGGGAGATGATTGTAGATGTGGAGGGGAGCGGAGTAGGAGGTTGTGACTGCGAGGGTGCGGGAGAGGGATAGGAGCGTGGTTCCCGCGACTACAATAACCGCCAGGATGCGGGTGAATGCCCTATATGGCACGACCTTATTAACGATATGCAGTCCGTGGTTGAGCGCAACTGCGGCGTTGGTCAGCAGCAAAGGATATACGGGGAACATGAAGCGCTCCTCCTTATGCGGCTGGAGCGTGAATATTGCGAGCCATGAGTAGTATGGAAGCGTCGCTACTATCTCCCTGCGAGTGATTGGGGTCTTTAGGAGCGCTGATAGGCTTAGGAGTGGTAGTGCGGCTAGGGACAATGGGAGGAGGATATTGTGGTTGAGCGTTAGGTTTAGCAGGTAAAAGTGCCATGGCTCGGTGCCGTATATGTTTGGCCCGCGCTCGTCACCACTGAAGACGTTGTAGAGGACGATATTTAGTGGGACTACGACAAGCTTGCGGTAGAAGGCGGAGTCAATTGCTACGATTGCGGCCTGTCAATCAAATCATTAGCACCCCCCTCATCCCTTACTTACACCCTCATATATGCTCCCCAAGCTAATTGACTCACCAAAAGACCAACCGACAAAAGTCCGCCCTTAGTACACCTCCTCACCACCGCCATCGCCGCCCCCTCACTCACGCCGCCCACCAAGGCCCCTAAGACCCACGGCACACACAGCACCAGACAAAACGGCCACCCCAACAGCCCCCCCACGGCAGTCCATACCACCCCCGCCACTACCCTCCCCTCCAAGAACTCGGCGGCAGCCAACATCCCAGCATACATCGCAAACACACTCGGCAAGTATCCCACCGCCGCATTAAACATTCCCGCACTGCCCACCGCAAACGCCAAATACAGTGCTCCCACCCTCTTATCCACCTGTCTCGCTAGTGCGCGGTACAGCTTTGTTTCGGCATGCGCACATGCAATGGCAAAGAGAGATCGCAGGAAATAGAACTCGTGCTTCTTTGTTAGCCCCGGGAGAAAAGAAATGGGACGGGAGAGGGCGGAGTGAAGCAGGATGTACGCCCATGAGCGTATGGCGTAGACGGGGGAGTATTCCCAGGTTTGATGGCCATGGCTGTGGGAAAGGTAGTGGGTTGGCTCCCAGAAGTTGAAGACTTCATCGCAGTCGGGGAGGGTCGCGTAGCGAGCGGCAAGGAAGCGGGCAGTGAGGAGGAGGGCAAATGTGGCTGTTGGGGTTACGAGGGGGCTACATCTCGCGACGAGTCAGTCTCTTTTTTTTTTTTTTTTTTTTTTTTTACGTCCCGGGAGGTTTCGCGGTTTATGATGGCCTTACGTCGTGGTCTTTTGGGCTTTCTTTGACACGATGCGTGGGTTTGTGGGTATGGACGTGGTGGATGGGGAAGGGCCTGGAGTGGAGGCTGGGCGGGCGCGAGCCCGCAGCGTCGACATATTTACGAGGGTAGCTATCTACAAGGTGAGTTTTGCTTCCTTCTGGGCTTTTGGTTTGGGGGTTTGGGGGGGGGGTTGCTGATGATGTGATGATGATGATGATGATGATGATGATGATGATGATGATGATGATGATGATGATGATGATGACGGTGGTGATGTTGTAGTGGTAGTGTTTTTGTGCTATCATGGAGAGAAGGCTGAAGGCTGAAGGCTGAAGGCTGGGAGGAGGCCACGATGAGCTCTTCTGGGATGTGGAGGATGTGGACGATGTGGAGGATGTGGCACCAGACACTCAATCCCAGTCATTCATTGCACGCTCAATCACCGCATGTATCCAGTAAAAATAAAGTAGATATATGTACTCTAGATAATTATATGTAGAGTACATGTAGAACTCCCCAATTGAATTCATCTAATTCATCTCTTGACTCAAACCAAATCTCGAACCCAATCTCGAATCGTGAATCGTGAATCGTGAAATCATGACCTGCATACTCGAGCTGTGTTAGTGCGGCTCCCCTAACCCCTGCCACGCGCCGCCTACACGCACCACACTAGTCCCATCACATCATCCCTGTAACCTAAAAAAACCTTTGAAACTTTTCTCTGCCCACAGTCCATCTACCACTTTTATCACCACCACTACCCCACAACTACAGTTCACAACTACAGTTCACAACCACGTAAATCAAAAAACAAAAAACAAAAAACAAAAAACAAAAAAAACTCCTCAGACTAACGACTAACAACAACCCCCCCGGCCCCAATCCCAAATCCAACTATAATCTCGATACAATACAGCAATGGATAGACCCAACTCACCGCCCACCACCGGCGGTATACCAGGCTTATTCCTACTGAGTGATCCAGCGGAAGAGACTGTGCCTATGGTCGATGTTGGGAATGTCTCAACACTACCTACTGTTGCGGCTGGCGAGAACATAGAGGAGGTGGCCGCAGCTGGGGCACAGGAAAGTACTATTACAGAGGGGATAAAGCTGGATTCGGATTCAATCGAGACAGGTGCTCCTGCCACTGCCGCGGCTGCTGCTGCTGCTGGGAATAGTGGTCCAGCGTTCTCGAGGGAGGACTTTAAATTTGCTCTTGGGGATGCACAGGAGATAATGGCTGAGCCTAAGAAGGGGGATATACCTACGGTTGTAAAGGAGGAGGGGGAGGAGGAGGGGGAGGAGGAGGAGGAGGGGGAGGGTCAGGGTCAGAATGCACAGGTGCAAGAGGCGCAGGAGAAACCTGTAGGTTTAAAGCAGGAAGGGACAGAGGAACAGGATGAGCAGATGCAAGGGATACATGAAGACAAGACTGTCAAGGCTGAAAAGGGGGATGGCAAGCCCCTAAAGGAGGGGGAGGTAAAAGAAGACACTGGCCCCGTCGAAGCCGAGACCGCACTCCAGACCGCCGCCGCCGCCACCGCCGTTGCTATCAGAGACACG
Organism: Morchella rufobrunnea; assembly: GCA_024713595.1. Lineage (NCBI taxonomy): Eukaryota > Fungi > Ascomycota > Pezizomycetes > Pezizales > Morchellaceae > Morchella > Morchella rufobrunnea. The sequence continues at coordinate 664,383 of JAMGYT010000014.1, forward strand.
CCCATGGAAGTCGATGATGTCGCCGCTGCTGCCACTACCACGGAAGAAGACTCCACTGCCGCCTTCCAAGCCGCCGCCCTTGCCAACAAGTCTCAACCCGACGCCGAATGGGAGCTCGACTCCGATGATTCTTCCTCTGACGAGTCCTCCGACTCTGATAGCAGCTCCAACGCCGGCTCTTCCGACTACGATCTCCTAGACCCGAGTAGCCTCGCCGCCCTCCTCATGGATGAAGCCGACGATGCCTCCGATACCGAGCCCAACGCCCCGCTCAAAGGCGCCCTCAAAACAAAAAACGAGATCCCCGAGTCCTCCCTTCCTATACCGCGGCCTCCCCCAATAATGCCCACTACACCCATTCGCCCTCTTGGTACCATCACCACTATCCTCGGGCCCCTCCTCCTCATCGCCGCCGACTCACCCGGAGATCATCAAGTCCTTGCGGAATCCTCCCTCCTCGTCCTAGAAAACCGCACAACTCTAGGTCTCATCTCCGACATCCTCGGCCGTGTCGAGTCCCCCCTCTACACAGTTCGCTTCAACACCCCCACCGAGCTCCTCGAGACTGGCGTCAAAGTCGGAGACCCCGTCTTCTTTGTGCCGGAACATAGTAACTTTGTCTTTACTGCGCCGCTGCGAACAGTTAAGGGGAGTGATGCGAGTAATATTTGGGATGAGGAGGTGGGCGAGGCTGACCGCGAGTTCTCAGACGACGAGGAGGAGGCGGAAGCGAAGCGCGAGAGGAAGTTTCGGAATTCCGGGGCGCCACCTGCGAGGACGGGGGAGAAGAGAAGGATGGATGGTGGGCGAGCGGGGAGGCGCGGTCAGGTACAGCAGAGTGTTGAGACGGATGAGCCGTATGTGCCGCTGACTAGACCGGCGAATCTGCATGAGATGCTGAATGCACCGCCACCGCCGCCGCCGGCGTCGTACTCAAGGGCGATGCCGACAGATTCAAATGCTCAGGGTGGCAGAGGTGGACGCCAGAATGCAACTCCCCGTGGCGGACGCCATAATAATAATAATCACCGCAATGACCGCAACAATGACCGCAACCACAGTACGCACCCCCACACCCACCACAACCCCACCTATAACAACAGCAATAACCGGTACCCCACCGCCCCCCCCCCACCAGCGCAGCCACAGTATCAGCCCCAGCAATACCAGCAACAACAATGGACTCCCCAGAGCAATGTTGGCGCCTTCCCACCGTACCAGACGTTCTCGCAGCAGGGATATACGCAGTTGCCGCAAGGGGCACATGTCAATCCCGCGTTTTTCCAGGGGGGTTGGGTGCCGCCTCCTCCGCCGCCACTTCAGCAGCAGATGCAGTATGGTCAAGGGATGCAGGGGCAATATGGACAGCAAGGGCAAGGGCAGTATGGGGGGTACATGGGACAGCAGCAACAGCAGCAGCAGCAAGGACAGAAGCAGGTACAAATGGACCCCGAAGCACTGAGGGCGTTGCAGACGCTGTTGGGACTGGGGCGGGGGCAGCAACAGCCTCAGGGGCCTCCTCAACAGTAGGAATAAAAACCGTTTCTTATACTTTGGCTGGTTCTTTTTTTTTTTTTTTTTTTGAATTGTTTTTCCTACCAAAATCCTACAGTCGTTTGTGAATGGGTTCTGCTGTAATATAGTTTCAATGACTGCTCATGGTAATAACTACATGTAGTTCTGCTATCCAAAGTTTCTAGTCGACATAGTATTGTAATAGGGTAGAGCAGGTATCAATATGGACTTGAAAACTAGCTGCAGAAGAGCGATCGAGATCCCCACTCTATACGCGCCGCTGCATGAACGAGTCCCGCCGAACCCCATGGAATCATGACATATCACTCGCATATAACCCCTATACTCAATAGAAATCACCAGACCCGCATCAACCTCAAGCCTGACTTTGATCGAATGTTATTATACCAACAACCACCTTTATCGCACACAAACATACACACATCTTGGTGTCATTGACAAGTACCTACTGATAATGCCCAGCATCCTAATTAGACCCATCCCCGCGGCTTCACGGGTTCGCCTTCGCTCATCATTTATTTGAACCGTTCAAGAATTCGGGTCTCTGGTGGGTGGTATGTCTCGCCAGTCGTCAGTCTAGTGATTGAGCTCTAGGTACCTTAGGAAGATGCATGTACAAGTGGTAGATAGTATGCTACATGTGGTTGTGGCTAATCCGGTATATGTAGGTTCGGCCAAGTCATCGTCAGTCACGTGCTAGCGCCAATGATCGACCAACCAGTTTATTACTTTGCTCGGGCGGGGTACTAATGAGCTAAGCGCCAACATCATGATCTGAGCCCCGAGCACCCCGACTGCCGTGTTCCCGGCTTACTGACATGTCACTTTCTTTCTGTGCTATGTTTCACTTCGGCGCACAACTGCTCTGAAAGCTCATCTCTGTGTCAACGTGATGATTTTCCAGCGAACCGCGATTCACGCGGACTATTTTCGATTGCCAAAAAACATGTACCAACACTTTTACCTTTTGCTTTTTCTCTTGATCTTGACAGCACTACGAATGGGACACAATGAAATAACAAAACGCAAGAAAGCCCAGAACTGTATCCCAGCCCCCGCCTGTACCATACCATAAATAGACTACAGCTTCTCATCTCCCAAAACAGCCTGGCGCGCCTGCTCATAGTCGGGGACGATTCCGCCCGTAAACACCTAGATCATGTTAGGTTAGCATCATAATATATCACTCGGAGGTTTAAACACACCTCAAATTGCTTCACGCCCTGTCCGGTCAATGCCTCCAATCCAGGAACAGTCTTCCAGCCGGCCTCCTCGGCAAGCTTCATAACCTCAGTGTAACTGGGCTTGTAGGCCATCTCCGCCAAGACCTTCTCCTTCTTGCCGTCGACGGGGTTGGATTTCAGGAGCTCGGTGAGGATGGCCTTGGTCGCGGCGTCGATAGGCTTGTCAGCCGGAACTGTAGAAACAGCTGTGACTGGCTTCTGTGAAATAGCCTGTGCCTCCTCGAGGGTCTTGACAGCGACAATGTTGTACTCGGCCGGGAATGCATCAATAATAGGCTGGAGCTTGGCGACACTGCGGTTGATAATGTAGATCGTGTTGTAGCGCATGTCATGCAGGGCATAAACGGCTGCTCTTGATGTGCCTCCTGCGCCAATGACAAGTGCGCTGCCAGGGTCCTCGTAGGTATCGCGGATGCCTCCTTGGAAAAGGGAAGTCTTGATACCAACCCAGTCGAAGTTGTAACCAACAAGCTTTCTCTTGGTCTCTCCGCGGGTCTTAACAAGGACTGGGAGAACGGTGTTGACAGCTCCAATCATCTGCGCCTCGGGAGTGATCTCATCGAGGAGTGGCATGATGTTGAGCTTGTGCGGGATAGTGACGCTGGCGCCGCCGAAATCGTCGGCGTAGAGAATGGCCCGCGTGGCCTCGTCATCAACAGTATCGTTCTCAAAGAGTTGGTAGTGATGAGGGAGACCCATGTCCTGGAAGAGGTGATTGTGGAGCGCGGGACTTCGGGAGTGTTGAATTGGCTTTCCAAAGAGGTAGAATTGCTTCCGCTCAATCTCGCCCATCAACCAGAGACCACGGTGGATTTCAGACACCGTCAATTGTCCGGGAGCAGCCTTGAACGGGAGGGCAGGGTGTGTGACGGGTGTCAAGAACATGTTCAATATCCTACTGAGCTTACCCTTTTCACCGGCGTTGAGGGCGATGAGACGCGTTGCGCGGGAGCTAGCCCACTCACGGAAGTTCTGGAGGTCAAAGTTGTCTTGCAACTTGTTTGCAACACCAATAAGCTTGATGACATCTCCGTACTTGAGGGCGGTGTTGAAGATGGACACCCAACTTGCGTTTTTCCATCGAAGATGACCTTGAACATCGTGGTGAGATGCGATAATCTTAGTATGGTGCTTTGAAGAAGTAACCTTTTCAATGACAAGCAAGGGCCAAGACATCTCGAGATCAATATACTCCAAACCCATTCTAATCGCGGTCAGGAAGAATTCCAAAGCCTTTTCGGGAGCGTCGTCGGGGAAACGTCCGCCCTGGCTCACTGTCCTGATTGCAAAGATTGCCGGAAGTTGGGTCTTACTCCTCAGGAGTGCTAATTGCTCTGAAACAAACCTTATAGTCGGGATACCATATACACCATCAGGGTCCTCCAAAAGATCGACACGGATCTCAAGTGCATCAGCACCAATGGTGACTGGGCCAACAATGTCTATGGCCTGCTCAATATTCGGATAAGTCAAAGAAACGAAGAAAGTCCTTTCCCGTCTCAAGAACTTTTCGTGGTAGTTGGCTTTCCCGATGATGACGTGAAGGAATCTCGCAAAGTCTGCTTGAGCGATGTCCAAATGTTCTGCGCTGACAACCGGGGAGTAGTACTGGAAGTTACTGCACTCATCATACCAAGGCTTACGGCGAAGCCATACATTGTGAAGATCCTCTACAAATGCAGGGCGAGTCTTATCAACATTCAGGTATTCTATAACGTTCTCAATGTTCCTGTGAATGTGGATAACGATCCCGCCAGTTTGGTGGTAGCGTATCAATAGCTCCCTCGCCTCTGGGGTTTCGATAATACCTCCGCCGCAAGCGATGATATGCTCGATGGGATGTTCGGCCATCTTCCTCTTCAAAAGGTCGAATTCAATCTGGCGGAACCCTTCCCACCCATCGGTCTTGACAATATCAGGAATAAGTCTTCCCTGTTCCTCCTCCATTACTACGTCAAGATCCAAAAGCGGTCTTTGCATTATCCTTGTTGCAATATTACCCATAGTGGTCTTTCCAGCGCCTCTCATACCAATAATGATGATAGAAGCGTTGTTACCCTTCTTAATGATGCTGGGCTCTGAATGATCAATGATCTCGGTACCATTAAGGGCGACATTGAAACTGGAAGCCAAGACATCCCACCATCCAGGCCATGTCTTTGCCGTGCACTCTTTCTCCAAAACAATGACTGGCTCCGGTACAATGAGTGATAAAACCGAGAAACTCATCGCAACACGGTGATCATCATAGCAGTGCACACCGTTTATGGGGCTTTGAAGAGAATTGCAGTCCTTCCCTTCAATCCAAATACCGTCTTCAAGCTCACCGGCGGTGACACCAAACTTTGCCAACTCGTGGACCATTGCAGCGATTCTGTTACATTCTTTGACCCTTTGGTTTGCAATACCGGTAATATTTGTACGCTCAGAGCCGACTGCTACAGCAGCAAGGACAGATGCAGTAAGGAAAGCATCAGTCATAGGCTCCATATCTACCTGTGGGATTGGTTTGAGCTGTCCCTTTGCAGGGCCACGTACGGTGGTAGAGTAGTCGGTTTGCACAACATCGCAGCCCATCGGGCGGAGGATGTCGACCGCAAAGCGAGCATCACCCTGGAGTGACTTCTTTCCAATGTTAGGGATGGTAACGGTTGTGCCTGTGATAGCTGCAATAGCTAGTGGGTAGGTAGCTGAGCTAGCATCGCTCTCAACAACGTATTCAGAAGGATTCTTATATGTCCCTCGTGGGATGTGGTAGGTGTATTCCTCAGTCTGGGACTTTATAACCTCAATCCCGAAAGATGCCATCATCGCGGTTGTCATCTCAATATATAGCTGCGAAATCGGTTTTCCACCTACAAGTGACAATGTTACCGGCTCACGGGCGTATGGTGCACACATCAGAATTGAAGAAACATACTGTGAGGAGACAGTAGCAGCTAGCTCAATTTTCCCACCCGCAAATCCTGAGGTTGATGGTACACGGAGAGGAAGACATCCTTCACCCTCAAGGTAATTGATCGAATTCCCGTTTGTGCGGAGCGCATTTACAAGGGCTCCAATAGGTCTTTGTTTCATACGAGAATTGCCGGTGAGTACGATGGAATCGTTTTCAGTTGATGGGGACACAAGGGTAGCAACTGTAGTCAAGAATCTTGCTGCAGTACCGGCGTTTCCGAGATATAGCTCATCACCACATGCCGTGAGCTTACCCCCGTTTCCATTTACAACCAGTGTGTCGCCATCATCCTCCCAGGAGAACTGCATACCCCCAAGCTTGTGAAGGGCAGTGAGCATATGCTCGGTGTCATCGGAGTGGAGGAGGTTCTTAATCCGGCAGATGCCAGAGCCGAGGGCTGCGAGGACAAGCGCTCTGTTGGAGATTGATTTTGAACCGGGCGGCGTAATGCTTAAATCTGGGAGGGCTGACTTTTGCGAGTCAACAATGACACTGGGGGCCAAGATGACTCGGATAGCGTCATCGAGGACAACAGAGGCCTTCCTTTCAAGAGTCTTCCCAATAGCCGTCAATAGGACAACTCGTTTCTTGCGGCCGTCGTTCTTCTTATCTACTCCCATAATTCTAATCATCTCCTCCACTTCACAGTGCTTCCCAGCAGTAAGCTTCTTGACTCTCTTATCATCGAGAGAGGTCGGAAGCCCATAAGCAGTAAGACACTTTGAAAGCCTAGCAACAGCACTTTGTTTTAGGTGTCCAAGATGACGAGCAAGCTCCGCTTCCTTAATCATACCAATTGCGACACACTCTCCGTGGAGCATCTGGGGGAAAAGAATAGCCTCAATGGCATGTCCAATGGTATGCCCAAAGTTGAGGAGGTTGCGGAGTCCACCTTCGCGCTCATCAGCAGAGACAACGTGAGCCTTGGTACGCACAGAGCCAAGCACAACTTCTTTGAGTAGTTGTTTGACTGGAGATAGGCGCGATGGTCCTAGACGTAGTTAGGAATGCTCCATTATGGTTAGATTGACTGCATGGGGTTTTGCGCACCCTCACGTGTAGTGATCTTGGACCTGACAGCTTGGAGTATCACATCTGAGCTCCTCTCAAGCTTTGTGAACTCCTCCTCGTCCCAGATGGCAGCAGTCTGTAGATGAGCCAATGAGTCATCCTGCGACGGAATGAGAATCGGAGGAGCTCACCTTAATAACCTCCGCCATACCATTGATAAACTCCCTCTCAGGCAATGTTTCCAAGAACTGTAAATCAATAAAGATTCTCTCTGGCTGCCAAAACGCACCAATCAAGTTCTTCCCGTGCGGCGAATCAATTGCAGTTTTCCCTCCAATTGATGAATCCACCATTGAAAGCAGTGTCGTTGGTACCTGAATGAACCTGACACCGCGCATAAAGGTTGCAGCAACATATCCAATCATATCACCGATTACGCCTCCACCAAGCGCAATGATTACCGTATCTCTAGTGCATTCTTTCGAAAGCATCCAATCCTCGATTTCAGCCTTAGTCACACGGGTTTTTGAAGCCTCGCCAGGAGGAATAGTGAAAGTGAGTAGCCGTGAATTTGGCGAATACTTTTCTGAATCTTGTTCGAAAGCTTCTTCGAAACGCGGAAGGTAAATACGACCAATATTGATATCGGTTATAAGAACATAAGTTGTCGATTTGAGATTTTGCAGGATGTCTGAGGTGATGTCGTGAATGAGGTCATACCCAACCTTGATTGAATCTTTCCCTAGGATTGATACTGTGGCGATTTCCATGGGCACGGAGGTGCCGTCGGTTTCAGCGGTAGCCATTGTTGTCGTAGATTGGGGAGAGGAAGAAATTTTTTTTCGCGGGGTTGCTGCAGCGGGGTTTTTGAGGTTGATGCTGCCTGAGTCACACAATCAGAAATGCAGGTACTTTTTTTTTCCTTCTCGGACAAGAAAAAGGGTTGCCCAGGGTCGTTGAACAGGCAATTGCGTGCGGGGAATAAACATACTTGGTCCGTAACTAAAGCCAGAGTGATCTTGTGCTTTATCCGTTAATTTGCTCCAGTGGCCCGTGGGGTGTACCTGGGTGGGTGTTTTCGGAGGGAGAAAGCGAGGGGTGGGGTGAATAGTGGGGCAGCCAGATGGACCCTTGCTTTAACCTGAATAAGGGCTGATAAGAACTGCTGTCGCTTAAGTACTTGACATCTCAAAATACAGCTTTGCACAATTTCGAAACATCGATAATCAATGCCATCCGTGCTTGGCCTTTCAATACAGCGTACAGCTTAGTATCCCTTAAGCTATCAATGCTGACCTCCTATAATAAAGCAATTAAATTTGTATGGGAGATCTACTATTTGATAAGGGAGGTGACGGGGTCTGTTGGTGGAGCCGCGCAAAATTTGCCAGACAAAGGGTTAATCAAATTGCTCTGATTTTGTGAAATGAAGAATTAAAGTGCAGTCGCTGTTGATTCTGAGCATATGTTTGTTTGGGGCTATGCAGGGTTCGATTGATTTAGGCTTTGTTCAGTTCTGTACCTGATCTCCATTACCATTACTAGTGCCCGAACGGAACAAGCATATGCCTGAACATCTGCCAGTCGCTTTTAATGGAGAAATTCGAACATCTTTAGGAGTCGTAAGGGCCAATTACTGATACACGCTTATTAGGATTACAATGAGGAGAGCGATGAGGGGTACGCTCCTGGGGAGGTATGGTAGTCTCGTGCCCAGACTGTGTTTTGTAACGAGACTAGGGGTATGGTTAAACGGAGGTATGACTACATGTAATTTCACCACCCTCTGTAAAGTAGGAATATGAAGAACCTTTTGTTAGGGTCCGTTTGGCAACGCCATTTTTGGGCCCGAAAACTCTGTTATGTTTTTGGTGGTTACTTCACACAAGATAAAATGCTGTTTTGTTTTTTCGAGGCTTGCCAAACGGGCCCTTATTTTTGCACATAAGTCCTGCAGCCTCTATCTGGTCGGAGAGTGCAAAACCCCTCTATTAAGTCACATACAAGCCAGACTATACAGCAGGGCTTTCGCGTTCTGACCTAGTCTAGCATACAGCCCTCCCGCTTTACATATGGAGGTCTGGAATGTTTGTTCCGCTGAAATATCTAATATAGAATTAATAATATCTTTCAATAAGTTCCTGGAGCAATTACCGCCGATTATGGGCTATAATTCCTGGATGAGTGATAGTATACTATGGCGGGTTTCTTAAACCTATATTCAATCATGGGCGAATCTTATCTCGCTACATCGGCAAAGGTATCCCTTAAGCTGTCAATGCTGACCCCTATAACACAAAGTCAAAATTTGTATGGGGATCAATTGTTGAAGGTGTGGCTTTACTAGCAAGTCCGGAAGATATTTACTTTTCTTGGGAGGTCAGCGTTTACTGACAGCCCAAGGGATAGCCGAGATCCATATCTATTTCTCTACTCTATGTAGAAATGTGTTTTATTTAGGGTTCGCGCACCAGGGATTGTCCATATTCAAAGCCAAGCTTGGATGTTAGGGTCCAAATATTTATCCCTAGACTAGACCCTGGCATAACCTTATGCCAACGCTAGGACTTCAACTCCGACATACCTACTCAAATTTGAAAGGAAGCAGGTTAGGAGACGCTGAATGATTAGAGGGATTCTGAAACATTCAGTATCGGCTATCTGGATATGTTCCTGTGACTGGATCACAACCAGATGCCGAAAATCAATAGCAGACGCTAAAATATCGTTACGATCGTTGAGAGATATTGGGGGGCCTTCAGCTACCGATAACATTTATCCCTGCTGCTTTAATATTCAGAAAAAGTTAGGGAAAGTTGAAATATCTTGATCAAGACCTATAATATATATTAATTTCACTTATCAATTCTATTGGAAGTGTATATGACTGCTTTTATTGACTGTCTTTGCAGGATCCACCTATTGATGGTGGCCACTCGTTCAGTTTGACGCTTACGGATTTGTCGGGTCACAAGCTGCAAGAAAAAGCCCGATTAGAGCCCCATGCATTAGAATGGAATGTAACACATGAACTGAGGGTGGGGAAATCGTTGTTGGGACGTATGTTTAGCCCTCGCTATCCCCTTAGATAGAATAGAAATTTTTAAAATGAGTGACTACATGTAATTATCAAAATTAACTTAGAAAATACATAATTTACTCCCGTAACCACATGAAGAGCTCTTCCCAGCCAGTGGGTTGGCGTTTATCGGCATGCTTGTGACACTGATCGTTGTCATATTCTGCTGTTTATTGAGGTTTTGGGGGGGGGGGGGGGTTAAAGGGGATTTTGTCGGACCACTATTTCTCCCACTGCTCCCCTTCTCTGCTCCCAGGAGCTGGCATCGAATCAGGTGTTGCGGGTTCTAGTTTAGCTACCTCCTCCTCCACCTCTGCCTCCGGCGCCTGATCCTTTTTTCTACCACCGCAAGGAGTACATTTTAAACAACAGATGAAAGCATAGCAACACAACCCAATCCCGACAAGACCAGCCATTGCCACCCCAGTTATGAGTCCGGATCTTTTACCACCGCGACCACCGCCGCCACCTCCCTTCCGTTTCTCGAGAATGTGGGTTGAAGTTGGCGCCGCGAAGCAGCATGTTATGAGGAGGAAGATAAGGTATATGGAAGTCGAAAGAATGCGGGCTGGTCGGAAAACCATTTTAAATGAGTGTGTGGCGAGCGAAATATAGTAATTGTGGTTTTGATTTTGGCGATTTGGAGGTTAATGTTTGTTCTGGAAAGACTGTTGGTATCGGCCTGCAATTATATCGCTAGTGGAGAGAACCTCAGGAGAGAATTGCAACTTTGTATTCGAAAGAGTGAAGAACACAATATCCGGTTGGGGGCCCCCTTTGGATTTATAGGTGCAACCTTTCGTCAATTCAACCAATGATTATCGTTTCTCTCAGTCAAGTACATAAACGACACTCAAATCTGGGAAAAAAAAGTAATACCCAGAACCTTGTTACCCCTATGTATGTCAGCAGGAAACGGCACAAGGGGTGCATGACACTGGCCGAGATGACAAAACGGGCCGCAGCGGTATCGATTATCTGGAAGCTTGAAGGAACAACATCTCCGTATTGGGTTGGCGTCTATCCCCAATAAAAGCTTGATGCACGCTGGCATTCAGTTTGGCGAAGAATAGGTACATACATACGGTCCGGTACTTACCCTACTCTATACGCTTAATTATTATCAAGTAACCGTATGTGATGTGCTTCTACTAAATTGATTACTACATTTAGGATACGCGCGCGATAAATAGCAGCTTACTTGTATTTAATAGTCCTTTTTTCAATGCTATACACGAGCGATATATTTCGCGGGATCTAAGCATCCTAATTCTGGCTATCTACGGTCGCATGTGTCCCTTTGATAGCAAGTCAAGCTCGGATGGAATTGAGTTCCTTAATCGATCGCACCAATGGTCTACATGTGTGGTATAAATATGAATGCGGATCTCTTCCTTCTCACATCTCCATCGCATCCAACAACTCAGGAAATAAATGTACTTACCTAATTGCCCAATTGAATTGTCCTGCAAGAAAACACAAAAGGCAGTAACATTCTTCCACGCAGCAAAAAAAAAAAAAAAAGGGAGAAAAAAGATGCAAGCACCTGATCGACATGGCTTTTCTAAGCCGGTAGCCGTGCTCAGCCTTGATGCCAAGACCTAGCACAAAGCAAACCAGGAGCGCAGAAAGGTTGGAATGTAGGCCGGCGCCCTAGCCCTGGCATATGTGTATGCGCAGGTCCAAGGCTGCAGAAATTAGGGACTTTGCGCCAAAGACTCCAGAGTCATTTTCTGCTTGTATGATTGGCTGATGAGAGGATCGGCACCAATCAGGTTACCGGAAAAAGACTCTGGAGTCTTTTACGTAAAGTCTCTAATTACTAATCACTGTTTCTGATTGTTCCCTAATGCCAGTTAACTGAGACAGTAAAGTAGTTTGCTGCGACTTGGGTCATGAAAAATCACTCGTATATGATTTTACTCTCATCTTCCTCTTCATAGATCACTAAGGCAAGCGAGGTAAATCCGCGCTTTTGTAGATAGAAATATTAGGGTCTAATTCAAAGTGGCGAGCTCTTGAATTGGCGACCTCCCTAGCCACTCGGACACCCTCCGTCACTCGGACAGTCAATCATGATTGGTTGAAAAGAGGTACTGAAGCCACTTAAAATGATGATCTTTTCTTTTCTACGTTAACTATCCGAGTGAGAGGGGGTGCCCGAATGACTAGGGAGGGCGTCTATTTGCTGTCGTGGCTACCTAAGAGCGAAACTCCAATGATTTTCGTCATCTCGAAGATCATCACAGTTAAATCCTGATTTATGATTGGTAGCCTGTGGCAAAGTGGCAATTTTTTTTTGCACATTTCTGAATTAGCTCTTTGTGCATTTTATCTCTTATTCGGTGATTATTTCCTGGGTTTCCATAGAACTAGGGCCTGAGAAGGTTTGTCGTTTAGCAAACGAGTGATAGTTTGTGATCTGTCTTTCAAATGTGCCATGTAGCATCATAGTTCTAAGGAATAAGAGTACATGTAGTTGGGTGCAGTGACCTCTAGATTTTTATATTTATTTATCCCACATATTTTGAAACGACTGTCGCCTTGACGGACGCATAAATGCATGTACTCACTGGGTTGGGCGCCTTCAAAAGCATGAATGATCTTATCGGATCGGGCTTTCTGCGTGGTGCTAAGACAACACGAATCAACCTATCAGCCAAAGAAAAATTCAAGACTGAATTTAAGTCATGTGCCAATGCCATACGGTCTAGCAGGGTCTCCTGACGCTGTTGCTCTTCACGCTATCATTGATTGTGATTCCTCATGAAACCAACTCTGCCACAAACCAGCCCACCAAACACACACCACTCCCTTCTAACATCATTACTACTAGAAATAATTTATAAGCTCCTACAAGGGGTAGGAGCTGTGAAAACCCCGATTAGTTTCTCGGCATCGCTCAAGAACCAACAAATCGCGCCCCCACCCTGTGGGATGAAGCTGGGAAGGTGAGAAAAGAAAGTCAAAGTGGCAATTGCCCTTCGGCTCGCATGCTCTAAACCTTGTCAAAAGGTAGATGTGGGAGCGACGAGCCTGAGTTGACTGTTGTAGGTCGATCCCAAGGCTGGATCCTCGGGGGGGGGCACTCCCTGGACAGAGTGGGCCGTATGCATACACTTACATTAACTGGTGACCTGCTGATTGGGGTTATTCTCTGCTGGTGGGATAGAGTGGTTAGTTAACAATAATAGTGACTTTGCGCAAATAGAGCTGGCTCTATATTCTGGTTATCTGATTGGTAGGTAGTGGTATCGGCACCAATCATGTTACCTGAAAATGGAGTTGGCTCCATTTACGCAAAGCCTCTAATATTAGCAATGCTTGCAAGAATATTCACGTGATTCTCACACAGAGTGTAAAGGGTGGGAATTGCCACCATTGTTCTCATCACTGTCATTAATTTAGCCCTGTGGCTAATATTACTGCACGCATTGCTAGTACAGCTTTTTTTCTTTTTCTTTTTTCTTTTATTAAATACGTGCATGAAACCTCACGGCTATGGCATAAATTGTTAGCACAGCTTGCGGTAAGATTATTGTAGAAATATGGAAGGAGTCTTACTGACTTAACCAGCCATGCAAGCCTTGTTTTTAAAAACCTGTTTCTATCTATTTCTGTAGGGTAGGGAGTGGCGGCGCCTAGGGGAGCATATTATGCTGTTACGCTGGTCTACGATCCAGTCCGCTTTCATATCTTAGGGACAAAAAGGTCTCGGGAGTGTATCACGATTAGTGGGTGCGCAATACGATACCGATCCGTACGTTCCAATCACTGCTACATGAGTCTTCACTTCATAATAATTGAGAAACACAAAAGACGAAATAACACAGCTGTGTCATTAATGATTAATGGTTAAAAGTGGCCTTTTATGCCTCATAAACCTACGTTTCTGTAGGTCAGTATTCTAAGGGTAGTGACCATTATTCACATGCAACCATTATCCGTCTAACTTTTGTGCAGCTTCTTTCTTTCCTTTATCCGAAACGCCAACATTATCTTGGTTATCGTTGGTTCTTGTGGTGACTGCCTTAGAACTGGCTTCCGGAATTTCGATCCCTCCATCACTCTCATCAGTAACAGCGCTAGAATGCTCCGGCCCGTCGGGAAAAACCGGTGTTACTTCATTAGATGAGTATCTAGCCCTGAAAGGCGATACATCATCCCTGAAAGAGAACCGTCTCCGACAACATGGGCGTAGATGTTGGTGATAACTATCTCCTTCAAATTGAATAGTTGAAGACCTAGCAGAACTCAGGCTTTTTAGGTGACTAGAGCGATAGCGAGAAGGTATAGCACGTTGTAAAGCTAGATCGCGGGGGGAAAGCCTAACGGCGTCTTCAGGCCGTGGGGGGGCATCGTTGGGGAGCCTTCGGACTGAGGGGGGAGTTAGAGTAGTAGTAGTGAGGCCACTTGTAGTATCCAAAATTTCTGAAACACGGCTAGAATAAGACTCCTCATCTTGAAACGGCAAATTATCCCGCGTGGAGGAGGCTGGTGATGCATAGAGGTCTAGGCTTGAAAACATTCCAGCAAGTTTATGTTCAGCTGCTCCATCCATAGGCAAAGAGTAGGGCTCCTGAGCACAATTCTCAACATCTGAATCATGATCATCGGACAGTGCATCATCTTCGACAGCCGATAATTCAACATCTGCCTGATACTCAATATCGTTGAGACTATCGTGTGCGCCGTTGGATTCGTGCTCTACAGGGGCGTCTGAGTAGATCTCCCACGCTGTATCCTGATGCCTATCCTGGAAAAGGCTCGGGTAGTTAAGAAATATCGAAGGAAGCAAAGTTTCCTCATTGGATCCAGTAGAAATACTGGTGAGGGTATCCATGTTGGCGCTGTAATCTTCATGCCAAGAAGACGACTTTGTGTTATCTTCACTACTACTCTCGTCTCCAGCTTCAGAGCTGCGCTGACTGCTGGCTTCAACAAAAGCCAAATTCGTACCGCTGGGGTTGATATCTAAGAGTATAGGCCCAAAGCTGAAATTGGACATTTCAGAAACTCCATCACTTGTATCTGACTCACTCTGGGCATCAGCTTCACTGGTGGTAGTGCTGTCCTCATGGATATTGAAATAGGGTGCTTTCCCGACGATGAGGGTACTTCTCCCTTTTCTAAAGGTAACGTTGTGATCCCACTGTAGTTGTACAGGTGATGTTCGGGGCCTTGAGGCAACTGGACACGACTTGCGGAGGGTTTTGTTGACTTCTTCGCCGGTTAGAATAATTTGTGTGGGTCT
Organism: Morchella rufobrunnea; assembly: GCA_024713595.1. Lineage (NCBI taxonomy): Eukaryota > Fungi > Ascomycota > Pezizomycetes > Pezizales > Morchellaceae > Morchella > Morchella rufobrunnea. The sequence continues at coordinate 679,466 of JAMGYT010000014.1, forward strand.
CAATCGAATCATCCCTGCCATGTTATTTTTTTTTTTAAAAAAAAGCTGGGGTCCGCTATGATATCAAAGTAGAAATGTATGATACAGGTCGTAAGTGGTGGGCTTGAGTTTAGCTTAATATCAATCTTTTGGAGCCAGTAGTATTAGTATGCAGGAGCTGGAGAATTGGATATCAGTGGGTTAGGAAATACAGGACAATATCTATGTAATTATCAGTTGTCCCCCCGTATATATATACCGTTCGAGAGGACAGATTTGAATTCTCGGTTGCCTGCGTTGTAGTAGATCAGGAAACGTTGCAATGGCTACTATAGCTATCGGTCTCAAACTCTGAAGATACGAACCAAGATTGACACTTTTACACCGAACTGAAGTGGACATGCGCTATTAATGTGTAACTATGTAGTGCTTAATTAATAGGTAACTATGTAGTGCTTAATTAATAGGTATAGAATAGTATATACGAGTTCCCAATCTTTATTGTGGTAACATCGGGATATTGCGTATGTATAGTCGAATCTCTCTATCAGGGTACTCTCTATAAGAATAATCGCTCTATAAGGATATGTGGCCGAACAGTATATGTAAATGAAATATATGTACTCTAAATTAAGTGTATAAAGTTAATCACAAATGATATATTATCACGTGTCTCATAATTGCTGGCTTATAATTATGGTAAGGTAATTATGGCCAATCAATGAGCATGAGAATTACAAAATTTAAAGCTCTGCCTGAAATTCTTCAAATCCTGTCCTAACCCTTTAGGTCAAATCCTGATCATCAACCTCGACCATATGAGTTTCGCGGCCTTCCATTATAAAATTAGAGGGCTATTGTATATATGATACAGCGCCGCCTGAAAAGATAGCACATCTAAACCTCGCATTACATCATTCAATTAAAAGGCCTCAAAAGGAAAATATACGTTACAAGTATGATATACAGACCATATCCGGGGAATATCCTGATCGCAGGAACATCTAGTGCTGGTCCTTATATATTATACTGGGAGTTTTATCAAACTTATTTAGGTGAAGTAGCTAGGCTATTTTTTCTAGACCGGAGCAGAGCTTGATATCTGAAGTTCCGATCCGGGAACAAATTCTTATAATATTGTAGACACTATATATATTTTGAATGGTCGTTAAGTTCGATATAGTATAGGTATTGCTTTTAATCAGCTTCCTGAACACCCGCTACCGATTGCCCGTAATTTGGTGCTCGTAATAGATTTTGGCTACGTTTGTGAGGTCATGAGATATTGATCCATCAAATCCGGAGTCAGGGTTGCATAGGAACGATCCTGGCAGGTTCCCTTAGCAAGCATAGGCCCGCATGCCTAAGGTCGATATATCAGCAAATTGCACAGCCTCTTTCTAACGGACTGTTATAATTACCCGTGATATCCAGGCTCTTGGATCTTGAACTTTTAGTTACCGCGGAAATTTTATCATTCCCAAAAATATTTAAAAGAGCAGTGAAATCTATTTTTATATGTCTTGGCGTAACAGAAACTACATGTAATCTGAATAAAACGCTGACGTTTCGTCGATTCATACAATAAATGTATGTCGTGATAAAAAAAAACAAAAAAAAACAAGATATGCTGTGGCGGCGTACGCATCATACATGTAATCCCCCAATACTCTCGCTACGTCCAGGTAAATATTTCAATCCGAACTAAAAATAATCACAAACCCTGGAAATTGCATATACACATCTGAGTTTCAATGGAGTATAGGTACATGCAAGGTGATCAAGTTCAACATAGATAAGTGACCGCTTATCTGTATGGTGGTGGCCCGCACAGAGAAGGACAGACACCTGGCCTCCGATATCCCTCAAAGAACCGAAAAGTATAGTCTGATAAATACTTTTTCTTACAGCTATCCGATCCCTCGGGTCCAGCTAATTTTATTGAACCAATGGCTCTAGAGGCCCGCGAGATTTGACTAGGTTTTTTGGCCACATGAAGGGTGCACTAACGCCTTGAAAATGTAGAGTATGGTGGATGCAGGCTACAACGGACACCACAGCTACAGTGAAACGCTTTCGACACTGAATTTCGCTAATTACTCCGCAGAAAACGCTTTCTCTTAAAAAGGCTAGCCATAGCAATGTGCGCTGATTCAAGCTCTACCTCGTTGTGGTTACGGATCTTTTTATAATTTTGAGGTTAGACTTGAATTGGCCATTGAAACAGGTGTCCGTTGTAGTCCACATACACCATAGTACGTTGTATGTACTTAGAAGTTGCTAATACTTCTCAGTTTGCCTGATTGATGTCCCATTCTTTAGAAGCTGTAACTCCCGGTTAAGTATCTAGTGTTAGGTTTGTGGCTGGTAGCTCGGGCCGGAAGAGCTAGTTGTGAAGATCCGGATGTGCTTTGCGACCCCTACTCTGATGGCGTTTTTGAATACGGCCGCTGTTGCGTGCCGTGCGGGAAAGTTGTCTTAGTAGTTTTTTTGTATATATGTAATAGTATTCGTGTTGACAAACGCTGTGGAATTACGAGTACCTTGGAGGCGAGAGGCTGAGTCTTAGGGCCCGTTTGGCAACAGGCCAAAACGGAGTTTTCACCCCTGTAAACTCCGTTTCAACGATCTTTTTGTTAGGCCTTGATGCTTGGGGGCTTCGTTTTGTCTTGTTGCCAAACGGGCCCTTAATTATGATTTTAATTTGACGAGTGCGAAGTTGTGAATCAATGCCAAGCCTGATTGCAGCCCCCTTTTCTAGGGACATCTATATACAGTACCAGAATCCGGGGTGAAATAAATACCGCTATTTCCTACAATACTGTAGGAATACCGTAGCTGCGGTATTCCTCACTAGATCACAGAGATAATGCGGTATACTCGTGCTATACCGTATTGCCCTGGTACCAATATTACCCCCATTTCTGGTACTGTATGTACTTAATCTTGATAATACTCTCTAGACACCGCTAAAAAAGATCTTTTAGTGCCTCTGGAAAAGACCGGTCTGTTCTGATGGGTTTGCGGCGTAAGCCACAGAAAAGTGGTGTGGCTTACGCCGTAAGCTGGCTTTTGGTCGTGGTCTGTTCCAACGGATTTTTGCGGTAGTCCCATATGTATATTGGTGCACTTAATTCCTGGCACCTAGCCTAGTTGGAGTAGCGAATGGTAGCAAGGCTTCTCTGCATGCAAAAGTGTGCCAGACTTAATCTCCACGGGAATGGTCGAGTTTTGTTGATCATGATGGACAAGTGCCAATGATAACAAAGAAAATCAATCTCAAGAGCCCTAAGGATCTGCCAAGTTGTTTGCCCTATCTTGTTAGGAAGCTCACGGGGTATCATCGCAACTAAGTGTAACGTCCTCTAATTGGCTTGATCTTTAGGCGCTTGTGAAGGACCAGCGATGATTGAAGGTACCCAGGGACATACCTACATTTCTAGCTAACTCTACCGTCCTAGAGTTCGATATAATATATCGTTGGTAGTTTTTTACTAGGTGCAATGCACTGTTTCCTTCAGATCTCGATATTGCATGCACCATATTCCGGCCTGTGAAAGTAGTTATAGCATGAGCCCTCCCCGATCCCCCGGATATTACCCGCCATATAACTACACGTATGTATATAGCAACAGCTTGATTGAAGTAGGTACGTGCCTGTGTGTGACGGCCTTATCTGAACAGAGTTCGTCTGATCGCTAATCTTTCGGGTGCCTGCAACTCCTTTCCGCACCTAGTACCGAGGACAAGCGCGGGTAAGGGACATGAAGCTTGGGTTTGAAGATTGAAATTGGTTTATGCGATAGCTTTGATCCTAACGAGAACAAAGTTAGGGGAGTGGGTTAGGGTTCAGGTGTTTGACTTTCGACAATCACTAGTGATACATATGTGAATGTTGATCCTTGGTGACTCTAGAGGCAGATCAATCTGTTAATTCAGAGGCGCTTTCAGATTTCTCCAGGGGAAGTTTCTGGCAGCTTTTCTTAATAACCTTCCACTTCAGTGCCTGGGAACCGATCTGGCTAGAGGGATATGGAAACGGCTAGTGTTAGGGAGAGGCCGCAAATTGTGCCCTGAAGATCACCAGATCATACCAGACTTAACTAGGCCTGCCCGCACAATCTAGCCCATGACGCAGGGCATGCGACTGTTAATATGGACTGTCAGTATAAATTTGGCTATTTCCGCTTTTAGGTGGACCCCGGGGGGAGGCACTTGCTTGTTGTCTCGGTCAACGGGGTGCTTTTGGAGATCATGCGGGTACTTGCTCTCGGGGCAGGTTCCCTACAGCTGGGATTCTGTAGTAGATACATGTATGAGAGAAAATCGTTGATATGAAATACAGCAGGTCTTGAGGAAAGATGCAAGTAGAAGATGAAGAGGAGGAATGACTGCGGTCTCACGCCTACGCGTACAGCTCTGACACTCCCCATATCTAAGTGGAGTTTCGTGTTCCCCTGTTAAGGAGCCTAAGTCAGCAGTGCTTAAGCAACACCGTTACCGTTACTTGTTCCTCTTGCATTCTTTTTAAGCTACGTGTCCACGTCTACATTATTTGCAAAAAGCTACAACTTATATATTTAGTTTATACGCCTGGAGATAATACAAAAGAGCTACATTTAGCTATAATTATTAATATCATTTCACTATAGTTAGATTAAAGCAGAACAAGGATGAGTGTAGGTAGGGTACATACTAGTACGTAGTGCTGCTCTCACCTCCATCTAGAGTATCATCATTGTATTCGCCTGGAACAGAGGAAGTGATACAGAGGAAGTGATACAGAGGAAGTGATACAGAGGAAGTGATACAGAGGAAGTGATACATAGAGCAGAGTAGGCGTTTTAGACTAGGTGCTTTAGAGTTGATACTAATGTATCCTACGCTATGCGGGAATCCAAGATTATCTAGCTAGGCAGCAGTGCATGTTAATCCCTGTCACACGTGTACTATCTCTACACCTCTTCGATGATTCGTGAGGATGATGTGGAATTGGCTGTACTCTGCCCATTGTAGGTACCTACTGTTCTCAAGTGGGCGAACTACGTTTACTCTAGAGCAGCCCACAAAAAGCAAAAGAAGCACATACAGTCAGTCATTTAGCACATATTAGATGAGCGCATAATTCTTTGAATATCGTATATTACGACTATATCGGGGGAGGGGGGTGGAGTGAGTGATGTATCTTTTCTTATTTTAGGGCCCTTGAGGGGTCTTGGGAGGAAAGATGAATGATAGGTTCTACACTTTGTAGAGAAGCGTGAGTGAATATACGGGCGACGGATTTCGAGACACCTTGACAACTTCGCCTCCCTTGCTTGCTCGCTGCCCGTCTCTCAGTTATTTATCTCGGCTCCTTCCACCATCCGACTGAACATCACATCACGACCTATCGGGAGAAGCGTCATTGCAGCTGGCTCTCATCCCCTCTCACCTCACCCCCAGTCATCAATCCAACCATCGTCGTCCTCCTTTACCTCCTCCGTCAAATCCCTTCAACCATCCCTTCCCACCTCCCCCCCCTATATACCTACGATAACTTCTTCACACCCCCTGCCCTGAGTCACCTAGAATCTCTAGCAACCTCAGAAGAAAGTAGAAGACAGAAATACGACCCTTCACTTCTCACATTCTTTCCACGACTTGCGTACGGCCCAATTCAGCAGGACCTTCATTGAATTAATCGCCGATAGTTTACCGAATTCTCGTGGGATTGCGCACCGTGGAGCCGATACAAGCCAATCACTTTCAGCCTTGCGATTCCCTTGCTGTTCCGCAACGACCATAGTCCTGTCTATTGCGTTCTGCCGAATTTATGGAGGGTTGCAATTGATAGATTGGAATTTACTTCAATAAGTCTTTCAGGATCCGGCCTTTCTGTTCGTTTAATCTTAGAATCTAGGCATAGCGCAACCCAGCTTGCTTAGCTCCAACACACCAAAACCTCAAGAAATTTCGACCTCCGGATCACACTCGCTACTACCCCCACCCCCGTCACCCGCTACCTACCCCTTTCTAGATCACAACTCTAGGTGGAAACATCGACCTCTGATCCAAGTATAGCTGCTCCTTGCTGGACCGGTACAATCGAAACAACTGTGAATAAGGTTCAGTTACAAACAGCAAAGAATAATGGAGGGTGATTTGAACCTTTCGCAAGCGCTAGGGGGCCTGCGGATTGCGAATCAGACAGAAGACTCGCCTCCCCCGTCACCTCGTACAGGAACTTCATCAAACTCAAACAATACTTCTACTATTCATATCCCGGATCTTCACTCCCTTTATTCTCACCAAAACTACTCCGCAAATTCACCGACAAGTAACGCGCCAACTGGGGGACTGTCTCCAAGCTCGTCTTTTGTGGGGTCACAGCATTCAGTGCCACCGCCTCGTTCTACATACCCCCCACCCACTCCCCCATCAAGATCAAATTCACAGTTTGCTCCAGGACCATATCAATCCTCTGGCTACCCTTCGCAAAACGTGTCGTCGTCTGCATCGATCAATTCGAACCCTCAAATGTATCCCGATTATGCTCGTATGACTCGTGAGCCCTCACGAGGATCATTATCAAATCCTTCTGGAGTAGCTTCCAGGCAGACACAAAGGGAGCGCTCCAATACAGACAGGTCCTACCGTCAATCCCACCCAACAGGTCCGTACCCCCCTCGTGTAGGAAGCAGCAGGGGAATGCCGCTTCCAGGAAGATCCAATGGAGAAGGAGGAGGAGGAATGTACAACGAGAATGGACCTCTTGCAAGTAGTGACGAGTGGAAGGAAAAGGGTGCGGCTATGGGGGTCCAAAGGGACATCGATGCTAACGGGAACACGATTACACGTGTAGTGAAGAAAGGGGTTAAAGACTTCAACTTTGGGAGGCCTTTGGGCGAAGGAAGTTATAGTACCGTACGTTTAAAGTTTCGAAGAATAATTTTGTCCTTTTTTTTGGCTGACAATTTCACAGGTTGTGGCTGCTACCGATCGAACAACATTGAAGGAATACGCCATAAAAGTCCTCGACAAACGGCACATCATCAAAGAAAAAAAGGTCAAATACGTCAATATTGAGAAAAACACCTTAAATAGGTTGGGAGAACATCCAGGAGTGGTACGGTTGTATTATACATTTCAAGATGAAAGGAGTTTGTATTTTGTGCTAGATCTTGCGGCGGGTGGTGAGCTATTAGGTTTCCTGAAAAGGGTACGTTCCATGTCCATTAATTACTTACGTAAGATAGAACTGACTAGTTCTCAAGATGACAACTTTCGATGAGGAGTGCACACGGTATTATTCTGCACAAATCTTGGATACAATTGAGTATATGCATACAAAAGGCGTAATCCATCGCGATTTAAAACCCGAAAATGTACTCCTCGATGACCAAATGCATGTCAAGATAACGGACTTTGGAACCGCAAAGATTCTTGACCCACCAGAAAGGACAGATGGGACTAATGGCGATTCGGCTAATGGTTATCCTAATGATTCAACAGAAGGCGATGACGCGAAAGCAAATTCATTCGTGGGGACTGCGGAATATGTCTCTCCGGAGCTTCTGAACTACAAGGCAGCCTGTAAAGCTTCTGATTTGTGGGCGTTTGGATGTATTGTCTTCCAGTTGCTTTCTGGACGACCGCCTTTCAAGGCTGGAAATGAATACCAAACATTCCAGAAAATTGTCAATCTGGATTACGAATTTCCTAAAGGGTTCCCCCCAGTAGCAAAGGACTTAGTTGAAAGACTATTGGTATTGGACCCCGCGAAAAGGCTAAGCATAGAGCATATCAAAAATCACGAATTCTTTGAGGGGATTGAGTGGGGCCGAAAACTTTGGAAACAGAAGGCACCCAGGCTAAAGCCGTATGTTCCACCGCCCGCGGAGGCCAAGATAATCAAACTTGACGATTATGCCTCTGCATCTAATTCCTCGTCTCATCGGAATGGTGCATCGTCGAATGGAGGAGCCCCGGGTTCTCGGCCTCAACCCCCTCGTGTTATCACCGAACTGGCACCACCAAGCCAGCTTGATATCGAATGGTCTCCTGTTCTGACTAGGTCTAATGAACGGATATTGAAGTTGGGTAACGCTATTGTACACACTAGTCCGGCACCTCATTCTCCGGATGGAAAGGGGGGTGTTAATAGTCATGTAGAAGCACCTAAAAAGTTTGCCCGGTTTTTTACTGGCGGAAACAATAGCAAGAAGCGACAAAGATTAGTTATGATTACAACCTGCGCTAGAGTCATCGTTGTAGCTTCAGGCAGTGACAAAAGAATGAAAATGGAAATCAACCTACAAGGGTCAGGCGTCCTGGCAAGGAAGGTTTCCGACAGCACTTGGGCTATTGATACAGTAAGACATCTCAAATTTCTGTTTCGCTAGTGGATGAATAACTAACTGATGTTCAATAGCGCGATAAAACGTATACCTTTGAAGACCCAAAAACTTCAGCTAGTGAGTGGCTAGAAACAATAGACCGTGCCCGAGAAATTGCTAGTGCACATCCACCAGATGATAGTTTTATGGCAAGTACCTTGTCAAGTCCTTCATCTACTCTCACTCTCGAGGGAATAACTAGTCATACGCACCAACAATCACGTGGTACTGGAGATAGTGGCGATGGACGATCAAATAAAAGGTTTTCGAAAAGAAACTCCCGGCACGGTTTAGCAGCGGTATTTTGAAAAATAAGAGCGAGGAATTGAGGAAATATTTGTCTAGTGTGCATCACTGGAGGACTTTGGAGAACAAATGTGGATATATGCCGTTTCTCATTCTGTACCTTTTTTTTCTTTCTTTTACTGGGCTTGGCGCGGTGTCAGTTTTGCTGGTTGCTCTGGAGCCATGGGATATACAAACATTGCTGTCAAAAGATATTATTATAGCGTGTTTTGAGTATTTTCTTTTTTACTGATCTCCATGTCGTTAGAGGGCTTTTTCTACCTCCATTGTTACTACTCTTAGTGCTCTTAGGATCTGTGTGTTGATTTCTTGGTCTGCTGCACTTCCAAGCACTTTATATCTATCTTGCGTATTTCAATATCTTTTCTTTTGTTAATTCCCCTCGACATTGCCTGTGGGATTTGGTAAGGATGGTACAGTTGGTTATTTTTTCTTTATTCCATTTACTTATAGGAGCACGGGTTACCTTTTTCATGATTTCAGCACCTTTGTCGATCTCTTTTCCTTTAATTTTCAGCACTCGCAGATTAAGTTTGCTTTCTTATTATTTGTTATCTGCTGTTTCTCTCTCTCTCTCTTTTTTTTTTTTTTTTACACAAAAAGCATCATTTTGGATCGACTTCGCGCGCTGTCCTTATTAGATGTTCCATTTGTTTTCGTTATCGCTTATCTCCTACTACTACAGCTATTTTACCCATCCCATCGATCCAGTCTGGAGTTTTTTTTTATTTTTTATTTTTTTATTCTGTTATTGGGGGTTTTATTTCTTTTCAGCTTGTTGCTTTTTGCAAAAAAAAAAAAGATCCATGCGTCATAAACGCCTCATTCACCACTCCTCTTTGTGAATGGCATGTATTCATTCCAAGGCTGGGTAGTTTTAGTTCAAGAATTTTGTGTTAAATACATACAGAACTACATACAAAAACCTCCATCAGGAAAGTGAAAAGAAAAGAAAGAAGATGTGGAGTGTTTTTCGTTTTTTATATAGTACTATACCAATGTTCGGGGTCCATTATCAATGCGCTGTATTTTTATAGGGAGGGGAAATTCTGGGTACTATTGTATTGCGGGGTTGCTTGGCTTTTTCTTTAGCTGTGGGATTGTATTTCACCAACCTCTTAGAGATCTTTAGTAGATATCTACTGGATACGATAGATCTATAGAAATCATCAGGACCGCCATATTGGAACGTAATAAAACACAAATATACTTTGCATAATGGCATCCCCTGTAACCCATACGTAGAGCAGAGCAGTGTGTTTGCTTTCGTGTTTAGCTGACCGCTACATACTTCCGGCCGAGGACTTTTTCTCACGTCAAGTAAGCTCCTGATTTGAAGTGTGCCCTTCCTGCCGTTCATATTAGGGACTTTGCGCAAATGGAGCCGGTTCTATATTCTGATTATCTGATTGGTAGGTGGTGGTATCGGCACCAATCATGTTACCGGAAAATGGAGTTGGCTCCATTTACGCAAAGTCTCCAATTCGAACGTCTAGTGGGTCTATGCGATGACAAACGGGTATTCCCATTGCTGGTGCCATTCCGTCCCACCGCATCCTCGGACCTCGATCCTGACAGACGTCAATCATCAAAGGTTTCTATTTTCGTCATACAGGGGGCATCTTCACGCATACCCGGATGACTCTCATTGGTGGGCCTCGTCGAATCCCCAAAGGCGCAGACGGCACGGGGGACGAGTGATCGTTCATGAGGCAGTCAACATCTATCCTAGCAAGCGTCGTGGGGAGATGCACACGTCTACGTCACTATTACCCGCACATGGATATTGAATATCTTTCGAGAAGAGATGGAGACATCCGACTGGATTAGAACTCCCGGGTAGTCAGCCAGGGTTCTAATTGGACCGCGGGCCCCAGCCTCGTGCCTGATAGTGTGGCTCGGCGTTTGAGTTGGATAGCTCGATATGTGTAAATTGGGCGAAAGACCAGATGTCAAGTCCAGTGTTCATGATTGGATATAGGCGTAGGCCACCTTTAAGGGTTTGAAGTAGCGATCCTAGGTAGCCGCAGCCACGAGGATCTGGGCATGAGATGAGACATTCCGAGACTAAGCCTCGGGACTATGGGCGAGACAAGACAAAACCTGGTAAGTGGCAGGGCAAGATAAGATGATACTTCTTTGGTACTTCTTCTACCACTAGGGCCTGTTCTCCGATCGTCCTGATACATCCAAATATCCTTATGGTCCTTATTACATCTGTCACCTCGAGCCTTGGCTAAACTGTGCATCCATTGATCTCTATATATCGAAGGCATGTGCATTATATAACGCACTCCGAGGTATCCTCAATACTCCTAAAAGATCTCAGCCTTTTCACGAGACGAGACCATCCATTGTCCTGAGATCCCAAGAGTATTTGACACAAAGAAGACCCAGGATAAGAGGAGGCTTCACAAACCCCGTCCCGCCTTATCTCGTACCCGTCACTGGGCCGTCGTTGTTATCCTAACTGACCCTGCTGCCGAGAGAAAAATAAAGCCTCAAACACTAACCAAGATCCAGATTCAGATCTCTTCATATATGATTGTGTGGCTTAAGCTAAGAATAGCCTTAAGTTTCCTGGACTAGTGTTTCATGATTTAGATATATGATATCTCGGACAAAGTTAATGGAGGCTTTAGCACATATCGTTTTGTGCCCTCGTTTTCTGCAAACACCGTCATCATCGGTGTCGGTGTAGAGATTCTGTATAGGATCTGCTGACTAGTACAGCAACGGTTATCGATCATCGTGTCTAGGTATCTTGTTTGGACACAGTATCCAAACTGTTTGTATTCCTTTGAAAGAATTTCTGTGTTGATGAGGGTATTATTATCGCCTCGCCTCTCCATCGATTAGTTTAATTAATACAGATATGCACTTGCGCTGTCGGCTCTCCACCGAAAAGATTCACCATGGCCAAAAGTACCCTCTTGTGTATTCTGGCAGCTCTATTCGTGTCCAATCAATAGTAATTGCGGACAACAAATTTTTCGAACGGTGCCATACTGATACTGTACTTGTAGAGTGGGGGTGCCAAGGCGAGTGGGGGTTGTCAATTCCAAAAAAGCATTATCTCGATCGAATATTGGCGAGCAAACAGTCAATATTTTCCTCGAGATCATTGCATTCCCACTAGGACTATCTGCCTAAGCCCCCCCCCCCCCCCCGGAGTGGATGCTATTACTCTAGTAATTATCAACGATCCTGAGGCCTTGGCCGAGCCACTTGAATGTTGAACCGTTTAAACAACCGACAGGGCAATGAGATGAGTTCTATGGAGACAGTGAATAGGGATAGCTGCCCTTTATCGAGGTGAATGGTGTCGGTGGCTTTGATACCTTAAGGCCATGGTGTTCTGGGTGCCTTTTAATGGATTTCTTTGCAATTCTATGGTATCCTGGGTATCTCTTGATGATTTCGTCTGTCTTTAGGATTTCAGATGGTTGGATGTCTTGAGAATTTGAGGTAAGCTTTAAATTAGCTATTTCCTTTGGCTATTCCATCAGTACGAGGTTGTGAAATGAGAGGGGAGGTTTATAAATTACTCACCACTCTTTTCTATACTCAGGCGAGGGCATATCTGCTCATTATCATATACCGGCTCTAATTACAGTCAACTGTTTATCCATAAAAAGATGGGTTCGGACCTGTATCTTTATGGATATCACCATAAAAAATAAGGAGGGGCGAGGTAATTCCTACCTTGGGACCGCACAATCCTTATAACGAGAATTTGATGATACAAATAGTCTTACTATAGCGAGAGTAGACTGTGTTCGAATCCAAGTACCTATAATATGACTGATAAAAAACAATTCATAGGAAGGCGTTTGACAGTCTACCTTCGGATATTACGGGGTTGAACCGTCAACTCCTGAAGATAAGGCCTTTATCCCTGGCGGGTATGGGTATTAAGCATCAAGTACCCGGGATGCCGTAACTATGTACTATACGAGCTACCTCGGGAGTGTAAGCTTTTGCTAATTGCAGGGGAGAGGTTTTCTTCTTGAGAGCTGGCAAGTCAAAACCCAACTTTATTCGACGGTTATGGTTAATGTTTTTTCTTGGTCGCGGGTATTTATCCTTGCAATTGGACTACAAAGTGAGCCGTGTCCCTGACTCACTCACTTTTCACGCGTTAGCATTGGTGGCAACATGATCACAGGGGCGTCGGCCGAGTGAGGAAGGTAAATAGTTATTGGGGACATACGATGAGTTTAAACCCTCGTTTTTCGATATCCCTTTTTTTCTTTCTTCTCTTTTTCTTTTGGCGAAGGTGGTGAGATGTGACGATGCCCACAAGGAGAGGGAACACGAGAACGCCTCCAGATAGATTTATAATTAGGTGGTTATAGAGGGGATACCTGATCTCAAGCAGAGGTGATGATAGAGTTGAAGACGAGGAGAGGAGGAGGAGGAGGAGGAGAAGAAGCTCTTTCGTGAAACCCGCACACCTGGTTATTGGTAGGGTACTTGGTACAAAATGCAAAGCCCTAACTGATCACTAGTAACTCAAAATTGCTGGAGGAGTCACGCTTTATTAGCGAACCTTAATGAACCCCCTCCCCTGTCTTGTCTCGGCTGCGTCGGATCCCTCAGTCCCTTTCTTTCCCTGAAAGGGCAAAATGATCAAATATTAAGCTTGCATTGGTGCTATCACAAAAGATATAAAAAGTCTCTATCACTCCCTCCTTTTATTTCTCTCCTCCATCGAACTTCAGTAGTCTCACTCGCTCAGGCAACTCTCCGTCCGATCTCACCCACCTTCGTTTTTACAAAAATTTAACAAACTTGCGTTTTAACTACACCGCAATCCATTCATTCATTAAATATTTATTAATTAATTAAAAACAAATTACGCCCCCCACAATTCTCTAATAACAATTCTCAAAATGCAGTACCGCATCTCGACCCTCGTTGCCCTCTTATCCGCCACCACCGCCCTCGCCTACCTCGACTGTGGTGGTGGCCGTGCCCCACCCAAGACCACCGTCCCCGGCTGCCCTGGCTATATCGACCCCGCAACCGCCGTCCCCTCCTCCACCGACGCTGAGGTCTACGAATACGTGACAGTCACCGCCCCCACTAGCACCAGGACAAACGTCGCCACAGTTTACCGCACTCTCACAAGTGATGCCAGCCACGAGACTGTCACGTCCGTTTACAGTGACCAGCCAGAGTCCGCAATAGCCGTCGACAAATACTTCACCGCCTACACGGACCCCGATGCCGTCGTGGGCTGCAACTGCCGTGGCTACCTCTGCCAGTATGCCACCCCCGGTTGTGTTAACCTCGATGCCTCCAGCACGATCACCGCAAACCCTGGATGGGAGACAAAGTCGTTTGATAGCTCGGCGTACTACGAGTATATCATGACTGCCTCATCAGCTGGTGGGGAACTCTCGGTCGACGGCCTCAGGATCGAGCTGATCACTACTGTCCCTAGCGATTTCTCGTACACTAAGAGCGCCTCCAAGACTGCGGCCTCATCGGCCACTGTCACTGCCTCTGTAACCGAGTCTGGGTCGGTCACTGCGGCTGCGACCACCACTTTGGCGACCTCCACGCGCTCTGCATCGTCCTCGGGTGACTCCTCTTCTGAGGCGAACGCATCCTCCACTGGCGTGGTAGCCGCCAACACCAACTCTGGCTCCAAGCTCAATGGTATGGCCAGTGTTGCGGCATTATTGGTAACCGGGGCTGCGGCCATTGTTTTGTTGTAAACACAGATACGATGTGTATGGATGGGATTATGAGGGGATATTTTTTTAATGACAGATGGTTTGAAGTTTGGGTTATTATTGTTGATATTTAACTTTGGAGATTCTTGATCGATTGTGCATATATATATACACCTACGAGCTTTAAAAACGTGTATCTATCTACTTTATGGCTAGCGTAATTGAGCGCCCCGAGGAGAATATTCGTCATGACTTTGGAGCGAGTGATAGTCAATGATAGTAAATACAGTGACCCACTTCCGTTAAATATGTATTTATTGTTAGAGTAGTAGTGATATGCTTAGAAGAACAGGGCCGTTAGTATTCATTTCACGGTTCAAATCACCCGGGAGGTCGATAGATGAACGGTTTGACCAATGATCGATATTCAGATAATTGTGGTGAAATAAGCTTTCAAAAATCCCTAACCCTGCGTTGAAACCAACAACCAACCTTATCAAAAATCTCTTGGCATTAATTGGCCCAGTCAACCACAGCACGAACAATCTTTCTCCAGATCAAAGGGACTTTATTTAATGAATTATTTCTTGTTTAATTATAGTCGGTTTCATAAAACTTGGCCGGGCAGAATTTTAAGCATACCTGTGGAATTTCCCCTCTAGGCAATATTCCTTACCCTAGTAGGCAATGAATTTGAAACTTTATTTTATGATTACCTGCTTGAGGGCTAGTATGGCTTAGATGGGTAAACGGTCCAAGGTTTTCACAATGAGTATAAAGTCCTGACCGGCCAAGTTTTATGAGGCCAGCTGTAGATCACTTAAGCTTCAATATATCGATCTTAGAGATGATAAAATTCTCTTCTGTTCAGCCCAGATCTCTTTCTTTCTTTTGACTAGCCAACAAGAGATCTCTCAGCGGGTAAAAAGAACCCCGCTCGCTTAACCAAATCGAACCCCCAAACCGCCAACGCAACGCAACAGAAATACGAACTTTCCTCCACAGAGGTGAAAAGCAAAAGGGATATGAACTCTCCTCCACAAAGGAGGATAGCAAAAGGAAGATGGAGGCGCGGGGAATCGAACCCCGGACCGCTTCTATGCTAAAGAAGCATTATACCACTAAACCACGCCCCCAACGCAGGAATAACGCTGCTGCGGCCGCTTTATGTAGATCGGAGTTAATTGGTTGTCCTTAGGGCCAATTGGGTTGGTTCAGTGGGCTTAGCTTGGTTGTCAGGGGGTGCTAGCGCCGGGGGTGATACCACAGGCAGTGAAACTTGAAGAACGACTACCAGGAGTTGGATAAAGCGTTGAGTGAATCCTATGGGTCTCTGGCATTCGAAAAATGTATCGGTAGGGTTATCAGTACTAAAGTACATGTACATATATGCCCACGTAGAGTGATCAACCGATACATTATTACGGCTGATAGAGGGATGGTTGGTGAAAGAGGCGCATATGTAGTGAACTTATTTTTTCTCGTATATCTACGGGAGAGCGTTTGACGGGTCAAGAGATTACAGGCGCTTCATTCACTTTGTCGCTACTTGTCCGTTGGTCACGGCCAAGCGCGAGTGATAATCCATGATTGGGATGACACGGCCTTTTTTCTTTCTTTCTTTTATTCACTATGTGCATGGGATGACACGGCCGAAACCCAGACCGGGCGAAAATCATAAAGTTCCCGGAAAGATGGTTCAAAAGAAGGAGAGTATATAGCCTATAGTCTCTATGGGGTATCTTGGCAATAGAGCGTATTGGCCAATATTCCAAAATTCATATTTACGGGTTTTGGTAGTCAAAAGGCCCACCTTGTGAGGGGGAGTGTAGAGGGATAGATACACGTTTGATAAGTATTCGGCTAGAGACAACGTACGTAGGACCATGTCATAGTTGCAGCCCATGAAAGTGGGAAACACTTGGTAACATAGATGACGAATTTCTGTACTATGAGTTTTAAGGGTAGGGCTGACCTGTCCTCGAACCATCATCAATACCCAAGTTTATATAGTTCTAGTTCATAAATCCCCGTAAAAGAAATCGCAACACGCCTAATTCCACAAGGATCGGCCCCTTTTCGGGTGGCTATAAAACCAATATGAACAAGATATAATCCATTCAGGGAGAATTGATCGGAGAATGAGGGATCGAGAGGGAGACAAGGTAGGGAGGTTATGGGAGGAGTATCTGTTTTACTTTGTATTATTTAATGTTATTCTAGTGGTGTAACTGGGAGCTAATGAGGAAGAGGTCAGAGGGGGGTGGAGGGCAGTAGGAGATTGCATGCATATAATGAATTAAGAAAAGGTAACATATATCCTACGATACAGGACACTAAACTGAAAAAATGTCACTAAAATACACCAAATAGTTCTGTTCTGCCCGTGAGGGGCGACGCCCTCGGGCGGGACGTTCCAGTGTCGACGTCTCCCACCGGAATGAGGATTACAATTGCAATTACTGCAGAGAAAACTTACTAAGGGCCCGTTTAGTTGACATTGATTTGGTTGCAATCCATGGATTCGATCTAAGAAACACCTCTGGAGATAATTATTTTATTAAGCCCAATCCATGGACTGCAACTAACTCTCTGAGCCGGGCGCCCCCCACCACAGCGGCTAGCGAATTGTAAGCGAATTGGAGCTGCTAGCGCATATCCCCAAACCCGCGCCCACATAAACTGTGACTTGTCCGGATTAATCGAGCTCGGAGATGCTTAGTTGTTAGTTTATATTTTATATCAAATATTCCCTACAACATCTCTACATCTTTCAAACAACTTCAAGACATCATCAACCGGAATACTTGGTGCATTCTATCCAGTGACAATTGGAACCCTTATTACAGTGGAAACATCCCCACTAGAATGTTCCTCCCGAGAGCATCACCTGCTACCATGCGTCTACGTGTAGAACAGAACAACATCAGTCAATATTACTCATAGTCCCGACCTAAACCCTAGAGCCTTTCCACTGGTTAAAGCAGTTTGTAGTACTAACTGAAATGGATTCAGTTTAGTTCAGTTTGGTATGGTACATTCAGTTTCCAGACAGGTTTCAACCGTTAGAAACACTGGGAATCCTAGGCAGGAGGTATATCTCTATTTATCACCTAATATATATGCCTAGGTATCCTAACCCTAGAATTGTAAACGGTTTTAACCGGTTTATCCAATTCCAGAACCGTTTATACCGAATAGCAAGGAGACTATACCAGATAAGATAGCACCTAGAACCATTCTGACAGACCTGGTTTGTTTGGCGCAATCAGCAAGTCATTGAAGGCGTTGTTTATACATGTATTGAAACCTGATTTGTGCGTACCAAATCGTTCGGCAATAGTGGACCGGGTAGGTTTTGATGATGCCCAGAACTCCTAAGCTTAAGTCTGATAGGTTCTGTTCTCTGGTTTGACTTAACAGCGTCCGGCGAGATCACCATCTTCCCGTTGCTGCTAAAAGTTTGCTTCGATCGCGACTATATATTATGGCCATTTCTACTATTGAACCTTAGGGCTCAAGGCTTGAGCCATGAATCGTGGCTAGATGTTATAGTGATTGACTAATGAAGCCGCCTCTCGTTATAGTGATACTGATATTCTCGTTATAAGGATGACACCTGCAGGTCCCAACTTGTATGGGCATTCTTGCTCGCGCGCTAATCAAGTAGTCAGATATCGTTGCAACCAAACACTTACTAAAAATTCCGACCTTTTAATTAACAACTGAGTATAAGGAGAGTGGATTTGTGTGTGGCAAACAACCCATGAACAGATAAGGAAAGAATGGCCTTAAATAGTCACATGTCTGTACTTTAAAATCGCTGCGAATTTTGACTGTTTTTCTTCTCGGTCTCAATCTAAAAGCCTAACCCTCATTCTATATAGTGATAATCTCGATACATATAAGGATGTCATTTTTCGATCCAGGCCCATCACTATACATAACGAGAGGAGGCCGTATCGAGCATTAGTATATGAAATTCAAGATCGTGTATTGAGGTAGAAGTAAATAGATCTATAGT
The DNA here is from genome assembly GCA_024713595.1 of Morchella rufobrunnea. Classification (NCBI taxonomy): domain Eukaryota; kingdom Fungi; phylum Ascomycota; class Pezizomycetes; order Pezizales; family Morchellaceae; genus Morchella; species Morchella rufobrunnea. The sequence continues at coordinate 697,837 of JAMGYT010000014.1, forward strand.
ACTCTCAAGGAGACATGGTATTCTGCCGTATTACTCTTCATGTTGACCCATTTGGTCGACGCTACCCATTCACCGTGCGTTCCGCAATGGAAAGTCCCACAAGATGAACGTTTGCCAACGGGACAGTGTAGACAGATATTATTCAAGGGCGTGCCTCGCCTCATCATTAAGCCCATTATGATCTAAATATAATTGTTATCTGGGGACAGTTGAGGTCCTCGATGGTATGGCATCTATCATGTCACGTCTGTCGATCAAGGACACAATGCCCTTGAGCTGGGCTTCTCTGGTTTCTATGGGGGTCATATACTACTAGTCATGGCGCCAGCCACCTAAGACTCATTCAACTCCCACAAGGCTAGTAGTTGGTGATTGAGTAGTCCCTAGTTCGGAGGTGTGTTGTCTGCGCCTCAATGAGGAGCGTCCCTGAATCAGTGCCAGCTCGCGCTGTACTCTACCCAGGGTGTCGGAAAGTGATGCAACAAGCAAATGGCCTGTACTCCTTAGCAACCAAGCTAGCTGAAAAGCTTATTGCTTCTCCTTTTCTTATTATCTCCTGTCATAAGCTGTCCTCTAGCAGGCTAAAAATCCCAAATCGGTCATCTGGAAAATCTAGACTCTAATCTAGAGACTCATGTGTACGACTAAAAGATCTACATATCCTGCCCAAGCATTGTGTTGTGTTTAAAATTGAGATTCTGAGTACTGCCTTTCGCATTTCCACATAGGTCAAACGTTGCATCACTTTCCAGAGCCCCCCTGAAAGGTGACAACATTCACAGTGATGATTCACTTATACACCCAAGTAGAATACATGTACTACGGGGCTGAGGGAAAGTCTCCAGAGCTGAGGGAAAATCTCCAGAGCTGAGGGAAAGTCTCCAGAGCTGCGAGTCGTGGTTGCAATAGGCGATATGATTGTAGGGGTATGTTCGCTACTGTTGCAACCACAGTACTATGGGGGTAGGGTTGTATAAGTCTGGCGACACCTAAGCCTCAACATCACCCACCACCAGGTGTCGCCAGACTTACCCCTGCCCCGTAGTAGTAATCATGTCAAGACCCTGTCTCATAGCCATCAGATATGAGGCTAGGCAGGATATGTGCCAAGACTCTCTGATAGAGTGTTTTAGTAGATCGATCTCAATCGTTCATAATTCTCCATGATAGAAAAATGAGGCTATTGTTGATGTTTTCCCCCCCCCCTTCATCTTCGATATATTAGGGTCTCAAGTTTGCTCTGATCAATATGGATTACGCCTCGAACTAGTTCTTCATGATTGATATCGCTGGAGCCATTTTGCAAGTATGGTATTTATGGAACATCAATCGTAAAACCCTCTAGAAGGTGGTTTTGGCAGACGAATCTCCCTACAAAGGTACGCTCGGAATCGAAAGTTGGTACTCGTGCTATGTACATTTACCCTAAACATATACCCTTTATATATAGGGCTATTGTTCTTTTAGAGAGTACTTACTTCATAGAGAGATTCAACTAGTACTGTAGCTACATGTGCTTTACTAACCCATCTATTACCTACGCCATATCTATGATGCTGCCGTTATTTTAAGCCTTGGAATAGTTATATCAAAATTCTTCCAGAGGTGTTGCCGTATGTCTCGTCAAAAATTAAAGGAATTGATCAATTATGTGTTTGTCAACAGCTTGAATAACAAAGAAAAGACATACATGAATCCATATACATATATAATTAACAGAGAGTATAAAAGTATCCCAAAGAAACTCTAAAATCTATTCTAAAATCACAATCATAATCATAATTCATACAAACCACCAAAAAGAAAAATCCAATCAATCATTGCGGTGCTTCAATCGCCGGTGCTTTGGTCGCCGGTGCTTTAACCGCAGCGCTTAAAATCCCTAACTTCTTCCTTTCTTCCAGTAACTGTTTTCTCTTCGCCTTCAATTCCTCCCTTTTCTGCCACCACTGAAATCTTGGAAAGACGTATTTGGGCAGGAACCACCACAGGAATATAATTAAGATGACGATACTGACAATGATGACGATGATCTTCCATGTGGCCTCACCATCATCACCGAGGCCGCCTGCGCCGGCAAGACTGCCTCGACTGGCGGAGCCACCACCGCCGCCACCTCCACCTCCACCTCCAGCACCACCTCCTTTACGTTTTCTGAGGGAGATAGGGGAAGCCCAGGAAGAATTTATGTAGGTGAAGAGTAAAAGGAGGAGGGCAAATGGATGAACCATGTGCATCGACATTGATTATTATGATGCAATTGGCTTAAAAGCTCTTTAGTACTCGATTTTGGCTGGTAGAGGACGCCCGTGATATTGTAGCCTGAAATGAGTTGACTTGGTAACGATGGGTATGGGGTTTATTTGTTTTGTGGATAATTAGGATCCTGGATGGTATATAGACGCGTGATAGCACGGGGGTATATATATGCCGGTGCGCGCGGGGGGAAGTTTAATAGGTAATGAGCTATGAGTTTGAGTCAAGAGTTAAAAAGCCTGCTGCGCGTACTGATTGCTTTGTTGTGCGAACATTTATACTCAAAGTGAATCTTAGGGAACTAGGCCCAGCTTTTATATGACCTCATGATACTACTACTCCCTCCTATCTAGGACCCCGCTCACATATGCAATATCGGCAGACGCTCTTCAACGCATTGTAGACATGTCTAGTGCCAACAAAGGCTAAAAGCTCGCTTGAAGCGACCATACATGCAAGTATCTAAGCCAAAAAGAAACCTAGTGGGTTAGGTTCCCTTTGTTTAGGGGGCTGTGTTATGATCACATTTATTAGCGATCTGATCACCAGGAAGGTTAAGCCCCATGTTATATTACCCTAATATCGCACTTCAGCGGCACTCCACTCCAACGGCTTTAGATAGGGCTGTGACTACTCTAATTGATGAACATCTGCCTACTACAGTACTACAGAGAGATGGAGGGGCTGCCTATCCGTTTTTGCATGTAAGTACTAGGAGTGTGTGGAGATAGGGTATTGTACATAGTTCAATGATGCGTTACATAGGAATAGAGCTGGCCTTTGTAAGGCACATATATGTGGACGCCAAAGTTCGTATTTACTCTACCGCGAGCGCTGGTTACAATGCAGTCTCATCTGAATACGCCTGGATGTTCCTTCCCCCCGATTCTCACGAACATGGACATATCCACACAATCTGATTATAATTACTAGCATCGATCACCTACATAGCTTGTGCCCTTGTAAGGCACAAAAGACAAGCCTAGCCTGTGTCTAGAGACATTTTGAACTTGAGCATGCAATATAGATTTCCATGTCATCAACACCCGTGCGTATCCGATAGATACGCCCGTTTACCACGGAAAGAAACCAGAAAATACAAAAGACGGAAATAGGAGTGATCTGTATGAGAGGTCATCACCACTACATAGAGATTATCCCTGCCCTAAGAAATTACATTTTCCGGTTCTTTTCGTGGTAACAAGTAGCTAACCATCTATCTAGCCATCTAGAGTGATCCCTCACCCGGCGGTCACTGACATCCCCAGACATGGGCGATGTTTCCAACGAGATGCACACATCTAACATCATGGGATAGCATTCGTTTCTTCCTTGTTTCTGGTTAAAACGCTTCTTCGTTTCTCAACTGACTAGTCAAGCAGTAGATTATGCCAGGCCTGGGCCAATTAATTACGGGATCAAGAGCGTTTAATCCGTTGATATCAAGATATTAGAGACAACGCCTTCCTGTTCATGTCCATGTCATCGCACCCGATGGATAGATGCTCAGCGGGATGTTATAACCCGTTCATGGGTTCAATTTTCAACCTTGATTTTTCTTTTTGTCCAAGGTTGGCTGGCAGACGTCGATTTTCCCAGAAAATTCCTCAATTATCAACGAGTGACAAACTGCATGGCCAGGCTGATTGAGTTTACAAGCTTTGTAAATAGCCTGGTATCAGTGAAGGGACACTACATGATACCATTACCTCATATCGGCTGCGATAGAGCGTTTTCAATACATTGTGAGACAGACTGTATTCGATCTTATGCAGCTTCACCTCCTGTTATGTTTTGTCTTGATTAAAACTTAACTGATCCGCCTCTCTAAAGCAAGTATTGTAATCAGCTGATCATATTCGATCGTGCAAAGTGCAATCTTACTGTCGTGGACCAATTGTAGGATGATAATTCAAAATGACATGGCTAGCTAAAGACCAGTGCTTGTAGGAGTTAGAAGTGCAATGACGCTAATAGAAAAGCAATCACTAAATCTAAGCTCGTTATAATTCTGTTGGTTAATCGTCAATTGATAGGCATCTTTTGGAGCTCACGCTTACCCTGAGATAGGTAATTGGGCAACATCAGTTTAGAATCTGCTTGATATGTTGGAACCAGGCTTTCTATTGGAGACGTAGGGCGACCGACTTTCATTGGCTTAGTTTATCATAATGTGTGAGCCCTACAACGGGCAGCTAGTGCCTTTCGGTAATACGCACAACTCAAAGGAATTTCACAGTGGTATCAGAACTTGTTACAGTTTGCAACAAGGTTCATACTTCTCGTAAAAGATTTTGCTGCACTCACACAAGGGCTACCACTATCATGATTTTGCGTTCAAATAATGCCCAATCATCTATAACAATGTACTCCGCGGCTACCACCGCGCAGAAGCCATAGAGTACCTGTGCGCGAAGACTTGGTTCTTGTCCTTAGGGAGCCCGGTTGCTAGGGTAGAAGCTACAAGCTCCTACAGGCGGAGCCAGGCGGCACCCAAAAGGACTTGCATTTTCTGCCTGATATATGTATGGGGCTTTACGATCCATCCAATGCTTAAGCAAATCACAGCTAAGATCATAGCTCCACAGCTAATTATAAGAGTGCATCTGGAGTCTCGAGTTGATACGAGAGATCAACCTACTAAACCAGGCAACATATCTTCCCGTGTCCAGCGTCATGGTTGATACAGCAGCCTATGCATTCTGGCCGCACAATGGTATATAGCTGCCCGAACTATGCTTCGATATAGGGCTAAAGCCCAAGATATTCTCATGGAGAATGAAGCCAGCGTTGATTGTCCATGTATTGCCACCGTATATCGGGAGTGTTTGAGGTGCTACCCCAGCAGTGCTAGAGTGTCCCAAAATCGCGCCCTGAGCAATGTAATGTTCATAAAAGTTCCCGATTGGTTCCCAGTGGTTCCACTCCCAGCTGGTCCTCAGAAATTTGCATCGCTGGCGCGGTCAATACCTATGAGTATAGCACTAGCTTCCTGGTCGCCTGGGCTGGCATGTTGTGGGTTAGGGTTTAAACTTGCTCCTGGTCTCTCAAGTTCAATACAACTCTGGCTAGGCCTTCAGGGCAAATCCTTGTTCGCCAAACCCCCATGGATTTTCAACTGCCGTAAGAACTGAGGCTGATACGTTTCATTAATTGACGTAGATTTAGGAGTATTATTGCTACTGGAGGTATTCAATTCATGGTATAGTTATACCATGGCGAAGCAGAGGTTCTACACGGCCCTGCTCTGTGTTATGAGCACGGGATAGACCCAGATTCTAGTAAAATTCAACCACATCTGAATTCCTTCGAACGAGTCACGTACTTACAGTTGGAATAGCCCTGGCCGATGACACTTCACGAGATTATGCAGGCGTTTTCCGTAGCCTAGAGTGGCCGTCCCATGTGGACTCCTAGCTGTGTTTTGATAGTCGCGGACAACATTATCTTCAGTTTAGCTGCGCCAATTACTCCTCCTTGATGCAACTTGGTTTGAGATGCTTTTGGAAAATTGGCATTCAAGTGGTTGACCATGCATAATCCACATGCATCAAGATGTCAAACAAAAGTCTAGCTTTAAAGGGCAGTAATCTACAGAATAACTCCAGAGTTTTTTTTTTTCTACTTATATGATTGGATGCATTTGATGGGATGGTCGGTATATGAATTAAAAAAAAAAAAAAAAAAAAGATGGGATGGTCGGTATTAATTAGGTTACCGGAAAAAGAAGCTCTGGAGTCTCTGCAAAGGGCCTATTTAGCCCCAGGCTTAGAGGAGATAAAGTACCTGGAGTAAATTCACCTCGTACTAGCTACTAGGCATTGAAGTTGATGCAATATAGGCAATTATCTCTCTGTAAGCCGCGATAGGCTGTGTGATGGTTGGTTGAAGCTTTGTCATTCAATTGCATTGCATCGGAAGCGCGCGTGAGGTCCTGCTCCGCCTCCACCACTCGATGGGGCCTGAAATTAAAGATGTAAGAACATAGGGTGAGAGCCATCACATTTCCGAGCTTTTTGAAAAAATATCGTGTGTTACTGGATGTTTTACACTGTTGGACGCCATGCTGTGCCCCTAAATGGTCATGGGGATCTATCTATGCATCATCTCAATAACCAAAGCGTTAGCCAAAAAACTCGATATTCATGCCGAGGCTATGACCTGGATAAAGCCAATTGAAATAATTTTATCAATATTATATAATATCAACTTGAGAAGCGCAGTGCGTGCTGTGAGGTTGCTTCAATCATAACATTCAGCCCTATTTTTCATGGATAGAATAAGGTTGGACTCTAACCAACCAGTGCGATGGAGAACAACAATCATTAGAGACTTTGTGCAGATGGAGCCGGCTCTATATTCTGATTATCTGATTAGCAGGCTGTGGGATCGGTACTAATCATGTTACCTGAAAATGGAGCTGGCTCCATTTACGCAAATGCGAACGAGAACGAGAACGTATTTTATGTTCGCCCATCGCGCACGTGCGCTACTCAACCACAAAGTGCAAACTGATAAGAAATGCATGTCAGCCTTATCCCCTCCGCAAAAAGTGGAAAAGAGACAGACAGCCTTGAGCGCCGGGCGGCCGGGCCGATAGGCTTGAGGGTGTCTCACCTCGGCGGTGTAGTTATGCATATAATCCAGAACACTACCTTTTGTAATAAATAATGCACATGACCTTGGAAACTACGGGGCTTTCTAGTCCCTGGCGAGGGTGGTATGGACCAATCGTTTTAGAGAAGGCTCTAGTGCGAGTGTATAAAAAGGCTGACTTTCCCCAGGGCTTTAGGTTTTTCATGGACTCGTCGGGGGTGCTTTGGGGGGGTAGAGTGGAGTGGCCTAGGAATTACGAAAAGTGCCATGAATTACGGTAAGTAGGTACTGGGGAAGGGTACGGTAAGTCAACATCTACTCTATTGGTCATGAAGTATAAATGCGGTAGGTGTCAAATCCGATATATACAGTAAGTCAATGCCCGCTATATCCAATCAATGTAAGGAAAAGGTAAGAATTCGCTAGGTATTAAGCCATGCAATATCTATTCCATTAATACGGCAAGTCTCGGGAATTGTACTTTGATGTCTTTTTATGTTCAGGTTCTTGCCTGCCCCGGTATGTAGAAACCCCATACGGCAAGTTTGACACTATATCCCAATTAACTTCATAGTTTTATAATTATGGGGTGCGGGTGCTCTAGGTTTATTACATTGTATAAGGCTTTCTATAAACGGAGTCTCAATACCTAATAACGACGCAGTAATCTCCGAGATAGCTAGTTACTCCCGAGTCTCGTTATTGTATATTCGATAGTAACACACTCGATAGTAGCATGCTATGCTATCCCCAACCACATGCTACTATTGAGAGCTGCTGGTGATACCAGGCGCAAGCCTTGAATCATGCCTACAGCCCTCTACCGTCACTCAATGAATACCCTCTCTTGACGAAGTATGGTAAGAAAGAAACATGCTCCCAAATACCCAGACCCCCTAGAACTCTACTGGCCCGCACTGTCTGTCGACAGTAAAAGACTGTAGTTATATTCCTTATTAGGTATCCTAATCAGCAGTGACACTGTCTCGGGGGGTCTGTTCCTCCAAATACATATTATATAATCGTTTACAGTGTAGTCCTGTGCTCACAGATGAGATCTCAAACTCCCAAGGCTTATTGAGCCCGTCTACTTGATAGCGCCTTTACGACTACCTCCCTTATCAAAAAAAGCATTCCACAATAACGAGAATTAGGACCCCACTCTGCTCAATTTCTTTCTAGGGTGGTTAATCGCACCGTTCTGATAGAAGGCTTCGAGATCCCTTTCATCTGTCTCTGCCCATCTCCATGCATGCCGGTGTAGGTTTATGGGTTTTTGAGGGCCACCGGTCAGCTTGAAGGCCGGCGGATATAAAGTAGCGGCTGCCTCGAGTCGAGCCCTGATAGCTCGTGCCGAAGCAGAATTGTCTTGAGACGAGCTCTCGAGACAGGCTTGTCCCCGTGGACCACACTGGTTATTCCGGGGAACCTGTCCCTAAAAGTGATCCCGAAGAATCCGTTTTTATTTACAAGTACAGTACTAGAAATGGTGGTACAAGGCTCTGGCATTATATGAACGAACTACATGGGGTGTTCATAGGCGAGGATCCGTTCATTCGTTAAATTCCAGAGCCTTGTACCAAGGCAATACGGTGTAGCACGAGTATACCGCATTATCTTCGTAAACCAGTGAGGAATACCGTATCACGGTATTAGGCCCTTTGCGCTGGAGTCTTTCTGGCTTCATTTCTTGGCTATTATAGGATCTGCAGTAGTCAAAAATGGAGCCAGAAACTGTTGCCACTGATCAGCATTACCCTCAATTGTAAGAGAGATAAATTCAACCACCAAGAACAATAATTTATTCTGGAATCATCTTCATTGCCAAATTATTAAGATTTCAAAGGGAGGTGTATTTGCTTCTGAACTTTCATATACAGAAATTTTCATCAAAAAATATCTTCCTTTGATGCCTTTATAAAGGCTAGAAGTAGTGGGGGTCAAATGAGGCCATTAGGCCCCTCTACCAGAGTCAAACTTGGAGCTGAAGACTTCGGTTCTTGGCATCTTAATGCCAAGTCTGTCAAAAAAAGACTCCGGATCCATCAGTGCAAAGGGTCTATTGTAGGAAACAACGGTATTTATTCCACCCCGATTTCTGGTACTGTATTTCTTGCCGCGATTATTAGTAGTTTGTTAGGGCTAGGGTTCCACCCCATCTCGCTGCTACCAAGTTGATAGGAGAAATATCCCAGTGGCGTCATAGCCCCTGCCTACTGCATAGATAATCTTGGAAATGCATATCTTTCGAGTACCCTTTCTGTAGAGTAGATTCCAGGTCTCAGATTCCGTGCTGATCTCGGCACAGACGGAGCGATCCTAACCGCATCGGTCATGCGGACTGCACCCTTATCGATACCCGGGAAATAGACGTAGTTGGTTGTTAATCAGACTGGATTTCAAATCAGGGGAGCCTTTGGGAATGTTGTCTTCTCCATTCACGTTCCTCTCCATTCGCCAACGTTGTCGAAATGTCGAGCCTCGACCGCGACCACGGCCACGACCACGACCATGACCATGACCATGACCATGACCATGATGCGCGGAGGGTAGTAGTTGGTGCTGGACCCATGGGGACAGAGGCTGAGGAGAAGCTGGAAGAGCGGCAGTTTACGTTGCGTGCGGTGGCGGTGGGACTGCTCGTGGGGACGGTGGTAAACTTTTCGAATATGTATTTCGGACTGCAGAGTTAGTATTCCCTGGTGGCAGGAGGTGAGGGGCGTTGTATACGTCGTATGAGGTAGGAAGTGGTTAATGAGCGTGTGTGATATACAGCCGGCTGGGTCTCGATGATGTCGATGCCCTCCTCCCTCATCGGGTTCGCGCTCTTCAAGACATTCGCCGCGCACCTGTCGTACCCTTTCACTCCCACGGAGAACGGTAAATTTCCCCTTCGCCTTACCCTCACAAACGGATAGAACTTATGCCATCCGTAACCCGTAGTACTCGTGCAAACCGTCTCCGTCGCCGTAGGGTCCATGCCCCTCTCGGCAGGCTTCGTGGGCGTCATCCCCGCCCTCGAAACCCTCCTCACACCCACGGAAGGTGGCCCCTTAACCCTCTCTGTCCCCGCGCTAATCCTCTGGTCAATCGGAGTGGCCTTCTTTGGGGTCTTCTTTGCCGTGCCCCTGCGACGTCAGGTGATTGTCAAGGAGAAGCTCCCGTTCCCGAGCGGCACGGCCACGGCACTCATGATTGCCGTTTTGCACGGGAAGGACCCTGTCCCTGGTGGAGCTGAAGGGGATAGAGAGAGGGAGACAGAGGAAGAGGAGGAACGCGCAAGTGCCTGGAGGTCTAAGACGTGGTTGCTGAGTGTGGCGTTTGGAATCAGTGCGAGCTACACTATTGCTTCATACTTTGTGCCAGTGTTGAGGAATCTGCCCGTGTTTGGCCGATATCTGGCGACGACGTGGTTGTGGGCGCTTAATCCAAGCCCAGCGTATGTGGGCCAGGGAATCATCATGGGAACGGCCACGACAATGCATATGCTCTTTGGAGCATTTCTCGGGTGGGGGTTACTGGCGCCACTGGCAAAGAGTCGAGGATGGGCGCCAGGAGATGTGAACGATTGGGTGAAGGGTGCGAGGGGATGGATCGTGTGGGTCAGTTTGGCAATCATGTTGAGTGATAGTGTGATCTCTTTGGGAGGGTTAGTGCTGGAGCCGGCTGTGAGAGTAGTAATGAGGGTTAAGGGCGGTAGGGAGGGGACATATCAGCGGTTGTTACAGGGCGGAGAGGAGGAGGAGGGAGGCGGTGAGGCGGTGAACAGCAGCTATGAGTCTGTTCTCGGGACTGTGCACCACCGCCGCCGACGGGGACTAAAGTCTATCCCCGCCCGGGAAGAAGAGGAGGAGGAGGAGGAGGAGCTCCCCACCTCACATCTTGTCCCCATCCGTGTCGTAATCATCGGCCTATTCCTCTCCGGACTCCTCTGCATCTTTTCTACCAGAATCGTATTCCCCTCAGTGCCATTGGCGGCCACACTAACCGCCTTCACCCTAGCCCTACTCCTCTCCATCATGGGCGTTCGTGCCCTGGGCCAGACCGATCTCAACCCCGTCTCTGGCATCAGCAAGCTCACTCAGCTGCTCTTTGCCCTCATCACCCCTAACGTGCTGACTAACCTCGTAGCTGGGGCTATCAGTGAAGCAGGTGCCCAACAAGCTGGCGATATCATGCAGGACCTCAAGACAGGCTATCTGTTGCGGGCCTCCCCACGGGCCCAATTCGCCGGTCAGCTCATCGGCTCGGTAGGGGGCGCTGTGGTCTCAGCCGTGGTGTACCGTCTCTATACCACAGTCTACCCAGTCCCTGGCGAGACTTTCCAAGTGCCGACCGCCTACGTCTGGATCGACTGCGCGCGGCTCGTCAGCGGCGAGGGCCTACCACATGGTGCATGGACGGCCTCCGTAATTGCTGGTGCGGCCGGTGCGGTCGCGACGGTTTTGCGGGGATGGGGGCTGAAGGGTTCTGTGTGGAGAGAGTATGTGCCAGGGGGTATTGCGGTGGCGGTCGGGATGTATAATGTTCCGAGTTTTACTCTGGCCAGGGCGGTGGGGGGTGGGGTAGCGTGGTGGTGGAAGGGAAGGGAGACGGAGTTGGTTGTTGGCGCGAGTGGGTTGATATTGGGGGAAGGGGTGGCGAGTGTGCTGTGTTTGGGGATGGCGGCGGTTGGGGTCGGGCATTGGTAGTGAGGGCGGTCATGGGGGGTCACTCGGTGTGTGCAGGGGGTGGATCTGAATGAATGGACAGCGAGCGACAGGGCTGCTTTTTTTCTTCTTCTTTTTCTTTTTTCTTTTAGTGTAATGGTAACAACGCAGCATAGATGGATTCCGTAGATTCTATAGGGTCCAATAATTTTCTTTCCTCTAGCTTTCTCAGGATCTGTAAATCTCCCCTTTGTTCTCTACGAACCCTAACTAACCCTACCCTGACATCCCTCCTCCCTCCCACTCTCTCAGCTACAGACACCCCGTATAAATCGGTCATAGCCTACAGAGTAGAGATTAGATTAGATTGGTATTTCACCAGCCAGCCCAGCCACCCCCTAGCTACTGGTGACGACCCGCGAACGAGGATCATTCTCCAGAGGTGGACAACTCGCCCTGTCCCGTTCGCGGACGCCCCAAGATAACTAGATGAACTCCTGATGTAGAGAGAGATATGAACCTGTTCTGGTCTTGCCATCAGTGCTGTTTTGTGGCCTGGGACGACTTACGTGTAGTTATTGGCTAGTTGCAATGGGGCGGTGGTGGTGGTGGCTCGGGGGAGGGGATGGATGATTTAGGGCTAGACTTTGACTTTTAAAAGAAAGATTAACCCCTGTATATGGTATTATAGCCACTACTCTTTTTACCATGGGGTGTACTCTAGAGGGTAGGTATATGTAGGTACCCAGAGGTTTTGGTCGATCGATGGGTTGGGAGGTTCGGACAGAGTGAATTGTCCTGTCGGATACCATGCAATCTGAATGTCTCCTGGAGGCCACTATTGTTGAATCGATGGACTTGGGTTCATGGCGCCCCTATGTCACTATTAGTATTGCCCCAGTATGAGCTGTTTGAATATCATAAATGCATGGTGGGACTTTATGTACTAAGTACATACATGTATCTAGCCAGCAAGCAAGCAAGCCGTATTTTCTCCGCCTTTATTCATTATAGTCATGCATAAATGTATACAACCATACAGTTACGGGCCGGTTCCTCCTCGCGCCCCTCTCCAACTCTCCGATCCCTCTCCTTCTTCCTAATCGATCACAATCATCACATTAACAACATGATAAAATAATATAATACCATACTCCTATCCTCCCACCTCTGTCTCCGTTTCCGTCTCGTCTGACTGACCCTTCTTCTTCTCCTGGGCAAACGCTGGTCTGGCTATGTGGCCCAGTATTACAGTGCAACTATGTCTCTGGGGTATCAGACAGGTAGGTACTTACTCCTGGATGAAAAGGATATGGCCAGCAAATACGGTTGGTATAGAAGGCCCACACCCCGAGTGTGTGGATCAATGTCCATACTATACTTTCTCACGGGGCCCGATCTTCAAGCCTAGATAGTTTCTCCGAAGCAGGTACTAGAAAATTCGGCTTGGATGCTGGTGTCCAATGTCTACTTTTGGGGATTTAGCGATAGCTAGTAGGGGCTTGACTGTTTGGGGTATGCACATGTATATGTACTGTACATGCATATATATATGTGTTCCGTCCCAGTCACGAGCATGATCGAAGGCAGAAACAGAAACGGTGGGTGGTAAGGTGGAGGAATACACGCAGTTGATTAGTCGTGCCCTGCCTGTTTCTTTGATTCTGCCTGCGCACACGGGTCTAGGAGCGGGGCTGTCGTTTGAGATATTGGTTGATTATTTGTTTGATGGGTGGCTAGCTTGGAATCTAGAGTACATAAGCACATTTGCCAAATACTTAATGCCATTAATCAGCCGCCTCGCTCAGTTGGTCAGAGGACTGTCCCATTGGCGAATAACTCATGTTTGTATGTAACTAGCACGGAAGATATACACAGACCGTCGTTATTCACATACTTTACCGCCCGGGCGGATATTTTTCTAAGATAAATCTCAGCCTTACTCAAATCATAGTCTAATGGAGGCCTTATAAATACCTTTCAGTAGAATTTCATTATGATTTGAGGTCTAGATAAGGGGAAAAAGAGTCCCAAATGAAGATTTTCATTTCTTTCAGGCCTTCATTAGACTATGATTTGACTAAGCCATTTTTGCAGCTGAAAGTGGACTGAAAAAAATATCCGTTCTGGCGGTAATGTAGGTGAATGAATCGTATTTGTGACTGGAGCGGAACATATGTATACTACATGTAGTAACAGCTGATAAAGTCACGTACTTCTGGCCCAATGGTACTAGACTTGAGCCCCACTGCGTGGGTGAGGATATAGATCCGCATTATATAGGGCAAGGACGAGCGCTGCTCTACACCGTATGCGAGAAAAGTGATTTAGGAAGGTTTCTACCTAGCTGGTGGATGAGCATGAGGCGCCGTTCTTGGAGGTTTATCCGTGATGGGTGCTTGGCCGTTTGCAAAGTCCCCAAACAGCGCGGCGTGGGACCCCTTCATGAAGGAAATTAGTCCATAGAAGCTGGCTTTCCCGTAAAAGACACCAACAGTTGTGAAGGCTCTCTACCCCATTCAAACATGAAGAGCTTTATAGGATAGTACTGCCTTTCATGTAAACGGTAATCCTTCTGTATATGCAGCTCTCCCCTCCCCACTAACCACACCATAGCCCAAATCCGCAAGTGGCTCATGGAGGATATGTGACCCGCAAGCACCCATGGGGGCTAGCTGTTCGGGAAGGGCTCCCCGCCGAGGAGGAATCCCACTAGAGCAACAACATTCCCGGATGGGCCTGATCAAGGATGTGGGGTCTTGTATGTTCGGCCTCTGTAGTGAAAGAGAAGGCTTGCCCTAACTTACATGAATGTGGGTTATCTGGGAAGATTCCTGAACGAACAGACCGGTTCATCTAGCGGAAGCGTTATATAACGGGGTTGCAGCGGTCTGCTCGGGGAGGTTTTGGTTGGTTCAGGAGGTTAAGCGGGTCTTTTGTGTAAAGGCATGCCTGGGCCGGAAAGGTGGGTTTTTGGTTGAGGATGGGCCCTACCTCGTAACAATTTGCCTGTACAGAGGGAGTCGGCTTTACTAGTAATGACGGAGGTTTTACTGGTCACATGATCTATTCTCCTTCTTACTTTATGGCAATAGACGATCACGTAGCCAATAAAACTTTGGCATCGCTAGTACTCATTTCTGCGATAAGAAAGATTCATTGTATCCCCCGTCCGCAATGAACAAAAATCCCTGAGTAAACCAGCCCACTCAGGAACTCTCCCAGATAGACGTCCTTCCCGAGTAAACTAGAAGAGGCTCCATATTTCTCAGTTTAATTGCGGTGACGGCGGGAACTAGAGAATTGTATACGCTGCTGACAGCTGGAGAGATGACTAGCTTAACACCAATGCACTTTTATACGTATAATCTTGGTAGTCTATTTCAAACTGAAACGAGGGGAGCAGTATCTCCGGTTATCCATGGATTGCCCGTATTTATGAACTGCCGATATCAGTATTCTGAGAATGGGGATTATAGGTGTCAAGTGGGCTAAAACACAGAATTTAGAGCTGGCTACACTGAGAGCTACATCCTGGGCACAACATGAGATAGCTCAAGGCTTTGTCTCGAGACTTTGCTCAATCAACACTCATATTAATGATTTCTCTCACTACAAGGTCATATGATCCAAAGCCTTGAGACATGACAAGTCTTTTACCTAATCCAAGGCAAAACAAGGCGAGACAATACCTCACCAAGTCTCATCTTATTGTCTCGTGCCCATCACCAAAACCTCAGGCACACCCTACCGGACAACCAACGTTGTAACTGGCTCTCATACCGTCAACCTACAAATGATAGACCACTGTCCGAATGAAGGGTCCATCCGAATGGCCCATGAAGGCGCCTATAGAGCAAAGAAACTTCGGGCACCAGTTCATGCGAGTGATAGTTTATGATTCAACGCGACGGAACCTTTCCTTACCGAGTGGTGTATGCCTTGTTATAGCCGATTCGCCATGTAGGTGAGATACACCTCCTGAATGGAAATTATAGCGGGTTGGTAGGCTCCTGCTGATGCAGGATTGCGAGACTGTCACTTCCGAAGCTACTTAGCAGCGTTTGGGATGTTTACTATAAGGGTTTCTGGAGGCGTATCATATAGTAAAGCCTAATATATGCCCAATTACTGTGAAACAGTGATCTTAGCTTCGTTTTGAGGCAAGCATCCATATCAAGTAATCTTCTGTATAAAAAAATTAATATATACATCTCCACATGTCTATAAACCCTATTTAGGAGTATGGTTTAGATTCTGTAGTAAGGATATATTTTGATAGAGCCTTTACTATAGGAAAGCCTTAGATATATCTTTATAGAGCTCAACCCTTATTGGCTGGAGAGTAGTTTACATAAACAAGTTTCATCTCATGCTTCAACCATATATTACTTACCTAAATTGTATATATCAACCCTTACTACTACTACTACCCTCTGACGAATCAGAGTTGAGCTCTACTAAGCTTTATCTAAGCCTGGTATCAAAAACGGCAAGAACATCACCTTCAAAAGGCTGTAAACTAGCCTAGATTGGGCTAGGATGACTGACTTCACAAAATTCAAGCCTATATCCACCTTTCCTACTCATCTCCATCTCCACCTCCAACTCCATCTCCACCTCCACCTACATATCCATCTTCATCCGCATCTCTCTCCCTCTCTCCCTTTATCCCTCCATATTCTGACATCTGCTAATATCACTATAGACTCCTAATCCTACATTCAAAATGATGCCAATTCAGGCACCAAATTAACACTGAATCAGGCACTGAACTAGGCATCTAATCAGGGATCGAATTAATTACAGCTTAGTTGGTAGGGCAGTGTAAAATAAAAAAAAAAAACCACTGTAGTAAATAGGTTTACCTAATAAATATATTATGATTCTAATATATATCATCCTACAAGATTCCAAATATTGATAATCCGGTTTTAATAGAGAAGTATAGATTAAATAAATTATTACATGAAGTTTGGTGTTGTAAAAGATTATTTTTCCATAAGGTATGTGTAAGGCTTGAAGGTGTAAAGGATTTTTGCGCGATTAAATATCATGCAATGTTTTATTGCAAAGATACCATGAACCTAAATAGGCCCTAGCAAAACGCATAATGCTTTTTGGCTGACAACCCTCTGCACCACTAGATTGTTTCTAGAAACGTGGCTCCTGATAAGGAGTAAATTGAAAATAATGACTAATCAAGGCTTATAAGAGCATATTCTAAGCATTCTAGAAAACACCCCAAAAACTGCTACGCAGTTACAGCACCTTTATTTAAGCTTATCATAGTCATTCTTATGGGGAACCTTCGGAGTTCATGTATAGCGTAATTGGACCACACGCGATTATGCGGATGATATCGATTAGAAGATGAGTGCACGTGATGACTAAAAGGTCATAAAAATAAAGACCAACCGAACCAATCCTTCGATTTATTATTCTAGCCCAAAGCGATAATAAATATTGAGTTGAGAAGAAGAAGAAAAGACTGGAAGGAAAGTCATGACCAATAGGACATGTAGCCCCTCTCCAACATGATGGCGTATCATGATTTTGTGTATCCCCCGAATTACCAATATACCCCAGCTTACACCCTGGTAACGTGTATATTTGTCGAACTATTAGCACTTGTACCAGTAGCAAAAATTCTTGATCCCCACCCCTCATAGGGAGAGAAACACGGAGCCATCATTTTTACGCCGGCCCGCCCCCGCAAGCCCATACCGTTGCTGCATGCACCTATTACTACATGTACTTGTCGTACCAAACACGGGGACGCTGCTATATCGCTACCGTTAAAACTCACTATCTCCGCTTGGGAAATCTGTGTACCTATACGAACCCGTGAAGCTGATTTTGCGAGCTCGCCTTGGTTCGGACTTACCACATACAAATACGGCGATAGTGGATTATTCGAGATTTAACGATAGATACGTGTATATACATGTTTTTTCCTTGTTTCTCTTTTGTATGCCATCATGACACCACGTAATGTCAATGATTGAAGTTGATACTCGCTACTGTGATTACCTCATTAGGAAAAACAGTACGTGCCAGGACAGCACTAATAACAACAGTACATGTATATAAACCCCCTCTCCACTCCCATACATTGATATCAAAGTACTCTCGCCCAACCAAAGAAAGGGAAAAAAAAAAAGAAGAAGAAGAAGAAGAAGAAGAAGAAGAAGAAGAGGAAGATACTGAAAAAAAGGTTATCACCAAACTACAAAAAATCGAGTGATAGTCTATGATTACAATGCGGCAAACCGACAATTGATCGACGGCTCGGACAGCATCCAGCACCACCTACCCACTACATACTCTCTCTCATCCACACACCCACTCACATACGCCCCTTTACACTATTCTGGAAACCCGATCAGTATTTCCGCGACACGATCCCGAATGCAAATCAATGGCAGAACGAATCGACAACCCGGCCCCCACTTGTTTAAGAGGGGCCTGGTTTCGTTTTAACAGAGAGGGTGGTGTGTCGTGAACATAACCTGAGTGCATATAGACCTCGAATCTGACAACACAGGTAGATTGATGGTTTGGAGATCGGATGGATGAATACTCCGAATGCTTGTTTTCGTAATTTTGGCGTCGGATTGAGTGCCGGAGCTATCATCATCCCATCTAGCTTACTTACGTATTTCCGAACACTATGACGCTGTGTGTACTCAGTTCTGCTTATCCGTTAAATTACAAAAACATCGTTAAGCCATGTAAGGTTCGCTGGGCTATGCTGACATATACGAGTAGATACATGTAAGGTACATGTATTATAACCTGTAGTAAGTAGCGGTAGTAGCTGAGTAAACCAAAGTTGCATGCTAATTGATTAGTTATGGTGCGTCCCACATTACAAGCTTACTCTTTTGTTCGGCTACCTCGATCCTTGTAGGGCTCCTCCGGAACCGAGCCGTCATTATCTCCAGGACTCGACGTTTTCCGCAAAAGAACAATCATCACTATGTTGCACATACGTATAATATACGGGGAGAAAAACTTAAACGCCGACTAATTTACATCATAACATTCCACACCCCCGCATGCATCTATCTACCTTGGGGGGGGGGGTGTGTGGGGAAGGGGGGAAGGGGGGAAGAAGGAAAGGAAGCACTTTTTACTTTTTACGCAATTGGGCAAGTTTTGCTTATCTACGTATACGGCCGAAACACCCCAATACTCAGGCCGATGGATCCCCGATGACTCCTCGTCTCCGCCGGGCTTATCATTTTACTCCACATCACCCTCTTACTGTCCAAAGTGGTGTGCCGCAATTTGGTTCACGAATGACTCATCGCCAAGGTAGGGTTAGGGTCACGTGCTCGTAGTTGGACCTTGGTTCAATATCAAAATCATACTTTTACGGCCAACAGGCCTTGTGATCAGGTTCTAGAAACCCCATCACTACTGAGGCGGAGTAATTAACCTGAGTCCGTAAAGAGAAGAGAGAGAGAGTCACAATTGCTAACGAGTATTGCTGTCCAGAACTAATTAACTATACTAATTATATAATATAATGGTCTGCCTTAAGTTGACAGCTTGCATACAGGGCGTGTATGTACTACGGGTGCCAGGGTAAGTCTCCAGAACTGTTGCTTGCGTAGTACGTACTCGTGCTTCAATTTCAGTTTGCAATTGTGGCTTATGACAGTCAGGAGTCACAGTTAATTTGAAATTGTCTATGACTCCTTCATATTCTGCATATTCTGTAGGATGGATTGGTAATTAATCTTTTCTGTTGGGGAACAAGTGGTTCCTGAAAGCATCACCGTAGCCTTTGGCGTTCCTTTGTCCGGCGGATCTCGAGTTTCTATTTGTAGAAACTACTAGAACACTAGCTTCAACCGGCCAAACAGAAACCGGCAACCAGTCAACTAACGAAACTAGCCCGGAACGAACCACAAGAGTGTGCCTTAAATCAGGCGTTATCAGGCGAACAAGCTCGTACAGCTAACGGCCCCCCCCCCCCCCGCGTCTGTCAGGACTGCATATCCAACTCCGGATTTTTTGCCAAGGATTGCCAAGATTTGAGCAACTGCCAAGGAAATTATCCCTGCTCCTGCTTGAAATGTCTATCCTTACCCGATACGGATATCGACAAACTAACTAATCTCTAACAGTGGGCACGCCGAAGATCCACTGAGCCTTAGATACCCAAACCTGGCAGTAGAAAAACTTGGTTTTCTACCTTCCTCAATTTCGTTTCATGAGCTGGCCTGATGGCTGTACGGAGGTGGGGATGGTCGGTCAGTTCGGTCCACGCAAGCGCTCGGGATTAGGGAGCGGTTGTTGGTAATGATGGACAGGAACCACAAGCTGCGCTGCATAGGCAGAGCAAAGCAAAAAAGAAAAATTTCGCATATCAAATTTCGAAGCCCCATCATCGTTGCATGTAGGTAAGGCAGATTTCTGACGGCTACGAAGTATGATCCCCTTCCTATTGTTAAATGCGAAGCTATATATCCGTTATTTCCATCACCGCCGGTTGGCTGGCTGGGTAAACACTTGAGTATACACTACATGTAGTAAGTAGCTGGATGTTTGATGTCTGATGTTGATACATGGAAGCTACTAGCCACTATCTATGGTAATGATTCACCGGCATGAAATCGTGCTTGCTGATTAATCCTCTCTATGCCGAGGCGTACATAGCAGCACTCTAGCTGATCACTCCGCCGCTACCCGGCCTCTCCACTAATAATGTATATGTGGTACATGCTCTACAAGAGTACCTTTAATTTTACTAATTTCCGGAGCTCCTGCAACGGCATGTATGCCTGGCCGCCTGATGTGATCTGACTACCTGAAAAAAAAGGGAAGAAAAAAAAAAAAAGAACCTGGAAGGAGTCTTCATACGTAGTACTATTGGCTACTATATCAGTCAAATCAATGAATTCACTCAATCAATCGCCGGCTATAGCTAACTATGGTTAACATACACCGATTTTCTTTCCTTTCACGATAGACACAGATATCTAGATGGTCGCCAATTATCTATGAGCCACACCGTGCACCTTTCAACTCCGTGAACCACAATCTTAATACGGAAATAAAACCCCGTGTACACACATTTTCTTTTTTTTTTTTTTTTTTCTCCCTAGCAGTCTTTACTGAGATCATGAAAAGAAAAAAGAAAGCCCACTCACCACCCACCCTAATACGCGCGTCGCGTCGAGATGGGACTCATTTATGTATTGGCGGACTACTCTGTGCTGGCAGTTGTATATATTTTGCATGTGATGATAGAATATTAATTTTTCGAATGCGATGCTCATCGCTGCCAGCGGGCATGCACAGCCACAACTTTATCTCTGCCTCTGCCTGCAGCCGTTAGTTGAACGTTAGTTTCAGACAGAGCCGGGTTTAGCAGGCTTGGTCGGACGGGCATAAGGTCCTTGTTCCAACCAAGACGTACATATGTACTCTGGTGATAGGTAGATTACATACTCTACTCCGTGGCATACCCATCAATCGTCCATACATGACAGGCTACATACGCGTCACCTCCCCGCCTCGATCCGGAAGTCGTATCCCCTCCCAATCGTATCTGACCACCGCAGTTCAGTTCAGCTGGACAAGGGTGGGTGAGGGGGGGGGTGTTGGGTTGTTCAAACTCTAGAGCTCGCAGCAGAGCCTCCTCTACCTCCTTGCTTTTACCCCACCACTGCACTACCCAAAACGACATACCAACCTACCCGGCACCCTGGATCGGGCACGGAAGAATCTTGGTAGACTACTTTGCCGTGGCAAGATAGAGTTGGTGGTTTGGGCAGTGTGGCGGAGCTGAGGTAGGTACTTGCTTACGGTACATTTCTGTACCGGGGGGAAGGGTCACGTCGGTCAGAGCCGAGAAATGTGAGCTGTCGCTTGGTTGCGGTCGGGAGTATGTGGTGGGGGGTTTTTTTTTTTTTATTTTTTTTTTTTTGGTTGCTGTAGGGGAAGGGTAGCTAGCTACGGTGCGGGCAGTGCGGGCATGGGTGGTGGGGGAAGGAATGCCATAGCCGCAATTACTGTTGGGACAAAACGACGTCATTGAAATTTTTTTTTATTTTATTTTTTTATTTTTTTTTTGGTATATGCCCCACATATATCACAGTATCGTGAGATGTATGTATACCCGGAGTTAACAAAAATTAAAGGTACGTCTATGGAACGGAACGGAGCGGAGTACTGAGTATTGAAAGGGTACAGAGTGTCATTGTGCAGCCGCGGCGCCGGTTAACCGTTGCCATGCACAGCAGCGCAGCGGGGCGCGGCGGCATTAATGGAACACAAACACAAGAGGCAAGGTAAATAAAACACATAGCATCAATCTGGCAGTAATATCGGTCGGTCGGTCGGTTGGTCGGTCGGTTGGTCGGTTGGTTGGTCGGTCGGTAACGTTATAGTTTACCAGATCTAGATACATAGATACATGTAATATACAGTTTTGCAATCTCCTGATGTAGCAAGGAATGCAAAAGCCGTCCGTTGTCTCCATGGAGTTATCGTATCCATATCCGATCCGGTTGTGTTGAGAGCTCAGCTCAACAGCAAACTCTCTCTGTCTTCAATACACTATAGACTATCTACTCTAGGAAAAACAAATATTAAGCCCAGCGGGGGGCGGGCATTTAGGGCACGTGCGCAAAGGATTGAAGTGATAGGGCCGAATTGTATTGTATAGACGTATTTGGTGGGTTATAGACAGACTAGTTTTTAATTGCCATTGCCTCCATCTAGCATTGCATTGTGCTCCTGGTTCAAAAACTAAAAGCCAAATAATTGTAATGTTCAGCTCTGTCGCGGTGGGCTTGTTGTGTGTGTGTGCGCGTACGATGGGTGCACAAATCTATGTACTACCTGGCAACACAGTGTAGCAAAACTAAACGGCGAACGTACAGATGGTATGGACTTGCTGCATTCACTTCATTCCCCCCTTAACCTCATGTGGAGAGGTTTTCCACGGAGATGTGGTGTTTCATACCGTTTACTCGTTACTACTCCATACTCGATCATCTAGATACCTGCATTTTACCCCAGGCCGGCTACATGTAATGTAATGTAATGTAATGTAATGTAATGTAATGTAATGTAATGTACTGTATCCACCCAGCTGATCCACTAGATAGGCATTCAATTATCAATGGGTGCTGTTTCAGTCGTCACGATCCTACACTTGATAGATGGCGGAGGCGGCACTGTATCTACCTAGCTACATATATCCTACATCCTGTATGTGTGTATGTGTGTACGATATCGCGCTCCAAAGATTAATATGTGCAATTTACAATTGGGGAAATTGTTTCCTTCTGTTATGTTCTGCTCTGCTCTGGTGGTTTGTATGTTATACGGTTTAAAAAAAAAAGTCTCAGATTAACTCAATAGTGGATCGCGCTCTCCGGACGGCGTGTCAGGTCAGATTCCGAGGGACGGTGCATCATGTTTAGAGACTGCCGACATGCGTTCTAGTACCGCACTAACTGGCGAGAATGGACACCCTCTCAGCAACCAGTAAACCTAACCAGTAAACCTAACCAGTAAACCTATCCAGTAAACCTAACCCTCCACAAAATGAGACAAAATTTGCCACTAGACCCTGGCCTGGTTTCCCCACCCATTTGGTTGCTACTGCCGTGTCCATTCTCACCAGTTAATGCGGTACTACATACCTGCACCCACTACTAGTAGCCATGCCATCCCGTCCATGATGGGGTCTCGAAATAGCAGTGTCCTACTAAAGTCTACTACTAGTCCTATTACCTAAATTCAGTAGATCTACAGGCCGACATCTAGCCAGCTAACTAAGGCAGGGGTGGGGTGATTAAACATCCATATCGCCGTCAATGCACTCGCTACATGTAGCTAGCTAGGCATCCAAACCAGTGGCCGGTCCAGAATCCCCCTACAACCCCCCGCTATTGATGCCTAAACGCACAGAGAGTGTGTGTCTAGACTCGCCTCTAGTGCATTCCTAAATCTTAACATGTAAAAACCAGAGCACGGATCCTCTCACGTCTAAACAAAAAATCTGATCGATCTACGGACGGATCAATTAACAAGCGTACGCACGTACCATGCGTCCCATATCTGTGCATGTAAGAGATGTATGCTGCTCTAGCTACCTACCCTACCTACCCCTCTTGACTTTGCTCCCCCAATCCTCCCGACCTTTGCTCCAATCCACTTGTAGCCCACCGCTCTTTCAATTCGCTCCATCAGACCATCTGCTTCGTACATATCCTTCTATCTACCTACCTGCATCTCAATCATAGCTTACTCTCGCCATTCCACCTGGACTGCATATCCTCAGACAGGCCTCGTCAGCCCATACATGTTGCAATTAGTTAGATGCATCGATAGTGCTGGCTGCAGTAAAAAATTGATTACCCATATTGTATGCTTAAAGCGCGGATATCGTGTCGCGGTTGAGGAGGTGGTGGTGGTTGTTGAGATCGGGGCGCAGCCCTAGCCCTGTTGTTTCCCACGGCCACGTTGCGGTCGCATGAAAAGAAGCTTTGGCTGAGGATGGGAGATGTGAGATTCGCGCACCTTGCCACGCGACCGTATCTATTTGAATGAGATCCGATTGCGGGGGAGGCTTGGGTGCATTTGTTGCTATGAGTGGGCGCCCTGTAGTGATGGGTTAAATGTATGATGTCGCAATGAGAAAAAAATGGTACTGAGTAGATTAGAGAAGAAGGCTTATGGCTGGTAGGCTGGCGGCGGTAGACAAGCAAGCGAGAGAGCTGAACCGTGACGAAATAGCATTGCAAGCAACGATAATAACGCACACACACAACCATCGTTTATCGTGTCTATGTATGTAGAGTAGAAGAGGGGGGGGGGGGTATGTACATGTATGTATGTAGAGTACCTGAAAGTGCTATGGCATTGCTACCAGCTGGGCTACACGTAGATGTTTCGTCCATCTGACGGAATGGCCTTTTTGTGGCAGTATGTAATGTTTTGATCTTTGGTGGTAGGTGAAGATCCCCCCACCCCTCCCCACAGCTGGTGACGATAGCCCATGATGGTGGGGAATTCAATGATGGATGGATCTACTTTCTCCATGTCATGATCATTGCCCTACCATCATCCATCAACAATCTTGACGTGGCTGTCAGTGATCATGACATGTCATTGTAACCGCACTTGGGTTCAGTTTGGTGCATCCAGTTGATCAAGTTTTTCTTTAGGCTTTACTTAACCGTGACTGAAGGTACCCGAGAGATCTACCCGTCTCATCGACCAGATGTAATAATAGCTTGACCCACCTCGCTAGCTAAATTCAGAATTGTAGAAGTAAGGGCGGCGGGCAGATAGATACCCTCTCTAGAGTAAGGAAGGGTCCGCAGCTTAAAAAAAAGGGGGAAGATGAGCGAGTGAGACCGCGGCCGATCGGCTCAGTTATCTACCGGTCGCCCTGTTTAACTTTTTTTTTTTTGATGTAGGGCATCATCGTTAATTGTGTAATTGTGAACGAAGCGAAGCAGGAAAAATCAAAAATCATTTTCGCGCCCTGTGACGACGTGTGGCTTGTGTGTCTCGTCTCGTCTCAGGGTCACAGAGCCCCACTCACTCAGGGTCTCTTTCCCTTGTCCTTGCTCACTTCTCACCCCTTTGAGCTGTCTAGGAAAAATTCACCGCGGACTCCCACTAGCTTATTTTCACGTCTCGAGCTGTTTCCCTCAGAATCTCTCGCCGACCATAATTGGATCGGAATGGAGGGTGAGCACAGGTAATTTATCTTAGCTACATAGAGTACATACATACATACATACATACATACATACATACATCCATCCATCCATACATACATACATACATACATACATACTCACATATACATACTCACATATACATACTCACATACACATACACATACATACACATATGTTACCTTATTTCCATCTGCATCAGAGACAAATCTACCTAGACAATGCCAGAGATTATTTTGGGTCTGACTTGCATACGGTTCGCGGAGTGCCGGGGGTTCTTCCAGCAGAAATAAGCAAAGCAGAGATTTAGAGAACAGACACTTGCTCGCATGGCAAGTGGGAGGTGGAGGGGGGAAAAATTAATGATTGGCTATTCTGAGTGAAAGGGGTGTGTGTGTTGAGAGAGAGAGAGAAAAAAAAAAAAAAAAAAAGTGTGTCCTGTCTCGATGAACTGGGCTAAGCTCGTTGGCATCCGGTCGGTTCCGTTGATTTGATCCCGTCCGATGAGAGCTAGAACTCGCTCGCTAGCTCTTCTTTCTCCCTTTGCTTTTTTCGCTTGACCTTTGCGCTGTGCTACACAGCCCGCACCCTTGCCAGCAGACCATATAACCAACCCCCCCCCCCCCCAAATTATACCCCTGTCGATTGGTGCACAATCCAACGTGGTCATGTTCTCCTAGATTTCTAGAATACTTCTCTCGATTAATTAGGTAAGGTCATGGAAGCAAATGAAAAATTCCCTTCCCATGTGGCATTGGCATCTTGCAGATCATGCAAGGCAAGTGTGCTCTGGATTCCGGTTCCAAAAAAAGGAGAAAGAAAGAAAATAAAAAGAAAAACGGCACTGAAAAAGAAATTCCATCCACACACATCACCACTGACAAATTCTCAGGGTTTTAAACGCGTTTCCGAGGAGAAGTTAACTGAGTAGGCGTTTATTAATACTTTTTTTTAGCCGAGGCAAGTGCAAAAATGTACCCTCACTGGCTTTCCCAGCGTGAGTGTCAAAGATCAGCAAGCAAGCGCACATCATTTCTACATATGGCCCGTCTCGCCTTGGTGGGTGGGTGTGTAAAGTTGAGTGGCAATAACTTTTGGAGGGAGAGCCTCAAGTCAAAACCCTAAACCATGGTTCTATCAATGAGAATTCAACTTGACACACTCACCCTCTAAGGTGAGTTGAGCTATACATATACGTAGTGGGGCTGCGCGTCCCCCGTTAGCCGCTTAACGCATGACAAACGTTGTTGACCTGATCATTACCGTTTCTTGGTAAGTAGGTACTCGTTAACGAGTGCATACTTAATTCAGATATGCCAAAATTGATCGCGCGACCGGAGATATGGATTTTAGCATCGGGGAATGCCGTCTATGTATGTAACTGTATTTGCAAGCAGAAGGAAGAAAATAAATTCTCAGTAAGCGATATTCACGCAGAAGCATGCAGAATCAAGATTTAATAAAATAAAAATAATAATAATAATACATATGCAAAATTATAAAACGTGGATTTATCGTTGTTTGATAATCGTTAGTAGGATCCCGCTTTTCCGCGTCCCGGAAGAAGTAGGAAAGGGGGATGTGGTCTGAGGAGCGAAATCTCGTTCATGAAGAGAGGAAAAAAGAAAGAAAGAAAAGAAAGAAAGAGAAAAAAACTCGTGTAACAAGGATTAGGTTATTTGGGGCGGATGTATGATCAACGCAAGGGAAAAAAAGCATGTAAAAATTTCAAAGGTCCAATCGTAGTGCAAGAGGCCCGCAGTAATTAGCACCTACCCGTGAAAATTTGTGAAAATCGCACCGAGGTGTGGCTGCTTTTTTTCCCTGCAATCGATAACTTACTGCGAGGCAGTGGTGTGCACGGTGCATGCATACATGGATTAGTGGACGGTTCAGTATGTTGTCGCGTATATCCCCGGCGGTACAAACTCTAGAAGCATGCATGGAAGGATTTCAGAAGGAACCTTTTCTTCCCCTTTATTTCCTTTTTTGATGGGTTACTTCTGCTAGATTAAGGGTGTTCTGGACCAGTGCCGTGTTCAAGGGTGTGAGGGTGTGTGGGGCTAGTCTTGGACCCTAGGTATTCTCTCTCAACCCCCGCGCTGTCTCTGACCGAGATCGTTCGCTTATCCTAATTGCCACGAGGTTTGGCGAAAAGAAAAAAAAATAAAAAATAAAAATAAAAATAAAAAATCCCCGAGTTCCGGGAGATGGGTTGCTGAAACCTTCGAAAGCCAGTTAGTTACAGTGCTTACAGATAGCGTGGTGGTCACTTACCCTGCCACTCACTCACTGTTCATAGTACTCCCTGTGCTCTGTCTTCTTTGGTGCTGGCTCCTTTAGGCCAACCCTATCTGGTGGGAAGGCCAACCCTATCTGGTGGGAAGAGGCAGGCGGATGAATAGAACTTTTATACATTTTGGGGTCTTTGGAGGCGTATAGTTTCCGGTAGAATTATTGTGAAAGTGGGCTTTCCTTGACCCGATAGTCCCATTGGCCCTTAAAAGAACTCTTACGGAGAGCACGGACCAGAAAACCCACTCGTTTAGCGCTGGTTTTCGCATTAATCCTACCAGTCTCTGTAAAAAAGGGGGGGGTTGCTCGTAGAGAGGTGGGAGGCTTGCTCGCTGCTTTAATTTTTTTCTGGCTGTACATTCGGATCAGTCTCATGAATTACATGTATCCATCTATGACTCGGGAGGATATCCGAGTCAGTGGCCCATCGGTTAATCCAATATCCGCTGTCGGGGGAGTGCGTGTAGACCGTGTGAAATCTTGTATCTTAGAATACGATAGATACGATAGCAGAGACATCAACCGCTGAGTAACAACAAATCATGAGAAGCTTCAGATCGGATCACTTTGACGAGAGGTGGCCTGTTGCGAAGCGTGGGTATTTTCGCCCACACACACACCTTGTGATGGTGCGCACAATGGTCGTAGAATAATCAGGAGAGCTTTTGGTTGCCTTGCTGCCTTCAATTAATCATTCACAACGTGATAATCTAAATGATGCTCCAAATAGATCTTATCGAGATCGATGTAGGTACTGGTGTTTCGAGTGTCACATGGGGGGGATACATGTACTTGCCTGACCGTTTTCAATACTACTACTACTACTACTACACCTGCTAGATACGCGTCGGGCTTCTATCTCAATCGTAAAGACGGGCGGACGGATAAACGACTCGTGACCGGCCCGACCAGTGAGGATTGCAATTGAGTCCATGAGGAGCTTATGTGCGTCAGCATGAGATTGAGCTCACGTTTTCTTACCATGTTTTACTTTTCTTTTTTTCCCCTCGTGTCGGCAATGCCGAAGGAGTTTCTTTTTTCCTTAGATGGAATCAATTCGTATAAGTTTCTGCAAACACGCTACTGCAGCAGAGAGAAACAATTAATGTATTACGAGAGAGACTGGGCAGTCCGGACAGGAGACAAAGGGACTGCGTTGACTTTGAGCTTCTTGATCTGCTTTGTGGTGCGTGCATTACAGACAGAGAGCAGCTACATGTACCCACCCAAGCCTACTACCCCTACTGGATATGTGCGTGTGTTAATCCATGGGCTTGGGAAAAGAGACATTTCGGCCGGCCTCATGCGAATTAAGCGCGATGAGGACGGATCATGGCAGGGGGGGGGGGGAAGACGAGTTAAAATAAAAACAAAAAAACAATTCGGACCTAAACGGGGCTTATGTTTTTATGCTGATGCTGCCCTAGCGAATACCGATCGGGTTTACTTTAGCTTATATTGGGGTTTGAGATGGAAGGGTTGTTTTGCGGGGCGATCGATAATCGTCTGCAAGGGTCTTTTCGGGCGTTGCGCTGTTTCTCCGCGGCGAGCCGAAAAATACAGCAGCAGATTTTTGGTAGGGGGGGGGAGGGGAGAGGGAAGACGTGGACAATGAGTGGGTGTGGTAAAGGGACAAGCTGGACCCTGGGTATTTTTTCGTCAGGTTTAAAGGTTCAAGCCACAGTCTACGTGTGCTGGACCTCGGCTCGAGAATGGGAATGTATATGTGTTGAGACCTGGAATACTTATTCTCTATGTCACTCTGCTTGAATACCTAGTGCTTGAAATGTGGCTGTCCTCGCACCGTGGGGTGACGCACAGCCACAAAATCCAATCTATCGGGGAAAAAAGAAAAAAGAAAAAAAAAAAAAGAGTAGATTTGTGTGGGGGAATTAAAAATATTGGTTATGGATGCTCGTCTAAAGTCCGTACTTTACGAGTCCAAAAAGGAAAAATTCATCTGATTTGTAAAGTGATTTTTCCGGAAAGGCAAGAATTGAATTGGTCGCTTCGAGAGTCTGGTTGAGGAGGGGTGGGAGATGTAGCTGCTCCAGGGTTGGGTCAGGGAAGTACCTAAGGCCTGTGCACGGAGGCTATGGAAAGCGAGCAAGGGGGAGTGGGTGGTGGTGACAGCGCTTTGGGGGGGCCGAGTCTAGGGTGTGTGGGTGGTACCGTCTCGAAGGAGAGAGATACTGACGCACCTTGTTTTTTTTTTTTACGCCCATGCATTCATTGGTTCTGTCACCCAATCCTGAACTCTTTTGCAGGCTGCTCCACACCCTATTTTCCTAGTAGATCGCCGAATATATATCAAAGCTGCCATGATGGATGTCTCTACTATCAACAGCAGACAGCTTGAACAGCAACAAGAAGCTTATCACGCTACTTCTAGAGTCGAGCTCTACTCCCCTCGTTTAACACACACGCAATCTTCATTAACGCCATAAATTGTTACGATCCACAAAAACGCCTCTCAGCCCCAGACTACGACGACTATCTGCAAGCTTGAACAAACTTGTCCATACTACAAAGAGATACTACAGACGGTGACCCAGAAAATCACAATTGAGTTGGACCGGTAATTGGTCAGGTGGACCGGTAATTGCCTGCCCTTATAGCCTCTCAGCTCTGGTGCTTTCTGGTAAGTTCGATTTTTATACCCCCCCCCCCTCCCACCCAAAAAAAAAAAAAACCCCATTCCCGGCGGGGATGTTTTCATAGCCCGCATCCGCATCCGCATTGACTGGCGGCACCTCTACCCTCTGCCCTAAGACCGCCCTCTGGAACAGCCACACTGGTCTATCCCCAATCCCTTCCGAGCGCAGCAACCTTGGTCAACTAGCAACTAACCTACCCTGGTGTATCAATAGTTCTCTTACCTTCGTCATCACCCATTAGAATCCGAGGCCACACCTGCTTTACAACACGCTATTACTACTATATTATCCACCCAGGACTCTAAAGAGACAGCATTCCTCATCTTCAGCCCACATCACTACCGCCTAACCCAAACCATCAAATACTTAAACCATCAAATAACCCAAATCGTTCAATATCCAAATTGTTAAATACCCAGAAGGCCTCCTTTCACATCTTGCTCTTTCTTTTTTCCCTCTTTTACGATGCGAGCCCCTTCTTCACCACAGCAAAACAGTTATACCCATAGCAGCTACGTTGCGCCCTACTACCAGCCCTTCAACCTCGCTTTCTGTACCGCCGCCCCAGTACAACATCAACTTACTCCAGCCCAGAAGAGGCAGAAGCTTGAGCAAGACTTTGCTGCCGGCTTTCCAGCGGACGAAGATATTCCATTAGAATTTGTTCCAACTTCACCCACTCCTCCTTTCCTTCCTACTGTCGAGGTTATGCCTATCAGACCTTTTAACCCACACATCAACCTCCAGAGAGCTTCAGCACCAGCTTCCCCAATAACCGTTTCGACGTCGCTATCAACACACTCAACGCCAGCGTCCTCACCTTCAAGAGTTACCATAATGTCAGCCCATAACTCCCCTGGTGATTTCCAGCTATACGATGATACCTACGACCGCTACAACTCGAAACGACGGACCATCCGAAATTTTGAGAATCCTGCCCAATCGCGGTTCAACCATGGCTACGACTCATCGATGGCACAGCCACTTGACTACTACGACCGTCAATACCTGCAAGCTCCTCAATCTCAGCAGCAGCAATTCGGGACTCAGGGGTTATCGAATAACCGCACCGTCATGCATTCCGATGACGAGGAACTCCCGGCTTTGTCACCCCACCACGGCCAATACTCTTCGAGGCTTTCCGCTTCGGACATGGACCTGCACTCGCCCCCAACCCCCATTGCTTCACCAGAATCGGCGAATGGTGACGGATGTGGCAGTGTACAAGTAGCGCGTGAGGATGCCTGCCAATATATTGAGTCGTGGATTGACCATTACTTACTATTCGGTTCAGAAATCCAACATCCAGTCGATCCTCCAAAGCTCGGTCGGACTGTATCCGACGCTATCCAAGACGAGCTATATAACCCCGGGGTTGCGCCTGGCATAGAGCACGCTGCTCATTCATCCACTTGCACAACGCCCTCCAAGGTCGCATACCTCTACCAACAAGGCCAAAACCCACACAGCCCCTCGCCAATAATCAGAACACATTCGTGCTCACCCTTCCCAGCTGATTCTTCTTACGGACAATTCCCGGTTTGCAACC
This sequence comes from Morchella rufobrunnea, assembly GCA_024713595.1. Classification (NCBI taxonomy): domain Eukaryota; kingdom Fungi; phylum Ascomycota; class Pezizomycetes; order Pezizales; family Morchellaceae; genus Morchella; species Morchella rufobrunnea. The sequence goes on from JAMGYT010000014.1 coordinate 729,557, forward strand.
AGTCATCGACTGTAGCTATGGTTCCTTCTGGATTTGCCTCTGCCCGTGGCGAGAGAGAGAAACAGATTGCAGCCGACCAGGCCACATTGAAAAAACACATGGAGAATGACTTTTTGGGTCTTGAGGATGCCGCTTTCACCACAATATCACCCAAAGATGCCTATCATGACGAGTTCAATGAACAACCCCAAGAAGGCGTCAAGGGTTCTCTGTTTGCCTCCCAAGAAGACGTGTATTCTCAGAACGGCAGTGTTCAAAGCGGCAGCTATAAAAGCTCGGTGCATGACGATGAAGACGAAGAACTCTACAACCTAAAGAGGGAAGAGACCCAGGAGAGCTATGGCAGCATGGCCACTAGCCGCAGAGAGAGTGATGCTAGTGTGAATTTCCACCCCATGTTCCCAACCAATCATTACCCCCCATCACTTGGGTATCAATCATACAATGGCTACGGAAATTACGCGGACGTTCCCAAGAATGACAGTGAATTTGCTACCCCATCCAATACACATCCGGAATCACCTCTTTCTAAGCCCGAAGACTCTAAGGCAAACAGAGGAGGATACACTTGTACAGTCCCTGGCTGCAACCAAAGGTTCCCCACCACAAACAAGATGTCAAAGCACAGGCGCGAAGCACATAGACATACTAGTCCTGGTAGCCGCGGCGATGGTATTGCCAGGTCGCACCACCCTGGGCCCCATAAATGCAACCGCATAAACCCCACTACAAATAAGCCCTGTAATACAGTATTCTCTCGACCCTACGACCTCACTCGCCATGAGGATACCATTCATAACACACATCGTGAGAAGGTGCGATGCGAAATTTGCAATGACGAGAAGACCTTTTCTAGGCAAGACGCCCTGACACGTCACAAAAAGGTAATTTCCCCCTTGATTCAATCGGTAGCGAATCAACATGAAGATCTACTCAACAGATAGAAGCGTCTTGGTATGATGTGAGTTCTTGCTAACATTATTATTATAGGTCAAACATGGCATCGACAAGTAGCCGATCCGGCATCCTCGAGGCGCGACGCGACAATAAAGAGACATACATTACCACTTCACTCATTTCTCCTTGATGACGCGAGATGATGAAGAACGACATTTATTAACTCAAAAACAAATCCTGTTGCGATCGGTATATTGGGGAGGGATCTGCAATAAACTACAAGTTAGATTAACAGCTCTCTGCTTTTCTTGCTCGCCCTACGCTAGAAGGGTGGGAAGATGCATGGAAGGGCATGGTGGGACTACTCGCATAGTGGGGCGGGTAAGACCGCCAAGGCCAAACCAGTGACGTCATTATTCCATTCCTTGCAACAGATCAAAGCGGAACATCCTTTCAAAAGTTTTGTTCCGTTTGTCTCGGTTCTCGATCTCGGCGCGGCTTGTTTTCGGGGGTTACCGTTTATTCATCATCATCACCGTCACCTATTTCCTTATTTCGGATTTATCTTTCCTTACACTTCTATCAGATTCTACGATTGTAAAATTACTCTCACTTTCGCATCATATTACTGTTACTATTTTTATAGGTCTGGTTACTGCTTTTCTTTTATCTTTCGGGTATTTTTAAGAAAGACTTTCAAAATGGGTATCTTTGATTTTTTTTTTTTTTATGCGCCGGTAGCCTTTCCTTTGTTTTTGAGCGCACTTGGGTAGAACTTTAAAGACATGGAACTTTAAAGACATGAAACTGAAAAGAGGGCATGAATCATTATTTGGCGTTATATGTTTTGGGCTTCTTCGAAGTATTATCGGGGTGTTTTCCTGTTTGTTTTTGGCTTACTAGTTTATCACTATTGTAACATTACGACTCATGTGCACCTATTTTGTGCGATTCTCATGAACGGTGTTTGTTACCGTTATTGTACTATTTTGTATCACTAGCTATTCCACTGAGTGGATCAAATAAGTTCTTTTTTTTTTTTTGGCTAAAAGATCTGTCCCTGATGATCTCGTGACAAGTTGATGCATTAACTGTGGGTATGATTTCAAACCCAGGTTTGTGATTTACTGAAACAGATGATGTCTATCTTGATCATTCCAACTCTACGGTAACTACCTCCTTTCCCCTCCAATTACATTCGCCATCAAAGGGGTACCTGTGGAGCCGAGCATATGCAGACATCCCGCGTGCCGCCAACCTAATTTCATTACCCTGTCCACCCCGTGCGTTCCCCGATTATCCAAAAGCAACTAGAATATGCATGCGCAGTCAAAAGCTGTATTTAGATCATTGCCAATTAGTTCGTTCTCATCGCAGCGCGTCATCAAAGTAAATTTCGTCCCCTTCTACGTGGGCAGAGCAGTCTTCTATATTTAGGTTTAGACATGGCGCAAGCAAGCGTTATGCATGACCAGTGCCAAGCGCACGTAAAAGTTGGTAATTGGTGGGTGTTCAGTTCCTGTGATTGGATGGGTCAATTAAATATGCAGGGCAGCGCAAGCCAGCCTAAGCCACATTCATTATATTTTGATCTGATGTAGAAAACAAATATCTGGCTAGAAGTGAATTCTAGATACCACCAAGCCCTTCGGTGATAGAGTTGATGATGATGTGTTTCTGATAAACAGCACAACGTTTTTTTGTTTTTTTTTGCTTTTTATCTTTTCAGCCCCGCGCCGGTTTTTTAATTCTACTTGACGAATTGAAATGGGGACGCCTGGCGGTGACACGCACTGGGGGATTGCATGGTTCTTTTATTTTCGCCACCTCTATAGCTGTCGATATGGTTATTTGTTCCAGAGAGTGAGAAATTGGTAGTAGTAGTTAGTAAGGGATCTGGGTACGTATGTCCGGCGTAGACGGTGGCAAGAGCTGAAAAAATGTCAAAAAGCTTGTCTGATTGGTCATTTCTGCTTGCATTTTGCATCGCATGTTTCGATATTGGAAATCTGTCTTTTCTGCATCTATCACTCTCGTGGCAATCTGCAAACAGTTTCAATTGAAACCGAAACACGGCAGAATATCCATCTGTCCGCATCCTCGGATATGGTGGTCGATATTCGGGAAAATAAACAGATTTTAGTGGAAACAACGTGCGGGGAAGGGGAAGGACTCACGGCTTCCATTTCCTCATGTGGTTTGTGTGCACAGATAGAGAGGGTGGGGACGGGAACCTCGAGGGTGTGATAATGCTCAAGAGTCGTCGTAAGTGAGGCCATCCAGATATTGAGAGTCAAATGAAACGTCCATCACCGTAAATGGGTAATTCTTTGCGGTGGGAAGGTAATCGAATAAGGAAAGGAGTGGTATGAAGAGATGGAGGAGATAGTGAATGGTATGCCTTGAATATCACGTTGTGTAATTGATGGCCAGGTGTTTAGCATTGATGATCCCCACCCCCCGAGTATTGGCATACATGTGGAAAGCTAAGCAAAAACAGCCTGGAAAGGCTTACTCTATTGAGATGGTCGGACGAGATCTCATTCTATTCGATCTCTTTAGAACTCAATCAATCGATCATTTCCTTTTGAAGGCTTATTTCCATGGCCATATATCGCCCAGCAGATACATATCTGCCTAGATGAGTGACACAAGAAAGAGGGGTATATCGTTTCAAGTTTCGGGTACCGTGGGCCCCGCTCAGTCGGAAGCTCATTGAAGTTTAATGTGACAGCGTCTATCAAAGAAAAAAGCCGGGAAAAATGATGAAATTGCAATGCATCTCCCAATAGCTAGGGGGAATGTCTGATAATCGATCTCTAGACTGAAAGCCACCGAGACGGATTAGATTCCTGAGTCTGGGTTTCCATGATAATGTTGATATTAATAAGGTGGAAAAATGGGTTTGTGCGTGCGGACAATCAGGCCACATACCCCATCTCGATGGATATCTCATGGGCTAGGCCGAATTGGCAATCACATAAAATCACTCGGCGTGATTAACATCTGCTTACTAAAGTATAATTAGACGATCCTGGTTACTTCAATATTCCTATTTCCACCAATGAACTGAAGATCCCGCATCAACGTCCGAGGAACGGAAGAGGGTCCAACACATACTACTGCCAGTCTATCGAACAATCTAGGGCTCCAATCAAGATCACTTGATTACACGTAGTACTTTACATCGATCATATTTCCGGGTAGCATCCAGGCATTTTACTGTCTCCCCTTGTTATGCATGATGCCCCATGGCCCAGCCCCCAGATCTAGGAAAATTAAAGAGAAAACCTTCCAACTGATAAGCAACTCAACTCAACTATGGGCGACCGGCACGGGTAGGGGGGAAGCGGTATGTAGGTGATCGTGATCTTTTAGTATGTTGTTTTATGGTATTTTGTAGTTATGCTAGAATATCTGAACAAGCACTGAGTCAGAAATAGATGCACCCTTTAAACATGACCACAATATACCAATTTGTTTTAGATTACAGTCGTTGATGCTTGGCTCATAGCGGCCATAGCGCTGAAATCAACCTCCCTGCTGATCAGTTATGACGGTATTTAGAGGTTGATCCCTTTGTCTTTATCTGCCTGCATCAGAGACTCATAACAAAAATTAAAGATGAGTCAAAGCTGTTTCATAGGTGGAGTCGTAATCCTTGTGGATACAAGTTTCGGTCGGTGAATCTATTAACTGACTCATTAGATATATGTCACAAGTGGAATAATGACCAAAAAGTTCAAATCTTCACCGATTATTCTGAAGCATAAGAAGGTTACACATGAAATACCCCCTGAAAAATTGATTTCAAACAGCCAATCGTGGGGCGGGGTGGAGGCATAGGGAATCGGATTTCGGGACGCTTCTATGCTAAAGAGGCATTATATCACCAGAGCACATCTCCATGTTCCTTCCGGCCTTCTTAATTATTTACAAGCATTTCAATATTGCTAGGGTACTGCTACACGCCAGTTCCCAAAAGGACAGCCAGGGTTCAAAGGTCAGACCTAAGCCATCTGATTGATTGCTTTGCGCCTTGACGTCACCTATTGCTCTGCGCTTTTGCATTAAACCCGGGCTCTTATTCGAGGCTTGATGGTATATCGAAGCTAACCGCTTTAATATCTAGTATACATTTATTTGATAGAAGCCTTTCAAAATTGAGCTAAATTCTCATTGTATTATATCCAAACTATAACCCTTAGTCTATCAATGCTAACCCCCTATAATAGAGGGATTAAATTTGTACAGGAGGTCTATTATTTGATAAGAGAGATAACAAGATCTGTTAGTAAGGCCACAACAAATTTACTTTTCCTGGGGGGTCAGCATTTTACTGACAGACTAAGGACTTCAAAAACATAATGAATAAAAGAAAAAAAAAAGAGAAAAAAAAGAAAAAAAAAGAAGGACTTCGAAAGCCAGGAATAAGATGCTAAATCTAGGCCAGCAGGATCCTCAAGCGAATCACTAAATATCACTCGATAGCTTACTATGTCAGTACATGTATGCTGGGAATTTCCAGGAAAAGCTATTCTAAGATGATCCCAATTGTTGAGATAAATTCCCCGTATGCAAAGACTGCAATATATGCATTATGAGCATTGAAATGCGCAATATTCGCGAAAACAACTCACCGACATCAATCCGATTGCCAGTGCATATCGGTGCAGGGAAGATAAACCTCCAACTCGCCAGTGCGGCAGAGACTGACGGTCAAAGGGATAAATTAGGCGAGAGTAGGAAGAATCGGACGTCTGTCAACCGGCTCTACCTATGGATTGAAAAGTAGTTATATATACTTACGTAGACTATTATAAAATTAGTGGACTCCTGTTATTGCATGGGACCTCAAGTTGGCTCAACACATGATTCCATATGTTACCACGGTATTCTGGACCATTAAAGCCCACCTTTCGACAATGCGGGGTTTTCAGTAGGAGTTATGGGAGATGGCTCCTTAAGTTAGCTGCAGCTTAATATCACCCAGGTGCAACACACCCCTAGCCGATAGGAGATTACATGGTAATGATAGCGAGTGCAAAAATTTCCGGAGCGTCAAACATGTCCTCCATTGTTTTTGCGACGAGCACTACTGGGTTCTGTAATTGGAAAGTAATTATGATACATCAGTTTTAGGAGCGTTCTAAGCCAAAATATACGGAACCAACAGCGGCACTAGGCGCTGAGTTATAAACTGGTTTAGGGAAGTGGTGAATTACTCACCCATATTAGTGCTACTCTAGCAATGAATATGTAAGTAGTTATCGGCGTACTGTAACGTTGCCTCGGAGAAAAAAAGAATTTGGAAGCCCTAGTCTGGTAAGATGGGCACTTGATCCAGATCCTTATTTCCCCGAACCGCTCAACCGATCAATCCGCAATCTGCACTGTCAATTGGAGGTTAGATAGCCGCCGAGCGTTTTTCATGTGAAACCTTTACCAGATTAACTACTCCCTTGGGCGGGAGAATGACGCAGCTCCAAAATCTGCAGTTGGCCAGACCCGTCCCATGCCTATCGTGAAGCCGCATGATATTGGGTGGTCCAATTTGGTATGCTAAGTTTTTCCTGCGTGTGATGTTCGAGTAACACACAACATCTCTTACCCCGGAGCAGCATTGACCGCGATCTAAAGTATTCTGCTTTGAGGAAAATACTAAACTCGTTCTTCACAACCATCACTACCGTATTCGATAAGAGTGGATGGTCTTAATATGAGGAAATACGCATCTGAGATTGGTGAGGGGGTAATTAGAAGTGACGTCAATCAGACTCGACATTGGTTAACAGGCGCTTTCCTTTGCATCTGAGTAGAATTCAGGAATAGCAATTCTCAAAATCGCGTCGTGATTGCTGGAAACATTGACAACAGTTTTCGGAAGGCTTGACCACGCAAGGTCTCGTCCTTTGGGTGATATGTCTCCTGGTTAATCCTCTGGATGATATGTCTCCCTGTTGTTCTCACGACAGTCACCGAGTGCTGTGGAGTTGCTTTAGGGCTTTGACCTAGAGTACTAATTCTAATAAATTTTAGGGGCCTATCCCTTCCGCGGAGTAAAGTTTAGCTCGTAAGGGATGATGGGAGATTTTTAATCATGCGGTAAAGGAGATACAGCCGTAAACCGTGGTAAATACTTGAATGTAAGGCATGCGTTTTCTCACTATTATGCTCGAATCCGCTTCTCTATGTAGTACAAGCTAGAGACGTTAAAGAAAGACCCCCGCGGCCCCGGTGTCGAAGTTTTTGTTGGAGTTCTAATCGTATGTAGTCATACTGGTAAGCTTTTTGAACGTTGCAATCCTTTTTTTTTTTAAAAAAAAAGAAATAATGATAAAAAAAGGGTTTACGTACGAGGTATACATATACATGTATTCAATAAACCATCCGAGTTGCTAATGTAGTGTGAAGTCAGATCACATGATACATGACCATTATCTCGAACCAATCCCAGTTAAGCTTGGCTAGGCTTTAGCTCGTTCGTTGGAGTGGATTCGGGGCGCTAATTTGTCGTGATCTCTTTTCTTTACCAATGAGATAAATATGTCCGCTCTGCGCTATATAAGCCTATTTATGCCTATATAAGCCTATATATAAGCGTAGGTAACCTGGATGGGGTATTCTAACCTGCTTACAGTCACTTTCGTTGCAACACGGAGCAGTGGTTAACCTCGTTACATACGAGTGTGATAAGAGGAGACGAATCCCCCGCGCCTATGGACATCTCTTGCTTCTGGGAAGTATTCCATATGTAGTTAGAACCAAAGAATAGCGAAAAACAAGGCCCAGACTCGGTAGGCGTGTGTAGAACAACATTAGGTATACATTTGAAAACTTCATCGGAATCATTTCCCCCTGCGGGCTGGTAATGATACTATCTTCCAAAACACAAATCCGGTGTTACGATGAATGAAAAATTCCCCCTTCCGCTGAAAAACGGAAGAGAGTACCATCGCTGAGGCTGGTGAAATGTGGCACTCAGCCGAATTTTCCGCAGCTCGCGCCGCCGGCCTTTGTCAGAAGTCCGGCGGGCATCTGTTTTGGCTGAGTAATAGAATATGGTGCGGCCTTAATTTCAGGGAACTTTTAAGCCAATCTGCCAATGTAGGGAACTTCATGGAACCCATGCTTAGTGTGGGTTGTATCTGAGTGATGTTTCTTCCTCGTGGGCCGCGAGGGGAGTAGTGTATGCCTCGTCTTGCTCAAGGTGCTCGAGGGATATGTTGAATTTCCAGGATGAATTATTTATCGGGCATATAAATACCCTGATATTAGTCTAAGGACCTGATACTCAAACCTTGAAAAAGACATTTGCGCGCGTGCCATCTTTAAGACCCCTTCCTTGATCTACCCGAAGGTAGGCCTAGTGCCCCTAGGCGAGCTCTAGAGTATATCAATTGTGATCCTGTGTAGAAACTTGCCATAATCGAGTGAAAATTCATGATTCAAGTTCCCATATTCTATTATGTTCGAGAGGTTTTTCGGCCCACAATCCCCTTCGAAGCAATTTTAGGGCGCTTGAATAAGCGCAAAGGGGTTTCTTGAGGGTAAGAATTCTTTCTTAGCCTCAAATAACCGCGAGTGATACCTTATGATGCATGAGGCTCAGTAAGGCTGACATTTTTGGCGATTAGGCCTAGGGCTGACGCGGCTGCGCCTGGCTGGGGCGGTACAACATCGAATATTATTCGTAGAGGGTCCTATCAATTACACTGTGTATTCTTGGTTGGCTTGGGGGGCCCTGTCAGAATCTCCCTTATAGTCAAATTCGCAGCTTGCCGGCGGCCTAGCTTTTGGAGTAACTTTCAACTCTATATAACAACAAAATTTCAATTTCAATTGGATGTTTGACCGTATCATTTGTATAATATTTAGATTACCACATTTGGATAAAGGCAGCGTCGAGTGACTGTCTGTGATGGGGGGGGGGGGGGGGGCCTCAAGATACTTTGAGCGGCGGACAGTGAGTGGTCTCGAGGCACATCGTCCTTGAAAGCTTACCCTTGGCCTCGCGACCGTCTAGCCAGTCTCGAGCCTCGAAGCAAAGTCACAAGGCCGCTCGGCCCCACACTATAGTAGCCTAAACCCCCTCGTGATGCATCATCGCCTTAACAGCACCATATCCGAATCCAGGTAGAAGTATAGCCAGTCGCAAAAAAATAAAAAACAGGGGATCGGGTAGAAATGACTATGCCGAGAGCTTATAGGGCATTGCCAGCCATAAGTGCCGGCGCCATAACGCCTGAAACCATACCCTGAACGACGCCCCACGAACGATTACCCCTACCCCCGCTCTCCACTCCTCAAAAAAAAAAAAAAAAAAGAAGAAGAAGAAACGAAAAACGGGGAGGGGGAATTGCATCACGCCGTTCTAGCTTTCCGTTCTAAATCCCCCTCCTCTTTGGAATGAGCGGAACCTTTTAAGTTGACATGATATTGCGCCCATAGCATCGATGACGCACCACCATACATGTACCCAGGGGTGCCGGAAAGTGATGCAACGATCAAATAGTCCATACTTCTCAGAAACAAAACTAGAGAACAGAATGTGGAGCGAATCTATGGTACTTTTGAAGCTGAAGATCATAGGTATGATAAGAGTTGTTGTGGTTGACTGTTGTTTCTCCTTTTATTACTGTCTCTTTTCACATGAAGTTGTCCTTCTACAGGCTAAAAATCCCATATCAATGACCTGAAAAACTGCAGACTCTATTCTAGAGACTCATTTGTCATGCATATGACAAAGATATCTATCCTGCTCAAGCATTATATTGTGTTGAAAGTGGAAATTCCGAGTGAGTACCTTTCGGCGTTGCTAGAGGTCAAGTGTTGCATCACTTTCCGGCACCCCTGAGTACAGTCCGGGGACAAAAACTTAAACTCTATGCTACTTCATAACATGTAACTACCCTACCTCCCACTACCAACCACCCCATACCCCCACTACACCCCACACCTCCTACACCCCACACCTCCCACACCCCACACCAAACCAGACATCCTCCTCTACCAGTCAGTGCTACACAGAGCCAGCCTACACCGCCCGCACCCCACCCCACCCCACCCCACCCATCTCCGCCCCACCCCACCGCACCTCTGCCCCGCAATCTCCGCCCCCGCCAACCTCAGCCACTCCCCCTAGCCACACCAGCACCATGTACCCAACCTTCCCAAACCACTTCTCCCACAAACTACCCGATACGGCCGACAACAACGAGCTATAAGCTATGACTTAACCACACGACTCACAGCTACCTCCGTGGTCTGTCAATGTCAAGCACACGCTAACCACCAACCACCAACCACCAACCCTACGACAACCCCCAGCACCAGCACCAGCACCAGCACCAGCACCAGCACCAGCACCAACCCCTCAATTCACTAACGAAACCTCCACAACTCCAATCCAGGGCCCATCCACAGCCACCACCACCAATCTCAAAAAAAATATCACCATCCACATTTCAGTCTTGGCAACAGTGGAAATGATCAATCTGCCTGTTTCACCCCCCGCACTTGGCTTATGGCGGGCAGGCACTACGGGTAATGGTCTAGCCTTGAAAATTCTCACATTATATTCCCCCTAATTTATCTGGTCACCATCAATATCTACAGCTAACCTCGAAAAAAAAAAAACAGGAAAAAAATAATGCCACCTGTAGTATGCTCCAAAGACAAAAAAAAACCTGCTCAAAAAATACAGGAAAATGCAGGAACCGACAATATACCTCTAAAAAGCCCAACTCATATCCGGCTCCTCAAACACTGCCACCGGCGGTCTCCCCGTCTTCACCCCCATCCCCCACCTCGCCATGCCCCCACCACCTACCTTCTCCCCGAACTCTCCGCCCACCAGGTCCACCACCGTCACCGAGCTCCGTCTCCTAATATGCCTCCTCTGCGCCGCCATCTCAATCAGCGGCCTGGCGCCATCCCTACTTCTCAAAAACTCCCAATTCCTCACCAGCTCCAGGGCGAGCAAATCACACCCCATACGCCCATACAGCCTCGCTGTATGCAGTACAAACCTTGACTCCACCTCCGGCGCGATCCGCGCCGCCCCGCGTAGAGTCTGCGTGGTCTGCTCGCGGAGATGCTTGTACAGGATTATGAGCGCGGGGTCGTCGGATGTAAAGTGCGTTGCTTCGGGGGGCGCTGGTGTTGGGGTCCTAGAGGGGTGCAGGGTGTTTAAGGGATTATGGAGGGAAGGGCTGGTGGTGGTGGGGGGAAGGGCGTGTGGCGCCGCGAGAAGCGACTGCACAGACAGGTCCTTCTGGTTGAGCATCCAGTATGCCCATGAAGAGAGCCAGCGGTTACCGGTTGATGCGGCGAGGGGCAAGATGCGCTGCCGGAGGAGTGTGTGCAGGACGGGGGAATTATCACCAGAGTAGCATCGCGCGATGGCAATGGCGAGGTGCGGGTCATGGAGCTTATCCAGGAGGATTGCGACCGCGTCACTTGGGCTGTCGGCCAGGAGGAAGAAGGCCGCTGCGTATTCTGTGTATATCCCCGCATTATCAGTAAGTCAACCTCTCTTTCCACACCTCCTCCACCCTCAAAAACAAAGGGAAAAAAAAAGCAGATACCACCAAGGGAAATACTAACCAAACCTCCTCTTTCCCAACAACGCATACGCATTCTTCCTGGCGACAGTCCTCCACTTTTCAGTCCCAAAATCCTGAGCCAACAACTTCATCGTCGCCTCCTTCTCCCTTTCCCCTCCCACCATACGCCACAGTCCCACCAGCACATTCTTCTTTCTCAACGCCAGATAGTACAGACTACATCCCACGGGGCTATTCCCCCCGCCCCCAGACGCCGTATAGGCGTTCCGCGCCACAACCTCCATCTGCCGCCGCACGGCCGCCTCATCGCGCAACCACATAAACACGCCGCACTCGCGTGCCGCAGCCCACGTCAATGGCCTCCCACGTACAATCAGGTCTATCAGGATCTCCTGAGAGGTGGAGTGAAAGGCCCAGACTACCTCGCGGTAGGAGAGCCCGGGGGTGGGTCGGAGAAGCGACTGCGATTTGAAGAAGAGGAGGTAGCGGGCTGCGTTCTCGTCGATGCTGCGGCGGTGTTGGCGGACTTGCGAGACACACTCGATGATGCTCGCGAGCATTATCTGCTCACTCCCGGTGAGCGAGGGGATCGGGATCTTTACGAGCAGCTCCCCGAGGGAGTTGGCGAGAGCCTCGTCAAAGCTACTGAATTTCTCTTCGGCCAGATAGTCGAAAAACCCTCCCGCCGCCGCTCTGTTCTTGCTCACTCCCCCACCAGTCTTGTTGGAAGCATCCTCGTCGCGGATTAGAAACCGCTCAATGGGTATCTCTAGTAGACTGTCCATCGGTATCTCCTCATGCCAGCTCCTGAGTGCCTTGTGTAGTGCCACCAGAACCTCCTCGACCAGCGCCGTCTTACCCGCCAGGATACATTGCTGCAAGAACTGGGGATGATACACCGGTACGGGCCCGTTTAGTATACTCACAATATCAAACACGTCGTCGGAGCGCTTCTTATGGTGCGCTGTCAGGCCCAAGGCGGCCGCATCCGTCTCCGGCAAGTTACGCCCGTATACAAACAGCTGGTTCCCGGCACCAATCACCAGACCTCCATTCGACAGCCAGAGGCTGTCACCAATCGGATGCGGTGTGAACTCTCGGATCCGAACAGAGCGGAACGCAGCCCATGATGGACCCTGCGAGAGGTAGTCGTAACGTAGCTGGCACAGCAGGAGCACCCTATGGGGGAAGCCGATGGCGAGGATGCTCTGGGAGTCTGGCGTGCTGGTCCAGTCGAGATCCCGGATCACGTCGGAGGTGGAGAAGGACTGACTGTACTCTAGCTGCGCTGCGCGCGAGTCCCAGATTGTCAGTTCACTGCGAGAGCTATTAACCAGTGCTATTTTACGGATAGAGTTTCCTTTGGCTAGCGCCGGGTTGGGTATGCCCGTAGCTACAGTGCTGGTGGGCAGCCAGCGCAGTGCCGGTGGAGTCTCTGTGGGTACGAGTTTGGCGGTCAATGACTGAAGAAGTCCACTGGCATTAACGGTGATTGCCACCTCGCGCGAAAAGGTATCCAGTGTACTCGATGGTGATAGTGTCGCATTCCAGCCAACGGGGTCGACAGGCAGGATCATGAGCAAATCCTCATGGTGGTCCAGCTCAAAAGTTGCAAACTGCTTCAATGTAGGCGGTGAGGACGAAGTGCTGATCTCCCAGGCGATTCCTTTCATCTCGGAAGTCAGGCCAACGATGTGGGGAGGGGCCTTTGTGTCCTTTGCCTCTGGGAGGAGGAGAAGACATAGCATCTTGCCCGTGCAACTAAAAGGGAGGCGTGATATCTCGACAGCATTCCGGCGACGGGTAGACCAAAGGATTACGAGTGGGGGGGAGGTGTGCATCGTCATTACTATGTTTCCTACAGAATGATTATTGGTTAGTTCCCCCCTTCCATATATTCTCCTGATGCTACTAAACACTAATGTGGGAGGAGTCAAACCGTCATCGAGGACGACAGCCCGGTGCACATGCACACCCGGCTTCAGCGTGCTCTGCCGTCTCAGTGCAAAGTCATCTCTAGGCGAGTGTGTCCAGACTATATGCTCGTCGTCCCGAGTCAGCGTGATCATGGCCTTTCCGTCGGCCGTGCGGACAAGCGTCTCGATAGGTGTTGAGTGCCCCGATAACACAGCGAGAACGTCCATCCGTTTATTGCGCGGGGACAAGTCTAGTAAACGGTCGAGACGTGCCTCGAACCAGAGGAGGCGGCCGTCAAATATGTGGGCAAGAATATTGAGGCCTATTTATTAGCCCTCTGTACCAAGGGGGGGAAACGGGCAGAACGATCATTACCTTTCCCCCCTGCCCACGCATGAAACACCACAAACGGCCCCTCTCCCTCCCCGCCGCCCGCCCCCACCCCCATAAACGGTTCCAACCCCGTCCCTTCCGCCCCCTCCAATATACTAAACACATTCGTCGTCTTTCTCGTACGACACCCCACATTCTCCACCCCCCACGCACTAACCCCTCCCGCACCATCCCATGCAAGCACCACCTCCGGTCCCCGATTCGCCACCTCAATCAACCTCTGTAGCACTTCCTTCTCCTTCTCCCCCTCCCCCGCACACGCCACCGCCGTCTCCGCCGCCGCCATAACAAGCCCACTATCCAGTACCAACACGAACCTCGGCCCGCCTCCACCATTCAGATCCACGACGGCCCACAACTGCAATACATGCGCCTCGCCCGGCCACACCGAAGCCCACACACGAAGAACCCCGTCAACGCCAACAGTGTACAGCACATTCTCCGTCTCCTGCCCCCCGCGCCAGAATAGTGCGCTGACGGACCGCGGATGCGGGAGGTACGTGGGCTCGAAGCCCGTCTCGGCCCCTATGATGACGCGCCGCCATACCTTCACTAGTCGGTCGGTCGCGCCGACGCTGGCCGCTAGGGACCCATCTGGTGATAACACCGCGTGCGCAGCTGTATTGGCCAATTCTCTCCGCCAGAGGAGGGTGGCAGGCGCATCGGTCGTACCCCAAAGTGAGAGCGAACGCGAGCCGATGAGTAGTTCCGAGGTGGGACTGAACGAGAGCGCTGTTATTGGCCCATCAGAGGCGGGGAGCGTGAGCGACGTGTGTAGCGTCCAGATGGGAGTGTTGGAGGAGTGGTAGTGAGGATGGTATATGTGTGCTGAGGAACCTGTGGAGACGGCGATGGCCCCTGTGTGGGAGGAGAGAGTTACGGTTGAGAGGGGGGAGTCGTGGTAGAGGGTTTGTAGGAGGGTAGTGGGTGAGAAGAGGATTATTAGCGCAGAGCCGGAGATGTAGGCCTGTGTTGGTAGCAGTTAGCCAGAGGGGAAAGGGGGGGGTGGAGGGGAGAGAGAGGGGTTTTGCTCGGGGAGAGGAGAGCTCACGATGATACGCTTCCGTTCCCAGAGAGCGGTTGTGACGGCATGAGGATGTGAGGTGGGCCGGCCTGGTTGGAGCATTGTTATTAAGAGATAAAGGATAAGAGAAAGAGAAGGAGAGAAGGGGGGGGGGGGTGGGGAAGGGGAGTATCAACAGGTGAGTTTATTCCGTTCCCTTAGTTTCCTAGGGCTAGCTAGCGATGTTGTGGGGGGGGGGGGGAAATAGCGCAAACAATGACGTTGCGACACAGCAAGAGCTTCCCCCCCCCCCCTAACATGATACTCTTAGTTGTGGACAGGTAGCACGTCCACGGCTAATATTTCTATATTGAACAGACATCTACTACTGACATTAAAAAGTTTACAGATAAAGAGCTCAATGGTGTATCGCACATAGCAGATACATATTCCAGCTCGAGTGGGTTTTGGTAACAATGGTGCTATTAATAGCAGCTTGGACTCGAGCTAAGCTGGAGTTAGCCAGGTGTCCCGGAGAGGAATAATGTTTATCCGGGGCATGGGGGATCACTCGGGCATGGGGTGTCACTCGGGGCTAACTGGTGGGCAGAGATAGCTTTTGACGAGTGAGGCCTGGGGTTACTCGGGGGTTGACTGGCGAGCAGCTAGTGGCGGTAATCATGAGAGAATTTACTCGGACGACGACAAACACCTTTAATCATGCCGTTTTACTAATAACAGTGCACCAAAGGGGATAACTCGAGTGACTGGCGTATAGGTTTTCGTACGTGACACTATTAATACCTTAGGATATTACCCAGGGACTAGCAGGAAGATGTCCCACTTAGAACACTACTAACACTAATTACCTACAGCATAAGAAATCCTAACAAACAGTTATCACTCCACTAACAACAGACAAACATATATATCTGTTTAGCAGCTCCACTAACATAGTAGGAAACTACTCGAGTAAACTTTACAAAATGATTGCCAGACACATTCATTTTGTCTAGGGTTGGTTAATACGTAGTGTTGTTTCTCCTACAAGAAGTCTTGGCACTGAAACTGTTCTTTTAGTTTTACTACCAACAATATATTTCACTTTTTATTTAACCTTTTGGTCAGTCCTTAAGGGGGTTTCCTTGAGTTACTCGACGGGAAGAACTGGATAAAAGGTATGTATGTAGACGTAACCCGAATTGGTGCTTGGCATGGCTGTGGTGTAACACCCTGGATAAGTACCAGTGGAGCCTTGGTGCAGGATTATGGACATGGATACTGATCAAGTGGAGACAGTCCGCTACTTTCTCATCTAGCAGGATGGCGCAGTCATATACGCTGTTGGTCGCTCTGTGGGAGAGAGAGTCGGAAGGCTTGAAAAGTAGTTACGGTACCCGAGTGTAGTTGTCAACAACAACAATAATTACAATAGCGTCTTTCTATCAACGGCAGCAACAGTCATTAACACTAGATTAAAATACCCAAGTCTCTATTGCGTACAGGATTCATATCATATCACATATCGCTTCCTGAGTTCTGCGCCCAAGAATACGCCGTTTGAATATATTGGGAATACCAATTCTTGGGATTATTCTTTGCGAGTATTCCCCTAACGCATGCACTAAAGCCCTTCCTTGGGTCTTTCAATTTAGTATTAACGACTAGTAATTAATTGCGATCGTTAGCTAAAGACTCTAATACTTGATACTTTCACGCTACTATAATATTTTTGATTATTCCGACTTCCAATAGGTACAGTTAGAATAGTTAGTAGAATCGCGTATATATTTACCGCATTAATCGAGTAGCTAGCAAAAGCCCTTGTATTCGTAGCTGCCTTCCGCGTTGAGAATGGCTCCACAACCAGACCAGTGATGAAGATGGTTGTATTTTTGGTATAGCCAGTCCAGTCCGTTCATGGATACCGAGCCCCGGGGCTGATGATCCATCGAGGGCTATTCATTAGACGGCCAATCCAAACGACGATATGAAACTAGCCGGATATGACAGTTGTGCCCTAACGAGCTCTGACGGTGTATACATGTATTTTCACATTGAGCGTGGCGCGACCCCTAGCGTGAGGGAAGTAACTCAATGAGAGAATAAACACCACCACAGTTCAATGCAGCTAGAATAGTGCTCTAATTCGGGGTGAGCACTACAGAATGCTCAAGCAGATCGTAGATTCAACTAGTCTGCTCTGCTCGGCTTGTGGGATTTGTCCTGCTCGTGACGAAACTCGAGCTACATATATAATGGCCAGCAATGTTTCCCTTTCGGCTTTGCAACTTAGCCCAAGATTGGCTTTTATATTCCGTTCAATTTGGTGGGGTTTGGCGCGTAGCGTTTCTGCTGAAGATGGGGAATCTAGTATACGTATGGTTGACTGTGTCGTGTGTAGCTGGCTGGTTCGAGATCGAGGGCCAACTTGACGGTTTTATATTCATGGTTCATATCTAAATACCCGTCCGACGTAACTACAAGCTAATGGGACTATGAAGAGGGTGAAGGGGAGGTATTAGGTCTCCCATGTTTCGATCAAGTCCTGTGGCTGTGACAGCTCTGTTTACTGTCGACGTCAGAGCAGCTGTATGGAAGATTTCGCCACTGATTTCAGGGTTGAGAAATGCATGCAGACGCTGAATTCCCCCGTGCAGCGCCAGGAATGAGGCCAATATACTGGATGGTGGATAATCATGGACTATATATGCGATTCTCACCTCCCGAATCACCGGCCAGCTATAAGAAGTAGAAGCATATCTCCAAGATAAGAGCCGCAACTTCAAACGAGCAGAAAGTGTAATACACAGCGCTCCTTATCTCCATCAATGTCCGTCTTTAACTACCATTGAAGACAATATAGAGCATAGTAGAACCTCATTAACCTGTCGAGGCTCCTTGGCCTCCTGTATGATTGTCCTTAAGCTTGGCGGTCCTCGAGAACCACACTGATATCAAGCCATAACACCGGAGTACGGGTATTATTCCTGGCCCTATCTAGCTTTTAGTGATGGATCTCGAGCCAGCGGATTGTGCGAGGCAACATTTTAGGCTTCAATTCTTACACTCATGATGTACAAACACAACCCAACAACCACCTCGCAGGCCAACCGTGTAACCTCGTAACGGGGTAGAAACGGTGTTATAGAGGATGAATAGCTGACGAAACTGAATGGGCCATGACCGTCTCGATCCCATCCGCTTCCTAACTTGGGACTTCTTCGCTGCTAATTCCTTGCTGGTCTAAGGGTACGTGGATGCATTTATCCTTAATAGTACAGAGAATCTGATGCTCAAAAAGATCTTGTACCGGGCTGTGATAATGATGGTGATACCGAGAGGCCCCACTCCTGTACACGTGCTCTAAAGAGCATTGCATACACTTGCTGGTGTATCGTCAGGACACCCAGTAAAAGGTCCAAGAGCCACCAATACACACCTACAAGGACCGGGTTGAACATATGGCCTAGTGGTAATGACCTCAGCTTGAGGTTAGTTACCGCTGCGTCATACATACGTTCAGCGCACCCCAAGAGAGATGTACGAGCCTTGAAGCCCCTGACCTACAGGGGTGGAGCTGGGAACCTTTTGACCTTTTTAGTTAGAGTATGAAGAGTTTTTATCGTCTGACGTTCTGGGACTACTATTAGTCTCGTAGTAATATAAGAGACGATCCTCGAGCTCAGACAGTACAGTTGGTGTATGCGCAATCGCAAGTACTACCATGACGTCTGGGAACAAACTCCCGTCTATATATAGCACTTTCCCATAGAACTGCACGCATTCTCGACGGTTTTCAAGCCAGGACAATCGCCAATTTGTACTAGAGAAATGTTTACAGGAAGTATGCGCGTTCACACAACTTTGCTTCCTCCGTCCAAGCCAAAGTACCCCACGGTATCAACATCCGTCTCTTTTTTTTGCAGCAGGACTGTACCCAGAGAAAAAGATAATACTTCCTGCGTTATAAACACCACTTAATATCCCGAGAACATCAAACTTTCGGGCGTCTTATCTCGAGATCTGCTCCCTCACCGTTTCCGGGATTAGCTGCTGTTGACATCGACAGGATCGGTATATATATATAGAGTTTAGAAAGGAGGCATGGGGACACTTACTGCCAAAGAAAACGATAAGCAGAAGGGTCGTTGCACCAAGAGCAAGAACGATCGTGACCATAGCACAGCTAGTAGGCCAGTCGTCTGTGACAGAATCACGATAGTACCTCCAACGCATATCAATGTTAGTTTATTGCTTTCATCTCATGTCAACTCAAGAAGGGTGGAAATACCTAACAACCATATTCCCTCTCTCAATGATTTCCTCTCTCTCTGCCGATGCCTGACTAGGTGCTACCTGCCCATTCTTTTTGAAATTTTTCTTCCTTCCCTTCTGGCTGCCCTCTTTCGGACGGCTGTTCGATCCACCATCAAGCTGTACGTTCTGTGCCTCTAAATCATTGTAGTCGTTGTTGCGAGCTCGCCCCTTGCCTTTCCATTTGTTACTGTAATATTTCTTAGTTTTGCCGTTTTTCACCCCAATCTTTGTAGCCTCAAGCAGTCTTGTGAGTTCGTCGCTTGATGCCGTCTTCGCCTTCATCTTAGCCTTTGTCTTTGGCGTAGCAGTCTCGCTGTAGGCGACTGGCGGCATGGCTTCCACAACAAGACAAGACAAGAAAAGGGGAGAATGGAGACAAAAGCAGCTACTGATCAAGCCCGATATGAAACAGTAGTAGAAAAACAAGGTAGTCCTTGAGAATCTCACAAAAGATGAATGCAGCAACCGGGGGGATGCTCAGGCAGAGAAGTGCAAGTACAAGTGGAGTGATGCCGAAGGGGAGAAAGGAGAAGGTTATGGCCAAGACACAGATTCCGTAGAAGATTACTTCGCTGGATGATACGTGTTCATGTTTGTGGGCGCGGGGAGGCATTCGCGGAAGCGGCAGACACGAATCTGGCCTGATGGGAACGGGGAGTGAGGGGAGTTGGTGGTGTTTGGAGAGATGAATGTGGTCAGATGGGGTGAAACGGGATGAGCACGATGGGGCATTGGGGCATTGGGGTCTGTGAGAGGGAAATCGAGTAGGTTTATGGGTTTTAAAAATTGGTAGTCGTAGGGAGACCGCCTGCGTGTGCTTTTTTCGGTTTTTTCCCTGTCGTTTTAATCCAATACTTGCATGCAGCCTCACTGCTATGGAACTGGCGTGACGTCGTCGTAGATGGGCATAATCACTTCGTTATTGAGAAACTTGAGATCAATACTCACTTTGCTCTAGAAGAGTGGTCCCGTATAGTTCTTACGTATCGAGTAAAATGGGGGTTTGAGATGAATGCCGCCCTCAGCGGTGATAAAAACATAGCATTGTTCGATATGAGCCTGCTCGGGACGGGCACAAGGTCTAGGTTCAGTCGAGCTGCACTGAGGTGTTTGAATTGCTCGAGTATCAGCTTGAACGCCACGAGGTAATACATGCATCAATAATGATGCTTTAAATCTGTCTTACACTATATTTTCACATCTAGCTTACCTGGGCCATTTCTAGTATCGAACGATTTCCTCTTAAATCTAACACCAAGAATCTTAGGTTCAAAGCTAGTCTCGTTCCCAGACTGTTGTATGTCTAAAAAACAGAACACAAAACACAGTCTGGGCACGAGACTAGTTCAAAGCTGTCACTAGCTCATTCTATTTCTGTACTTGCTTCATGTTCCGTCACTCGACAGCTCACCCCATCGCGTGTGACCCGCAAAAGCAAAATAATCATCAACCCATCCACCCAACCAACTACCAATCACCACCAAACGGAGGGGCGTGTCAAACATGAAATATCACTGCCTGCGACTGAGCTGTTTTCTCTGGTTGAGTGCCTTGCAGTCGTCAGCTAGCATAGCCCTAACCCATGGCGTGTGTTTCTGATCAAGGCATACCAACCCTGACTCCTCGAGGCCGTCAAGAACTGCAGTTGTTTCAGCAAAAGGCATGTTGATCGTGTAGCTTCTGGTGCTCATCCCCTTGTTCCTGGAAGAATAGTGGAAATGCCTAATGAGGGCTTTGAGTGAGCCTAGGAAATGCCCACCGAGATATTTTACGACCGATTCCAGGCCTGATGCCGTCTTAGGGGACCCAAGACGCCCCGAGACTGACCACATAGAGTCTCGATAGCAATTGAAACTAGTAGTCAATAAGACTGAGTGGCTTCGATAACACCCACACATTGTCTCTGTCTCGGGTGGCCTCTTGGACCACACTATATTATAATCCCCACCTGACCGAGCGGTACAGCCACGTCCTCAAAGTTTTTGGCACCCTGCAAGAACGTCCATGGTTCCAACAAACAAAATATTTTGGTCCTCTTCCTCGAAATTAAGGTGGCCATACTGAGTGTTGTGATAAACAGCAGCACGGAAATACCTACCCATAAACTTGTCTTTGCAATCTTTCTTATCCGGTTCTTGATATTGAAGTTATAATGTGTAGGAGAGAAGAAGAACGAAGTGATTTGAGTAAGGTTTGAACACGTGACCTTTTGTGGAGGTAGTGATGTTACTAGAAAGTGAAGAGTTTTCCAATTGTGCCGCTGAATTATTCAGGGTGAGAGGGGATTTTAGTCGCCCTATATATACAGATATTTTACTAACACGTGATCCCTGATTACATAACCATATCCTTGTTCCATCTATGACTCATTCCACATTACATGATTATTATTCCACATAACCGATGTCGCAATGCCAAGCCCTAATTTTAACACTTCCCCTCACTTGCCACATCGTATCCTTTCTGAATATACATGGTGTGCGGGTTTGAAGCGCTTTAGTCGTACGCTCTGCTACATTGTCGCCGGTAGGAACGTGAGGAGTTCGAAGGTTCCGGCTTCAAGTTGCTCTCGCGTGTAGTGATAGTGTGCGTCGATGTGTTTCGATCGATCGTGAATTCTAGGGTTTCGACTCGCGTCTATTGATCGCATATTGTCGGCATGTAGGAAGTATTGGTAGGTTTGTTGAAGTTCCGTTAGGGTATTCTTTAACCATACTAGTTGACGAGCTGCGAGTGACAGGGCCATGTATTCGGCTTCTGTTGTTGAGACTGCGACTGATTTCTGCTTCCGGCTTCTCCAACTTATTGCTGATTTCCCTAGTCAAGACGTGTCCAGGAGAAGGATTTTCGATCATCAAGGTTTGAAGCGTAGGAACTGTCTGAGAATCCGTCGAGTGTTCTAGAATTCCCTTTCGGGTAGAACAGTGTCAGTCCTTGGTTCGTTGAGGTGTCGGAGACTCATTTCTTTCTTCGCATATATTCCTCAGTTGGACGTGAGGAGAACCTGGGAGAGGCGGTAACGGTATGGGTGATATATCTGGTCTTGTAGCTATGCTGGCATACATACATGTCGATTGGTATTGGGTTTGGTTCCGATGATGTCCTCTGGTTCTCCTTCTGAAGGGTGAGGTTAGGTTCGAGTGGAGTGCCGACTGGTTTAGAGTCTCTTGCCATCCCAAACTTCTCTAGGATTTTGTTGATGTATGCATGTTGTGATAGCTCAATACCAACCTTGGTTACCTTTATTCCAATTCCCAGTATGAATTTCGAGTTCTGAGATCCGTACATTCAAGTCTGCCTTTAGCAGTTGTTGTACTTCTTTTCTGAATGGGGAGTCGGGTCCGAATATCGTGATGTCGTCTACATACACCGATATGTATAGTCGTTGTTTAGTATGTATGAACACGCATGGGTCGAATTTGGTGGGACAAAATCCTTCCGTTGGAGGGAGTCTGCTGAGCAAGCATACCATTCACGGGGTGATTGTTTTAGTCCGTATATGCATTTCCGAAGTTTACACACCTTGTTGTCCTGCCTGTAGCCATCAGGTAGTTCCATGTAAATCTCCTCTTTGAGTATCCCGTATAGGAAGGCTGACTTGACGTCCATTTGTTGTGGTATCCAACCATTGTGAGCAGCTAGTGCTAGGAGTAGTCTGAGTGAATCATATCGGGTGACTGGGGCGAAGGTTTCATCGTAGTCTTGGTATTGTACTTGGGTGAAGCCTTTGGCAAGCGTCGAAACTTTATACCGTTCGATGGTTCCATCCGAGTTGTGTTTGATTTTGAATACCCACTTTCCTTTCACTACTGCACGATTTGTTGGTCTGTCGACAATGTCCCAGGTATGGGCCTTGTCTGGGCGTCTTTTCAGTCTGTATAGCCTTTTCCATAGGGCGATCTTCGCTTTTCATAGCTTGATTGTAGGTTGAAGGTTCGTGACTAGGTATACCCGTTCACTTGGTGTGTTGAGTCGTATTCTGTTTGTAATGCACTTCTGGCCCTTTTATGGTCATCCATTAGTGCTTCCATTTCGAGTCGTTTCTCATCCTCTTCCAACGTGTCGTCGTAATTAGCCTTTGACATTCTTGGTCATATTCTTTGCATCTTCTTCTGTATTTCTACTTTCCTACTCTCATTTTCTAGCTCTGATTGTTTTTCCGTTCTTTGGCGGATCTTGAGTTGATCTTCGTTCAGGAGCTGGAGGTGGTACTATCTCAGGTTGCTTCCCCTTGTTAGGTGTTACCGGTGGAGATTGTTTAGGTCTCTCGGGTGTTTTTGGGGGGGATCTGGATAGTTCCTCATTGTGTAGTTTTCGGTGGTAGATTCTGGTTCGTCTTCAGACCTGTCTTCTGATTCGTAACCGTCATCTGTTGGTGCAATCGTATTAGGTGTTAGGATAGGGATGGATCCGGTTTCACAGTTACTTCCCCTGATTCAGGAGGGGGAACGTGACGTCTCGTGATTCAATTACCTTATGTTTTGATCCGACCCATATACGATATATTTTGTTACTGTCTGTATCAACTATCATTCCTTCTACCTACCGCTAGTTTGCTTCCTGGAGGCCTAGTTTCTTCCGGGATGTGGACATAGCACTTCTTACCGAATGGTTGTAGGTGTTGAATACTCGGTCATCTTTCCTTTCGCGCTTCGTAGGGTGTTATCCCTTTTAGCGTCTTGTGTTGGAGTCGATTTTTATGAACAGCTGTTGCATAAGCTTCTCCCCATAACGCTTCGGATAGTCCATGATCATGCACCTGACCATGGTTGTTATCGTCACGATTAAAAGCGCAATCCCATTTGATTCATGGTTGTAGGGGGGTGTTAGCTCGTGTACTATTCCTTGTTGTTGGAAGTACTTGGTTATGTCTTTGTTGACATACTCGCCGCCATTGTCAGTCCGGAATCTTAGTATGGTGGTGTCATACTGTTTTTCCATTCTGGTGAATTCTCGTATGGCTATCTTCGCATCATCCTTTCGTTTGAGGAAGTATATCCAGGAGAACCGAGTGTAGTCATCAATGAAGGGCGTATAGTACCTAGATTTACCTAGCGATTCAATACCGAATTGTCCAGACAGATCTGAGTGGATTAACTCGAATGGTCGTTGGGATCTAGATCTTTGTTGGTCTTTGGTTTCTGATCGTCTTTCTTGGAGAGACAGTCCTTGCAGTGGAAGTTGTCTGGTTTGGGAGGTAGTTTCTGGATGTCGTCGTATAGGTTTTCGAGTGTGGCGGGATGTCCTAACGCTTGATGCCAATCATAGTAGGAAACCAATCGAATTGTATTACTAGCTAACTGTACATTCCAGAGACCCTTTTCCAATTTTGCCCAGATTATCTTTTTACCCGCTTTTGTGATGAATTTATTTCCTCCTCCTGACTCAGTTCTAAACCCCTTTTTATCGAGGGTAGGTTCTGAGACCAATCCCACGTTAGTGTAGGGACCAATTATGCGTCGGTGAGGATGATGGAGGATCTAGTTCCATCGGGAAGGTAGCGATCGAAACTAAGCGCTTCAGTCCAAATGATCCTATCTTGGTTCCATCAGCTGTGTGGACAGTTCAGAAGTAAGTCTGACGTTGTGTAATTAGTGTCTTCAAAGCGTAACTGAGAGGTTGCTCCAGAGTCGAATCCAGGAAGGGAAGGAGTGGGGTCGTGGCGTCATGCAGATTGTAGTGGCTGAGTCGTTTATGACTGCCGATCTTTATTTTTCCCTTTTTGTTTCCTTCTCTTTTTGTTTTGCTCTTGGAGCCTCCGACAGTTAATGTAGTCGTGGCGCTGTAGGAGAGTTAATTTTCTTGTATGTCATTCGCCTCGATTCGATGGTGGTGGTGGTGGGGCGTCTTGGTGTAGAACGCTTCGCGTTTGTGAGTTCGGGTTCATCCTCGTGTAAGCGAGTCTCGCGTCTTCAGTAAATTAGTCGCTTTGTCTGAAGGTTATCTACGTTGTCCATCGATTTTGGTAGTGAGGATAGGAAGCATTCTGCCTTATGGTTTCATCGGAGTTGTAGCGATTGGAAGGTTTTTGCTCGCCGTTATCGGCGCCTTTGGGCCAGTTGTTTCATGATATTCATCGAAGGTGTCGGGAAAAGACAGGTTGTCTCCTTCCTCCATCTGAATCTTCGTGGCCAAGATTCACTAATGTGGAGGCTTAACTTGGTGAATTTGGTTTTCAGACCGTCACGCTTCATGAAGCATTTTCGGCGTAATTTCTGGTCTTGGAAGTCTTGATTCTGGCGGTGGTGAGGAGATTCTGACGGTATCATCGATCTCTGCCATTCGTGTGAACCGTCTTCGTCTGGGGTTGGGATTTTTGCCGTCTATAAACCATCTGACTTAATCTTCTTCTCAGGATCTGGCGGTTTGATAGTTTGTTTGGCCCGTAGTTTGGGCAAACCATCAAATTGTTGGGTTCTGAGATGTCTTGGTGGCCTTCTTTCTGAGGTTTCAATCTCAGGTGGCAGTTCTTGGAAGTCTTAGAAGATTCTGCAATTGGAGAGGTGGACGTGGTGTTGTATGAAGTGTATAGAGTTAAGCGATAGAGTGTGAAGGTAATGGATTTATTGTGCAGAACCATAACCTGAAGTTATAATGTGTAGGAGAGAAGAAGAACGAAGTGATTTGAGTAAGGTTTGAACACGTGACCTTTTGTGGAGGTAGTGATGTTACTAGAAAGTGAAGAGTTTTCCAATTGTGCCGCTGAATTATTCAGGGTGAGAGGGGATTTTAGTCGCCCTATATATACAGATATTTTACTAACACGTGATCCCTGATTACATAACCATATCCTTGTTCCATCTATGACTCATTCCACATTACATGATTATTATTCCACATAACCGATGTCGCAATGCCAAGCCCTAATTTTAACAGATATCACAGCTTGAACTCACTTACTTTGAGGCTGGGGTGCCAAAACAAAACTTTGCGAACGCGGCTGTACCCCGGGGGCCCTTAGAGTGATGCAACGGCTCTGTCGTAACAACCAGTTTCAAACTCAGAATACAAAATCGACATCTGGTTCTTTTATATACTCTGATTCAGCTCTTTCTGATTGAATCCGATTTATATAGGTGCTTTGATTGCGGTTTGTTGGCATGATGGTTTGTGGTTATAAAGTAATGGTTCGTGGTAGGCGTTGCATCGCTTTTTTTTTAAGGACCCCAGAGGGTACATACAAGGTGATATACGGAGCCCAAGAGAACACCACTTGAGGACAATTCTAGGCGCGCTTAGTGCCAGAGCGGATCTTGTTTCTGCCAACTCGTTTACGGTGGTTGCTGGGGAGGTACTTTATTGTACCTATAGAATGCAGCTGAAATACCCACTAGAATATAGGTTCAACGTTCAATGATTACAGAAAAGCTTTCTATACGGGTACGCTCGGGACCACAAAGTGGTATCCTTATAGATGGATTACTCTTGGTGGGAGAGCTCTAGCTCTATATACCCAATGATAGGGGCCGGGAAGCGTTATCTTATAGGGATATTATCCTTATAGCGAGCACCATTATAGAGAGCTTTGGCTGTACTATTAATTCAGAGTTTCGTTTGTATTCGGCTCTGGCTATCTCTGTACGTGTACGTGTACGCAAATGTCGCTGCGGACCACATCAGAATTGGAATTGTGTGCTGGAAAGTGATGCAACGTTTGACCTAGCAACGCGGAAAGGTATGTATGTACTCAGAATTTCAATTTTTTACACAACACAATGTTTGAACAACATAGATGTATGATACATGAGGCTCTAGAATAGATTTACATGTGTGTGTTTTTTTTTTTTTTTTTTCCTCAAATCATTGATTTGGGCTTTTAGCCCACAAAAGAACAAACTTGTGACAAGAGACGGTAATAAAAGGGGAGGCAAGGGCTATTCACATTAACTCTTAGCATAACTAGGATCTCCAGCTTCTAACTTGGCATAGATTCGCTCTAGATTCTGTTAGTTAGTTTGGTTGTTGAGGAATATGGGCTATTTGATCGTTGCACCACTTTCCGGCACCCCCGGGTACATAGGAAGTTGTATCGCCGTATAGGGGCTTGTAGGAGATAAACCTTCATTGTATCTCGAAGGAAATGAATCTTGAGGCGGACGTACATTAAAAAACCGAAGCATAGTTTGGACATCCGATAGAGAGTCAATGGGACAAGAATTGTTTTTTTTTTTCTTTTGAATGAAACCCGAACTGTACGGCTGTACCTACAAGCTCAAAGCCCTCTCTAGCTTTCTTGTGGGCTTGGCTGGTCTGGTCGGTCATGCCCCGTCACTCGGCAATATTTAACCATGCCACAGCCGCCGCAAACCCAGCAATTAAAATTGAGATATTAAAATCGAGCCCTGTATGGGCGAAACTCTTAAATTCGTTGCTTGGGCCGCGCACTCTGTTGGTAAGGCGACATTTAGGTGACGGCTATGAAGGAGCCAATTAAAATTCAATATCGGTTGCTACATGGTGTAGCCAACATTGACGCAAACGAATTTGAGGGTTTTTTTTATCAGTCTAAGGGGATATTAATTAACTGCCAAAAGGCCACCGCTGCTATTAAGTTAGGAATGAATACAACATTTGATCGCATTCCCCATCCCACCTCGCCAGCCAGCCAGCCCTAACCCATAGATAGGACTACTCCACCCCTTACACTAAGGGGGGAGGGAGAGGAGGTGCCACCATGATTCTTCAGGGGGTTAGGGTTCACCTGTTGGGCATAGCACATCACAGAACAGCCAGCATACAACCCGTCGGCATCACTGGCAACGTCAACAACAAAGGAACACGATACATTCTTTCCTATTTATCATATCTACCAATCTACCAATCTACCAATCCTTGCACTTGGACTCGACTCCCACACCACACCCACAATCCCAAACCAATTGCCCTTGCCTACCTTTTCCCGGATAATGGGAACCGTACAACACCACCATTGTTCCTAGCCCATTAAATACTACAGATACATTTAAATACATCAAGTTACTCTGGAGACGGAGAAGGAGGACCCTCATGCGAGTGGGTCGCCCATGCAACCCCCACAGGCCAATGCTGTCGCATCGCAGCCAAAAGTACACTACAGCGCCGCAGGTATGGCAATTTCTCAGCCTTGTTTCTTTACGTAGATCCTTCAGCCTTGTTTTGCTCGGACCATCTACCCCCCCCCTCTTTTCTCCACCCCCCGCCCTACAGAGAGGATACTAAACCCCTCCCATCTCGTCTCCTCTATTCTCCTCTATCTTCTCCTCTTCCATTGACTAACTAATCTTGCCCCCAAAAGACCTCCAAATCCTCCACGAAATCATCTCCCTTGCTACCGTCTTCCCCGGCAAGAACTCCTTCCGCGCCCTCTATCGTGCATACGATATCGTCCTCGCCGCTCGCGGCATTAACCCCGCCTTTGACAGCATCTACTTCCGCTTCATCCTCTCCTTACAAGGTGTTCCAGGCTCTAGCGTGTATGCGCGTTTCACCACCCTTCTCACCCAAGCTGGCTTTGACCCCACGTCGGCGCCTCCAGCGCCCCCCCCAGAGGAGCTCACACGTCAGCGATACAGCACCGCGCGACGGCGGCGAGACCGGTCGAGTCATGGGACCACCGATGATGAGCATTATAGCTCGAGTGGAAGGGATGGGAGAGGAGGGAGGGAGAGGAGGAGCTTTGGGGGGCTCGCAAGCTCGCCGACACATGAGGCGATCATAGCGGCGGAGCTGGCGGCCCGGGTGCGGAAGGAGGAGGTTGCACGGAAGGGCCGAGAGCGTGGAAGGAGGAGGGCTAGGTCGCGGTCACTTCTCCCTACTACGGATGAAGATGAGGGGAACAATGAGGATGGCGGTGAGGTGGAGGAGATACAGCGGCCAAGGGTGCCGGAGGATGCGGCGGATGCGCTGTATGCGCTCCGCATGAAGGCCGTACTGCGGAATTTTTTTGGATACTGGCATCGCAGGACGGTGGCGCGCGTAGTGAGTGGATTGATTATGGGTGTCGGGGGTGAGATTGGGGGTGGGTGGGATGCTGATACTTGGTGTAGGAGCAGAAATGGTTCGCGCTTGTCGAACAACGCGCAGAGCGTAGGTATAATACGATACTGATGGCGAAAGCGTGGAGTATATGGGTCCATAAGACGGCGACCATCGTTCAGCGCACTCAGGAGGTGCGACAGCGTATACTCCTACGAAAGTACTTTACTGCCTGGCGTACCATTGTTGTCTCCAATGAGGCAAAGATCCGGCTGTTTAGAATGTCCACGATACTAGATAAATGGCGCATAGCCACTAGGAAGCGTCTTCAGGTCGCTGCTGTCGCGGAGAGGGTTTATAGGGAGAACTTGGTGCATAGGGCGTACTGGACTTGGTTTTTCCAACTCTGCGGGATATTGGGTATCAGGAGGTATGAGAAGGCGTTACTGGAACAGGCGTGGGATGGATGGGTGGAGAAGACGGAGAAGGTTATCCAGCTCAATCGGATGGCCGCCGCGTTCTACAGGAGGCATACGCTCCAGACTGTGTTTAACCTGTGGTCAGAGAAAACACTGCATTGTCTTGATGCGGCCGATATCGCGATGGACCATGCAGAGTGGAAAACGACAGAGAAGGCATTTGATCACTGGCGGCGGCAGACCAAATTCGCACCACTCACCGAGCTCATGACCGAGTACGCCAACGACCGCATCGCCGTCTCACACCTAACCCTATGGCGCCAACGTACACAGCAATCCCTCGCCGCCTCCGCCCACTACAAGATTACCCTCCTTAAAACCACACTCCGCTCCTGGCGTCTCCATCTCCGCTCAAAGATTCTCACCGAACAACATCTCGACAAGCTCGAAGCTTCCACCCTCCGCACTTGGGTCCTCAATACACGACAACGCCAATTCACCGCCTGGCGAGACTCGAACATAGCACGAAAGTACTTCTCACACTGGGTACGCCACTATGGCACCCTCACACGCCGCCTCGAGCGCACGGGACTCGAGGTCGTCATCTCGAGCAACGTCCGCTTGGCAAAGAGTGTGATTGACTTTATGCACACCCGTCTGGCGTTTCGACAGGAGCTGATGGATACGGCGACGCAGTTCCATGATACTAATGTTCTTACTGCTACGCTGGTCAGGTGGAGGCTGAAGGCGGATTTGGTGCGGATGTATAACGACTGGGCCGACGATGCACTGTACTACTTCACTGTACGGCGGACAATTCGGACGTGGAAAAGGGCGTTTAAGGCGTCACAGAGGAATAAGCTGAGGGCTGCATTCCACACTGTCTCGAGACGTACCAAGAGCACCCTTGCGTCTTCAGCCTTCTCAACCTGGCTCTCCCGTACTCGACATGTTCTGGAACTCCAGTCTGAGGCAAGGGACTTTGCAAGAGAACGAACAGAGGAGCTAGCCATCACACAACTCACCCTATGGCGTGACCGCACCGACGCCCTCTATGACCACCACATCACTGCGGAGAACTTCAACACCACACGCCTCCTCCGCCTCGCACTGACAACTTGGCGCGAACGTCTCCTCTATCTCGACGAAATGCACGCGCGGGCCGACCTCCTCCTAATCGCGCACAACACTGCCCTCGCGGCCAGATACTTTGAAGTGTGGAGTGCCGCCGCATGGCGCCTCAAGCTCCTATACCTGAGCTGCCAGCGCTTCGAAAGGAAGCGGTACAAGAACTTCTTGAGGACCTGGAAGCACGCGGCCCTCGATCGCCGTATATCCCGTGCTTCCTCCAGACAGAGTGTTAGCACTAGCTCTGAACATGGAGTCCTCGACGAAACGCTTGATACCGAGTTTGGGGAGGAGTGGGTGCGCCCCCTGCCGCCACAAGACCTAGGCAGGAGCTTGTTTGGCACTAGTATTAGGGGACAGACGTTGTCACTCAGGCGGAGTGTGGGTGTTGGGACGCCGATAGCCACGCCGGGGTGGAAGAGTAGACGGGCTAGAGTGGCGAATACGCCGTTGACACTATCGTTGGAGACGCCCCGAAGGGGGTTTGGGTCCTTTGGTGGTAGTTTTGGTGCTAGTGGTAGTGGACTGGGAATTAGTACGGGGCCACGTACGCCGAGGAGGGGGGAAACCCCCGGGGGTAGCCCCTTGATGAGATTTAGTACTAGACCAAGGGGGTTATCAGGGTTGAAAGAGGAGTTTGAGTAGTTCAAGCCCCGAGCTTTGAGTGACATGGCAGTCAATGGCCCTAGCGCGAAGTACCTCCTTCCCTCCCCCTATTATTGACCTTTTTGGAAGGCTTCAATTAAATTAATGTATGCAGCAAGAGTAGGTTCTAAGTTTTTCTTTTGTAGTTCTTTTCTTTGGGTTTTTTTGATAGTGTTTTAGGTCTTTTCCCCTTCTTATAAGGGGTTTTTCTTTCTTTTTTTCCTTTTTTTTTGATACGATGAGTTTTCATGATTATACCTTCTTGGTTTTCTTTCTCTCTTTTTTTTTTTTTAACGGGTGAACGGGGTTGGTGATCAGAGACCACTTTGCTTTGACACGGCCGTAATTTCCTTGATGTGTTTATGTTTATCTGGGCATGTTTCCACCTTACGAATTTTTTTGGTAACGTCTCTTTTACTCTCTCTGTACTACTAACCGCCCTCCAAGTACTACTATCTGTATCCGTTAACTTTTTGGATTGCGCAGGTCAGGTGTTATGCTTTACATATATACCCCTCTATTAAGTAAGTACGTTCTGCTCTGCTCTATTCTTTAGCTTCAGCTTCTCTTATTCCCTATATTCTTTATATTTATCTATTTTTTTTTTATTTTTTTTTTTTTTTGGGGGGGGGGGTGATGGTCTTTTTGGGCTGGGCTGGGATGTACAACACCTATTGTGAGAGGTTTGTAAGATTGTGGTCGATTTTACTTATACCTACATACATGTATTACATACTGTACCGTACGTACCTGTAGTCATAGTCGAGGGGAACGAAAATGGAATGGATGTGTTTTATTGCTGAATGTTGTTTCTGTTTGTGAATGTGACTGTAACAGTACGGGTGGTGGTCGATTAACTTCCTACGGGTGAAACCTCTTCTTCTTCTTGCTGTACTCTAATGCTACTCGACGCACGTAGTATCACGATCCTTTGCACTACACCACACCGCGCCGCACCCCACCACACATCCTCCTGTGTGTGAAAATCTTATCTTACCCAGTCACACGTCACACGTCACACGCGCCATGTACCTACTACAGTTGATCGAGTGAGTATCTGTGCGCCAAGCCTTCCGACTAACCTGGGGATTTTTACCGTGATCACCTCGGGGGTGCACGCATAAACTGGGCAGACGGCGCCGGAGGATAGACCGTTACTTACTTATGGTATATACAGCCGGAGGAAAAAAAGTGACGAAACAACGCCTGCACTCAACTTGAGCCTCAATGCCATGAAGGACTTTAGCTACAGAATAGGAAAGAGAGTATACACTACGGCCTCTGAAGTGTATTTACCGCCTTATATAGCCTCCCCTTAGAAAGTCATGGTTGTTGCCTGGACGCCTTGGTGGTTACCTGTTGTTTCCTCGCTTTTTTCCTATGGATGCACATGTATCCGGGGGTGCCGGAAAGTGATGCAACACTTGACCTAGCAAGTGCTCGGAGTTTCGGCTTTTAGCACAATACAATGTAGCCATACACATGATAGATGAGTCTCCAGAATAGAGTCTGCAATCCCCCAAGCCACCGATTTAGGATTTTACCCTGTAGAAGGACAACTTGTGACAAGAGACAGTAATAAAAATTAACAGTCAACCACATCAACTCTTATCATAACTACATGTATGATCTTCAGCTTCCAAAGTACCATAGACCCGCTCCACATTCTGTTCTCTAGCTTGGTTGCTGAGAAGTATGGACTATTTGATCGTTGCATCACTTTCCGGCACCCCCCCCCCCCCGGATGCGTGATGTATGGTGTGGACAGCGAAAAACAAGTAACTGTTGGTTAGTGGTCACTCAGGAACGAACAAGGACTTGCAGTGACAATTAAACCTGCCCCTTCTGGGGCTCGAGATAGATACATGGACATAACAAGAAGGTTACAGCCCCTCTGGATATCCTCCCAAGAATCGCCTTGCGAGTGACATATCATGATCCCTTCTCCGTCCCGAGTTCTCTTACAGCGGGTTTCACGACAGGCATTCCTCAAATAAAGCTTCAAACCACCCCCCTAACAGCATTAGCTAGAAGGGAAATGATCGTTATATGCTTAAATTTCGGCTCGTGCGAGGGCTGTGATAGATAGCAAGTATATATGGTTAAAGAAGCGAAACCCAGCCGGACATCCCCATCAAATATTAAACACTAGATATATGTAGTCGAGCCCACGGCATAGTACAAGGTCCGTTTCACAGTAGCCAAGACAGCGGAACCAAACAAAAGATATGATATAAGACTCAAAACTAAGCAGCAAACTCCAACCCACCAACCAGCCAACCAGCCAAGCCATTCCCACGCCGTACCAGCCATCTCGCATAAATACGTAGAGTCTATTAGTACATAAACCAACCCATCTACGCCTTCCTCCTCCTCGCCTCAGACTTCTTCACCGCGGTAGCAACAATCTTGAGATCAGTGCCCTCGACACTCACCTCCTTCTTGTTGCCCCCGGTGAAACGACTCGCGACAGTCTGGATCATCCGCGAGAACCAAAAGTAGTTGAGCAGGTTCAGGATGGTGTTCGACGTCAGGTAGATGACCGCCAGCCAGAACGGCACACTGAGCCCCTCAAAGACATGCGGGACGGCCTCGTCCGCGGCCTCCCCGACAGCGGCTGTCAGAATAGAGGGAGGATCATAGTGGGTGCTCCACACGTCCTTCATGACCAGGTAGCCAGACCATGTGCCGTAGCAGATACGGCAGCCAAAGAACGTGCCAATGAGAAGGAACCCATTGTACAGCTGGATTTTTGAGCCCGTGAGCCCCACCTTATCGCAGAACCAGTGGATGTTGAGGAAGGGACTGGACAACTCGAAGAGCACAAAGACAGGCGCATAGAAGTTTACGAATGGGCGCTGTGGGTCATTAGTTAGGTAATGCTCTTTTTTGTGCGCTCCAGGTTATGCACGTGGACACACGCCTGTGGGGGGGGGGAGAGGAACTCACAAAACCGAGACTGTACACGGCGACCGCGCTCGCGGCGTGTGCCAGGAATCCTGGGCCAAAGATGCTTAGGTAGTAGCCGCTCATGAACAGGTCCCACAGAAAGTAGCCCGCGGCATATCCGGTGACAGCGCCGCACATAGGGGTTTCCCCAAATACTCGCCCAAGCATAGAATCTGTGTTACCTTGCTCTCTCCATACGGCGCGCTCCTTATCGTTGAAAATGACCCAGAGGGCAAGGATGCTTATGAAGGTGCTCTGGATGAACGACACCACGTGGACATTCCAGTTGATCTTTGTACGCTTGCTGAAATTCGAGTAGATACTCGGTAGGAGTAGGCGCGAGAAAAACGGCGAGATGAAAAGGAATATCGAATGGTACGTACAGAAGGCCAGCAGGATGTAGTGGACATGATCTGGGAGAGTAGGGAGATTGAGGGCCCGTGAGAACTGTTGGATTGGATAGAGTGATGACAACCACTGAGGGCAAGGGAAAACAAAGGCGTCCATCTTTGAGCTGAGTTGAGAATGACACCAGAAGGTTGAAGCCGGAGAAGAGAAGTATAAGGGGTCAGATTTGATATCGCTGTCAAATGTGCCGCGGGGGTTACTATGGGGGGGGGGGGTTAATATGCTTAGAAATGCTAATGGGAACGCCCTAATAATCTAAGTTACTTGGGGCCGAAAGGCTGGGCAAAATCTCTAGAGTTTTTTGGGTGTAGATTGTTTTTGAGCCTCACGACATGGAAGTGTACTCTCTCAACACATAGAACCTAGCGTCGACACCGACAAGGTCGCAAGAATGAAGGACGATTTTTAAGAGCGGTCGATGGTTTAATCGACCACTCTGTCTTCTTTTATGTTGTCCGGAGCTCTACTCGGAGATAGAAGAAGGGGAACATGACAAAGGGTGGTCATTGGACAGATAGACAGATATTTGATAGACCAGCAGTGACTGACTGAGCTGTCTCAAAACACTTAGGTTCAACTTCAGCTTCCCCGGTCATGTCCCTGCAGAATGCCGGTCATCCGCCAAGTTGTTGGGGCTGACCTACAGGGTCATGAGTCAGTACCGAGGAGTAACTAGCCGTGGGGGTGGGGAACAATGATGGCTTATATAATCTTGGGTTTTCACGTGACAAGCATCACCCTTTGTCACTCGTAGTAGCCAGTGACCTATGCACTTTGCCGTTCCTGGAAATTTAGCTTTCCAAAGTTCCACCCACAACATGGGAATCTTTCTCTATAGATATATCCATCCCATTGTCATCGCACTTTTTGCCTTACTTGTCATCTATCTCACCCTAGCCTTTCTCTAATCCCCCCCCCCCCCCCAAACAATTCAATTCAATTCCTTTAAGACCATGTCTCGTGATACTGAAAGTGCTATTACCGTCAGAACACCAGATGAAAACTATGACGATGAGGATGATGATGAAATCCCATCATTCTCTTTGAACGAAGGTCTATCAGAGAACAAACCGCTGAATGATGATGGCAATCATGATGTGATCCTTAAGCTTTCTGATTTGCAAGGGGATCCAAATAGCCCTTTGTATTCAGTCAAGACATTCGAGCAACTAGGACTGTATGCTAACCTCCTCTGCCACATACCATCTTGCTTCCAATCTAACAAGTTTCTATCTAGCTCCGAGGAAATCATGCGTGGGATCTACGAGATGGGTTTTCGAAGACCTTCAAAGATCCAAGAGAAGGCATTGCCCCTCCTTCTCGCCAATCCTCCCGATAACATGATCGCCCAATCACAATCTGGCACTGGAAAGACAGCAGCGTTCACACTTACCATTCTCTCTCGTATTGATTACAAACTCAAGCAGCCACAAGCTCTTGTTCTTGCTCCGACTCGTGAACTAGCTCGTCAAATCATGGATGTTATCATGAAGATGGGAAAGTTCACTGGGGTAAAGGGTCAATTCGTCATTGCAGACTCGAAAGACAGAGCTAAAACCAAAGATGCTCATGTCATTGTTGGCACTCCTGGCAGTGTAATTGATGTTATCCGGCGCAAGACCCTTCCAGTTAGATACATCAAGATTTTTGTTGTGGATGAGGCGGATAATATGTTGGATCAGCAGGGCCTTGCTGAACAGTGTATCCGGGTTAAATCGTGAGAGAGCCCGCTTTATTTTTTTTGATCAAGCTAACGCCACCAGGTCTATGCCGAGGGAAGCGCAGATAGTCCTCTTTTCCGCTACTTTCCCAGCATCTGTAGTATCTTACGCCGAGCGCTTCGCTCCGAATGCAAATACCCTTTCGCTGAAGCATGACGAACTCACAGTAGTCGGTATCAAACAGTTGTATATGGACTGTGCCAACGAGGAGGATAAATTTCGTGTCCTGACAGATCTCTACAAAGTCCTCACCATTGGCTCCTCTGTCATTTTCGTTAGAGTAAGCACCTAATTTATTTCATCTTGGCCTAAGCTAACCTTGAACTAGCGCCGTGTCGATGCAGACCTCATCTGTCAGCGAATGACTGACGCGGGTCACAAAGTTGCTGTCTTGCACTCAGGACTCGAAAGCTCAAGGTGCAGAGACCGAGTTATCGACGAATTCAGATCAGGAAAGGCTAAGGTTTTGATCACTACCAACCTACTTGCACGTGGAATTGATGTTGCGACCGTGTCCATGGTTGTCAACTATGATTTACCAACTACTATAAACCATCGTGGGCAAGTTATGGTAGATACACCGACATATCTCCACCGCATTGGCAGGACTGGCAGATTTGGTAGAGTGGGCGTTAGTATCACATTCGTCCATGACCGTACTAGCTGGCGCGAGCTGTGTGAGGTTGCCGATTATTTCAATGTGCCAATGATGAGAGTTCCCACGGATGACATTGATGTGAGTCACCACACCGTATCAAGGGATGAGTCAAAATATGACTGACAACGTATTCTGTTTAGGAGGTTGAACGTATCGTAAACAAGCACCTTAAAGCCGGTGCGGCCAAGCCGGGCGATGTTATGGAGACCAGTCGTCACGGAGCGCCCTTGCCTCAGCGCGGGCTGCGGAAGTAACGATTAGGAGGAGGAAGATATCATGAGAATAGTTGTTTGGCAATGGAACATACAACGCCAAGGGGATTGTGTAAAGTTTTAATACAGCCAAGGGTTCTTTCCATAGCTCGAAAAAGTTAGATCAAGCTTTCATCTCAGATGTCTCTTCTGCTTTTAAATTCACATTTATGTGCAAGGAGATTTACCCACATGGCCTCTCTATCTTCTAATGGTTATTAGTTCCAAACAGGAGCTTTGGGAGCATGAAATACCACAGGCACGAATTTTAGTCATAGAATAGAGGTAATCATACAGAGGGGAGTTTTGCATTAGTCTCCCTAGCTTTTTAACAGTGGGGAATCCTTTTTAAACAAAGATCGAGTGACGTCTCATGACCAATTTATATGGTCCACGTAAAGCGTATTTACGCTAATCAGATAAATATTCTCTGAGCTTTACAAAGATGTAAATTAACTCAAATGTAACAAGTGATTTAGCAACATGTACATGTAATGTCTTAGCGATGGACTTGGTAATTTACCGAAAAATGAAATACCACTCTCGTCCATTATCAATAGCCTGAATCTGGTGTGATTTGATACCTGCACTATCTCCACCTCATTGAACCCTTCGCATCTCGAAGTTGGTTTCGTTTCTCAATACCTGAAACACATCATCCATTAACGCATCTTTCGGTTGAAATTCCTATACATCTCACGGTTAATAATCTCTCGATATCATAAATCTTTGAGATATAACTCACCCCGAGAACCACAATCTCCCGGTGTCCTTTCAAACGGATAACTATCCTCTTGTTCCAACGGTATCCCTTATAAACCACGATGCCTTCAATATCATCCATCAGATATATTGTCGTTGACAAAGTTCGCCTGTATTTGACCAATTCAATCTTTTCGGAAGAGATTAAGAATAAATCACCGGAGAACGACATGCACTCAAAAATGTTTGCTTCTCTAAGAGTAGTCAATGTATTTCTTACAAAAGAAAACGGGATCGCGATGGAAGCCAAGAATAAAGCCCGCTCCCATTCGAACTGGATAACCCATTTGAGAGCAGGCTCGTACAAAAGATCTTTTGCAAAGAATGAGGCTGGAAGATTACCGCCGTTGATGGCCATTACGAGCCAACAATAACTATTGACAATGAGTAACGCAAGCAGTAAGATGCGTATGAAGTTAAGGAGTGTGGAGATGATCCGAAGAAATATGGTATTATAAGGGTTACCAGTGAGTAGAAAACAGCCAGGGACGACGGTAAGCCGTGTTGGAGACAAGTGAGGCATATTGAAAAGCGTTATCTCTTCAGGACCAATTGTTTTGTTGATTTTGTGTGTGTGTGTGTAGTTGAAATTTTAAGCCATGGACCTGGAGGCTGGTGACACGGATGTAGTAGATTTGGATCTTGTACGTCTCGAATACTATGGTATGAGATATCCTAGGGGTCTAGCTCCTTATGCTGCATTAAGTACGTGTGTTGTGCAACCTGGACATATAAGTCTGGCTATATGAACATTTGATATGAGAAACATGGGGCAAGTACATGTATAATGTGCCACAGTGACAATGCTAACTTCAACTACATACGTGTATGATTGGCTCTCCATGACCCTACAGGCAGCTCATCGGGATGGAGGCAGTCTTCATCTACATGTATATACTACATGTAGCTATATGTATGTATTAATTTCTGACGAATTAACGATCTGTGTACGTCAGGCTGGCTCTTTTACGTACGTGTATACGCGGCTGCTGGAACTGATGATTAGGGCTTAATACATGACTTGTATATATTAGGATAGACATCGAAAACATAATAGTTTCCTTTAAGGTGCTTACAGATACTTACTTTACTATCTTCCCGATTTAAAGTACATATACAATACACACAGGCCGTAACTCAACACCCGCTCTGGGTAGATGCATATTCCACTGGTATTAAATCATGGATATGGGCCACCACCCATATATAAGGATCCTGTAAATCGGGAATCCAAAATTGAGACTGGGATTATATTTTTAGATCCCCTTATTTGACCCGCACGGCCCCGCGCCCAATGTGTTCTGTTCAAAAACATGTACAGCCGCGTTCGTAAAGTTTTGGCACCCCAATCGCAAGGTAAGTGAGTTCAAGTTGTGATATCAACAGCCGGATAAGAAAGATTGTAAAGAGAAGTTTATGGGTAGATATTTCCGTGCTGCTGTTTATCACAACACTTAGTATGGCCATCTTAATTTCGAGGAAGAGGACCAAAATACTTTGTTTATTGGAACCATGGACGTTCTTGAAGGGTGCCAAAACTTTGCTGTATATATGGATTCAGCTGTCAATCAAATGATTGGTACAGGGTTATCTCTCAGCCAGTACGAAGCTTCTTTGCGGCCTTTCCCTTTTTGATTATGTAAGACCACATTCAGTAAGTGCGCCCCGCATCAAGGCTTGTTAGCCCTACATACGCATGTAAACAAGCTTCGAAAAGTAAAGGGGCAATTTCTGTGGCCCAATATGCAGAGATGAAAGTGAGACGTCGTGTAACGCCCTGAAAACGGTGATCCCATCAGTCCCGTTACCGGGTATGTATCGTTAAATTTTTTTTAGTGGGGTAATCGGGGAAATTTGTTTGCTCGGCGCGAGTGACATTTAGTGATATATAGGTGAAGATATGAACTCTCACCGAGATTCCGTACACATACCGCTGTAAATAATAAAATTTTACACTGATGCAAGGAGATGCTGGTTCAAGTCATTGCAGTCTCACTTCCTCCCCCTGGAGATGTTAGGTATAAAAATAGTCCTCGCTAACCTTAATCCCACATCAGAAGGCGGCGATATCAACGCTTTGCATTGACGTTCATACGGCGTATTGTTCTTTTTAATGGAGCAGTTGCAGCTGCTCTTCCACCTCCTTTACACCGGAGAGATTGGAATCAATGTAGGGGTGTGGCGTAGCTCTCAATTCAGTAAGCGCTCGGGCTCAGAAGCTGTGGCTGAATCCGGATCCCGGTGTCATGTTTTACCCGTGTGCTGGGATCTCTTCTGTCACCACGGCTTGTTCTCGTTCGCGAAGCGGCGGAAAAGACACGACCAAGAGAGCCTCCGGTAGCTAAGTGCATCTAGCATAGGTCCACAACACCTTGATTATTAGAGTACCAGGAAGTGGGCTTCAACCTGCAGTCTGTCTGTGCGAGGAGGAGGTACTTAGGCAGCTCTATCTGTTCCAGGGCTCTGTCATCACCTCATCCTCCATCTAAACCTCCTGAGAGCTTCCTCTTTTCCTTCCTTCTGCATCTTTTCCCCCTCCACCATCTATCTACCTCGTATCCCACCATCCTCCTCACTCGCCCTTTCCACATTTCTTTCTACTACATAGCAATATTTTTATCTATAGATCTTTCCCAGCGAAGCTGGGGAGATCCTCATATACCAGACTACTCTTTCCTTAGTTCTCTTATCAATCTATAAACAATGTCAACAGTAGCCACAGACCAACCGCCCATTCCTGCTTCATCGTCAGACTCAGCCCCCGCCACACCTACTGGCGGGAAAATCGGCCTGTTCAATCGCAAAAAGAAGTCCGCCGTAAACCTCGGGTCTTCACCCTCACTGGAAAATCTCGTTTCGGGCTCGGCCGGTAGTTCTCTAAAAAGTGGCCAGAGTTCCGAAAGTCTCCAGGATAAGACTACAACCGAATCAGGTCCAGGCTCAGTTGGTAGCGGGGGGAAGGGCATAAAGAACATATTCAAACGAAAAGGGGCCAGAAGTGAAAACGGGTCAGGAAGCGGAAGTGGCTCTATTGGGAGTATCAAGGATGGCGAGAGGACCGACGAGAATGAGGACAATAAGGAGCGAGCCAGTGAAGATGACGGCGTTTTGTCCTATGATTCAGAGACAGATGTGTAAGTGGTGCCTTTTCAGCCGCTTTGTCTGTTACCTTCGCTTTTACTGGGGTTCACCGGTGCCACAGGCACACTACTCGTCCTCAACCATGTGTTCTATTCCTGTCCTGTCCTTCTTAGCCCTGTCGATATATATAAGCTTGCCTTTAATCTTTATGTTCAGTATGAACTGCAGAAGAGCTCTGTAGTTCAACAACACAGTTATTACATTCGCAAGTATGCAGCTCAGTAACGCTAATTCTCGTCGCAGTAACTCTCTACCACGCCCCAATACTGCTGGTGTCTTGACACCTTCAAAAAAGCCTAATGAACCGATACCAGGCAAGCCATTGCACGCAGCTACATTCTCACAAGCTTCTGGTACAATAGCAGGCTTAGCAACGGCTGGTAACAGCCAATCTGAGAAACCACCTCCTAGAAGTGCCGCCGATATCTTCAAAGCACCATTTCGCCGTGGAACCTCTCCAACCCCCCTTGAGAAGGAGGATGCCCTCGCAAAAAACGGGGGGACCTCAAGCAAACCAGCACGGGTAAACACAAACCTTCCGGCTCCTAGCGAGACCTCCGAAGCAAGGCCCGCAACCTCAGGAGGCGAATCTAGGAGATCCGAAGACCGTGGGCGGCGCACAGGCCGCACATCCGTCGGCACCTCCGATGCTAGCGAAATATCTATCGGGCAAGAGAACCCCTCAACAAACGGAACCCGGAATGGTCGGGCATGGCCAGGCGGAATAATAACTAAAGACCATGCTTCTCCTGGAACACTTGCAGATCCATATAACCCAGATGGAACTGTTGTTCAGACAACAGTTACCCCACCTACTCCAACTGACGGCTCAAATCATTTCTCTCCGAAGA
This sequence comes from Morchella rufobrunnea, assembly GCA_024713595.1. NCBI lineage: Eukaryota > Fungi > Ascomycota > Pezizomycetes > Pezizales > Morchellaceae > Morchella > Morchella rufobrunnea. Next base: position 771,542 of record JAMGYT010000014.1, read on the forward strand.
GTCCAGTAGGAGCGGTGGTCTCTGGGGGCGCAACTAGAACGCGAAACCGTACAAATTCTCTGAGCGGCACTCCGAGTAAGCTTTCGCAAAGCATGACTGCACCACTAACACCTACAAGTGAGACGCCTCCCCCCAAGGAAGGTGGATCACCGGGAGGTTCAAATCAAGCTGGGGCAGGAGGTTTCTTCCAAAGCATGTTTTCAGCTGCACAAACAGCTGCCACGACAATTAGCAACAGTATCGCCAACACTAACTTGGCGAATAGTGGCCCCGGAGGCCGCCCTCGAACTGCAACAGGAGTGTCGGATAGGAGCGATCATAACGACAAAGAAAACATCCCCCAGGGAGGTTCAGAGACGGATCGTAGTAGAACAGAGCCTCAAAAGAGACTAGCGGTTGAAACACTGGGCCATGGAGAGCTTAGCTTGGGAAGCTTGGGCATACTGCCTAGTCCGAAGAAGGTGCCCGAGGGTGGGAATTCAGTATCAAGATCTAATAACAGCTCAGGTGGTGACCAAGGCGCGGCTTCACACGGTGGCGCGGACCCATCAGACCCTTATAGCGCTACCGGTATGAAATCGCCGACACCATTTTCTGCAGTCAGCAACCAAGACGCCAGTTTTGAGACCGCCGCCAACAGCCCCATAAACCACACTATAAGGATGACTGACCCTCAAAGGCCGGTTAGAACGCCAGTTGCAGAAGACTCTGCTTTCCATGGTGGCTCGCATAGAGACAGTCTCCCGGCTGCAGGAACCATGACCCCTGAGCGAGCCAGTGCACTGGCTACCAATGAACTGGACGATACATGGTTTGGCGATGGTGACAGACGGCGATCTGGTAGTGTGAAGAGCTCAGTCGGAATTGGCAGAAAGCGTGGCTCCTCTGCTGCATCTGGTGGTAATGTACAACCTGCTCCTAAACCGACAGGGTTCGCAGTGGCCAGCAAGAAGAGAAATCGCGACTTCCATGCACTATTCAAATCTGTACCGGAGGATGACTATCTCATTGAAGATTATGGATGTGCTCTTCAGAAGGAGATCTTGTTGCAGGGGCGATTCTATGTTTCTGAGGGTCATATTTGTTTCAACTCAAATATTTTTGGATGGGTAAATACGTTGGTTATTAGTTTTGACGAAGTTGTAAGTGTTGAGAAGAAGAGTACTGCGATGGTGTTTCCAAACGCAATCGTGATCCAGACGTTGCATGCCCGTCATGTTTTTGCGAGCTTTATCTCTAGGGATAGCACATATGATCTAATTGTTGGTATTTGGAGAATCGGGCATCCTCAACTTGTCGCGAATCTAACTGGCGTCAGGCTGGAGGATAACCCTACCGGTGAGGCAGAAGATCAAGGACCTGGTGATGGTGGAAGTGACTATGAGGAAGAGGATGACGAGGAGTACGACGAGGATGATAGTGATGTGGACCTTGGAGAGAGTTATACCGATGCTGGAGAGGGCCTTTTGGATACAAAACCCAACGGGGACTCTGGTGCTTCAAAAACTGTAAGTAGGAAGGTTAGCCAACAGCCTATAGGGGCAGCTGCCGGCGGTGAAGCAGCCCCTGGGGCAGCGGTAGTTGCCGAATTCCCTGGTCCAGCAACTCATACTCCAACTGTATGCACCGATGCAGCCGACCATACTCACTATGATAAGCCACTTTGCGACGAAATCATCCCGGCGCCTTTAGGACAAGTCTACTCCCTTGCTTATGGGCCTGCGAGTTACCCATTCATTTCACGCTTCCTTTCAGAAGAGGAAAAGGTTCTCGACATCCAAATCCCAGATAAGGGCGAGTGGTCAGAAGGAGAGGGCGGTAAAAAAGTTCGATCATTCTCTTATATCAAGCCTCTGGGTGGACCGATTGGGCCAAAACAAACAAAGTGTCTTATCACCGAGACGATTGAATTTTGTGATTTGGAGGATCATGTGAGTGTTGTTGTGGCTACACAAACGCCGGACGTTCCTTCGGGGAACGTGTTTGTGGTCAAGTCAAAATACTGTCTCATGTGGGGCGAAGGAGGTACTACGAGAATGATTGCAAATTGTACGGTAGAGTGGTCGGGAAAGAGTTGGTTGAAAGGTATGTTGCACACTTTGAGGGCTACACTACGGTCTGATGCTTATTACGAGTAGGTCCTATTGAAAAGGGTGCCAGCGACGGACAAATCGCCTACAATGCAGACCTCATCAAGGCTCTGAAAGCAGAGTGTTTGCCCAAAGAGCCCGCCAGCAAGTCTGCTAAACTCAAAGGTAAAAAGAAGCGAAAGGCTACGGAAGCCAAGGCGGAAGGCCTTGGCCGGTCTAGCATTGGAACTGTCAAGGGGCGGGCACCTCAAGCCAATACTGCCGAGGAGAACTGGGGAATATTTTCACCGTTAAAAACATATCTTGGCCCTGTCGTGGATATAATTCAACCGCTTGTTGGCGGGAACCTCAGCCTTATCATCATCTGCATTCTCGTTGTTATGCTTTTTATGTCTCGGCGCGGGGATCAGCAGACTTCTGTAACTGTTATCAGGAACGGCCCAGCCGGTGGCCCACAATATTGGGAACAGGCCTGGCAGCGCGAGGAAGATGGACTCTGGGAATGGCTTGAGGATCGCTCAGGGCTCAGTGGTATGGGGGACATTGGTAGAAGCCGTCGAATGAACTCATTCGAGAAGGAGCTCAACGGTCGGAAAGGCGCCATTTCTGAAAGAATGAAGGGGCGCGAGGTCGAGGAAGCCATAGGTATCATGGAAGAGCGGCTTGAAACCCTCAAAAAAGTGGTTGAAGGGAGGAAAGCTAAGAACCCGAACACAGAGCTTTGAGACCGGTCCGTGACTTATGTGTGGTTTGACTTTATTTAACATTCCGAGAGTATTTTCCGGTTCACTTTTTTCTTTCCATTGGTGGTGAACCTGCACTGGGCAGCTTTTTCTTTCGTTTTTTTTTATGTACGGTATTTGTTCATTTTGGACCAATCTGAATCTGAAGATGGTATCTTTGATGCCGCGGGGTTACTATTGTTTTGCGGAGGGCACATTTTCCGTTATGTATGGGTTCTATTGGTTCTATTCTGATATTTCTATCATTTAAATCTTTCCTAGTTTTGCAGCGGGCATAGAGTAGCGTTATTCAGTTTTTTTTTTCTTTTTCTTTTTGTTATTGTTTTAGGCATAACTGTACTCTTTATCTGCTTTTAGGTTTCTTATAGTTGGGTGGTTTGGTAATTCGGTCATGCTGGAAAATTAAGCACGAGGGAAGACATATCTATGTACACGTATGTGTTGCGATATTTGGTTGCAATCTTTGGAATTCGCGGTATGCCCATGCGATATTTGAGGTGGGGGAATGTATGCAGATGAGAGAGAATAAAGGCTAGCTGGCGGGATCCTAAGCTACGAGTCGTTGAGAGTACAGTTATGTGGCCCTGTCTCGTGTAGTGGTACATACCCTTTCAGCGGCGGTCTGCTCTCTCTATCTTGATGCTACTGGGGCGCGTTGAGGATCAAGGGTTTTAGGGTCGATTCTCACTTGAATTGAAGCGATAGGATACTACTTGTTCTGGGATTGGTGTATGCTTTTAACTTTAAAACTTCAAGATTGTCATGCCTCTTTAAAGTGCCACCGATTTTCGAGGCAGGAGTAAGTGATATTCTATGATGGTGTTTAAGTTTTTACACAAACGTAAGTACATACTTAGGAGTACTAAGAATGGGTAGATCCAGAATGTTATTTACAAAATTAACTGGGCATCGCGTTGCAAACAAATTTTGCATGGGAAATAACTTTGATACTACCTCACGACAGCAAAAAGCATTATAATCTGTTTTTGAGGTTCTCTATGTTCTTGTTTCATGGGCTCGGTTTGAGTAATTTGAACGGAATACCGCAAAGTCTCGAATAAAGAGGTTGGGCTCTTCCTTAGAGTGTTAGGTGCCTGATTGGCTGATTTAGAGTCTTAGGGGCTCTGGGCATTTAATGAGTGAACGCATCCTCACCAGCTGTCGACACCCCACGTAGTTCGCACTTGATGCCAGAGCCTTGTACCACCAATTCTTTCGCTTGTATGTACTCTTAGTTTGAACCTGGGCTCTTCCCCCAGGATTTTGCGGTACAGCTGCGTTCGAAAAAGACTTGACACCCCTGGGAAAATAAGCTATGAAGAAGTTTTTCCTCTTTCCAATTCCCTTATAATGGTGGCCATAAGTAGAATATCTTCATCGTGGTCATACCTATCAATTGTTGAGTATGTGCAGGAGCAATGGTTGTTGGTGGGCTACAATTCATGAACGGGCTCAATATAGTAGGGTGCCAGGACTTTTCGAACGGGGGCTTTACTCACATGAAAGTGGTCGATCATAAATAGAACTGTCGATCATAAACAGAATGTTTGAAATAAATGGGCTGTTGTGCGGAGTCGAATGTAAGGGTCCTTTGTTTCTTGGTACCCCATTAGAGTATGTTATTAGGGCCAACCTTGTGGTGATCGTGACGAGATGGTTAATCTCTATCTCGCCCTCAGGATACCCTAGAACTAGAAAGTGCGGGCGACAGAGCAAGCGATCTGCCATACAAAACCACACTTTGCATTCTACAGCAAGAGGTAGATTTTATCGCAGAAACAAGGATCTAAAAACAAGGTTTCTATGGCTGGTTAAGCCAATAGGACTCCTCCCATATTTCTACGGTAATCTTATCACAATCTCTATGGTTCTATTCCTCGTAGGTGAGCAGAGTACCATGGCAGCCCCCCAACCCCCCCCCCCCCCCCCTTTTGCTTGATACACCACTCGCGCTCATCTAAAGAAAGCCACATAGAAGTTTTCCCGGGGAGCCAGGACGCCCCCTCACCAGGGCAGCTACTGAAGATCCTCATGTAACTGGTTTCTATACCGCCTCTCTACCAATCATAGTCGACTGCCCTAATGAGGGAGGGTGGCCTTATAGCCGGGAAAAGCGTCTACGACAGATTTCCTGTTACATAACACCACCGTGCCATCGCGTTGACTACATACCGAAAAGTTGGCTGTGCATGAAATCAAAATTTCTATTAGCTGACTTGATCTACATCCTTCAACCAATCGTTAAGGAGGTAACAGCCAATTTTTCGAGTTTTGCGGTATCCACGTCATAAGAGGTAGAGAATACTGCATACGCTGTTTCAATGATTAGCCTGGCCTTAATGTGAAGTATTATAATGTGAGAATGTAGTCGATCAATGTACCTAGGGTTTTAGAATTCGATCTTTAGCCACTGGGCGAGGGCATGTGTTTATCGGGGTATCATAGTGATGCGGGCGAGACGTCTCGAGACCGGACTCGTCAATTAAGAAGATTCTTACGCTTGGCGAGACTTTCTCATGAGACTTCACGAGACCAGTATACTAGTAGGTTGTGGTCAACGGGTTGGGTTGTGGTCTACCAATGATTTGTAAATCGCTTCCAGTTAATCACATGAACTACTAATAATTTATACTTCGAGGGTAGAGGTAAATGAAAAGACACCAGGCTACCAAGCTTGGTGAAGGGTATCTTCTCACTTACCCCTACCCCCGAAGTACATATATATACAGAATAAATTGATAAAAATACTCTAGAGGGGACTGTACTTCGGGGGTAGGGGTAAGTCTGTCAACAGCTGGTGGTGGTGGCAACATACAAACTGTTAACAGACTTACCCTTACCCCCGAAGTACAATCTAAGCCCCAGAACTGCTTGCACTATGCTTCAGACTCTGAATGGTCACTTGATACAGTAAAATTTCAGTCCTCTTCGGGTTCTGTATCAGTTCCAGTCACAGTTCCCACAACGTCCTTATCATCTAACACTTTATCCATTTTCTGGCGTTCTTCCGGGTCCAACTCTGGAAATCCAAGCCATGATCGTGCACACATAATTGCATTGATGATTGAAGGAGATAAGCGGTTCCTCTTTTTGGTGATGCCAGTGAGGTCCCCAGCCTGGGAGAAAACTCTTTCAGCAGGTACGCTTGATGCAGGAATAGAACTGTAGTCTTGTGCTATAATTGCTAAAGTAGGGAACTCTATAGAGTTTCGTTCCCACCATTGAATGGTTTCAACCTAATTGGTGTAAATGTATTAGTTTTGATGTTCGGCTTGACATAAATTGATATGCTTTTGAACTTGCAACATACTGTAAGATTAGCTACTGGACTTGCTAGATATCTAGACAACTCCGCTCGAATTGCTTGATCTTTTAGATGCTGATTATAATCTATCGATCCTTGATGCTCAAAAACCGATTTCTCAAATTCTGTCCATCAGCAAAAAAAGGTTGGCGCCTAGACGAGCTGGGTCTCGTCTCGCTGCATTTGGGACGTCTAAAAGGTGATAGGTCATATTTGGTTCGTTTTACGTCCCAAAGTGTATTAGCGTGGCACCACTGACACACCTGACGTCAGCCTTGGCATGATTTCCATGTCTTAACGGCCCCGGCGTCGCCTTCACCTCTACCTCCACCTCTACATCTACCTCAACCTCCATTGCCACCTCTAACTCTGCCTCTGCCTCCTCCAATTGACGTATCTCCCTTCCTTGATATGCTGACTCCTATACTAGCATCTATATAGACTCACAACTCGATGCTCAAATCAAGTACCTCTTTAGGCACTGAATTGACTCCTCTCCAGGGACCTCTTCAGACACCTCTTCAGGCACCTAATCGAGCACCTAATCGAGCACCTAATCCAGCACCAAATCGACGCCCAATTAGGCTCCAAATCAACGCCTAGTTGGACGATTCCCGGCTGCAGGTAGGTAGGCATGTGACGGCTGGCAGGTATGGGGCAGGTGCGGGCGGGTGGCGGACAAGTGGAGGGTGCGGGTGGGGGTTATCATGTACTTCGGGGTAGGGGTAAGTCTGTCAACAGTTTGTATGTTGCCACCACCACCAGCTGTTGACAGACTTACCCCTACCCCCGAAGTACATAGCATTATATAGCGGGGCAGACCATGCCCAGAATAAAGTAGCTTCTGCCAAATGACTTCATTCTGCCAGTGCTAAAAGGGCGTCTGCCGGGCAAAAGGTACCTCAGGCGAGGCAAGACGAGCCCAGACGAGAAATGGAGAAGCCCAGGGAGCCCCAAACGAGCCCTAGATGACCCTAGACGAGCCCCAGACGAGCCCCAGACGAGCCCCAGACGAGCTCCAGACGAGCTCAGGGCGTAATATCCTCGTCCTAGACGTCGAAAATAGTCATATGGCGCTGGGGCGTGGGTCTAAGCGTAAGGAAACCAATTCGGCGCCTGGGTCACCCAGGCCATATAAAGCGCCGGGGCGCCACGGGACGAGTCCTAATTTTTTGCTGATGTCATACAAGCTATCTGTGGAGAACATGCGTCAAAAAACAGTCTGGGTCGAACTCTAGAGGTCCAGAACTTTCATGAGACCGAACAGATATAAAATTACTAGCAATAACGTCTGTGTCATGACACCTCCCCTGGGTAACGGATCCTCACCAGAAAGCCGTCGATAGTGCGCCATCGAGACTGCGGAAAATAGTAAAATTGGCACCCCTCCGCAACTCCTCCCCCTTTTCTTTTGGAGCCTCTCCTCTTCCTCCTCTTTGCCTCTCAAGCAGCGGTGGCCTGCTCCCTCGCGCCGTGAGAAGTCCCATTAGTTGGCACCTTGGTTCCTAACCATCGGACCAGTAAGCCTGCAGACCCAGTCCAATGGCCAACATCTACCGTTTCATGTTTCGTTTCGTTTCGTTTCGTTTGTCTTCGCTTCTTGGTTGCATTCGCACGCTCATGCCTTTTGTGATTTTACTTTTGTGGTTTTTTTTGGAGACCTTGTTTAGAATTTGCTGGGGAAGGGTTTCTTTACGCCATAGGTTATCCTGCATGCGATCTTTCTGTCCCATAATCAGAATAGAAATGATTTAAAAAAAAAAAAAAAAAAAAAAAGACGTCTGTGTCATGACACTTCTCACAATGCCAAGGGAGGTTCGAGATCGGAAGTCTCATAGGATTCATGAGAAGTCTCGGGCTCACCCCCATCACTAGGGTATCAGCAGACGATCTAATTAAGTTACCTGCGGGTAAGAGAATCCTGGTTATTCATCGGTAGCACTCTAATTGGAATTAACAACATGAGCCACGAAATATAGAAAATAGAGCCGAACCCAGTGGGTTGGTGGGGTGTGGCTACAGATTATTAAGTCTCGGTTGATAAGGTCATTTATAAATTTAAGCGCCAAGACCGAGTCATTGTATATGATTCAAAGATATCGCTCGTATCTGTTTTCAATTCGTCCTAGCTATCAATAACCCAAAACTCGGTTATATCGTATCCTCGTCACCTCATGAACTAACAAAAAAGTTAAAGCTACTAATACAAATCATCTCCAAAGCAAAAATTATGCGCCTCAAATGATAAATGAGGACAAAGAAGCTAAAGAGAACTGCTTATTTCTTTTTCTTCTCCCCAGCATCCAACCAATTGCCCAATCCAAGACCCTTGAGAAGTTTTGAAAGCCCCAACCCGTTGAGAAGGCCCCTGAGGAGTCCGCCGAGACCCAACCCGTCAAGGATTCCTCCTACGAGTCCCAGGACTCCGTTCAGAAGCAGCCCGACTGCAGAGAGTATTTGGAACAATGGTTCTATTAGAAAAAAACAATATTAGTTACCGTCCATGTCTGCGAGGATTGTCATGAAAACCTACCACCAAACAAATCCAATAGCGGGCCAAGTTGGTTCTTCGCATGCGGCATATCCTTGATGAACTCCTTAATGCGCTCAATGGTCTTGGTGACATCGCCTGCCAGGGTTGCAAGTCCCTGAGCAAGGTGTTGCTCTTCAGCGCTAGCCTCGCTGTTCTTTGCGCGGTTCTGTGCGTTGTTTGCAACCTTGCCGTCGGGGTCAAGGGCCTTGATGGCGCCGTAACATTCTTGAAGGATGGTTGTGGAACGCTCGAGGAGTGGCTTGACTTGGTCAACTAGCTCCTGCTCGTCGATCTCTTGGTCATTTTGCCTCTTGCGCTCTGCACGCTCGATGCTCTAGTTTGTGTTAGGATGAAATTTTGGAGGAGTAGGGGGGGAATTCAAGTACAGTACCTCAACCATCATGTCAAGGAAGGGTTTAAGACGATCAAGTGCAGTGTCTACGATTAAAGACATGCGCTTTGCAATGGCCTTAGCCTGTGCCTCTGGGTCTTCATTATCGAGTTCGGCTTTTGTAAGGCTAGTTTCCTTATTGTCGAGGCCTAGCTCACTTTCGTGATCCTTAATTTCGAGATCTTTGTGGGAGGCGGCGGTAGACATGATTTTGGATTTTGTTTTAATAAGATGTGTTTAAAAATGAAGTTAATGGTAGGCCTCGTAGTGTGTATCTTTGTGTTTGTGTAGATGGGATTTCTTTTTTTTTTGCTTGATGGTTATTCTTGAGAGTTATGGACAGAATGCGGTCCTTATAAAGAACCTTATCCACTACATTATAATGGTATTTCCCCCCAATCCCATCTTTTTCCCTATAGAAAAAGAAATCTTGAACTTTAACCAACGTCAGAGCGACGACATCGATATCGGATTTTCAGCTTGTGGGGGACGAAAATTGCTTCTGCAGTTTACAGCTATGCATTGCATTGCGATCAAAATTAGATTTTTTTTAAGGTAAACATCCAGGAAACACCCTGAGAATCGAATATACGCGCGTTCAATATATCAAGTAATCTGGCTGCATATTGGGAAAATGCATTCGATGGGTGTCAATTGATTGAAATTGCGGACACTCAGGCCATGCATGGTAAACTGTCCCTGCTCTGCCACATTCCTACCCTTTGTGATATGAGTGGTTGAAAATCTTAATACTCCAACTAATTAATTAATGATCAGGTGCGAGACGCACAAAATATTCCTATCCCCCTATCATTGATCCCCCCCCTTAGCCCCTACTGACGCCATCACAAACAGGGAATAGTCGTGACTTGGGTTACACGACTAAACAACTGTTGACACCGCCACAACCACTCCATCCGTTGCCAAGAATTTTAAAGTATTTACGCGGCTGGTGGGTTATCTACCTATCACCCCAGGGTTCTGAACGAGAAAACTTGGAATACCTTACATGGGTAACTTATGCAAAGCTCAAGGGCCTGGGCCAAGAAGGAAAAACAAGTCTTGGAACCGAAGATGTCTGGGATTATCAGACACGAGTGACGTTTTGATGGAAAACCTTGGAATTCTTTTTAGGGTGTCAGCTAGCTAGTAAGTCTACTATCAGCGTACCGTTGACGTCGTTTGAACAGAAACTTGCAAGTGCATATTTGATGATTGATTATTTCAAGGGTAGAGTAGAAGAGAGAGTTGTTACATATAGATAAGCATCCCCTCGTAAAATGCCCCACGCGCGTCAGGGGAAACTTTTTTTACTTTCTATAAATTTTTTTGTATGAGCTTTTTTTCTCTGAAGACTTGCTTGTAAAGGATACAACACACAGTACTTCCCCTACGTCCTATACAAAATCTTAATTTCATAATCAAGTCACAAACTATAAGCAATGTCGACAGCAGAAAAAACCAAGCCTAACGAAACCAACCCTGAGGGCCAGTCCTTTTCCCGCGAGCAATCGCGCCAGCAGGGTGAGCAGTCGTCGGATCGCGAAAAAAATAAAAATGACGAAAATAACGAAAACAAAGGCGCCTCAAACCCTCCAAACAATTCGCAATCGTCTGGAGATCATTCCGATAACGATTCTGACGCAGCTCGTACCGCCCGTTCCCGCTCTCGACGCGGCGGTCGAAACCGCCGTGGAAAAAAGCCACAGCTCGCCAGAGTTTCAGAGTCAGAAACAGACGGGAAGGAGCTTCAACAACGACGACGTGATGAGCAGATGCAGAGGCAATACCAACAGCAGCAGCAACAGATGCAACAGATGCAACAGATGCAGCAACAACTTGCTATGCAACAGGAGCAAGGAGGTGGGAAGAGCGATAAGCCGTTAAGGTTGAGGCTGGATCTTAACCTCGAGCTGGATGTCGAGTTGAAGGCAAAGATCCATGGTGATTTGGAATTGGCATTGCTGTAAGTTCACTTCTCTTTCATATGTTGAGTAGCCTGCCCTTTACAACTGACTAACCGATCGCTAGTTCATAAAAAAAAAAAAAGTACCTAGACGAAAAGCTTAGGAAGCGCGGCCAATTGATGAGTATTCTCACTGCACTGATTAGCTTGCTGTCTGCTTGAGTAATAGATAGTGCGGGTGCTCTAGGCTGGGGATTAATCAGTAGTTATACGTTTGAAATGGATGTCGTACTGTCGTACTAGGGGGTTAGGTAGGATTCACCCTTACCCCGTAGTACATGGGATTAATTGGGGTTACCTGCATGTTATCCATCGAGATGTTTGGCATGTACCATATTCTCTTCTCTCTTTCTTTTTCTTTTGAGCATGGTTCATTTGTTAAGATGCCCATTTATGTGAAACGATAGAGAAGATCATTATTTTAATCGTGCGCCCTTGAGAAATAATTCCCGCATTTAAACGATATATGCGAGCATGGTTGCAATGTCCATTATCATTGGAGCCCCGCTGGTATGTATACTCTTAGCATTGAGGGCGGCTATCTTTTAGCAAACAGAATAAGTCAAGGGCTGTTAAATGGCGGCCTATTTTGGTTAAGCATATATATTACTTGCCATATCTTTTATTCTGTCCGATCCAAATCGGTAAGTTATAGGTAAATAGACCCTTTGCGCTGGGGATCCGGAGTCTTGACAGACTTGCCAAGGAATTATACATCCAGCCTTGCATTTGACTCCCAGAGAGCTGGCTAGTCACCTAATTAGACCTCCACCCCTTCAATCCTTTGTAGAATGACCAAATGATGGCCTTTTTTGATAAAGATTCTTTTCATGATAAAATTCAGATGTAACCAACTACACCTTTTATCAAATTCTCAACAATTTAGCTAAAGTATTAATGGTAGAAACAAATTCATTTACTTTGGCGTTGAACTCCCTTCGACCCCTCACTAAAAGGTGGGTGAGCCGGTCAGCGATCAGTGGCAAGCAACATCTGGCTCTATTTCATACCCTACAAGATCAACGAAGATCCCTATAAGGGTCTAATGTATTGTGAAAGCGGGCAAGATAGCCCGTTGCGACGCAGCTCTACTACTCGCCTACAGGAAATAGAACCAGAAAATGCAAAAGGGAGATTTTGTATGGCAGATCAGCGCCACTCCATACAAATAATCCCTGCTCTGTTACTCGCATTTTCTGGTTCTGTATCCTGTAGACGAGTACTAATACTACGGGGGTGAGGGTAAGTCTGGCGACACCTTAGCCCCAACATCACCAACAGGTGTCGCCAGACTTACTCTCACCCCCGTAGTACATCCAAACCCCAAAGAGGAATCGGACAGAATAAAGTAAGTAGACGCCTTCCCGGGCCATTCGGACACCCCCCTCACTCGGACAGTTAACGTAGAAAAGAAAAGATCAACGTTTTAAGTGGCTTCAGTACCTCTTTTCATCCAGTCACGGTTGGCTGTCCGAGTGAGGGGGGTGTCCGAGTGGCTAGGGAGGTCGTCTATATATGACAGGGCGCATATTGTAATCCAATGCTGTTAAAGATAACGCCAGTATAGCGATAAACCTATGAAAGAAAATATCCCAAGTGGAGAACCGAGACTAAGTGTCACACCTGAGATATGCCGTGTGAAACCCTGAGGCTCCTCATATCCAGGCATAACAGCCTGAGCACAATACAGACTAATGCTGCACACAAATATGTTGGTTAGTAAGGCAACTTTCAGGTGATGACTATGAAAAAGGCTAATCGAAATTTAATACTTGTTGCTACTCTATATAAAGCTGAAATTTACTCAAAAAGGCAAGCAACGGATTTAAGAGCTTTATCAATCCAAGGGATGGTCGATGTAGCCTAAATAGGAGCTTAGGTATCACGTAGTAGTACTAGTAGGGATGGTCTTTCCTCAGAATTCATAGCGTTCCCCTCCAGGGATGGCGAGCACGGATATTCAAATCTCTATCTGTTGCAGGGATTAGAGGGTAAACTTATAAGCTACCGTTAGAGAAAGACTGTACATCTTTCATAGATAATACCATGATAGGACAGACCTCTATCCTATATACTTATTCCCGAATAAACTTGCTGCTCAAACACCGCAAAGAAGAGATGACTAAGCTGATCTTTCTCTGAATACTTTACTGCTCTTGGCGTCGAGTGATAATCTATGAGATCAAGTCCGGTTTCAAACCGGTCCGGGCCAATTCAAAACACGTCTGAAAGGCGCCCCAAGAGAATTGTTGAGTATCAGAGGCAATGATGATTTTTCGGATCCGTATAATGTTGCAGAATTTTTCGATCAGACACGGTGGTGATCAGATGGATCAAGATACATAGGTTGGATGAGAGACTGGACGCTTTTTCGTGTACAGGAAATCCCTGGTTGAGCCTCTATCCACTGTCAAAGACGTGACGCGAATACAAGCTCAAGATTTTGGGGCTTGGTCAAAATATCCTATAAGAGGGTTGATGAATCATAGACACTCATATATAGTACATAGTTTACCATGGAATCGTGATATGAAGGCATCTGAGATCCTTTAAATTGTGGAGCGCTGCGATGAAATAAGATAGGTCGGGGTGGTCAGATTTTTGGATACCCTGCGATGGCCTTAATTCCGTGTAAGTACGTACGATTCCATCCGTGATGAGTAAGTGGTTATGAGGCTAGATGTTATGTATCCAATATATCCGCTTCTAAATCATCACACTAACAAGATACCCACCACTTCCAGCTGGCCCAGCTAACGTTCGCGTTTCTACAAGGCGTCCTGCTGCCGGGGTCTCGGGCGCAGCTAGTCTTATTTGGCGTTGGAATCGAGCTATTTTCACAAGAATGAGGAATCGGCCAAGATATCTGCTGCCAGTGTAGTATGGCGTCTGAGTGCTAAAGGCATCATCTCGTCGTTGATGAACTTTCTGTAAGAGCATGGCCAGCTAAACTGTTACTGTACTTATCCATACACCGGGAGAATTTTGTTGATACAAGTCACGAGCTGCGCGTGCAGACCACACATCTCATATCCTGCCAAAATACCAGCTATATCATCCAACCGGCCTCTCGGAGCTAAAGCGAGAATTCCAATTCTTTATATCTCAAATATCCAGTCGTGCACACAATCACACCGGCCCGATTCTAAACACGACCAGATTCATATCTTCTCACTCGGTGCCAAGAAGCCCAGAAAACGTCTTATGGCGCCAAGCGACGAACTCGGGCAAGAATTTATACACTTGGGGCGCTGTCGGGTCCATTGATTAGTGTACGAGGCACACTCTATGGGGTCTTTTCCTCAAAAGGAAGAATACAGTTCCGCTCTCATCACGACTATGTATGTACGTGGGGTTATCAAAGCAACCCAAAGCCGAAATATTCTTTAGCAGAGGGGACACGAGAGTATTTGGTGGGTAATACCTGTGCTATCTAGTAAACGTTGCGATTGGTTTCGAATTTTGGAGAATCGATCTCTACTCGCGCAACCGAAAAGTCCTCGGGTCATGTGATCAAAATAAGCAGAGATGGAGCAAGATCAATCATCACGTGACCCGAGGACTTTTCGGCCGCGCGAGTAGTTGACGTGGGTTGAGTCGCATCGATCCTATCTCAAACATTGCAAAGCAAGCATTAAAAACAGCTGAACGGCCACAAGATCAAGGGGATGATGTCTAAGAATTTCTACAGCAAGAGATAAGATTATTGTAGAAACAGGGGGTAAAAACAGGGTTTGTATGACTGGTTAAGCCAATAGGGCTCCTCCCATCTCAGCTCACCTTAGAGGGTGAGTGTGTCAAGTTGAATTCTCATTGGCAGAAACCGACATTTACATTGATACAACTATGGTTTAGGGTTTTGACTTGAGGCTCTCCCTCCAAAATTTATTGCCACTCAACTTTACACACCCACCTAGCGAGACGAGCCATACAATAATCTTACCTCTCGCTGTATATGTACGAAAGTTCCCATAAATGGACATTTTCAAGGCTGATCAATGACTTCAACCAATTATTATATAGATCAGTGTAGTCTTGGCCGGAGATGGCGAATTTATTTGATATTTGCGATATCAACTAGTCCCTGAAGACAGGTGCCGCTATTCGACTATTATTTGGGCCGCACTATGCGATTTCGCTTAAGGATACATTATTCATCTTTCAATTCTCATTCCTTCTTATTCGGAAACAACTCCTCAATCGCTTCCTGTGTAAACCTTATTCTAACGCCCTCCTTCTTCCCCTCGTTTCCCTTAACCTCCGCATACACCGCGCACCCATCATCCTCTTCCACCGCAATAAACCCATACCAATCCTCTAAGTTCAGCCCAAACGCATCATATGTCCAAGGCCCAAACAGCTCCTCGCCTGCCTCGTTGCGGTTCCCGTACTTGACGCGCCGTGTCTCTTTCTCAATATATAACCAACCAAGGGACGGTGGGTCAAAGGATGTTGATGTGACGAGTGCAAGCGTGTTACTATCATTTATGAAGGGACGGATGTATCCACCGAAACGGTGGCCGGCAGTTGGGGATGAGGTTATGTTCAGGTAGCACTGAGTGACATTTAGCTGCCAAAGACCAAATGAGCTAGCTACTTAGAGGGCGTGAAGTGCCTACCTTATTATCGCGAAGCACGAGCTGCTTGTGATTATGTAGAGGGCTAGTTTTGCATTCGGAGAAAAGAGTGAAATATGGTGGAAGAGCGGCCTTTGCCTTTTCTTCTCGGTCGCCTTTGATGCCTTGGGCTACGCTGGTAGTTACGGGGATGGCCATTATTGCCAGGAAGCCGATCATTGATGCCATGGTGGGGCGGAAATAGAAAGATTGGTTTCAGTAGGTATTCTTTTTGAACTTGCAAAGAAGTAAACAGCAACCGATATAGAGCAGTGGAGGGGGTTGGGCGAGAGGGGGAGGGTATGGCGAGGCTTGATACCAAATTGATGCAGATCTTTTAGTTTCGTGAGCCAAGCCTCGCAATACCCTCCCTCTCGCCCAACCCTCCACCGCTCTATGGGTTTGTATTGAGCTGAGGTTACAACTAGTTAGTTAGCCATACATGCCGTGGATGATTATTAGACTTTGACCTCCAGGTGGGAAAATTTTAAAGTTTGGGACGGTTGCCACCCAACTTTTGGTGATATCTCGTCCTAAACTTAAAAATTTGGCAAGTACTCACTCTACCAGAATTAAAAATACCGCTTACTGAACACTTTACTAATATTTTCGAGGCATTTCTTCCCCCAAATCATGCCTTGACCACGGTGATCAGCGGCATTTTAATTCTGGCATCATAAGTACAGACGAGAATCACAATATCGCATGTTCATTTGTAGAGTCGAAAAACAGGTTAAGTGATCATTTCTACTTTCAGGCTGGTTCCGATGGAATTGTAGTCGGCACACCGGCCCCTAGCCGGTAGCTGTTCTGTGGCTGCAGATGTCAGTCAAGCCATAAACGTCATGTGCAGGGGGGGGGTCCCCCAACCTTATCCCCTCACAACCCCAAACTCTGCCAAGAAATTTTTAATTTATTCAACAAACACCATGATAATAACCCCTGGTCCTTTGGTGATGTAAAGATACGCAACGCCTGGGGATTACGAACGATATGACGGAGAAGGATCAGCCTTGTCTCTTGTTGTGGGTGCTTTTGCATTGGCAAGTTACATTGGTAGAAAGACATTCGGACGCCCTAGAGCTGTACTCGCCTACAGGAAATGGAACCAGAAATTTCAAAATTGTGAGTTTGTATGGCAGATCAGCGCCACTCCATATGAACAATCCCTGCTCTGTAACTCGCATTTTCTGGTTTTATATCTTGAGACCGGGTATACAGACTTCCGGGGGGCCTAGAAGCAGCTGAGCCTGGAGCTGTCAATATATGATCCAAAAACAGGAAAAGTGCAAAAAGCGCGGGTTCCAAGAAAGAGAGCAGTGTTTCCCAAAACCTACATCTCTTATAAACTCACACTCACCCACCATATTCTAGTGCTTCGCGGGTTTTTTTTTTTAAAAAAAAAAAGAGCAACACATTCCGAAAGGGCTCACCGACCTTTAAAGCTCTTTCTCTTGTCCTATAATCCTCTCAAATCATTAGACCTGTATCAGGTCCTGTCTAATCCATACATCAATAATGGCCGGCGAGAAAGACCGTGTTGCTGCCGATTCGGACAATGAATCTACCACTGAAACCGACTTCGGCTCTCCCCCGCCTCGCCGAAACAATCGCGGACGTTCCCGCCGTCGTGCCAAGAAGAACCAACAGCTACAACAAAGCGGCGGTCCTCTAGGCGGCCTAACAGGCGGTGACTTGGGAAACACTCTATCACAGACCACAGGTCAATTGGGGCAAACCGCAGGAAACCTTGGCGGCGCAGTATCAAACACCCTAGGAGGAGTAGCTGGCGGCGTAACAGGCGGCGGCGGTGGGGGCAAGAAGGATACCCTGAAGTTGAGGTTAGACCTGAACATCGATATTCACGTGGAGCTACATGCCAAGATTCATGGTGATTTGGAGTTGAGTTTGCTGTGAGTAACCTTCTCGGTATCTCATTTTTGACCTGACTGAATCTTGACAAAGTTCTTAATATAGAAACTGATCCTTCCCGATCGGGGTTTAGGGGTTGAGTTACGAGTATTTCTGTTCACCAAGGTATCAGGATTGCGGGTGATTATATTGGATTGCTTTTCCTTTTCCCTTTTCTAATTTCCTCTTATTACAAGCTTTTGAATCTTAGAGAAGTAATAATATTATCTACATAAGTACTTGTATAAAAAGTTTGCTCCGTGAAATGTAGAGAATTACTTGGTTTAATTTCTTCCTCTCAGTCAGACGCACTTGCACTGTCTGCCATTTATCTTGCCACTTTTACGATTTTGAGATCCAAGAACCCTCTAGCTACCTGTATCTTTATAAGAACTTTATCAACGAAGGAAAACAGTCACTTGGTTAGGACTGTAACGCGATGAAATTACATGTAGAGTATGTTATCATCCAGCTCGAATCAGCTTGTCCTGTAGACCGTACCAGGCTCTCAGCCCCAACCCCAGCCTCGTTCTTGTCCTCGTCCTCATCCACGGGGCTCATGTTCCCTCTATTAACTAAACAAACTATTCGGCGCGGACTGGCTAAAATCTCTAGGTCTCCTGAGCTCTTTTTGCATCCAATCCCCATTATAGAACCTGAAGATGGCTAGTTCAAATACTTCGCGGAATGTCTTTCTATTGCAGAGGAAGTGATAGCTTGAAGGCCTTAAGCCGAGCTTGTCATAAACCTCTTTGTTAGCACGACGACTGAGAAGTATATTCTTTTTCGGCGAAAACCCAGATCTGAACGCATAATGCAAAGGAGTACCCCCGGTATTGTCGATCGCATCGACATCAGCGCCGCGGAGACAAAGAAGATTGGTTATCATTACACTCGAATGCCTATGATTGTAGACTGCGACGTGGAGGGGTGTCCACCCCAGTGCGTTGGTCTTTGCGTTGACTTCAATACCAGGCTGATCCAGGAACCATTCTACCACATTCATTTTCATGTAATTAACAGCGTAATGCAATGGTGTGTAGTCGTTGCGATCCCTCTCGTTGATATCGGCTCCAGCTCTTAGGACTAGTGAGGCGACCTCTCGTGACCATGTGTGGTCTATCATTTTGTGCAATAATCGTCCACCATTTGGGTTTACTTTAGGGCCTTTTCTCGCCCAGTCGAGGCCAAGGATCTCCTTCACCTGATCCGCATCACCATTGATCACAGCTCTTCCAAGGCGGGCGTTTATTTCAAGAGAAGGCCTAAGTAGAGAATAAAAGGATTTGCAGGTGAGAGATAACATGATGGTCGGAATCATGCCAACGGTGTCGGCAATCATGAGGAATATCTCAGGCGGCATGGATCCAAGACTCGTTGCAGCTGATGGATGTAGAGGCTCCTGGGGAAGGGGAGAAGGCCCCTCGAGGGGTGGGATGTAGTAGGAGATGTGACGAACCCAATCATTCCTAACAGCGTCAATCTTGGACTGTGTAGGCCTAGCAGACTTTGCCCTGGGGCGTTTTGCCGTAGCGCCGTCACGATTTAACATCGTATTGAATAAGAGGATGATGTGAATGTGTTTGGGGAGATTGATGCGCTGGTTATGCCTAATAAATGCTGCGGCTTAGCAAAGGTAAGCGAGCATGTGTCCTAGCCAACCAGAGTCTTTATGGAGATACCAATAGCATTTACCAAGAGAATATCGAATGAATTTATTTATTCCAGGGTTCTAATAATTACCTTCCGCCTGAACGCCGTTTTGGAAGTGTCGAAATATGGAATTTCCATCGATATTCGCTTATACACGGCACCTTCCCAAAATCTTGAGTAAAACTTTGAGTTCTATGTTCCTCTGTGTTGCTACAGTTGAGCATTAAGTACCAAGGATCAATTGTGCCAAGAAGTTGGCCAAATACTCCAACTAAGAAGTCTCTCCAAGATCCGAGAGACCTTGTAGAGTATCAAATATGAAAGGGTTACCACTATTACATGATAAATAACCCCCCCATTTTGTGCACTGAAAGCGCTCTGATTTAAAGATGGGTTCGCCAAGTATCCAGGTCGTACGAGAGAGTCAGTACAAATATACATGTATCTTTATACGCTTTTCACACCAAATAGCACCCAAAAAAGAAGCCCGAAAATAAATATTATATTCTATATCTCTTCTGGCTCTACAAAGGCCGCCAGATTAAAGATTGGGTAATATCATGCGGCACAACGAATTCATAATGGACAGTACATGTAGTAAATACGCCAAGACTTGTCTTAGCTTAGTTCGAGTGATGCAACATGTCCGATGGACCCCTTATCCAATCTCATCTTCACACATCTTTTTACGGACACAGTTCTATTCAACCTTTACTTGGAGCTCTAATAACTTTTTGAGGAGCAAGCATCCCCAAAGCATATTCTTCACGGTACCAGGACATTAACAAAACACTTTTATTCTAGAGGTAACTAATCGCAGGTAGGGCGCCGATAATCTAGTACTGGAACCCGAGCCGAGACTTCTTTAGAGAGCCAATATCTTCATATGAGTAATCTGAAGCGATGTGATCTACCCTCTCTCATTTGTCAACCCCCCAACACCGTTAACAATTCAATATAGGGATTTAAGGCTGACGGGGATGTAATAGACCAACGGGCTGCGAGAGCTAGCCCTGATAGAGTCCATTTGATGAAACCACATTGCTATCACCTAGGCTTATTCTACTCAATCTCCTGTGGATCAATTACAATTGAAACGCGGAGCGTTAAGGATGGCCCCCTGGTCTATGCAAAAAAGAGTTTCACCTTTATTACAGAACCCAATATCTCACAAGATTCTGATACAACTAGGCATATACATTGCCATGCTATCGAGGACCTATCCAATAGCACAAGGCCTAGCTCCTCTCATCATCACCTTTGTGTTGCCGGTCTCACCTACCTACCTATGTAGTCAGGCCTCTGACCACCACTGTCCCATTTCCAGCAACAGCGGCCCATTGGCCAGCCCAGAATTAAACGCCTGAATCCAACCACCGTAGCCCACGAGGCCAAGCGGCCTTGTGACTTTGCTTCGGGGTCAGAGTCTCGAGATGTATTGAACTAGACCAAGGGGTTACAAAGACCGATGTGCCTCGACGCCACTATACCCCAATTGCAGGGTATTGCGAGTTGTCAAAGTTAACGTCCGGACATCGCGTTGCAACTATATAAACCCGTCAAGACAACCAAAATCTCAATTTACTCCCTAACTGAGAACGAAATCCAAATGAATGTGAGCATAGAGATTCTCAAATCAAATTCTCATGTCTTTTAATGTTATGGTCGCGGCATGAGGTGATACTGAAGTCATTCCTCATACAAAATCTGGGTTGCAACACAACATCGATGTCCGGTTTGTGACAAGTCGCAATATATATCCCGAGGCCATGAAGAATTAAAGGAAAAGCCCGGGTGGCTAGAATAATCAATTCGATGGTATATCTGTGATTACACGGTATAACAAAGAACAATGCGGTTTGCATGGCGGCCTCAAGAAATCTCGAGTCCAATTTCCAGGGTCTCGATACCAGTATTCAAAAGGCCCAGCGGCCTTGATACCACCCGCCTCCCCGCCTCAAGCGGCCCCGTGGAGCACACTGCCGCGGTGACGGTAGCGGTGACGGTCCGATATATCGGACTATTATCAGTTAAGACACTCTTGGAACCCAGCATGTCCCCATAAGTCAATAGACCATACCATGCGCCCATAGATGCCGAGAATACCCCCTATAATCGTCCTACACACGCCGGCACTACGCTTACGATCACAAAACCAGCAGAGAATAGACGATATCTACATTACAACGGAACTCGACCCAAGTCCAGCACCCAGACCTCCTTAACCCACCCCAACATCCCCATAGCCAGCTAGGCAATATCACGATGCCATAGCGCCAGCATATATATATATATACCGAAACTTCAACCCCAATTCGAGTCCCAAATCTCGCTCAATGACCCAACAGCACAATATCTACATCTACTTATATATTAAGAAGCAGTCATTCCGCACCCCGATTAGTATCTGCGGCTGGGCGCCTCTAATTCTCGCTATCAATACCACACATATCACGCGCAACAGTAACAGGAGTAGATACCTAGCATGTTTCTATTACCTAGAGCAGCTTGGAGTATATCCAATATCTGCCTAAATCCTATATGTTCGGCAGTCACCCCGCCAGCAACAGTTGTTGCTTGGCCGTAGATCAGATCTATATATGAGCTATATAGGTATGGTGGGACATTCCATAATCACGCACTATCACTCGGTCAAATATTACCCTGAGCAACCTAATCTGCTACACCGAGCATATAACATCGCTATATGGCACAAAACACAAGTAGTGCGGTAACCTCAATCCTATACATTTATTCCATGCCCATGCTAACCTAGAAACTAGCGTACAAGACAGGAGGAAATGATCTGTATCATCGATCATAGAAACGACAGAAATGGAACTAACCCCAGAAGAAGAAGAAGAAAAGAGCGAACCGGGAAAACTAACGCCTATTACTAGTGTTACAAAAAAGGCTTACCTAGCCTGTCTCGCATCTATCTATTCCCCCTCCTCAACCCTCGCCAACGATGTACTCCCACTTCCACCGCTACTACTTCCTGCGCCCGCCGCCTTCCTGCTCCTCGCCCCCTCCTTCAATCTATCCCACTTGGCCTTCAGCTTTTCCAGCATGGCTTTCAGCTTCTCGTTCTCCCTTTTCGTATTCTCCGCCTCGGCCCTCCACTCATCAGCCTCCCTCCTCGCCTTCTCCATCTCCCTCCTGGCATTCTCGGCCTCCACTCTCCTCGCCTCTGCCTCCCTCTTGACTCTCTCCAACTCCCTCCTGGTCCCCTCAACCTCCTCCTCCAACACCCCAACCCGTTCTTCAACCTCCCTGCGGGCAACTTCATCGTCCTCACCCTCTTCATATGGCACATGCAGCCAACTCTTTCTCTGCACCTGACTCAGTAGCTCACGTTCCGCGCCTCCCATCGCCATTATCGAGTTCTTGAGGGCGTGCTCGCTCTCACGCGTCTTGCGCTGCCAGTTCTGCATCGTCCGACTCATATGGTCGATTGTCTGACGGAGTCCCGTGTTCTCCAGCTGCAGCTCTTCCTTTGTCTTCTTACCTGGGTCCCCGCGACGCACAACACCCGCATAGCTAAGGGTGCCGCCGGTCACAGGGACAACATAGAAGCTCTCGGCACCTGCGGCGCCGCCGGCTGCACCCGCCCGGCCAGCATTCCAAGCGCGAGGAAGGAGCGTGTTGGTCGGCGGGTCTGGATCCACAGGGCTAGAGGGGTCGTCGGTGAGTGGAAGGCCGGCGAATGCTAGGGATGCGGCGAATGGGGAGCCGATGCGGGATACGAGGGTGTTGAGGGAGGTGTAGAACTTTGAGAAGGGTTCTTCGGAGGAGGAGGCTTGATTCTGGAGGTCGGAAGTGGAGGTACGATTTGAGAGGCGTGGAGTAGTGGACGCACGCTTCGGGGGCGGTGGAGGGGTCGGATCATCTGGCGGGAGTAAGTTCAGGGGATTTGTGGTCGGCTTCGAGGACGACGGATGATAGTCATGTGGTGTGGGGAGTGTCTGTGAGCGGTCCGGGACAAGGGAGCGCCGGCGATTGGGAGAGGTGGCGCCGCCACTACCGAGTCGGCTTTGCTGTGGAATACCACGAGCAGAGGCTAGGTTCGTGGCGAGAGACGAGGTGCTCTTCTGAAGCCTTGGGGGGATCGGTGCCGTGCCCGTGTTGGCGAATGGGAGAGACGGCGGCGGCGGCGGGAGTGTCTCCTTAGCTCGGACTCTAGAGGTAGAGGCAACTGAGGTAGGCTCCTCGACCACATTCTCTGTGGATGCGCTACCTTCGACAACAGTCTCGAGGGCTGCTGCGGCACCACTGCCGTAGCGCTCGATAGGGCGTTCAGCTTCAAGGCGAAGACGGGTACCCCAGCGATCATGCTCTTTGGAGAGAAGCTCGAGTGTACGCAAGGCTTCGGGATCCTTCGTGAGCTTTCCTGCCGCGGCGAACGAGGTAGATGCAAGAGCATGTGAGGAGGCTGCAGCGAGCAGTGTCTTGGGTGAGTGCGGGGGGGCAGAGGAACGGAGGATATTGGACGCTGTAGAAGCGTGCTGGTGTGCCTGTGATATGGAGGGGGGAGGATATATCAGCTATCAGCGAGCAGAGGGAAGAGGGTAGATAGTAAGAAGCTATCTCTCTACCTACCAGCGTCAAAGGTGAGTCCTCCATCAATCTTATCAGTAGAGGAGTGGGGGGGGGGGGGGGGGAACGGAGAGCTACTGAGATGGTGTAGATATCTGAAAGCTGTAACTGGCGATGATGAGGATCTAGGGAGCTGTGGACATGGTCTGTTTGGCTATTGTCTATGCTTTGAATGAGCTCTTCTCTCCCAGGATCCTTAGTGGTTGGAGAGAGCTTAGTGGTTGGAGAGAGCTTTGATAGGTTGAGTTAAGCTCATTCGTCGTGGGCCTGATACGAACGCCTCAGGTGGCGCTCCATCTAGCCACATTACTGAGCCACAACTTAGCGCTCTTTGAGACACACCTGCATAGGAAGGGACAGCTAATTGCTAATGAGTGAGGACAGGCAGTAGGGAGCTAATCTTTAGGATCTGATATTGCAGTATTACAGAAAGCTGACCATTATCGAGTCGAGGTCAGCTGGCTCGGTTGTCGATAACGGCCAAGTAATACTAATTATATTATAACAGCAGCGATTTCTAGGTAAGTATACATGTATAGTAAATTGAGATAGCATGAAAAAAGAAAAAAAAACAGATCAAATTGTTTCCATTCTTTGTAACTCTATCAGGTGGATGAACCACCCAAAGTTCTCTATGAGGGGCTCTAAAGCAAAGATCGAGTGATAGCCTGTGAACGTGAATAGAGTTTACATCTAATCTTAAATTGGGACGGGATAGAGCATTTGAGGGGGGCTTGGCGTGGACTCTTGGTGTAAAATAAGGTTTATGGGGGTGGAGCACCAATGATTGACTAGCAATACCAAAGCGCGCTAGGACTTCTAATACTCGTAATACTCATAAAAATCTATAATAACCAATTTAACTCGCCCCCCCCCCTCCTCCCAAACCCTCGCACCACACAATCTCACTGAAGAAGAAAAAGCCTATCTACCCACAACACCCCTCTCCTCAGTCTGTACCCCCCAATCCCTCTTTCCCACACCTCCACCCCCCGCACATCCCTCATACAACGCGGCGGCCACCACGTCCGAAAACCTCTCAAAAACGTCCCCCGGTGTCCTTCCCATCACCTCTGCCAACGCCTCAAAGTCCACCCCGTCCTGTAAGCACTCCACCAGCAGCATACGGTCAGTACTATTCCAGGGCCCCGTACGCAGCGGCTCGACACGCCGCCGCTTCGCGGTGAACTCTAGGAGCGAGGAGGCCGCTGAGGAGCTGGAGGGGCTGGAGATGGGCGTGGGCGAGCGCGGCGGTGTGGGTGTGGGAGGGGGACGCTTACGGATGAGTATGAGTGGTGGTGGAGCAGGAGTGGAGGCACAGGAGGAGGAGGAGGAAGAGGAGGAGGAACTGAGGAGGGAGATTATGGGCTGGGGGGAAGTTAGTGGGTGGTTTCTTTATGGGTTTAATGGGACGCGTGTTTAATTAGGTATCACTGGCGATATTATATCAGAGGTCAGAAAGGAAGAAATGGAACCCACCACATGCCCCTCCAACGGATCAAACGGACCAATCCTTCCTCCTCCCATACCAAAACTCATATCCATACCAATGCCCATACTCATACCCCCCACACCCGCAGCCAACATCCTCGGCTCCACCCCAGATGCTAGTCCTCTAGTACCTCTTACGCCTCTCGAATATCCCTAACACGCATCAACACCCTACCACCTACCCCATCACATCACATCACATCCACCACCCCATAATAAACAAAACAAAAGGTACAACTCACCACCGGTTCTCGGCCTTCTCCCTCATCATCCCCATCCCGCCCATCATCGCTCCCCTCGCCCATAAACGCAGAACTACTCTCGTCGTCGGGGTCCCGCGGCTCGGTACGCTGCGGCCGAGGTTTCTGGAGGCGCCCAAAGAAGTCGTATTCATACTCATCGGTAGGGTGGGCCTTAGGTGGTGGCGTACGTCCATGTCCGGGATGATGGGGGACAGGTGTGGCGACTGAAGCCTCTTGTTCTTTGGAGGGGGCGAGATCGGTGGACATGGCGGGCAGGACGTGGCTGATGTGATCAGGAATTTCGGTGATGCGAAGGCCATCCGGTATAGTCTCGTCTACAGGCCCATATTCAGATGCACACATAGATATCGGCACGTTCTGCACCACCTGAACCTCTTCAATCTGCAACACACACCCTTCCTGCACAACCGTCCCCCCATCAAACTGTACAACCGTTTCTTCACAACATTGTTGCTGCGGGGCCCGTAGTTTCTTCCCGGCGTGGAAGCCTAAGATTTCCTGTTGGGCATGATGTACCAAGGCCTGATCCTGAACCTCAGTTGGAACCTCAACCGCGGAATCAGTTTGCCCCATGAAATGCCCCATTTCAGGTGCCCCCACACCAGAAACACTCGCCCCATCTTTCTCCACTCCCTCATCACCAACAATCTCCAACACCCTCGGAACCGGCGATGACGCCCTCGTAGCCGTAGCATACGACCGCACGGAGCTGATGAAGTTCAGGAGCGAGTCTGCGGCGTTGTCCTTTGGCATTTTCCCTCAATGTAGAATTTATATAATATGGTATCAATCTAATACCTCAAGAAGGGTGAATAGAGTAATACTCGGAGAGAAAGTGAGAAGATGGGCGATTATTAGTTTGCCTTTTTGATTACTCTACGAGTTCTACGAATTATGGTTTGCTTTTGCTATCGTGAGACTACGGACGGGACTGGGGATGTTTGCTGTTGTGTGAAGAACCGGTGGACAAACTGTAGAGGTGGTCATTGACACTGCCTGATGTGGTTAGTGTGGTGCCAGTAGTGTAGGGGGGCGGGGAGGAAATGATTGAGTGGTGGGTTTTCTTTTGTGTGGGTAGGTGGATGGATAGAGGATGTTGTGTGTCCAGCTACGGTGACCAGTTGATGATCTTGGTTACCTAATAAGATTCGACTCAAATTTGGTAGGTATGACTGCCCTCGATCCTCGATCCTACCTCAAATATACCACAAACGCTACCCAAAAATTTCATTTATTTACTCCGAATCTATATCTATTTACGCCCATGCTCCAGCTCATATGCCCTATTAAACTCCTCAACATCCACCGCAAACGGTCGGATATAGTCAATTTCAAGTTCATGGACACGCTTCCCTAGAAGAACCAGTGAGTGCAGCGGCGGGCCCAGATCAGCCTCCGCAAGCTGCTTCAGTGTCCCCGCAACAAACTGCTGGTCTTCTGAACCAAGTCGAGACACGCCGATAGCAAGGGTATTTGGTGAATAGGCTGTGGAAGAAAGTAAGAAGCGCCCCGAGAAAAGAGAACCTGGGGGGGGGGGGGAGCTTACCGCCTTCGCCTTTCTCCTCTTCAATCTCAAGCATTTGTTGTGCACATTGGGCGACGGTCATGTACCTACCCCCCGCCATTGTGAGTACTCGCCCCTATAAACCTCCATACATAGATCCTATAGACCCAACCAAGACAGAACCTACCTCGGCGGCTCATAAATCTTCCGTCCCCTCGCCATGTTCTCCAGACTTTGCTCCTTCACCTTGATATCCAATAGCATAAGCGTGTGCAGACCAATATCCCTATTCTCCTTGACCCTATCATAGAAACTTGCCGGCCTCCAGTTCTCGGTGAAGAACACCATCGACACTGTCTGCCCAAAGTTGTACAGCTGGAGGCCGCATGCGCCAATGGCATTCATGATGGATGCATTGTGAATGGTTTGATAGGGAATGGCGAGCTCGCGCGCACGCAGAAGAAGATCTGTGTGTGTTGTTGCTCTCTCAATGTGTTAGCTCCAAGCACTACAGGGGTATTGAGGGTAGAAGGATGGTACCCGAAGGGGTCACCGACGACCAGGAAGGCGACGGAGGTGTCAGGGCTGTCGGCGCCGGCGAGGATCTCGTCGGAGGAGGACTCGACCATCTCACGGTCTGCAATGATCACTTCGCGGCCGTAGAACTCTTCCTATGAGGTTGTTAGAATGAAGGAGGGGAAAGGGCCTGGAGAGGAAGAGAGTTATACAAGTTTGGCCTTGTCGATCATGAGGATGCTGGTGTAAGCTTCCAGGTAGACGCGGGTACATTTTTTGACGATTTCAAGGCCGGCAACGGTAATGTCTTTTTCGGTGGAAAGACCGAGGCCGATGAGGTAGAGCATGGCTGCAGGCCGGCTGTTTGTTGGTTTTGTATCTGTAGGTTCAGAGGTGGGGTTGGTTGGTTATAGTGGGGCATAAATGTAGGTTTGCATGAGGCTCTGCGGACCTGGTCCGTGCGTTTGTGTAGCGAGTGATTGGCTGTGAATATAAGTTCATACGCAGCCTACAGCGTTTGCGGGGGGTGTAGGTTGGTTGATGTCTTGAGGTTTAGGGCCTGTTTGGGGAGCCTGAGAAAATGCTGTTATTTCGGGTCAAAATAGTGTTCTGGCGATAGCCCCGCTCTGGAGAGTTGGGTGGTGTTTGGCAGCCCATTTGGGGGTTGGGAAAATAATAACCCCCTAAACCCCCGCCCATCACCACTAAAAAGTAATTTTTCATCCAGCTTCCAAACAACACAGCATTTCTTAAAACTCTGTTTCCAACTTTCTCGGTTTGCGGGCGGCGCTTTCAAAACGGAGTTTTGAATTTCGCCAGGCCCCAAACAGGTCCTTACTGTTGTGAGAGAAGCTAAGTGGTAAATTAAAGGACATCCCTTGCAAAATACCTTACTGAGGGTGTAGCTATGTAATTCATCGTAAATCGTTTACTCGTAAATCTACCATCAATCGTGACCTGCCAGCTTTGACCACTGGCCCACAACCTCTTCCATGCTTCACAAAAACACCCTAATAGTAATACAAAGCCAGAACCCTACATTGATAGATAATCCCATACTAGTCCAGGTAGGACGAAACGAAAACGGAGAGGTGAAAAAAAAAGGAAAAAGGAAAAAGGAAAAAACTAACCCACCTTTCACAGTCCCAATGTTTGAAAGTACTAAAAAATGGTATATAATAAAAGAAAAAATCGGGCAAAGTGAGCAGAAGAAACCCCCCCCCCAATGAACATGAAGAGTCTTTAAACAAACCAAAGACCTCTACAACATTTTGATAAAAGAATCCCTTTCATAAATAGAAAATCCCACCAAAAGACGCCTCAGATGATGAAAACGAAGCTGCATGGAATCAAAGAGAAACAAACCCCTCTCACCCCCAGCGAAAGGTAAGCAAAGAAGCAAAAAAAAAAAACTAAATCATTCAAACTCTCCATGTTTTGACGTTCCTAATTTTCAGCATCATCGAAATCTGTGCACAATTATACACCTTGTTTCTCAATATTATCCTCGGGGGCCACAATTCCACTCTATTGGTTATTTCTGTTTTTAACCACTGTCTCTCGGTACTCCAGCCAATCTTCAAGCGCAGCCATGTGCTTCTCTCGCGCACGTCGGTAAGACTCCTCCAGCACAAAATCCTGCTCCTTGACTCTCTTGATGTAATGCTTAATTGCGTTTTGGTCCATAATGATATTCTTGAGGCTTCTCTTGCTCAAAACTGCTTGTAGTTGGCGTATCTTTTCCTCGTAAGTGTTCCAGGACACCACATACTCCTCGACATCTGCGAAAAACATATTGTAGGTACTGAGATCAATCTCTTTAGGTGTTTTCGGGACTTCCGGTGGAATCGGGGTAGAAAAGGAAACCTCCATAGGAGTTTGAGGCGCATAAATATCTTGCAAATTCGGTTTCTGTTTTGGAAATGCACCTGGGAAGCTAGGAATCGGGGTGCTAGATGCCTGAGAAGGGAAAGGAAGGGTAGTTTCCAGATCAGCAAGACCGTCAAGCCCGAATTCAGCGGGGTTACGAGTAAATGGTGCGATAGAAGACAAGCTACCCATGCTGTCCAATCCATTAGCTTTCAAAGGATGAACGGATCCCATTGTGTGCATCGTCTCTAACGCATCTCCCTTAGTAGAGCGGGGAGAAATCGGGGTCGGCACTCTGGAGTTGAAGTTTCCCATCGGGCTTCTAGGGCCAATGTGCCCATTTAACCTTGTCGCTTGAATGTTGAGAGGTTCAGGAACCCCGGTGTCCGGGGCAGTATCCATGGGCTCAAACCCACCATCCCCCATAGGAGGGCTTTGCGGTGTCCCAATTTGTTCGGTCTTTTGCTTTGGCGATAAAGCATCGTCACTATCTTCCTCCGACTCCACCCGAGCAGCCTTACTGTTGCGAGTCACGCTCTCTTTGCTCTTTGTTCTATATTTACCGAAGTTCTTGAAACTGGCAGTGCTTTTCTTCTTCTTTGGGCTGGTAGTTGACAAAGGCGGCTCAAACGACGCTATTTTGTTGAGATCGTTCCATAGCTCTTGTTTAAATTGGCTGAAATCAGGCTGCTGTTCTTGCTTCGCCTGTTGGCGTTGTTGTTGGTGCGGTTGGGGTGTTGGTCGAGGCTTCGGGATGGCTTGCTTTGGTGTAGGATAAATGGGTTGACTCTGGGGTCGAGTAAATGGGGCCGTTGCATGCAGCCTATTCGAGTTGTGCGCACCATTGTCCTCATGGGAAATATAAGTGAAAGGGTTTGTATCCCTAGCTTTATGAAAATTGAAATCCGGATTCTTTTGAAAAGGACTATCTTGAGGAGATGGAGGTGCAACTTGAGGCTCTGACCGATAAGAATCCACCCTAGCCATTCCGTGGGCAGGAAATTTGAAGCTATATAACGTATTAGGGCTATCATAGAATGGTTTGATATGTGTGGAGGGGGGTAACCTGAAATCAGGACTCTGTCTCTTTGACTCCCCCGATCCTGAATCGGTAGCACTCTGGGGGCCGGATGTGCGTGGTCGATTCGGTGAACTGGGCCTTTCTCGGGATTGTGTCTCACTTTTCGTTCTACTGTGGATACCGTGGACATTGCTACTGTCGCTACCCTTTCTGAACACTTCCTCGAACATTCCGTACCTCTGCGGCTCTCGCGGTTGCTCTCTTTTGAATGTTTCATAATATTTTTGATCCTCGTCATGATTTACAGAAGTGAAGCGGGAATACGATCCCGAGTTATCACTACCAGCCTTAGCCCCCCACCCATCCGTATCATTAGTCGTTCGTTCGTTGTCGCGTCTCATAGTATTAGGCTTGCTTGGTGATCTTCTGGAATTGCTTCTTGATGTCGTGGTTTTGGACCTTCGGCCTTCTGCTGCTAATCGCTCATCTGCTGTTCTTGACAAATCTTCATCCCTAAGGCCGTGAAATACCGGCTCGTCTGGACGAAACTCGCTCCTAGAGTATTGGCTGCTTGTCTGGGCCCAACGCCTCTGACTCGCCTCCGCCTCCTCTGCTTCCGCTCTTCTTACCTCTTCTGCAACTCTCTTCTGCTCCTCCCTTCTCTGTTCCTCCCTTCTCTGTTGTTCCTCTCTTTCTTTTCGTCTCCTATCTTCGGCACGGCGTTCGCGCTCGCGCTGCTCAGCTGCCTCCTCTCTTTTCCGTTTCTCATCTTCCTTGGCTCTTTGCTCCTTAATATAGGCCCCGAGGTTGAAATCGGGACCTTGAGTATCCGGATCCCGCTGCTCGCCGACTGTTGAATGAGCCCTACGGGTCGATGTAGAAGGCTTAGGAGTCCCAGAAGGCGTCGCGTTAGATTGCCGCTGGCTAGTACGAGTGTACGCACTCTCACCACGGTTCCGGGGTGACTCCGAACGATATCCGCCTGGATGATAATAGCCATCATAATTGTCTTCAAAATCATTAGTAGATGGTTTGGGTGGTGTTGCCCGATAGCTATTGCCGTAATCAAATCCTGTAGAACGTTCAAATCCCCCAGAGCGTTGCCTCCTGGCACTACTGTATGTGCTTGTGAAGTCTTCATAAGTCGTCTTGTGTCCAGTATGGCGAGAGCTAGGTGTTGAGTGTGCTTGAGTCTGATGTGGAAATCCCCTTCCACTACTGAAGCTAGAAGGGGGTGGGCCCCAAGTGGGAGTAGGTCCAGTTGTCCCAGCAGAAGAGGTAGTGTAGCGTGTTGCTGTCTTTGATTTAGGTTTGGGGCGGGAGCTTTCGGGAAGACCATGATACTGGTTATCCTCGTCGTATTTACTTCGTTCAAGTTGATCCTTCAGAGTGTCATATGCCCTTTGAAGTTCCTGAAACTTTTCCTTAGCCATGGGATCATCCGGGTTCTTGTCCGGATGTGTGTCTCGAGCTAAAGATGGAGTATACAAAGTTAGCATATAGTATATCATAGGGTTTTGAGGGGGCTGAGGTGTTGATATAAAGCAGTCGTGTGTGGGGTTTAGACCAACCAGCTTTTCGAAACGCCTTTTTGATTTC
Source organism: Morchella rufobrunnea (assembly GCA_024713595.1). NCBI lineage: Eukaryota > Fungi > Ascomycota > Pezizomycetes > Pezizales > Morchellaceae > Morchella > Morchella rufobrunnea. Next base: position 803,608 of record JAMGYT010000014.1, read on the forward strand.
ATCGTCGGTTGCATGCCGGTGGACGGCAAGTGTCTTGTAGAAGTCAACCTCACTAGGTGCCATTATATAGTTGCTCCCGGACCTCCGTGATGGCCAGGAAGTGGGTTATATAGGTTTGGGGGCGTGGTCGATCAATAAGATCGTTCTTTAAGTATCACCCAAATGGTAAAACCGATGGGGAAACTATTGCAGATCTTTAATGATTAGATCTGTGGAGGTTATTTGGCCAGATAATATCTTCACTAACAAAGTTCGTGACTCGTCCGTGCCGGGGCAAAAAATGTTTACTGCGTGTGCCTGAAAGTGAGAAACTGCTCGTGTGCAGCTACAGAGCGGGGAACCAACAAATGATAATCCAAACAACGGAAGAGCGATGAGGAGTAAACAAGAGAGGGATGGATGAGTGAGAGGTAGGATAGTAGGAATATCGGGTAGAAGGAAAAACAGGGAGTGGGGGGTCTGAGGAAGAAGGAGGGGGAGGGGAGGGGAGGGGAGGGGAGGGAGGGGGGTTGTCGCAGTTGCAGAACACTGAAATGGAATGTGTGCGAGAGGAGAAGGGGACGTGGTGTTTTTCTGTGCGTATCTAGCGTTGAAGGACCCTGGACTCAAGTCTACCTACTTGGATGTAAACTCTCCTGGATGGCAGATTCCCACACCTTTCTTCAGTCTTCGCGCCCTCTCCCCACCTAAGTTCTAACTCGTCTTCTCCAATGCCCAGTCAGCGAATAGAAGCAGGGATCTGCTTCCCTCCCCGGCTTTTGACTCCCTTCAAGGCAACCGTTGCTATGCTGGACAACGCATACTCCTATCCCACATTCACCCCCGACACTACATATGTGAGAAGATAGAAAGGACAATCCTATATTCCATCGATCATCTCACGGGTCATTTCTGAAGTCTCTTGAAGGGTTTTTTTTTTTTTTTTTTTTCGAATTCCCTAGAAAGTCTCTCTCCTGGCGTTCTACGTCATTTGCTGGAGAGTACACATGTATGCACCCTGGTATCCCCACTAGAATATATACATACTTGGACCGTTCCGACTTGATCTCACCCTCAACAGATATACGCCGATAAAGGACATGCATGTACCAAGTTACGACTCATGAATTCTACTATGTATGAAGTACATACATGTACCTAATATCGTCCGCCCTACCCCACCTGCCCAGTCTGAATTAGTAGTTGGCTCGTGTCTCGTCTTTCGCGATTGTCTGCAGTTCATTGAGCCTCACCCTGCCTGAGCACGCACATGCGCGGCCAATTAAACCTGTAAGGAAAATTTTTTGGACATTTCCTCCCTTCCAGTCTGTAGCCGCCCGAAAATGGAAAAAAGAAAGTAGGGAATAATTTACTCCTATTCCTCTCTTTTAACACGACAAATGTATGCACGATAGTCTCACACATATCCGGCCCCGGGACGGACGGGAGGCTTCTCATCGCATCTATTTGAAAACAATCTTGATCGACAATGTTCAGTACGTAGGTACTATCACAGCATGGCCATCTGGAAGTCGTACGGGAGTGATGTGATGCATGACTTGAGCGATATCGCGGCAGGCTGCACTCTAAATTGGGAGATTCAACTACTGACTGTACTCAGCATCGAATCCTTAATCCATTACCATGTGAGAGACAGGAATACACAGAACAATGCCTAGTGGGCTAAGCCTCGGCCATCATAATATGGATAAGCAAACTGCTTCAAGCAGGGCACCTACATATACACATAAAACCCTGTGCCCTCGGTCTACTGGGCATCTTCAGTATTTGTCAATGTGGAACAACTGCCCCGGAAAACCGTGTTTTGAATACATACATCTATACACGTGTTATTGCCTTGAGCCAGTACGTAGGTACACTCAAGATATGTAGAGTGTAGGTCAGGAGACGCTAGAGGTCAAATTAAAGTTACTCTACATGTATGCTTACGAATTGAGCCCTCTCCCCCGTGTGAATAGGCACAACAATCATTTAGCGCAGGGTCCACGTGTGGTGACATAACATAGGTACCTAATTCTAGAAGTTAGAATGTCTAAAGTACTTCCGGTGCTTCATTGCCTCGTTATGTCTCATAATAGACGATCAACTACGTCATTATGGTACGCGCAGGGATCGAGCGTTTGACATTTCTCAGGAACAAGTTAAAGCTTCACCGATCTCAAAAAGCATACCTCGGCTCTTACCTTCAAAAGCAACGAACACGTCGAGTTTTTGTTACTAGATAGGGCAGTGGCTACTTTTGCCTTCTGAGACAGAATCGTGCAGGGTCCGGGACTCCTGAAGATCTTTTATGTCAACACCAAATCGTGAGAAATTGATCATTGACATCGACCACTTATAGACCTTGTATATATGTGTGCGGCAACTAACCCTTGAAAGCATCTGAACGGCGTGTATACGATAGGCACCCAAAGATCAATCTTTACCCAGGATCTAACTAGAAACTACGGCAGAATAACATACAGTACCCAGGATCTTGATTCCCAAAGAACTAGTTCTGGATCTACTGTATCGTATGATTTGCATCTAACCCAATATTGGACCCACAACGATTCCTTCCTATGAGGGCTCATCTTGGGATATCGCACCTGTGAAAGGCAAAAAGTTCGAGGCCAGGCCCCTGGAAATTAAATATCGGATAAAAGCAAGAGGCTCGTGTGGGTTGCGCCACATTTTCTCTGGGATTAATATTCCGGATAATAAGATACCTAAGCAATGCTACGTTTTTTTCTCTCTGCGATTTTACGTACTTGCAATAACTAAGCATTGTGTTAGCCGGGTCAATGAGGTTGTCACATATATCACTTGATGAGGCCGGTACTTTCTAGTCATGGCGTGAAATACATATGCCTCTAGGTATCCATAACCGGGTATTGCCAAGACCCAGGCCGAGGAGGCCAGATCTGATGATAGAGACCATGTTGGGAGGTTTGGCCGACATAATATCAGATATAGCTGAATCGTTTTTCGCTCAACAACAGTAGATGCTGTCAGGGTGGATTCCTCTATAATTCTACACCTTTGTACGAGCAATTAAGAGGAATGTACTGTACTTATTGTTAGTCTTTAGAACTCGACAAGACAAGGGGTTCATATATAGTGCTGCACAGTACTAGGTAGTCAGTGGAGAGCTATCATGGAGGCGATAATGACATTATTACATGATTAATTCGCTCCGCACTCCGTACAAAGAAAGCTCCTCCTAATCGAGGATCCAGACCACTCCCTCAAAAAATTCGCCGAGCTCTCCTCTCCACTCCACAAATATATATCCGGGGGGGCAGATTAAATCCCTGGTTCACTTGGCTGCACTGCAAATCAGCCTCAACGCCTGGAAAAATTCGAATCGAAAAAGCATTATCCCCGTTTCACACATACAACCACCACAAACACCAATACCGCGACCGACTTGAGCTACCTACACACCTGTTGTCATGAATGGGTCCTCGACAGCGATCATGCCGCCACCAGCCTCTAACGGCTCCAGCATCTCGAGTTCAGCCGCTAGCCTCCACGGCGGCGTCGGCGGCGCTATCCCTATGCTGGCTGCCCCTGTAGGAGGAGCAGGAGCAGGAGCAGGAGTAGGGGCAATAGCTGCGAGGGATAACAATCCACTTCACGCCTACCAGCAGCAGCTCCAGGCGTCTCAGGCTGCTCTAGGTCAGCATCCTTCGTATCAAGGTATGCCGGTCGCCGATTTGATTGATTGATTGTGATGATGATGGAGATGCTTTGGGCACTTCTTGGCCTTCTCTTCCTTGCTAGGGATCAGGTGTACCGTTTGTATAGTAGACTAACTTCTAACCCTTCCCGTGAGGGATGGTTTTTTTGATTTTTTATTAGGCCAGTCTCCAATTTCGTCGTCACTACAAGTGTCACAACAGGCGTCTCAGCAGCAACAATCGCCGTCAACACCTACCTCGGCCTCATCAATATCGGCTTCGTCAATAGCAGCACAGCAGCAGCAGCTACTGCTCAATAGACAAATGGAAACTCAGAACCAGCTACAGCTGGACAAGAGCCGGGTCACACTACTCCTGGAAATCAATGCAGAGCTCCTAAGAGAAACGGTATCCATCCAGGCTAACGGGAAATCCCTCCCGTCACAGCCCGGCGAGGAGAGAGCTGGGCATGACAAGGGGTTTTACGAGTACGCGAACCCTACGAATTCTTCCTTTCTTCACACTTTCCTCCGCAACACGATCATATTCCAAGAGCAACTGATAGGTCCAACTAAGCATAGTAGCTAACAAGATGCCGTTCATAGGTGTATGCGTCGTCTTCAATGCAATCTTGCCTACTTGGCTGCGATCGCCGACCGTTCCCATAAGCCCGCCTCGCAAGTCCCGCCTTCTCCTAACATCCTCGTCCCTCCCCCCGATATGCCAGTCCTCGCAGACCTATACAAGCGACTACAAGCGCTGTATCCGGGTGTAAAGCTCATCAACCCCCCGCCGCTCGATCAGCAGCGACAAAACGCCAACCCCCAAGGAGGCCGAGGAAGCCAGAACGCGTCGCCAAAGGTGGTACCCGCAGATAATAAGCTACAGCCTCCGCAGACACCTCAACATGCGCAGATGCCTCGACATGCCGCGTCACCGACGCCCCCTGCGCAAATTTCGCACCAGATGCCGCCTCAACAGCAGCAACAGCCACAACAGCAGCCAATGCAGCATATGGCGGGCATGGCGGGCATGCCAGGTATGCCAGGGCAGCATGTACAGTACTCACAACAGCAGAACCCTGCCCAGCACAATCCACCGCAGATGGTACAGCACCAGCAACAGCCACAGCATCAGCAGGGCATCAACCCGAACTATGCTCACCTTCAGCAGCAGCGCCACGCCGCTATGATGCAAGCTCAGGCGCAGGCACAGGCACAGGGTCGCCAGATGCAGGCCCAGATGAGCGGCATCCCCTCAAGTATGGGAATGAACCCGGGCATTGTGTCAAATGGCATGAGCAATGGGATCCCCGTAACGTCAATGGGGCAGCACCCGGGTATGCCACAGCAAGCTATGATGGGGAATATGGCGGGGATGGGGATGGGGATGGGCCCACAAGGTATGACCCAAGGGATGGGTGCTCCGGGGATGACTCAAGGGATGGGCGTCCCGGGTATGGGGGCACCGATGGGGGTATCGGGGATGGGAGCGCCGGGGATGGGCGCACCCGGTATGGCCATGGGGATACCCGGCATGAATATGGGTGCCATGAATTCGGGTATGAACCCGGGTATGAACCCAGGCATGAACCCGGGGATGAACCCGGGGATGAATCCCGGAATGAACCCGGGAATGAACCCGGGAATGAATATGGGAATGGGCGGGATGAATATGGGCATGGGGAATATGGGTGGTATGGGGAATATGGGTGCGGGCATGGGCGGAGGCATGGGTCAGCCGGGATTCCAAGATAACATGAATCAAGGAATGTGGAATGGCGGCTGGCCCGGGCAAGGCCAATAACTTGGAAATTATTTTTTGTAAACTTTATATTTTTAGTTTTTGGTGAGCATGAGCGATCGTCCTTTATCTTTTTCTTGCTGTTGCTGCATTCCTAAGGAGCTTTCGTATCTTTCACCGATTCCTATTGTTGTATTGTTGCTATTTGTCTCTTTGGTGAACAATGGTAAGGTGGCGGGTAAACCGCCTAAAACTTGGCCATTTATGCTTGTGATGGTCTCTAGCTGGTTTCCATGTCTACTTCTATTTTTTTTTTTTTTTTTTTTTTCTTTTTTCTTTTTTCTTTTTTCTTTTTTCTTTTTTTTTCTTTCTTCTTTTTTTCCCTCCATTTGCTTTTTTTGTCTGGGATGGATTTTTGTGGTTTATTTCCATGTATTTTTTTGTTATAGGATTAGTCTCCAGTTTCAATGATATCAATTGTTCATTAATACTCAGATATACAGCTGCAGCTTGGTTATGATTATTCGACAACATAATATCTTGCGGGCACTTGTCAATTCCGTGAGTGACAAATTTGCTTTTTCAATCCTAGCTGTTACAAGAAATCTTTTTCTGCCGGTCAGGGTCGTTCAATCAGCAAATCTCCTAATACGATAGCCCAGATGTTGACGCTTCCTGGACCACCCAGGCTTAGGTAGGACAAGCATTTCAAACCAAACCAAATCTCATGATATCCCCCGTCTCTAGCACCGCTATCCCCACACCAACGGAAATCCACATATATGCAAATCATGATTAAGATTCACGAGAAGCTACGCAATCACTAAAAAAAAATAACCTTCTGGTGTATAAATGCACTTTAGAGAGCAAGGTGTAAGTACGGACAGGTATGCATCCTGTAGTTTTAAAGTACCGGGTGTTAACGGTAAATACGAAGAATCTGATAAAGGAATCTTGCTGTGAAATAGGTGCGTTTATCTTATCTGATTCTCGGTATTTATGGTTAACCCCCGGTACACAGGTAGTTAAATCGTAAAGAGCCCCTGTCTTTGTTAGATAGGAAGCGGTTGATAAATAAAAAAAAAAAAAAAAAAAAAAAAAAAAAACTAATATAGAAAAACTACGGCCAAACGAAAGATTCAGAGCTAGCGGCAAAATACTTGACACTAAGAGGCTCGAACTGAATATATAACTCGCATGAACCAGCAGCCATGATGTTTATGCACGGATAAGTCCGGTGATTGGTGTTTTTATTCTTTCCTCGGGGTTTGGTTCCTCGGGATTTGGTTTATATTCTTATATCGACTCTAATTCTGACATTTAGTTTTATTTTGATGGGAAACCCATACTTCGACCTTTGCATGCACGTAATGAATAAAAGAAAAGAAAAATACTTGGACCTACAACTATGGGCCATAATATCATAGTCGCCATATCTAATATTACGCTGATATCTTCCCATACATGATACATTATATGCTGTCTGGATAACGACAGACTTGATGAAATTCAAGAAGTACATGTGTATCGTCGGGTCATTGTAAGATGTTAGTACCAAGATTTCTAAATGTCTTTAGAGAAACATTGTTCAAAGTATAGATGCTATAAGTACTAAGGAAACCATATATGATATTTTCTCCTCTTTGGTGCGACGCAAATGTTCGCTTACTTATGACGACCCGACAATAACTGACCGAAAGCGGTTAGCTCCTTGTCTAGAACCGCATCATCGAAAACCCTTCTAGCCAACCACCACCCGCATTATTCAAGAGGAGGAGAGGTCAAAATGATGGTACTACAAATCGCTCGATCGCTAAAGCTGTTAGGAAGAAGGGTCCAGTGTAAATCCTCCATACCCTCTGCGTGAGTTTTCTAAGGTTGCACCGTACCACTATTCTAACTCCACTGCAGCTCCTGCCATAAATATCAACGTTACAAGCAGTGCGGTACTCCTTCAAGCACACTATTTCAGTACAACGCCAAAAGAAATGTCTGGTGAGTATTACGGCTATTTATAGATACGTATTTGCTATGGTAAGTGCTAATTGAATCATCCAGATTACGGCGGGAATCCATACAGAGGTGGAGGTGGTTGGGGTGGCCGCGGAGGTGGAGGAGGATACCGTGGTAGAGGCGGTGGAGGCGGCGGTAGTAGAGATAGAGGGCCAGGAGGCGGTTTTGATAGGAGAGGAACTGATGGGCCACCTGTTGAAATTAGTCAATCCTCATTCTCTCCCCAGCAGCGGCTAGAGAATATTCTCAAAGGACTGCATAACCAGACATATGGTAATTATTTCTCGAACATATCTCTTGTGAATTTTTCTAATTGGTATTCGATTGGCAGGGAGTTATAAAGAGCTTGGTAAGACCAACACCGAAATATGCTCAGATGAGTGAGACTGTGCAAAGAGCGACGCAGTACTAATATATACATATTTATTAGTGGGATCTTACAATTGCACTCATGTCTCCGAAAATATTGGTTACCAGCTTTTCATTGATCAGGTTCAAAGTGACAGTTTCGCCCCCCCATCGCGTTTCCGAGTCAGGGTTGCTACAAAGGATGCTGGGATTCCGGAAGATGCATTCAATGTTCGCACCAAGTAAAGTGCCCCTTGCTTCCCCGCAAGTATTATATACTCATCTTCCTAACCAAATCTCATAGGAAAATTGCCTTCTGCGACTACATAACTCGCCAAGTACAACGAGTCATTAAATCTCGCGGTCTCGATGTGAGCGAAAGCGGGCGCGGTTGGGCTGGCCCTAAAGGTGGTGACTTTGGAATAAACTACCCCTCACAGCAGGTCCTTGAACGCACTAGTTGCCTTATTCGTGACTCGTCCATCGAGCTGCGGTTTACACTCAATTTACCTGCACGGGGGCGGACTATCCTTGCTGATGCAGCACAGAATCTAATATTAAAGCAGATCCCGGTATTAATCGAGAAGGGCCTCTTGTGGAAGAATCTTGACCTAAAAGAGGTCGCCAAGCACATAAGATCCGTACAAGTTCAGGATGCCCTTAGGGAATCATTGGGAAAACATAATTTGGTAGCTTTTATTGGAAACGGCTCAATTCTTCCAAGGGTTTCTGGGGCGAGCCCCTACCCTATGTCCAAAGACATCGCAGTACCATTTGTAGCGCCCGAATCTTTGAAGGTTCGTTCAATTCCAAAGTTTGTTTACCGCTAATTATGGATTACTAATGAGGCTTTAGGTGAGGATTGAAACCGATATCCTAGATGATACCGGTGCAAAAATCGTAGTTGAGGGTATGGGGATCCCCCGTGGGATTACAGTCCTTACCGGCGGTGGTTTCCATGGTAAAACTACATTGCTGGAAGCGCTGGTAACTAAATACCTGCTTATACCCTCATAGAATTCATTGAGTCTAAATTTTTGTGGCAGGAATATGGAGTGTACAATGTTATCCCCGGTGATGGCAGAGAACTCGTAGTCACCGACACAAAAGCCTTTAAGATCCGTGCAGAAGATGGTAGAAATGTGGTTGGGACAGATATATCGCCATTTATCAATAATCTTCCAGGACCACACACCACCACAACGAGTTTTACGTCGACTGACGCCTCCGGGAGTACTTCTATGGCTGCAAATATTCAGGAGGCGATTGAGATCGGTTTGTTGATATTTCTATCGCATTATTTACCGTTTCAAAAGCTAACATCGAGCTAGGTGCAACTACCTTACTGATTGATGAGGATACAAGTGCTACCAATTTTCTAGTGAGGGATCGCAGGATGCAGGAGCTGATTAAATCCGAGCCGATTTCGCCTTTTGTGTCTAAAGTCTGTCTTTGAATTGCAATGATATTGTTGGCTATCTGACGATTTGTAGGCAAAAGCATTATTTGAGAAGCGTGGTGTTTCGACGATCATTATCATCGGAGGTAAGATGGTTGCTACACTAGAGTAACTCTTTATTCGTTGATACTAATATTTTTTTTTCTAGGGTGCGGTGATTGTAAATAACTCCACGGCCCCAATTCAATTACCACCGCAAAACTAACCCCTGAGGCAGATTTAACCATCGCTGACACCGTCATTGGAATGGACTCCTATAATGCCCACGATATCACCCCCCGTTCACGCGAAATTGTCGCTCAATTCCCTGTCAGTGTCGACCAACATGACACGTACGGCAGCGTCACTAAACGTGTTCCAACTCTGCCAAACTTCCATCTGCTTGCACTTTCTCCTCGTGCCCAAGGCATGCGCAGTATTCAGCGCCGTGATCGAGAAGATGAGGCTGTTGATCTTTCTGGGCTAGATCAGTTAGTTGAAGAGGGGCAAACCAATGCCTGCGCTGAGTTGCTGAATTTCATACCAAAATCGGGGTTGAAGTTTACAATGAAAGGGTGGGCCCACTATTTGAAACGTTCCCTGGATGATGAAGGCCTAGATGCGCTAAGGGGTGGGTCAGTGGCGGGAGGTAAGTTGGTGAGGTGCAGGGAGTTAGAAATGTTAGCAGTGGTGAACAGAGTAAGAGGACTGCAAGTACAGCAGAGCGTTGATTGATATCTCCATAGCCAGTGACTCCTCAGGGTATGTTGGATGTACCTGTTAGAAAATCTCAACTACGAGTGATAATCGATGAATAAATAAAATCTCCACAATTTTATTGTCAGCTAAGGTTCAAAAACGACTGTGGAGTTGCTATAAAGCATAGCTCATGTGGTCGCTTAGCAAGTTATAAAAATTACAGGCGATGCCACTTCAATCTTTAGTTTTCTTCAAGTCACTTGGCATAGTGCATGAGGGTTAGGTTCACTCGGAGCTCAAGAACCCGAAGCTGAGGGCGAGTGCGGGTGTATGATCGCAAATCAGACTAGCAACGCCATTCTCATCGGGTGCTTCTGGACTTAAACCCTTTGCCACCTGCATCCGCTTATAGTTCGGTGGTGTCTCCGGACATTACCATTGCGTACATGCGTGCATATCATGCACAATGGCGGGCCTGGCGTTCTTGTTTGCATGCAACCTTAGTTGTGTTTGCAAAGTTCATGGAACATCGAGCAAATATACGCTGCAGATATGAAATATATATACCTATACCCCCAATATGAATGCACAGGGACGAACCTCCGGCTCAATTACGCTAGTTAGATAGATTGGAATCCCATCACGCTGTCCCCGCGGAGTATGGGTAGTGAATGAGACGACGAACGAGTACTCCTAGAGGTCATAAAAGCTAATGGTAAATATCACACAGATCAAGAGACTAAGGCAGCTCTTTTTTCATCTGTTTTAGTCATCTATCAGAAACTATATAGCAAGACCGGGTAGAAGAAATTCCCGTGTCGATGAAAGATATCATTATCTTGAATTGACTTGGTTCCGTGGAAGGATTTAATCCTTCCGCGGGTTAGCTGTAGCTCTGACACGTAAAACGTAGATTTAGACTGTTCATCAAGTCGGAACATATTGTTACAGCTGCTTTCATAAAACTTGGCCGGTCAAGACTTTACACTCATTGTGCAAACCTTGAATCGTTTACCTACATATCTAATCCATACTAGCCCTCAAGCAGGTAATCATAAAATAAAGTTTCAAATTCATTGCCTACTAGGGTAAGGAACTTGCAATTGGCCTGGCAGAATTTTAAGCATACCTGCGGAATTTCCCCTCTAGGCAATTTTATGAAACCGGCTATAATGGGCTTCAGCGCCTACATATTCAAACCGGATCTAGAGGCTACATTGTACCCTAGCTTATTGAGATACTAAACACGAGCGTACTGTACTGCTTGCCCGAGAATGCAATGTATCTTGTGGTGTTGCTTTTATTTATTAGTACATGTCACGATTTGATACCTATATATTAACCATTCGAGAGTACTTACAGATATATTGTCACTTGATTTATCGACTCGAACCGGATGGGCTTTATCCTCATAGTCTAGACTATGTAGTGCTATCCAGATGAGAAGCATTTAGATAGTGATCGCGCGCGACTAATTCTTCCTCGCATATGTCTAACTCGCCACGCACATTCTCTCTTAGTTTCCACCGATACGAATATACCTACTCGCCTCTCTTTACACATCAAGTAATTGGCCATCTTTACAGGATGTCCATCCATTCCTGAGCCTCACTCGGTTGCTAAATCGGTTATTCAGGGCGAGAAATTGAGACCAATCAGCTACTGCTATTAGAGGTGAAACAAATGTCCCGTATAGACAGCTATAAAGAGTTTCGTACCACCATACGTATACCTGCTGTCAGGAATGTTTCTGTATTGTATGTGATTTCCTGACGTCGTTTCTCGTCTACTTTAAAGAGTTTGTAGTCCAGCAATATACTTGCCAAATTTTTAAGTTTAGGACGAGATATAACCAAAAGTTGGGTGGCAACCGTCCCAAACTTTAAAATTTGGCAAGTAGGAGCGTCCTGTTTGGCCCATACTAAGTGACGATAACCATTATTTCCGGGAAGTGACCCCGCAGCTCGGCCGAATTCCCGAGTTATCCAGCTGTAGAAAAGGGATACGCACGGTTTTTTTTTTCGGGTGTGTGAACATGCTTAATTGCTGCAAAAAAAAAAAAAAAAAAAAAAAAAAAACTGTGACGTGATACAGGGGTTGCAACTGCTTGAGTCATTCCTAGCAGATGTAGTAAACAATTATTTACTTCCCAATGCAGATACCAAGAATTCTCTGCCTGTTAATAATCAACTATTGAGGACGGAAACGACTTTTTCCGAGAGGCACCTCTCAGTCGGTCTAAGCACCAGCATAGCCTACAGTTTCGTCTGGATTATTGCGGCTGTGGGGCAGTGGGGCCCTTACGCCGGCGAGAGCTCTGGTAGGCCTTGAAGCTGTGGTTCACGGATTCCGAAAAAGATTCTTCGAATTCATTAGATCTCGAGACTCGTCAGGTGTTCTTTAGACCCATCACATCGCGGGCGATCACTTACCCTTGTGTCCGTAATAACCAGATGAAAACTGTACAAACCTGCCTGTTGAAGGGAGGATTAGTGGAACCCAGATTCTGGTCCATCATAGTTTCTCATTCAGAAACTTTTAAAGTAATAGTCAGTCCCGGATATCGGGCTATCGACAGTAGAGACTCTCTGTTATCACTCCTTTATAAAATGTTGCTTTACTCACGAAAATGATATGTGGTTATTTAAGCAGATTCTTGCCAATGAAAGATGTATTTTCGGTAAATTCAACATAATTCAGCACTTATCCATGCGCCAAAATATGAAGCACGAGTGTGGCCACACCCCGACGTTGATCTGGGGAAGTTGAAACGAAGAACGGCCCGGCGCTTTGTACCAGATCAGGGAGATCGACATTCCGACTGGGGTCCGAGTGGAAGACCCTCTCGGAACCCGGGGCTTCCGGGCACTATCTAATTTAGGTAACTGGAGGACGTCACCTTGGGATTAGCGTAGCTGGTTTAACTTGAGCATTACATACTGTTCCATTGATCCTGTGAGGGAATTCTTATCCACCCCAGGATAACTATTCTGAATCAAATTAAATTCATTGCCATGAGCACAGAAGGTGCTGGTTGATAGGTCCATTCTTACTTCTTTGATACCGTGCTTAGTGTTATGGAGATTCGAGTGCTGGATGCGTCTAGGAAGCCAAATAGACTTTACGAATGAAAGGGGGGCTTGGTGGCCATTGCCCATGGCTCTGCTAGTCCCCATTCTTTTGACCTGTAGCGGTTTGATACCCACGATGTGGGTAGCATTCCAGACGATCCTCGAGGGTCACCGGCTGTGATGGAAGCCGTTAATACGCAATATATTATCTCCAGCCATGCCGATTTCCCGAACCTTTAATACATATAGGACCCTCTTCCTCCACATGATGATATCTCCAATCCATACCATTCTTCTCATATCGCATCTCATTCTACAACTCCAAAGCTTTAACCCTCAAAGATCCAAAAATATAAATCTTCATTATGGCAATGTCATCGAAGTTGTCAGGTGTACATCACGTGTCAGATTTCAGTATAATAGATCTAGTGACGATCTCAGGGGTTCTGGTAAGCTTACTTTTAGCCCTACGCCTTATACTCAAGTACCAACATGTACTAACCCCGAAAAAATCAGTTCATTATTTATCATGCTAGTCATGCCATTTACAACATCTACTTCCATCCTCTTTCAAAATTCCCAGGACCAAAACGTGCCGCTGTTTCATATGTTTGTCTTCTCTCTCCATATTCATAGAGTAGTACAATTAGATAACTGACTATATATCCCGTTGTGTAGGCATGGCTCATGCGAGTTCTAACATCAGGAACCTCCCCTCAAGCGCATAAAAAGCTCCATGATAAATACGGCCCTGTTGTCCGAATCTCCCCAGATCAGCTCTCATTTTGCTCTGCGAGTTCGTGGAAAGACATTTACGGTCATGTTGGGGGGAGACCACAATTCCTCAAGTCTGATGCTTACAAAAATGAATACCACCCCAATATCGTTTCCTCTAGGGATCCTGCTCAACATGGCCAAATGCGCAAACTTCTCAGTCACGGATTTTCACAAAAGGCACTGCTAGAACAAGAGGACATCGTACATGAATATGTTGATCTCTTCATCAAGCAAATCAATGACAATGCTACTAATAAGCCGAAGGGTGAAGAGATGGTAAAGTGGTACAACTATATCACTTTTGACATCATTGGAGATATGGCTTTTGGTGATCCTTTTGGTAGTTTGAAGTCTGGTATTTTAATCACCACTGATAATAAACTAGAATAATGGTGCTAACATATCCCCTAGGAAAACCCCATTTCTGGGTTGATTCCATTTTTACTAGCATTCAATACCTTCCATGGATAACCGTCTTCAAGAAAATCCCGATGGCCAAATATATCAAACAATACATTGTCCCCGCTGGTGCTGCTGAAGCCAGAAAGGCCCATTACGAATATAGTCGTGATAAGGTGATTAAGCGCATGAACAATACTGCACCGCGTAAGGACTTCCTCACACGCATCCTCGCCGCTAAGGAAGCCCAAGGCATCTCAATTGATGAGCTTCAGTCCCACTCCAACGTTCTCATTCTTGCTGGTTCCGAAACCACCGCTACATTCCTCTCAGGATTCACATACTACATCTGCACGACACCCACCGCATATGCTAAGCTCACTACCGAGATCCGCGATGCTTTCCAGAACTATGAGGAAATCAATGGAATCACCACCGAGAAGCTCAAGTACCTCAACGCAGTCATTGATGAATCTCTCAGAATTTTCCCTCCGGTCCCAGTTGGTATGCCAAGGCTCAGCCCCGGGGAGACTGTTGATGGCATGTTCATCCCTAAGGGTGTTGAGGTTTCTGTTTCCGCGTGGGCTGCTACACATTCCGAGGCGAACTTCCACAAGCCTTACGAATTTATCCCAGAGAGATGGATTGACCCCAATTGCACTGATAAGAAGGAAGCTAGTCAGCCTTTCATGCTCGGCTCACGTGTCTGCTTGGGTAGGAACTTGGCTCTTCTTGAGATGCGCACTATCGTTGCCAAGATGCTCTGGACCTATGACATGGAGTTGATAAACAAGGACTTGGATTGGGAGCGCGGGAACGAGTGCTACACGTTGTGGAGAAAACCTGCCCTGAATGTGAACTTTACCAGGAGGAGCGGCATTAGAGTACCACCATTGGATAACTAGTGTACGACAACTGCTTGAAGACTGTTTCTTTTTTTTCTTTCCTTTTCTTTTTCCTTTTATTATGGTTTTGAATTCAGGCGTTTTACTTGTTTTATATCTACCTTTTACGATGTATTTTTTGGATCTAGGCAAGCGAGCGAGGTAGTCAGAAATGTCTAGACAGCTACCAGAAATGGAATTACTGAATTTTAACAATATACCAGTTCTCCCGAGTGATACTTCATGATCATAACTAACCAACCCTTGCCCACAACACTACCGAATCCCCCTCGGCGTTCCGCCCAGCCGCTTTCATTCCCCCTACCCTACAGTTTCTCACACTCCGAATAATAACTCACTTTGAGGAAACACCCTTGTAACCGATGCAGTTGAACAGGGGGGTGCAATATCGGTGAGTAGCAACGTTATCCCGGTGAAATCTGCAATGGCGGGGGCGGGACTTCAGGGTTAAGTGTGACCGCAACAACGCACCTCGTTAATCTCTCTTTTTTGGGGAGTAGAAAAAACTGCTCGAAAGTACCACATGCAGCCGTAGCCGCTCTCGTAGATACTCTAATCGACGATGAATGTGCTGTTACTGCTTTCGAGCCCCTATGGATGCATCTGTACTGTATGCAGAGAAACGGGTGGGTGGTGTGACATCCCCGGCCCGGGTAAGTAAATGAGTGAGTATTGATGATCATCATCAAGAGAGATATGTACTGTTAATTTATTCCGCGCGTATATATCATTGACTACAAATGAAGTTTTTGAATTAACTTATCAACATGCAAAGTTTTTTTTTTTTTTTTTTTCCCTTCTAGATCAGCTGGACGGTAAGAGACGAGGCCCACTCGAATCACTCTGTGGTGACCTTTTGTTTTTGTAATTGAAATCAAATGCATCGATATCATATATATATAAAAAAAAAAAGAGAGAGAGAGAGAGAGAAGACGAGCATCGTAGGATAACCCCTAATGGAGAATGGGAGAAAGAAAAAAAAGAAAAAAGAAAAAAAAACTAACTGGACCCCTAGAAATTTCATCGGCCGGAAAAGACAAAAACAGCAAGAGAAAATAAAAGAAAGGAAAAATTGAAAAACCCCACCCAATGTATCCGAGGAAACAGAAAACTAAGTAAACGAGAAAGGTACCTCCTAGCTATAAAACACAGCCCCCAATAATAGTACCGCTACAGATAGCATGGTATAAAGCAAGTAAGAGAACAGTGAGGAATGCAGTGTACCAAACTCAAAATAGACAAGAAATCATAAAAAGATAACCCAGACAAAGACATTTCCGTGCTTGTAGCCAAGTCGCATGTTTTACGCCATTTCTCCGCTTGCGTTTTCATCTTGTTCTTCATATAATATTACACCCAAGGTCCGATCAGGTCTATACAAACAGTCAAATCTGACTTCTATCGGTCCAAGGTCGGAGATCATCGTGAATCAACAGTCGCCTTCTTCCCCCATCCGCCCCAGAAACCACCTCCACCACTATTGGTATTGCTAGGTTGACTCGGTGTAGATGGAGTATTCGAGTTGAAGCCCACATATGAGGAAAAACTTGCAGTACTGTTTACTCTTTCTAGTCTGGGGCCAGGCGAATACGGTGTACCCCCGCCGGCGTTCCTTGTACTGTTAGACCCACCCCCAAGAACTTTCCTCAGCGCTTCAAGCTTTGCTTTGGCCTCCTCCGCTTCTTGCTTTGCAACAGCTTCAGCCGTTTTACTCGCGACAAGCTCGAGGAGAAGTGTATCCTCGTTGGCGGGTGAAGTATTCTGTTGAGAGGAGAGAAGTTGTTGCATACCCAAAGAGCTAGTCCGCTTGTTGTATGTAGGTGTTTGCTGGGACCTAGTAGAGTTTGAACGTCCAAGCCGGAGCTCTCTCAGTCCGCCTTTCTGAGGCTCACCATTGCTGTCGAATTTGAGCTCTGGTGAAGGCAAGGGGTACTTTAGGTCATTTATTTGCTTCTGAAGCTGTTGCTTTTCTTTTTGGCTTTCTTGCCATTTTGACCTAGCGTCCTGCAGCTGGCTCTTTAGTCTTGAAATCTCGGCGTCTTGTTCTGTTATCCGATTTGAAAAGTCCTTGGACCTAAGTTGTTCCCTATATAGATTCTCTCGAGTGGTGTCCAAATCCTGCTTAATTTGGACTGTTGATGGAGGAGGTTTTCGTGATGACGCAGCTTCAGTCTCGGCTTTTGCTAGAGTCTCGGTGATATGATCACAGATATCGCTAATCTCAGCAACACTCTCTTCTTCGTTCTGAGATCCGTTCCCGAGAAGCTCTACAAGTCTCTTTGTGAGCTGTCGATCCTCGTCACGTTCGGCTTTAACGGCCGCAAGTTCCTCTACCCTTGCTGCATGTTCACGTTGCAATTGACTCAGAGCCATAAGTAAATCTTCAATCTGCCCATGTAGTTCGCCATCCTTGTTCTGTTTTCGCGAGGAGAATGATCTTGTCGATAACCTCCGATCGTCTTGCGTAATGGACGAGCATCGTGATAGAGTTGTAGCATCCGTGCTAGCACTGCTAACACTGCTATCCGAAGCTTCAAAAGAACTAACAGTTGATAAGCTTTGTTTGGATGGTGTTCTTCTCACCATCACTGTGCTTGCCGGGCGAGATGATTGCAAAGAGCTCGGACTCAGATTAACAGTCCCGGGGGAAGAACTGCCGCCCCAAATTCTGCCCAAAAATCTTGAAGCAGCAGCTTGAAGATCGGTGGTTGGGACCTGTTGCTGCTTTTGCACAACTTTCACAGTACCATCGTCTGGATTTCCCTCTTTAAATTTCTTTTCCAATTCCGTCAATGCCTCTCTTGTCACTACACCTGTCAATCCTACAAAGTCTTGGACTAGGTCGTTTGCATTGCAATTGTAAGTGTCCCACAGCCCTCTAGCAAGAAGCATCTGCATCACATCTTCAAACTCGGAAGATGCCAATAGCCTTTTTTGATTCCTCCTCATTAAAGACAACGCAACACGCATGATAGTCTCTGGCGCGCCCTCTGCAAAAATAACGTCATAGATGCGGAACAGCATTGGTAAGGGGCAGCTAACGGCAAAGAATGAGAGGAACCATTGCGACGCGTATGTTGGTTGAATGCCGAGAAAATTGAGATGTGCTGCAAGCTCGGGAAGATGTGTCCCAAGAAGCTGCGTGAATTGGTACATGCGCAGCTGAAGGCCGTACATGTTGGGCAAGAAACAAGAGCGAAGATCGTAATGCTCCATGAGTCTAAATGCTTTTAGCATGCTGCCCTTATTGAACTCACGCCCAGCTAGATGTCACAAACCTAACTAGGACACAAAACGCTTCTTTCTCTCCCATATGCATGAGCAAAGGACCGACCAAAAACCCAAGACTGCAATAGTTAGAAACCGGTGGCGACCTCGGGGAGAACCGTACGAACCCCTGACAATAACCGATCTGCGTATCGTAAATCGAGAATGCTCTTAAAACTCTTCCCAACATTCGTTGTCCCTCCCCGCCTTCTTGTCTAAACATTTCTAGTCCTGTCCTACCTATGTCCTTGCCGATCAACTGCTCATACGGAGATGTTTCGCCTAAAAGTTGGTCATATAATCCTTCTAGGTTGCTATCTCTTGCCCCAGACATGGCGATCCATACAACCCCGCGAAGAGGTGGTGGAACGCCTCCATGAATTTTTTGGCTCAGAAGATGTGGGAGCTTCAAGGCTGCTCTTTTGTAGTCGGAAACTAGCGCCGCATAGAAATCGAGGTCAGTAAGAGGGGGAGGTGCTGGCAGCATCGAATATCTAAGCGTTGCTGGGTCTGGCTTATCCATCATTCTTTTTAGCTGAGCCAATGAAGGAGGGCGCTCAGGATGGATGAGTAGTGCTTTGGGATCCTTTTCGAGACGTTTATTTTCTTGCTCTAGCCTCGCAAGAAGGAAAGCAGTTCCCTGAACAATAGGAGCAGGGTCAGAACCATTATTTTCACTTAAATTCGTTGAAAGCACAGTGGCGCGCGAAATCACGAGAGAATGTCCAACCTCTTGTGAAGCATCGTCCTTGGTGTGTTCACCCTCAGTCCTTTCCAACAAGCCCCAATCCGGACCAGTGTGAGAAGTCACCGAATCCTTGCTAGTTCTTCTAGATGCCATTTCTACTGCTGATGGCGATTCCGTCCGCTCGGTGGTGTATGTTGGTTCACTATTCAGTGAATATGTCTCTGCTTTGTCGTCGACCAGTTTTAAGGTTGGAGTTGGAGAAGGAAGGGAGATGAGTTCAGGATCGGAAAGCCGGACTGTCACCATACTCTCAGTTGTCTTGGAGATTGGAATGTGTTCCTTCTTCTCCTCCGCCTTTTTCGCTGCCACCTCGACCGTCCTCTCTACCTTCGTTTCCATTGCTTCACTCTCTTGTTCCTTGGACTCTAGGTGGCTCTGGCCCTCCGCAGAGGTGATAATAGTCTCTGCAGTAGTGGTTTCGATTGACACTATGGAGCTGGGTCTGGCTGTACTGATAGTCTGCGTCATGGTGAGAGGAATGTAGGATAAGACGCGTTGTTAGATGTTGGGTGTACTGGAGCTCAGTGCTAAATCGTGGAATACGAGATGGCAGGATTCCAAGCACGAGAAAAGATCAAGCTGGCATGCACTTTGGCAAAGGGTCGGATGTATGGTGTGAGGGTTGGTGTTGGTATCAATACTAGGGGGTTGGTTGTAAAGGTTAATATGAGTGAATGGTGCTGACACAAACTATGTATGTGCGAGATGAGGGTGGACAATGTCCGAGTAATGTAAGGTAATGCAGCCAGATAGTGACAGGCTGCTCGGAATGGTGGTTAAGGCAAGAGGTCAACCAAAGGAATGTGCCAAAGATAATTACACTAGAAGTGCACACACTACCATTTGGATAGGGATGGATAGTGATACACGCACGCCTAGCAAGCTATTGCTTGCAATTTCAAAAGAGAAAAAGCAATACAAATAAATGTCGTAAGGGTGGGAAGGTGTATATGAGGGGTAGGGGTGGGGATTGGATGATAGGAGGAGGGGGAGGGAAAGAGAGTATGTAGAAGGTGGGAAGACTGAGCAGCGAAAATTGTTATGGGTAGAAGGGTGGGGAGACTACGGGAGATTGGATTATGGGATAGGTTTCAGGAAGTAGATGTGATAGGATAAGGAGCAAGATTGGCTGTAGGTAGGCCGTAGAATAGAGTGCGTATTACTTGGGCACTCTTCTTAGGCGGATTAGGTATGTATGTACCTAAGGAGGGCGACGAGAAGGAAGGAAGTCTTCGGACGAAGGATGAGAGAAAAGAAGGGATTATTCGGACGAGGATGTTATTATTTCCTCTAACACTTCCTTGTGTCGTGTTGCAGCTCTGGGCGTTGAGAGTCTCACAATATTCATGGCGCGTGCAGGGCAGACAGTGGGACGGGCACTTCCACATCCTTACCCATGTGGTTAGTTTCAGGGGAACTTACAGGGGAAAACCGCCCGCTTGCAGTTGGTACCCCCGACTGATCCTGCTAGTCGCGCAAAACTCCATGGTGTTAGCCAGAAAATAGGCAACGGCAACCTCCATTCTACTGGAATAGAGTAACACTTGCTGCTACATACGTCGCAATGGTTTATTGACGCCCACTCAACGGTTGTCCAAAATTATACATGTGTACGATGTTGTACCTATGTACTTACATAAATGAAATACCGCAGTGTTACGGTATTCCTACGGTGTTTTAGGAAATGGCGGTATTTATTCCACTGTTTCTGGTAATGTATATATTCCCCTACCTTCCCCCAACACACAACGAATGAACTGCATTTTTGCTGCCCTCCTGAGAATTTACCTATTGATCATCTGCATCGTCAAAATTTTCAACTTTCTACTTCATCATACGTACTTTTCGCCCAATCTAATTTTCACAGGGCTGGTCGGCTCCTCATCCGGTCGCTTATCACAATTTCATCCAATTCATACATTGGATCTGCAGGTATTGAGGACAATCCACGGACCATCATCATCCATCTCCGTTCTTAAATCCCTATCATGACTTCCCCCACCCCACCCCCCCTGCCTGCTGCCCTAAATCTTTCGAGTGAAACGCGGAGCGAAAAATTCAGTAAAACTGCCTCTGCAGCACTCAACACACTTTGACCCCAGAAAGCCTATTCTCAACTGTCACGCACCGAAAGACATGCCGCTGACGTCGCCGTTGAAACTCGCTACTTACCGCCAGTAGTACAACACACTTAAATCATATTCCCCTGCTCAGCCCCAGGATAGTAATAGAAACACAGTAGGTTTGTATGTTGGCGTGTAGGCACCTTCTGCCCTCCACAACCTCCCCTCCGCTAAGTACATAATAAAAATTGGTTGCTACCAGCCCCTCTGTTAATCACCCCCTCTATCATCTATTTCTTGCATACCTACATGTATTTGTTATAAGTTGATAAGAGAGGGGAAAGAATTGTGGGAAGACAAGTCCCACGTGTTCCGTCCGATACGAACCTTAGGATTTACACTTATATCGAGTATGTCTCGTCATACTGGCATTCACACCGATCGCGAGGTTCTTACTGCATAGCCTCCCTATTCCACTGCATGTCTAACTCGTTGAACGGAGCCAAACAATAAACTCGGAGAGTAAGAGTGAGAATGACCCGGTCCGGTATGTGTTCTCCTTACCTATAGGCCTACCCGGTGTGCGCCATGCAAATAACGTTGCAACCCAACAACTGTGTACGACTGTACCTATGCGCGGCAGAAAAAAAAATTTGATGCATGTATGTAGTTATTGAGTACAAAGGCAAATAAATATTCTATGCTGCTCTCACCGCTGTTTTCGACCCGGCCACAACTGTTTTTTTATCGCGACAACACATGATCGTTACACACTCAAATAATTAAACTTTCCTTGGGTTGCTCTATTTTTGGCCTTGTGAAACCCAGTCTCCGAAAGGCATTCCGCCACTACATGTAGTTGAATGGGAATCTTTGATAATCAGCTGGCGCAAACCACCATAGCGAAGAGATTCCGGCACTTGATTGAGGGAGGGATTGCAAATCTCTACGCACACATTCACGAATATGTCAATGATCGTATATGTCAGTTTTGGCGTTAACGTTGCCCTGAGAACAAAGGCGCCCCGAACAGCTAGTACGTAGGTCTAAGAGGCCTTGGCGTAGATATGAATCGTCTGCCATCTAAAGGGTAGGGGGCATGGCAAACCTCCGAAACACATGTAGTGTAAATTACATGTATGTACATACTTACAATTGATTCCTGATCCTCGGAGCAGGGATTGATATGAGAAGGATCAACCCAGCTGATAAAGTATTTCTTAGCTCCCTGGGCTGCATATGGATACATGTATGTACGAGTAGTACCAGTAAGTCCTACAACTGTGATGACTGCATGTAGTGTTTTACTATTGTACAGTACCGTATATCCTTTGGTTTGATGGCCACCATCTAGATCGGAAGGTGGGTGTTACTGAATAGACAAGCCGGATCTAATCTGGCTTTGGCTTTCGGGCTTATGAAGTGTTGAGCTACCGTAGGTGCGAGCTTATCCCACTCGATATAAACTGGGTTTTCAGCGCTTACCCGATCTCGCCGTATCTCGAATATTTGGTCTAACTCCCGGTAACATGACTATGGGTTGTCTGTTGCTAACCACGTTAAAGAAGCTCGATATCATAAAGGTTGCAATCAAGATCATCCAAAACTTGCCACTGAATTTGGATACCTCAGGACCTCTATCTAGAATCTACGAGGATAAATGACCAAGACGTACCCTCAAAAATTGTATAACCGACCGATCCTCCACCACGCGCGCATTGAGTACTGCATTGCTAGCCTAGAGTTAAAGGGAAGCCTTGACTAGAAGAAAACTTCAGATCAATGGCCACAGGTGAAGCAGAACAAAATCGACTCGAGATATCCGTGCAAGTGTGAAGATGAAGATGTTTCTATAAATAGCCCAATGATAAGCCTTAGCCCATCCAAGATTGCCGCGATAACAGCCAACCATGAATACTACTCGATATTAGAAAATTTCATTCTAAGGGCTTGGTGCGTGTTATTTTTTTTTTTTTAGAAATGACTGGCGATCAAAAAGCACATTCAAAAGCAAATCTGGAGAAAGTGCACTTCCATCAACCTAACCTAATTCTAGCGACGTACTCCCATAATGTCTTCCGATACGCATCACGCGGGGTTTTGGGTGTCTTACATGGCCCACATGCACTCTAGATACTCACATATGTAGGTACCTACTTAGGCTCGTTCCCACTACGGTAAAACAGCAAGCTGTCTGTAGGGATGGGCACGAAACTAGTATCTACCTACTATGCTAGAATACCTAGACTCACTGCTAAGGGTATATATAGTTAAATGGAAGGTATAACTAACCTCACCTAAATTCAGCAAAGAATTTAACGAAATTTTCAAGGCCCGTTTAATGGAAACAGGCCAAAGCGACGTTTACAGGGGGCGAAAACTACGTTTCAATGACTTCCCTGCTAGACGTTGACCCTTGAAAACTCAGTTTTGTCTTACTGCCGAACGGGCCCTTAGTTGTCAGTATTCGCTAGAAGCATTATTTTGTCTTGCTCCGAGTCAAAAATACCCCCAGGAGCGGGTCTATTGCTCCACCAAGCCTTGAGGGAAGTACGTGTATGGGTTGAAGAATAATTTAGATTATATCGAAATCACGAAATATCACTCGATCAACTCCAACGTTTGTTGTTAGAATATTCGTCGCTTCCGAGCATTAAATTGTCAACCTTAGTGCCTCGGACTATTGTCCGGCACACACATGTATAATATGTGACTGTCTTATATTGTCATATAAGACAGCTCTCCTGTTCTGTACTCAGTAATATCAATCAAGTCTACTACGATTCACTCCTCTCTCCTATCAGAAATTCCAACCTTGATAACTATTAAACTACGCATAGGTAGATACTGTAGAATCTTAGGAATAGCGGGTCGAGCTGGATTGGAAATCTGTAATCTCAGTGGTTAAGACGGTCAACAGCCAAGGCTCAACGCGCAATTGACCAGTCCAAAGGTGAATATCGATCCCTGGCCGGTTGCTTTTGTTATCCCTGGGATTATACGGTACACAAGTGCCAGCCCAAGGTTTGTATATAAGAAACGAGCACAATAACATACATAATGTAGGTGGTTTTGAACCAATAAATCGTTGGCTTTGTGTATTACAGTCAGTCACTTGCTGGCCATTGCACAGATATATATTTAGTTTGGTCTGTATATAAATAACAAGAAGTCATAAATTATAATTCAATCAAATGTATCGTCTATTAAAAGATCGAGAAAATCCGCGATGGCTCGGGAGTATTCCATATAACTTAATATTACTGATATTTAGAATTTAGAGGGACATATATACCAGTCCAAAAACCTTGATTCGATCTAGCCTATATCTCGTGAGCTTCTTGGGTTACTCCAAATAGTTCTCCCAGCATAGTTTTAGGAATTACGTACTCTATAGATGAGTATTAATTTTGGCTTCTGAGGTATATATCCGTATCTAACAAGTTTTTATAGCCCCCCCCCCCCCCCCGCCCGCGTGCGCGCGGGTTAGCAGGCCGCCAAAACTCGAAGAATTGGCTATGGATACGGGATCAAAATTACTATTATCAGACCTAATCTACAGCCTTTAACCAATCATTGAGGAGATAATCTATCCCCAGAGATGGCCAATTCTTCGAGTTTTTGTGATATGGTGGATGCGGTTAAAAACGGACAACAGTTTATATGGGGACGGACCGCTAATTATAGTTCAACACCGCACATAGTAGAATCTGGGACCATAGAGAGGTAGAGTTCAGACTGGCATATATTTCTATGGTCAGATTTTGTAAATCAAAAGGTTTCATGGTGAATAATTAGCAATCAAAGCCGAAATTTTTTTGGTGAGAGTGAAACGCTCTGGTGTAAAGTGGGTCTTAGCTTCTGCAATCTTTTAAAAAGATTAGACAAACTACATAATCAACCCTGAGAGGTCACGGCTCTCAATAAACAAGTGAGAACGTATAATTAAAAAGAAAAAGGCATGAGAAAACAGCTATGGTAAGGGATTGAATTTAGAGGCTCAGGGAAGGATTCTGGAGTTCATTTTTGGCTGCATCCACCTTCAACATTAACGCAACGTTTATTGCCTTCCCCAATCACTTGGCGCCAAGACTCGTGCCTCGCTCAATCCCAAGAGGGTTGGTGCGAGATGAGAGAAGGGCTACAAGTGAATTTGTATCCTGATAAGGCTTATCTCTAGACCCGGCCATAGGTACCTACATGCTGTTACACACAACGGGTAGTCACGTGTTTTATTCATACAGGTAATATGCTATGGTACCTACATTTCAAGTAATTGTTTACACTCTTTGATATGGAAGGAAGGAAGGAGGAGTGTGTTTCTAAAAGGATGTATTCTATTTGTATCATCTGTAACCAGGGGCTCTGTTGATGTTGGTAGTAGAGAGTTGTACCTACAGATTTTAGTGCGCCAAGATCAAAACAAAACGCGTTGAAAAATAAATCACAGGCTCCCTTCCCAAAACATTGGCAATTTCACGACATCGACCACGGGCCCCTCTACCACAACTTAGCAAGACAAGAAACTGCTCAGGGCAGGTCTTTGGTCACGCACAGCTTTGAATCAAATCACGATCTCTTCTATGAAAATTGCGTTGATTAATCCTTACATCTAACTAACATCTTTACACATACTTTGAGCTCTGTGCACTGTTCGATTGTCCTTCAATCCGTTATAGACGTTGCAAAACACCGTTTAAACAAGTATAAGGCCACGACACACAGAAGCTATGAGTGACAGCGATTCAATTATGTATAGTGATGATGATGGGAATGAGAGTTTCTTCTCCCCAGAGCCGGCAGTGGTGAGCTCCTCAACTCAGCACATCCTGGATAGCAAACTAAAGGATAGGTTAGAAGAAGCCTGTGGCAAAGAAGGCAGCAGCACCGAAAAAAGCTGCCCCTACTAAAACTGCAGCTTCAAAGACTACCAAGGCTCCAACGAAAAAGCGAACAGCGGGTTCCGACGAAGATTCTGAAGATCCAGGGTCAACACCCCCGGTTTATAAAAGACAGAAAAAAACGGCCCCCAAAAAGGCGAAGGCAAAAGTTGAGGACGAAGATGATAGCGATGTTTTCGAAGACGCGGATGATGGCCCGAAATCAGAGAAAAAGAAGTCCGGAGATGCCTACCAGAAGGTTTGCATTAATAGCTGTCTTGAAAGCTTACCTTGACGATGCTAACTTCGTTTATACAGCTTACTCAACTAGAACACATTCTTAAGCGTCCTGATACATACATTGGCTCTGTTGAGCGCACTGAAAAACAAATGTGGGTCTTCAACTCAACCACGAATTCCATGGAATGGAAGACTGTAAACATGGTTCCAGGACTTTTGAAAATCTTGGATGAAATTCTTGTGAATGCTGCAGACAACAAAATTCGTGACCCAAAAATGGATACCCTTAAAGTCACAGTGGACAAGGAATCCAATATTATATCTGTCTTCAATAACGGACGTGGTATTCCAATTGAGATGCATTCGGTTTTTTGCCCAGACGCCGTTAGACAAATGTTGAATGCAACTAACAATTTCATAGAAAGAAAAAATCTACGTTCCTGAATTGATTTTTGGTCACCTTCTTACATCGTCCAATTACGATGACGACGAGAAAAAGGTGACTGGTGGTCGTAACGGTTACGGCGCCAAGCTTTGCAACATTTTCAGTACTGAATTCACCGTCGAGACTGGAGACAAGGCTACCAAGCAGAAGTACAAACAGACATGGCAAGACAACATGGGCAAAATGGAAAAGGCTAAAATCACACAGAATTCAAAAGGCGAAGAGTTTACCAAAATTACATTCAAGCCAGACTTGGCCAAATTTCAGATGGAGAAAGTGGATGATGACTTGGAAGCAATTATCAAACGAAGAGTATACGATCTTGCTGGTATGTAAGTCCTACTCACTTGAAGATATGCGGTACTGATATGGGCATAAATTATAGGGGCTGTAAAAGGTGTCAAGGTCTTTTTGAATGGCGAGCGAATCAACTTGACCTTCAAAAAATACTGCGAGATGTATGCCAATGCTCTACATGAAGAGAATGGTGGCGGCGATGTCAAACCTCAAATCATTCACGAAATTATCAACGATCGCTGGGAAATCGGTTTTGCGGTTAGCAATGGCTCGTTTCAACAAGTCTCATTCGTAAATAGTATCGCCACAACGTCTGGTGGTACTCATGTCAATGCTATTGCTGATCAAATCGCCGCTAAACTCATGGACATGATCAAGAAGAAAAACAAGACGGGTGCCGCTGTCAAAAATGCGCAGATTCGGAACCATTTCTTCCTATTTGTCAATGCATTGATCGAGAATCCGGCATTTACATCCCAGACAAAGGAACAGTTGACAACGAGAGCGAGTGCCTTTGGAAGCAAGTGTCAGGTTGGTGAAGAGTTCATCAAAAAGGTTGCTAAGACCGAGGTTGTACAAAACATCTTGGATTTCGCCAATATGAAGGCCGACAAAGCTTTAACGAAGACCGATGGCTCCAGAAGATCTCGAATCAATAACGCAAAACTTGTTGATGCCAACATGGCTGGATCGAAGCGTGGTCACGAATGCGTTCTTATCTTGACTGAAGGAGATTCAGCCAAATCTTTGGCAATTGCTGGTATTTCTGCCATTGATGGCCGTGATAGATATGGTGTCTTCCCCCTACGTGGAAAGCTTCTCAACGTACGAGACGCATCCCATGATCAGATCATGAAAAATGCGGAGATCCAACATATCAAACAAATTCTCGGTTTGCAGCACAAAAGGGTTTATGAAAGTAGGACTGAACTGAGATATGGTCATTTAATGATCATGACTGACCAGGATTATGATGGAAGTCATATTAAGGGATTGATTATTAATTTCTTTGAGACCCAGTTCCCTAGTCTTCTGAAACTACCTGGTTTTTTGATCGAGTTCATTACCCCTATCGTAAAGGTTTACAAGGGTCCAATGAAGAATCCTACAAAAGAACTCAGTTTTTTCACTATGCCAGAGTATGAATACTGGAAAGCAAACAATACTGAGAAGGGGTGGGAACACAAATACTACAAAGTAAGTCAAGAATAGCTTTTAAAATTCCGGTAATAATGATATAACTAATGTGTTACGTAGGGTTTGGGTACATCTACCGAAGCGGATGCGAGGGTGTACTTTGCCGATTTGGAGAAACATATGAAAGAGTTTCACATTATGGAGGAAGAGGGTAAAAACTTGATCGAGCTGGCATTCTCGAAAAAGAAGGCAGATGAGCGAAAGGAATGGCTTCGACTATACAAACCAGGGACGTTTCTCGATCATGGAGTTGATAAGATCTCTTACCCAGAATTCGTTAACAAGGAGCTGATCTTGTTTTCCATGGCGGACAACATCCGTTCAATTCCCTCCATGGTTGATGGTCTTAAACCTGGTCAACGCAAGATTCTTTTCGCCTGTTTTAAGCGAAACCTCAAAAAACAAGTCAAGGTCTCTGAATTAGCTGGATATGTCTCAGAGCAAACTTCATATCAGCATGGTGAACAGTCTCTTCAAGGCGCGATCATCAACTTGGCACAGACGTTTGTTGGAACAAACAACCTCAATCTTCTGGAACCCGAGGGATCTTTCGGTACTCGTCTCGATGGTGGTAAAGATGCGGCTAGCCCTCGTTATATTTACACTTTGCTTTCTCCTTTCGCCAGAAAGTTGTTTCCTCAGATGGATGACCCTCTGTTAACGTATAATACCGATGATGATAGAAAAATCGAGCCGATGTGGTACGCGCCAATTGTGCCATTAGTACTTATCAACGGCGCAGACGGTATTGGTACTGGTTGGAGTACAAACATCCCTAACTACAATCCTGAAGATGTTGTGAATAATATCCGTCGCTTGATGAAAAACGAAGAATTGGAGGAAATGGTCCCCTGGTACCGTAATTGGACTGGAAACATCGAGAAGCTGTCAGACGGTAAATATCGGTTTACTGGTGTCGTGAAACAGATCGACGAAGTGACCTGCGAAGTCACAGAACTTCCTATCAAGATGTGGACGCAAGAGTTTAAGGAAAGGCTTGAAGAGATAATTAAAGCAGAAAAGACGCCTAGATTCATCAAAGATTATGTTGACTATAACTCGCCAAAGAAAGTGCATTTCATCATCACTATGGAATCTGAGAAGCACATGAAGGAAGCGCTGGCCGAAGGCCTTGAGAATAGGTTCAAGCTATCGAGGACAATTGCAACAACTAACCTTGTCGCATTCGATCCCGAAGGGAGAATTAACAAGTACAACACTGTCAATGATATCCTAAAGGAATTCTATTTCATCCGTCTAAAGCTTTACCAGGAACGAAAGGTATAGCCACATTGGAACAAGACATAATTTTCGCGTTGAAAGTCACTGACACATTGTAGGAATATATGCTTAACGCAATGAACCGGACATTGCTCAGACTCACTAACCAGGCCAGATTTATCAAGATGATTGTCGATAAGGAGTTAGTTGTTTCGGGAAGAAAGCGCGCAGACATCATTGCGGAGCTCAAAAGAAAGAACTTTGACATAATTTCCAAAAAGGATATGACCAAGTATGGTGAGACAGAGACTGCACAGGAAGCTGAGGACGAAGACAATGATGAGTCGGTTGGTGATGGTTACAATTATCTCTTAGGGGTGCATATTCACAATTTTCCTTGCTCAGTTCATGTTACAGACTTGCTTACATTCTCATAGATGGCTATATGGTCCTTGACTAAAGAAAAGGTCGATAAGCTCCTCAAGGAAGTTGCTAACAAGGAACTTGAGATTGACGAACTTCTTAAACTCTCGCCCAAGCAGCTTTGGGCCACCGATCTTGATGCTTTCATTGAAGAGTGGAGGCTCACCCTGGAAGAGGACAAGAGGCTTGCCTTACAAGGAACCGTGAGGCAGAAGCGCCGTGGAAAAATCCTTAGTAAAGGGGCCAAAGGGAAAAAGAAGGACTCCGATGATTCTGATTACGAAGTAAAGTTAAAGAAGAAAACAGCCGCCAAGGCCAAGGCAGATGCAAAGAAGCAGACAACAATAGGATTTAAACCTGCTGAAAAGCGTGACATAGTCGATAAAAAGCCGCCTGTCCGAGCCGCAAAGAATGCACCGGTTATCGAGGAACTCAGTGACGAAGATTTTGAGATACTCGAAAAGCATGCGGAGAAGGAGAGATCAAAAGCCGCCTCTAAATCAAAAGCCGAAAAGCTCCCAGTCACAGAGCTGCTTTCATCGTCGCCTGCAGCAGCTGAAAAGATAAGACGTACCGATGTTTTCAGGGCCGACTCTGATGGTGAGGATGATGGAGATGACGTATTTATGGTGGAAGCTGTGAGAACTGAAGCGCCCAAAAAGGCTTCTAAGGCTAAATTGGATGATGAATTTGATTTCAACGGCTCTGAAGATGAGCAGCCCACAGCGGCTGTTTCTAAGAAAGCTACTGCCCCCACAAAAGCAGCCGCTAAACCGAAAACGGCAGCCAAACCAGCACCGAAGGCCAAGGTTGACAGTATCTTTGATGCTTCTGACGATGATTTGCCGCTCCTGAAAACTGCCGCTAATAAGCCGAAGCGCGCTGCAGCTCCTCAAAAATCTTTGGTGGATATAGACTCCGACCTTTCGGAGGATGATGCTAAGGACGATGAACCTGTAATATCCAAGAAAATCGTCGCGAGCAAGCCAAAGCGCAGTGCAGCACCGAAAAAGTCTCTCATCGATATGGACTCAGACCTTTCACAAGATGATGACGGGTTGGGAGACGTAAGCGCAATGGTTAAGGGTGTGGGAAGTAGTGTAGCTGCTTCTATGTCACTTTTTAAACAAAGTCCGGCAAGGTCTAAAGCGCTAGTCAAAGCAGTTCCGGCCAAGAAAGCTGCTGCTAAACCAGCACAGAAGAAAACAATAAACCTCGATAGCGACGAAGACGAGACTGATGATGCCGGGAAACAACTCAAAAGGAATGGAAACATGCTCCCTTCGGATTCGGATTCGGAATCATTGGTTGCACGGCCAAATTCTAAGAAGTCTGTACCTGCGAAGGTCGCCCCCGCAAAGAAAGCTGTACCCATAAAGAAAGCCCAACCTGTCAAGAAAGCCCCCGCGAAGCCTGTTGCCAAAGCCCGCGGCAAGAAAGTCATCGATGAATCCGACGGGGAAATTGACGTTGAGGCGACTCTCGACCAGTTGCTGAGTTCCGATGAAGAGATGAAGGATCCAGAGCCTAAACCAGCACCCCGCGGTAGAGCTTCAAGAGGGGCAGCAAAACCCGTTAGCTACAAGATCATTGACTCCGACGATGATGATGACGATGATGTATCGGAGGATTTTGATATTGATTCGGAGTAGTACTGTACTGTCTGTGCATTTTGTTTTTCAGAAATTGAGTACTTTTTCCTAGTTTTTTTTTGTGGGGATAACTTGTGTTAATGCGTGGAGACAACGGCAATGAATATCAAATTGGGTCTAATTTTGTTTACTATTTTTTAGTCACAGCCATAGTTTTCCTACTCACCAATGGGAGAGGAATCTTGTTTCTAAACTGCGTGCATGTAGTGCCTGTTTCAGGGGGTTTCACTTGTATACATCATTACTGCACATACTTACATATACATGAAGTGTTATGAAGTACGTCATTCTTGTTGGAAATAAGTATATCTCCTGTGCGCATATCCTCAGTAAAGAAGAGAGCTTTGTTCGGGGTTGTCGTAAACGAAGTTTTTTTTTTGTTATAGCGCATGCAGATTTTGTGAATGACATGAGACATCATGATACAAGCATACCTAAGAACCACACACAAGTGTGATTTGTGGGCATGTAGTTTTATATGCAGCTGCAGCAGTCTTTCCGGGTGAACATGAAGTGTGCCTTCTTATCATGCCAGAACCCGGGAATCCGGGATAATCATAGCACAACAAGAGCTAGATCTATGGTTGGCTTTTTTTGTTCTAGAATTCTTTATGGATGTGCATGTGTCTATAGTGGGATTGTCACCACAAATTTGGCTCTGTGATCATAGAATATCACTCGGGAAAATCCATATTGAAAATGTTTGCCCACCAGGCCCAGGCTGGATCTTTAGTGGTTTGATACTGCAACTCAATGATTTTAACCATTAGGTATCAAACAAAGACCCATTAATATGCTCTAAATGGTATGTTTCTGACCAAGGCTTGTATCAACTGACAAGTTAGGGTGCTAGTCTGTAGATAGATAATTGTTGCCGGTGAGCGTCTATGGTTTATCCTCCGGTCCGCTGGTCGGCTATGGCGATTCAATCTACCAGTGATCTTGACTTTGTAATTTATCTATCAGATACCATGTTCGCTCAATACCATGATAAACCTAGCCGAGATACTATGTATAAATATGTACCTAGTGGGGCGCTACATGCAGTATATTGAATCCCAACTATAGATGTATGTAAGTGTGAAGTACTCGAAATCTCGTGGTATTGCTATTCATTTGTTCGTTATCTTCTTTGAATCGAGCCGCGATAGACAATATATTTAAATCGCTATTCAAGATTAGCTCCTCTCACACGATACATATAACGTAGCACACATGATAAGGGTACATAAGATATTGAACTTGATGACGCATGACTGCATAAATTATGGCGAACCAGAACTCGGTCAGAACGGATCTTCAAACTTATACGTAGAGTGTACAAAAACGCACTAGCAAATAAAGATGCCTATGTATGGACCGATAGAGATTGTCCCTGTTGCTCAATGTTTAATATTACATAACTTATGGACCTGTCTTATTTCTTATCTATGTGCGCGTGCTTACCCAACTATAAAACAAGGGAGGGAAAGGATAACTAGGAATTGAGAATTTGCTGTGTTTGATTGAGATGTCTCGAGTTCAAACTTAAATAATGATATATATATAGTGGCGTCATTCCTGCATGGGTAGGCTATCTTGACTCCATGTGAGCTCAGGCCATGATCTGATGTTTCTAAAGTATCTGTTCACGAGTTTTGTCAATGCATTTTCATGTTTCGACATTTGCTGGATGATCGAAATGCGTAGGTATGTACATACATGTAGTTAGGGTTATGTGCAAGTATAAAGAAGCTTCGATGGACCCGAGTTTTTTATTATTTTAAGTCTTAAACCTTTTAAGTCTTACATATGGATGTAGAAACAATCTTGGCATGGATCTAGTTTTCCCACTCAACTCAAGGGGGCCAAGTGTTTATCGCAATTGAGGGACATAAGGCGGTTAAGTATTTGAGCCGAAAGTGAAAAATAACAACCCTGAGTTTGTTTGGCTGTGTCTGGTGTAGCGGATATCGCATCTGGTAATATTGCGTGTATGACTGTAATGAGCGGAAATGTGCATTACCTTTGCATCACCGGATATCATTCGCGTCGGGCACGCTCGCTCGTGGGTTCAACGCTCATGTTGTGCGTTCGGCAGCCTCGCGATCGCTAAATCTCTGCAGAAACATGAGCTTCGAAACATTATGGGGATTAGGTTATCTGTTAGCAGCTATGATCATAATGTAAATTGTTCTAATATAATCTAGATTATACGTTACTTTCTATCTAGAACTTGATATCAAGAATTTGGTTTATAAAAGTAATCAAACTACAAACAAGGTTGATACCCAAGTATCGCCGTTATTATCGTGTCATATTTATTATCCAGCCCTACCTTTCGATGATCATCAGTGCCTGTTCAAGAATATTCCATAGTGCAAGTTTGCAAGGAAGGTAAAATCTCTAATAAAAAGCGCTTTAGAATACATGTATCCATTCACTATACCATCTATGTACATATGTAAGTTGTATGCACGTAACGGATGCAGGTCAGAGATGATCTTCAATGATCTATTCATCCATTGCCGATCATCATATGTATTATTTTTGATATGATGCCTATCTTCCCGAAAGTCTACCTACATCTTTGTATAGGAGCTTCCCAGAAGAAGCAATATTATGCAAACGTGCATACCCGGAGGGCTACAAAACTTGCAGTACGTCTTCACAAGCTCCCAAGATTTTGAAGGTAGCCTGCATCTCCCCAGAAAATAAAACCCCCTTTCCCCCAGAGGGTTTGTTTACTGCACAACTTACGCTGCCTTCTCTTAAGCCCCGGCTGTGCATTGAGGTGTTGGCCCATTCTAACGGGTAGCTGCTTCTAGAGGACTGCAGAGATGCATTTATCTGCTAATCGGAGTGCTTCCCTGTTGTCTGCGGCTACGGCTTACAACAAGCAGAATATGTACAGTGGGTGGAGAAAAAGCAAACTAAATCTTCCAGAAGCCTGTCAATTCCATTCTGGTGGATGGGGTGGGGCAGGGAAAGCTGGTTCGGGACCAAGTCTTCTCTTTTCTGCTGGAACGCCTAGTAGGGGCTTTGTTTGGTACATGGTCGCCTTACTACCACTTCGTCCTTACTTTCTCTCGTATCTCTCTGCAGTCATTCTACTCCTCTACCCCTCTGTTTGAGCGTGAGTATCCCGAGTTTCAGTAGCTTTCTGTACCAATCATAACGCACACTTTTGTATCCTCGCGAAGGCCTGCCTGCAACTCAAAGGATTGCATGTTTATACTAAATACGTGCATACATAATTCGAAATCCATAGACCCATCTCAACATCTATATCCTGGGTTAGTCTCGATATCACTGCGAATGAGTATCAACATGGCCAGGCATAACAGTACATCTTGTTTCCAATCTCGTCTATCCCTATCCGTTCAAAGAGAGAAAGAAAAGAGATACACACAGGCAGAGACAGATAGAGAAGGAGGAAATAAGGTCATATTCAACAAAAAAGAAAGAGATAAGAAAGACGGACAGCAGAATAAGAGGAAGGATGAGAAGGAGTAATGGTAGGACAATCCATCGGTACCTTGATGCTCAACGTTTCTTGAGACAAAGAGCCGGGGCCTAGTTATCTTCTGCGTGAGCAAAGCCGGCATGATAGACTGACGTTGCTGTTACACACATTCAACTGTCGTGTCAAAAAGACTAAGTCTGCTCATTGAGTCTAAATCCGTTCCTGGTGTCGGCTTTGTGGGGTAGTCCCTAGAAAAGAACCCGCCATTCTCGTTGCCAGGACAAAATAGAAAGACTTTATCTCCTTCAACAAGCCATCCCGTACCGCTTATCGTTCCATTTGAGTCCCCTCATCTCGTCGAGAGAGAATGGTGATATCCCAAGAGGAGTAGGAATAAAAGGAGAAGCTCAACTGACTTGGACTTGTTTGACGTGTCGGTCATCCAGCGTCCTGGCAGGAAACAACTGCGCGTTCAGCTTGAAGAAAGGGAAACCAAACGAGCTTGCACACAATTCCCATCCAATTAGAAGGACTTCGCTCGTTGGAATTAATAAATACCTCTTACACCCTCGCTCACATACACTCTAATCTTCCAGCAACATACTTTGCCATCACTTCTCTCGTAGGACTTAACTTCCTTCGAGCGATTCTCTTTGAAAGGTTCAACCAAGAAAGCCTTCTTCACCACTGCCTCAACATCCCGAGTCCTAGTTGGCTATCCTACGCTATTCACGAATAGTCACTCGAAGTTAATCGGAATGGCTCAGCTATCTTCACCACATAAGCCAATGTTGGCTGGGTCTACAAAGATTGATACCCATAAGATTGATTCATCCCCGGGAATCAAGGTGGAACCCAGTTTAGAAGCACGTGTTGATTCCCTTCTACCTGACTATGAAGCTACATATACTCCGACTAGGGGATCTACAATCTCTAAAGCTTCCACGCCCCCGCCAGCACCATGTACACCAGTTCTACCCTCCAGCTTCAGCGCAAATTGCACATCTACCTCTTCGCCCCACCGCTACACCTGCACCAATTCACCAATTCCTGCTCATCCACAGATGTCAAGTCTTGCGCCTTCTTCTACAGTCACTACCCGTCGCGCCGGTCGCCAGGGAAGAGTTGCGAAAGAGAGGACACTCGTTAGGAATAAACCTATCGAAACAGTAAACTATCCCTGCTATGAAGAGCTCTCGGAATTTCATCGCCAGAAATTGCTAGAGTTGAATGTGTACCCAGTTGATGGAATCAGCAACTATTCTAGAAGTATACCGTTCAAAGGAGCAAAAGAAAGCTTCCTCAAAAGTACTGGCAGAAGTAGATTTGATGGTAAAGCCTTTCTCATCTTATCATCGATCTTGCTAACCATATCCTAGTATTTGAGTATCGATTCACAGCGCCCAATATAAAGGGAGAAGACAAGAATTGGTGGGTTATGTGGGATTACTATAATGGTCTTGTTAGAGTTCATGACTTTTTTGATTGTTGCAAACCGGGAAAGGTGAGTTCCCTCCTGTATGGGTTAGCGCATGCGTAGGTGAGTACTAATAGTGTCTCTTATTAGACAGAGCCAGGAAATGCCGTAAAAGAAAAGATAAACCCAGGTCTTCAGTCTATTTGTCATAATATTACGGGTGGAAATTTACATGCCCAAGGTAAACTTATTGCTTGCCCGCTACATTCATAACCGCTCCCTCAGTGTTTTTATGAAGGTTTATCTCTCTTTAATGGAGACTAAAGCTAATATTGGGTCTTTGTCAAAAGGCTATTGGATTCCTTATCCCGCAGCAAAAGCTCTTGCTTCAAAGTTCTGCTTCCGAATACGTTATGCATTAACAATCATTTTCGGCGAGGATTTCCCTTCTCTATGCCTTCCGGAATCACATCCAAACTTCGGAAAGTATTCGATCGACCCCACGATCATAGAAGCCTGCAAGGAAACATCTGCCAAACAATTTGTAATCGAAAAAGAGAGGGCTAGCACAAGTCCTCGTCAACTGAATTCTGCAACACCATCAGTATCCAGACCTAAGGTACTAAGTCCAGCTACCAACATTCCTTCCTCTGAGGGTTGCGAAAGCATTTCAGCTATTCAAACCCAGAAGCCTGGTCAAACTGGCAGATATCAGGCCTCTGCCCGTAATATGCCTACATCTGATAGCAATGATGATTGTTTAGATGTTCGCATCTACAAGTCTGGCCAGACTGGTAGATACTACGATACTGCTCGTGGGACCTGGACTATTGCGGGAGGTAACAGAATTAGTACCTCATCAGAAAATAATTTACGCCCAGCAGATAGCACAACTCCAACTAAAACATCAATTGGTGTAGTATTTAAACCTGAAAGGGCGCCTAAAGCTAATTACAGCGGGGCATTTGGCGGAATAAACACGGTAAAAAGGGCGCCGGCTGTTCCTTCAATCAGCCACATGTACATGCAAATGTCCGACTCACCTGCTACCGGTCATTATTACTTCAACGAAAGTTGTGTGCGTGGAAGCCGACCGTTTATAACCACTACATCGTCTCAGAGGACACAGGAAGGCTCAGGAGTACCAGGCTCGGAATATTCAAAGGCCGACGACCGCCACACAACGTATTCGCCAAGTAATCCTGCAATTAAAAGTTTTCCTACAACAAGTCGACCTAGTCCACAGTCTTCAGTTAGAGAGACAGCGGGCAGAGGTATTATCATTAAGCGTTGCAATCCAAAAAATGCTTTTACGCCTCCCCCCAAAGCTGAAGCCCCCCTGCTTCCCGCAATTGGACTGGACCTGGAAGACTCCCAACAACCACCTGATAAAAAGCAAAGATTGATGGAGCCACGACGGTTTAATAATCCATATATGAATAGGGTCACATTGGAGGTCGGAACTTTTCAAAATACAGGCCCCAGGTCGTCTCGAGATAAGTCATTGCCACGCATTCAAAATCCATTCACGCGAGAATGTTACGATAGACTCATGTTTAGTCAGATTGAGGAGAAACCAGAGGAAGTACAAGCTGCATCGAGCTTAATGGCTCTCAAGTGCAGATATCATGATAAAGATTTGGTAGAGAGTTCTTCCCGCGTTTATCATATGTCAGGGGGCTCATGTCTGAAACGTCGACGATCAACTTAGTTAGAGTAGATAATATTTGGGATCTACCCCGGAGTTTAGAATCATTTTTTTTTTAGGTGTTTTTGAGTCTAGGGCGGGATTTTGCAAGCCAACCATTATTATTTTTTTCTTCTTTGGGTTTCATGATTGTATAGAATCAAGTGTTATGGGGCGTATTTGGATCTAGGCAGGATGTATTAGGCGTTCATTAGGAGGGTGGTCATCTTCCAAGACTTGAAGTTCTTGCTTGAGTGAATAGATAAAATAAACCTTTGACCGTTAAGCTAGGTCGCTTAGGGGCTTGGTAGATGATTTACCAAGTCGTTTTACAACCGTAAAACATGACATGCATGCACTAAGTGGCTTTCGAAAAGATGAGCTAGGGCAATGTTCTTTATGGTAAAGTTCCAAGGGTACTGTTTATATTTATGCACCTATAGGTCAAACTGGATTCTACAGATAGCTTAATTCAGTCTATGTTACACTAGAATACCGACTCTCGTACTGCAATATGGCTCTGATTGCAAACTCACTTAATGATACACTGGGAAGTAGATAAACTTTGCCATATTCTTACGGTCTCATGATATACTCCACTGAGATACGAAGAGTATTGTATGATATATGTGCTTTGGTCACCGCCGTGGAATCAAACCTTTGAGTCGGTCAAACTTACTGATCCTACCATGACTTGCCCTACCCCTGTACCCTGTACTACCTCAAACATTATTAGAGATATGCCGTTGAAGTCTATCCAATCTTCATATAACTTAGCTGTGTATATGTTTGCAGTAGATTACAATGTAGCTATAGAGGGGTTGCAAGACCGCGTCAACTTAAGCGGCGAAGCAACGGTACTTCTACAGAGAATTATATTAGCGCCAGCAGTGTACTATTATATAAGGCCACTGTTAGCAACATTAACGTATAGGTAAATTATCATCGTTAAAATGATCTTTAACTTAATCATCGGCATTGCCATAAACCTAAGATTTATACTCAGCTAATCATTATATTAGAAAAACGGGAGTATTTACGATTAAGCAGTTGTTTTGATATCCGCTAGCGCCTGCCTCTGGTCTATTATAGTTGGTATTGGTGGAAACAATTGGATACTCTAATTATATCGAATCCACTCAGCGGTGGTTTACCAGATACAGCACCCCTTGGGATCGTAGCATAATCGACAGGTTATCTTACAATTGTAGACTTATCTTATTTTCTAATATATATGCCTTACCTACATGTATGTTAATTATTTATTTTGTAGTTTATATGTGTGGTAGATACGACGAGCGGAATGATCTATGGAAAAACAGGGGTGGTGAAATCGTATGGCTCTGTTTTTCCATAGATCATTCCTATCACTGTAGGTACATGTATTGTATGTATCATGCAAAGTATTAATCTCGATGGCGCGAGAATGGTAAAGTGCTAATCTCGATGGCACGAGACTGGTAAAGTGTTAATCTCGATGGCGCGAGTCTAGCAAAGTGTATCTAATTGTAAGCAGATTAATAACAGTTAGCCTATCACAACAATACTAGCGATGCCGGAAACATTATTGATCATGTGATCGGTTGCCCTCACAAATCCAAAGGTTCACACCAATACGACGGTCACATGATCAATAAAGTTTCCGGCATCACTAGTACCGGGATTGTCTATTAACGTTCTTACTGGTTGGTGCCTGCCAATTTGCTTTACCCACAATACACATTCCTCCGATCAACCAACCCACTACCGATCAAAGTTGACCAAACCATAAATAATAGAACAAAATGTGCCCAAGAGTCCGCTCATGATAACCAAGCCTACATGAAATCGATTCTAAATTGGAAGAACAGCCAAGGAGTGCAAGGTCGTTCCTTGGTGATCGATAAGACTGGGGTATATTTGAGCTCGGAACTCCGCAACAACGGCTATAAGGCTTTGCAGAAATGGGTATATTAGGAATGTATTAATATTCCATGTAATTACGTATGTTGCTACTACCCAGGCCGCCTGATCCGAGGAATGCGAGGGGTGTAGAGAGTAGGAGGGATTTTGAAAGAGCCTGTCCGTCAAATTTGGCGTTAGACTCTTAGGGTCGTTGTTCCACTATCGGCTTATACTATTTGGAGGAATAAAATAATTTAAGCTTGTAGTAGCAGTTATAATTCATATGGCGCGGATCTAGATTGGATTATTGGGGCATTTGCCATGGACGGATCGGAGGATTGTGGTACGGTAAGGCCTTGAGTAGTTACGCCGTTGTAAGTAATGATTGGTAATGTCACGGGCTGAGAATAGAAATCATCGTGATATGAGCGATTAAGTGTATCTATTATAACATATGATCGGGAGTATTATCTAAATGCATGCACTATACGTTATTATTATTAATATGCTTGTACATACTGTATGCTAATTCTTTCAAAATTGTCGAACAGCAGCTACTTATACTTCCATGGAGGTTATATAATTATTCTGCTATTAAACTTTCCATTACTTCCAGAACTCCTCTCTGTTTTAGGGCGGAGCTCACGCCAAGTAATGTACGTCTGGATACCCTTCCGAAGGAATCCTATTCGCTTGTCGGCAAAAATGAATAGGTCGAGGCTATAGCTAAAGACGATTAACATAGAGCCGTTTTATTTACATATATCGGGCCCCGAGATACAAGGCTGAGGCTGTGTCGATTCTCGATGGTATGGGCCGAGAACTATCTCGTATACCTATGCATGTACTGCTAGCACATCTAGCGGAGTTCCGGCGTTGGAATGTTTGTACCTGCATATTTTTAATGTGCTTATCAATCCATCACTCGGAATGTGGGGGTGGGTCTGACAATTTCGGCCGATAGCGAGCTGTTTTCAATGAATTGAACCATGTCGCTGAGGTAATCGGCTATGATATCATCCGCTGTTAATTGATATAAAGGTCGCTGCATCTTTTTGAACAGAGCTCTTTTTTCTTCTTCGATACATCAGCAATAGCACACTATCTTCGATATCCTGATATAACTATACAAATAGCACCAAATCTCCCTTACAAAAGAACTTTAAAATGGCCGGAAAGATTACCCTTTACACCAACCACTCTTGCCCCTACGCTCACCGCACTCACATCGCACTCAAGGAGCTTGAGTTGGAATTTGAAGAAGTTATCATTGATTTGAACACCCCCCGCCCATCATGGTATCTCGAAATCAACCCCGTAGGGACACCTCAATACTTCGCTTAAAATCATTTCCCTATGAAAACTCTACGTACTAATATGATAAACAGAAAGGTCAAATCCCAACTCTTAAATACGACGAACATATAATCACGGAATCTGGCATAATCACCCAATTCCTCGCGGACTTGAAGGAATCCTATCTCCTACCTGCCTCCGGGTCCCCTGAGGGAGCGCTCAAGAGAGCTCGTATCGCATTCTTCCTCGAAACATTCCAGAGCAAAGTACCAGTGGCACTCTTCAGCGTTCTCAAGGCGGATAGTGAGGAGGAAAAGACCGAAAAGGCTACCCAGTTTGTTGAGGGGATTGAAAAGGACATCGTTCCCTTGCTTGAAGGATGTGGACCTTTCTTCGGAGGCAGCAAGGAACTAACTTTGGCTGAGGTGAGAAAGATATTCAATTGGTCGGTGGCATTCATTGCTGGTTATTTCTGACTTGTATTGTGTGTGTGCTGCCAGGTCAATACCGCATCGTTTGTTATCAGGGCCAATTCTTTTATTAAACATGGAGCGCTACCGGCCTTTGTGGGTGAAAAACTGAAGGCGAACAAGAATTGGGATGCTTGGGCCGAGGCAGTTTGCGCAAAGCCGAGCGTAAACTATATTTGGAAAGAGGAATTCACGCAGAAGATGTTGGAGAAGATCGCGGCGTCTAAGGCGAAGGCTCCAGAATCTCATTAAACATTCGGCCTTTTTGTTGCAACTGCATCGAGCGATGCGGTTCTGTTGGATGATCTTTGTTTTGTGGAGGTGTGCGTTTCAGAGCGAGTGATTATATTACGGCCAGATTTTTATGCTGGTTTCTGTTTGTCAAATTGTTAAATTTAGCAAG
Organism: Morchella rufobrunnea; assembly: GCA_024713595.1. Classification (NCBI taxonomy): domain Eukaryota; kingdom Fungi; phylum Ascomycota; class Pezizomycetes; order Pezizales; family Morchellaceae; genus Morchella; species Morchella rufobrunnea. The sequence goes on from JAMGYT010000014.1 coordinate 845,698, forward strand.
GTTGTTTGCTTAAACAATTATACCTACATTTATCTAACTATTGATCTTCGAGCTATCTTTATTTTTTACTGTTTTGCGGTTTTGCGATACTATAGAGTCCTTATAAGTGAGGAGAAATATATCAGGTCTATGTCCTAGAAAGACTATTCATATCGGATAACCGATATAGATAGAAGCATATCCATATGCGTATAGGCCTAGCTAAATACATAGATGTATTTATGGTTAATCACGGGATTAGTCACACTAGGGGTCGACTATTAGTGCCATAACCGTAAGGTTGCATGCACGTAATGAATAAAAGAAAAAAAAAGGGGGGGGGTCGTCTATATGTAGATATATAGGGGGGGGGCACGAAGCCAAAGTTACGTAGGGTGCTGGATCATCAAAGATCACTCAGTTTTCAAGCTGCCGTAGATCATTGCCGATATCCCCGGACATCCGTGCGGCTCTGTGAATGATCGGCGTGCCTTGCTTTCAACGTTCTTGGCGCACGTTCTCACCAACCAACCAATCCGACCCGTATCCCCTCTTGCAATAGCCGGAATACCAAACCGAAACGTTGGCACTCCTCCCCCCGCCTCCGAGAGCATTCACAATATCATTTCATCACTTGAATCATCGAAAAATATCGAGTACACATAAGCAATTGATTCCAGGATCTCAGACATATAACCCATAAGCCAGCTACTTGACAACCCCTTTACCTACTCCGTTCCAAATGGCCTCGCGATTCTCAGTGGGTCTCTTCCCTAAATCTCCTTAAATGTGTATCCCAATCACCATTCACTGATGAATTAATAGCTCTCCGTCCATGCCCGCCAGTCACTGAGCTTCCCTTACACCCGCCTCGTCACCCCCGCCTGGAAGTCACGGCAATGCCCCCAGAACCTCCGATCCTTGAGTTCTGCCCCTATTAGTCTCGAAGGAAAATCGACACCCAAGATCCCACCTCCCCCTGCCGACTTCGAGGATGATCCTGTCCAGCTCACGAGCCCTAAGAAGGCCCCTAAAACCGTTGGGTTCAATCAACATCTACCGCTTGCACACGAGCTTCAAGGCTACTTGCGTTCCCTGCTAATGCAGTTCCGTGCACCGGTAAGATATGCGTTCGCATACGGCTCAGGCGTATTCTCGCAAGGCGCTGCGGCGGCCCGCGCATCGGGCAAGAAGCCAATGATTGATTTGATGTTTGGTGTAACATACACGCAGCACTGGCACAGTCTGAATCTAGGGCAGCATAGGGACCATTACTCATTTATGGGGGCGCTGGGAAGTGGAGCTATCAGCTATGTTCAAGATAATATGGGTGCGGGGGTGTATTTTAACCCTTATGTTGAGATAAACGGAACTGTATGCTCCTCTCGATCACCTCTCCCCCACTTCCCCGTCATCACGGGAGATTTCAGAGGCTGATTCTGTATTCCACAGCTAGTGAAATATGGTGTCACAAATATTGACACCCTAAGCCGTGATCTCAAGACCTGGGACACTCTTTACCTTGCCGGTCGCCTCCAGAAGCCCGTCCAAATTCTCCGCGATGACCCAAGCATAACACTCTCCTACCAGACCAATCTCATTGCCGCAACTCGCACAGCGCTCCTAATGTTGCCAGAGCGCTTCACCGAATACCAGCTTTACTCTACTATCACGGGCATTTCCTACCTTGGCGACCCGCGCATGAGCGTTGGCGCCGAGAACCCAAACAAGATTGGCAACATCGTCGATAACCAACTCCCGCACTTCCGCCTTCTATATGCAAAGGTGATCGAGCAGCTCCCGAATCTTAGCTACGAGAAGGGTGGCGGTCAGGAGTGGAGCGAGCACGCGCAAAACACATGGCTTGTGCAGGATATGAGTCCTGCGAAGCGGGCAAATATGGTTCGGAGACTCCCAACTAGCTTCAGAGAGAAGCTCTATTTTCAGTACCAACGCAAATTTGCTATTCCGGCCCTCGAATTTGAGAAGATGGTCAACCTATCGGAGGACGATGAGCGTGCCGCGCCGAAGCAGGGAGGAGAGTTTGAGAAGAGGATTGTGGAGGGTGGAACGGAGGAGATGGCAGACAAGGTGAGGGGGGTGATAAAGAGCACCATCACCTGGCCAAGTACCGCACAGAGCCTGAAGGGCGTGTTGACGGCAGGGCCAGTGAGGAGTGCCAAATACTTGACCGAGAAGGTTAATAAGTGGAGGAAGGGAGGAAAGGTGGTTGTTGAGGAGAAACCAAAGGAAAATTGAGAGACAGGTGGTATGTATCTATTTTCATCTTTTTGGATCGGTCTTTTTGTGCGTATAGAAAGAGGAAGAGGACTTATATCCCTGATGTTACCCTCTTTTCTCTGTGTGTTTATTTTGTTCTATCTCTGTGTTATTATCTTTTTAGTTTTTCTTCTTTATTCAGTCTCAGTTTTCTTATCTACAGGGATGACGGTGGACTTAGAGATGAGTGGAGCTCAAGTTACTGGCGTTTTTCTCTCTTTCCTTTAGATGGCCCTATAGATTACAATTCAATCACATTTATTTTAGGCGATAAGTGATATCTAGCCCAACAGAGGTAGGTTTGTAGCTGATGGAGGTCCCAACCATGTAGGTATAATTGCCAATAACCATCCCCATCCTGAAAATGCAATTATGTACTCAAGTACCGGCTATAGTTGCTCCAAGAAAAGACGGTGGTTGAGTGATGCACAGTGACTCACTCGCCCGTTTCCATAAACCTGACCTAGACCGTGCTCGAATAATCTTTCATGCGACACCTGCTGTGCCTCACTCAACCCAAGACTCTCTGGTCGGCCTATATACCCCTACTTGATCAAGAAGTCGAGTACATGTTCCTTGAGTATCTTGAAATTAGCATTCTTGGTAGTGTGTGATGGGGCGAATAACAGGTGGTGGGGCGCGGGCGGCGGGAATGAATTAGATGAGGAGTCAGGGGGTATCACTCGGATTGTTATAGTTTGCTAAGACTGATACGGAAGAGGTACGGGTCAACAGATTTATGGATAAGAAGATGGCCCGAGAGAACTATAATATAGAGGTAGGTTCCCTTATTGACTTCGGGCCCTTCTTCTGTTTGGCACCGTGGCCGTATCATCTTGAAAACGCATTCAAATACCGGCGCCGCCAGCGAACCGAATACTTATAGGCATTTATGGATTGTTTTGGAGGCGATTGCGTAATTTAGAGGTTACTTTGTGCCTTCACATTTATACAGAGTAGGTCCTGATACTGGATAAATCTTGCCGGCCCAGATTGTGGTCGATTTTGGAATGGACTGTAGGTCTTAGAACAAGGTTGGGGCTATGTGCAGAGAGGGGCGAGTTGGACTGTAGTAACCAACTATTCAAGGCTCGACCCCCTCATCACCTTGTGAGCTAGGTACCATCACATACAGCTTGTTTCCTTGCTCAGCTTTGAAGACTAAGCTATTTAGAATCGAAATCGCAATCCGGGAGTTCTATGCATAGTGTGGTCCACGAGGCATTCCTGCTCGAGGCCTCACCTTGAGGTCCCTACCTCGAGGTAGCTCAAGGCACGGAAGTCTACTAGGCGAACATACTCGAGGCAAGTCCTCCTGCTCGCCTCAAGCAGCTCGGGGGGCAGGTAATCATACTATTATTAGCTAGATACATATAGAGTATACGTATGTATGTATATATTAGGACCTCAGAGTGATTGTGAGATTATCAGGAACTTGGCATCTCTTGGGAGTAGCATCACACCACTAGTACATATTTGCCTCGATTCCCTCGAACGCCTCGAGGCATAATATCTCATATATTGCTCCAGTAGAAGTACAAGGCCTAAAAGGCAGAGGCGTCTCGAGGCATTTGTCTCTCCTCGCCTCGAGCAGCCTCGTGGACCATACTATCTATGCACTTTCAAGCTACTAAATGAAAGCTCGCTGGTTCCCATACAGCTGGGTGTTTTATGTTAATGTGCTAGCTGGGAGATACAGATATGTAATAATATTGGCTGGGGCAAACCGGTGAAACAAAGGGCGTTAGGGCCCAGCCCGGGATTGCAAAGCCATACCGAAAGCACAAGCTAGTTCTTATCTGAAGATCTCCGGAGCTGACGGAAAACGTGAGATTCCCCGAATGACCTTATCAAAACACCCAGAGGAACATTAAGAACATTCAAGCTCTTTCTGGTCCTGATTGCAAACTCTGGAAGGAGGCTATGATAAAGGGATGTGAGCAGTTGAAAAAATGTGATGACACCACTCAGCTCCTCAACCGCGTCTAGGAACGAATTGAGGTTATGCTATAATGTTATAGAGGGGAGAGGAAGAAGGGGATGGGGAAGAAGAGATGAAGGCAGTTGTGTGCATGATGACATGCCCGAAGTCGTTGTGCATGCAGCTGGTGCTCCTCCGCCAAAAAGAAGATTTTTGGTATTTATGGTGTTTATAAAGAACAGGAGGAGAGAAGGCAAGGAGGAAATAGATGGATGGAATGCGAGTTTATACAGCTAGGCTTTGCTAAGGATAGACACTGTTTTTCGCCGCTCCTTGGCGCGCACGTCGCCCAATGTCATGTTCTGCCGTAACGATGATAGAGAGAATAGGTGGTAACGATGATGTTTCCGTTTCTTTTCTTTAGCGGTACTCAGTGTGTGTGTGTTCGTAATAGAGGGAAAAATGAAAAGTTTGAAAGCGTACCGGATGTTCACAAATTATCACTCGATTTACTAATCGAGAAACCTTTGCGGCCCTGTACTTTCCCACTTCACCTCATCGCCTCCATTATGATGGCTGTGACGCCTAACGCAACACACAGGGGAACAGATCCCACCCACCACATACAGCCCTCATACTAGCAACGAATCGGAGCTATGAGTATTGTATTTTCACCTACTATCCTTCTTAGCGCGCTGATAATACTATAGGAAGTGCGTGTATCCTCGATCGAGCACCTTGAGGCATCGGGGATCCATCCACCTTCCTCATAGCCCTATGGACTACACCTCCCATCCCGGTAGACAACTTCACGGATCCATCCTACTATCTGAAGCCAGGTGGGCTTTTGAAAGAGGCACTTGAGACGTGCCCCGCTCGTTTGCGCCAACTACCTACGTGCGAAACGCGCCCTTCTCTTCGCCCACTACCAACACACCTATCGACCACTACGACACGACACGATACAAAACGACACCGCTCGTTTCTATTCGTATAGACGGACGACACTGTGCCGGAGAGGAACACAGATCTCAGCAATTTGAATACCCAGGATGAGAATCACAGGATATCACTCGGGCAGTTTTAGACACTGACTTGACGCATCGTTTCTTTTCTTCTTTCTTTTATTCATTGGCTTGACGCATCATGATATAGACAGCTATCTGGACCTCTGTAACTAATTGACAATAACAGCGTTGCTAACATTCACCTGCACGAATATACGTCTTTCTAGGATTCAGTACTATAAAATGCATACATCTACTCTATACCTATGGGAGCAGTATACCGGCGGTGGGATGCTGGGGCTATAACGGCCAGCCCGGGTAAACATCACTCCCATGGGCATTTTGTAAGATTCCTTGGATTTCCCCATGGCCTATGACCTATTTACAGTTAAAAAGAGAGGAGAGACGTCATATGGATGGATGGATACAAGCGACTACAGGAACAAAAGATAGAAATGAAGCAGAAACCCAACCAACGCCAGCACAAACGCCAGCAGAAAAAACCATAACTCACAAGAAAGACCAGCACAGAAAAAAACCCCATACATTGGGTTTAAAAAAAAAACCTACACTACAACTCTACCGCCCGTCCCTTCATGCCTACGACGACGCCCTCCCACCCCCTCCCAATACCCTCCCCCCTCCACCCCCACACCACACAATAATGCCCCGCCAACAAATTCCACTCTTCCACCTCATCCAGCATCTCTAACCCGGAAATTCTCGCCCTCTCCGCTTCCTCCACCCCCTCGAACAACCATTCAACACTCGCCGCCTCCTGCCCCCCGCTCATACCCAACACCCGCAGCCTCTCCCGCTGCCGCCCCAGCGTCGAGTACTTTTCCAGCGTCCTCAGCACAATCCCTCGGGAAGCAAGGTTCCGCACCATTACCCGCCCAAACGCATCCTCACCGCCGATAGGCTCATACAGAATGATGCCCACGTCGACTCTGAAGCTACCTGTGATCCATTTTATGATGGCGTCTGCCTCGGTCGGAGCGAGGTAGATCAGGCAACACTCGGAGATCACGAGTGTTGGGAGGCTTATGTCCATTCCATCGAGCATTGGGCAGCCTGGATGCAGGCTCCGGAGGTCAATAGGGTGGATGCGGTAGTGCTGCGATACCAATGCGTCCTCTGTCAGGCTGGGCTCTGAGAGCAGTAGTGACCGCGCCGCCGAGTCCCCGCGGCCAAGCACCCGGATCTTGCGTGCGGTTACGGCAGAGAAGTCTAGTTCATGGTAGACGAGGTTCTGCAGGGAGTCTCGGAGCGGGCCAGAGAGAAGTCGGAAGTAGCGTGTATCGGAGCCGGCGCCGAGGGAGATTATTTGTTTGGAATTGGGAGTGGAGGCGATGAAACGAGTGACGAGATTGTCGATTGAGGTTGTGCGCACGTAGGTTCCTAGGAATATGTGTCAGCTTGACCGGTAGACTTCTTCCTCTACTCTACGATGATGATATCGGGCTACCTCGATTTATCAAGGGAAATTTCTTCTGTACAGGCCCATCGACGAATGCGCGCGCGAATGGGTCGACGAGGTAGCCGGTCTCGACGGCGCTGAGGCGACTGTGGCTTGCGTCTTGGTCGGTTTGCTGGACGATGAGGTCTTTGGACTCGGATGTTTGGGTCTCTTTACCATTATCTGCGCCAGTGCCCCGAAAGCGGGTTGGAAAGCGGAGTGTATTTGATGCCATGGCCGGTGGGTGGTGATTTTGGAGTTGCTATGTAACAATAATTGGGGCGAGTGATGTGTGATGTCAGCGGGGGATCAAGAGCTACGATGGTGGGGAGTTTTGTGTAACGGTGACGGGGGGGACAGCCTTGGCAGTCAGGGTCCTCATCCATAAGCAGAGTTTACTTTACATACCATGAGCTCCCTCCGAATGACTACATGTATGTAGGTACATATCCGAGGGACGGAATAAAGACGCGGATTACTATTCGCCCACTCTATTACTCTCAATCTAAATATCAATATATCAATATATCAATTTCTACGTTTTGCCTTATTATGAATTCCACACCACATCCAGGATCAAGACCCACCCCTATCGCGAATCTCGTAACACCTCACCACCATGAGCCAGCTGAGTCAACGCCTTATTACTGTCTCGTCTCTCCCCCAATTGTACTATTACGACCGAGTAAGGAAATATGTAGAGGGTGTCAGGTAGGTACTGTATCGATTAAACATGCCATCTAGCATTCTGGGTATTAGCGCCGCTATCTAGATACAATCTTGTTTCCCACCAATCATTACGCATCATGTAATGAATATCTTTCCAAATTCCGCGCCGCCGGGGATGTACGCCGCGCCTAGAACTGGGCCCTCCCCTACCTTTTGTGAAAAAGGGGTAGGTAGGCTAACGTCAGTGGCTTGAAAAACAAAGTTCAATCTGCTGGTGATTTGTTTTTTGCGCCGACAAGTCGACCGTGGGCGCACTACGATATGTAGGTGTGTGTAGAGTATGTATGTATTTATGTATGTATGTATGTATGTATGTATGTAGGTAGAGGTAGAGGTAGGTGTAGAGTAGAGTAGGTAGAGTAGGTGTGGTGATAAGCCCCTGATCCACTTGAGCTTCTCTTTCTTTTAATTTCCTCATGTATTCATACCGATCAGATGGCCTATTTCATGATGCAATTTCAATTCGCGGGTTTCAATTCAGAGTAGAGCAGAGTAGAGTAGGTATGTATGCCGTTCGCTTGTTTATCTCCCCTCTGTACCTGCATGCAGCAGAGCTTTTCTCGCTTCTGCTGTCTTGAGAGCGACAACACTGTGCAGCCAATTGCAATTGTGTAAATTTAGAATCCTAATCACATCACATCACATGACCCTCTCTCTCTACGCCATAGCACGTGTTTGTCTACATGTAGGTAGGTACGAATTGTAGTTTCTCTAGAGTAGGTAGGTAGGTAGGTAGGTAGGTAGGTAGGTAGGTAGGTAGGTAGGTAGGTAGTCCAGGCTGGTAGCCTGCGCGGGGAGACCAGGGGAGCAAAGAAAAAAAGAGAGGCCAACCCTGATCTGATCTATGCATGTGGGGAGAGGTTTCTCTGTCCTCACCAATTGCGCGCACTGATGTTCAGGTCAATTAGAAGGCGAGTCATTGCTACGCCACTGTGCGTGCATGCAGTGATTCTCGCCTGCAAGCGAGAGTAAAAGAAAATAAAAAATAAGAAATAAAAAATAAAAAATAAGAATAAAAAAGAATGGGACATCTGAGATGAGACGAAACGAAATGAGAGGGTTGTTGCACTTTGCTTTGTTGTGTGGGTGATCTGATGTGGTTGCTTGCACTTTTTTGGCTTTTTTGGCTTTTTTTGGCTTTTTGGCTTTTCTAATCCCCGTGCAGTGCAGGGAAGGGGGGGAAGGGGGAAGGGAAACTTCGGGAGTGAACCGAAAGGCCGACAAAAAAAAGGGAAACCTAAAATTATTTTAGCAGGGACCAGTCAGCTCTACTATAGTAGTCTCTAGGCGCTCTACAAGTTCCATTCTTCCTGTTCCTCTTCCTGTTCCTCTTCCTGTTCCGTAGAGGTAGGCAGGCTACATGTCATAACTAACATTATTAAAACGAACACACACATGTCTACGGCACAGTGCATCTTAATATCTACCTTGTGCCCCACTCTAGTATTTACATAGGTATGTAGGTACATGTATGTACTCTTCTGTACAGCCCACCCCACCCCACAAGTCTTTCAAGATCAGCACCTGGTTATCTTTTTTTCACCGTCTTCATAGAGTAGTGGCTCCGCCTCCCCCACTGGCATCCATGGAGTTAAATATTAACAGTGAGTATACCGCGCCATGTTCCGTTTGCACATAGCAGTAGTAGAGGAATGGGAAGCTGATATTACTCGTCCCCCAGAGGCGTTCGAACCAATCTCAAAGCCATGCATTAGCGCCAGTAGCTTGGCATTTTTCCGAATGCTACTACTCTCTACCCTCCTCCTACCTTTATCGTAACTACATGTAGGTCATGCCAATTTCACCACAACGCTTAATACGCTTAATACGCCCCCCCCCCCCCCCCCACCTCTCTGGCCAACCGTATATCGCTGGTACCTATAGTAGGATACCAAATAATAAACCGTGCGGCCCATAGGGTTAATATGTGTAGCTTCACACTGAGACTGGGTCGTTAGATTACCCACACCCAGCCTAGCCTGTGGTATGTCTATGGGGATTTGTTGGTAGGTTGGTAGGGCCGAATTCAACCAAATCGTGGAGACTCCCCCACCCACCCCTTGCACCACTCTACACCATCAAAAGGTAGGTGGGTAGTTACTCGGTAGCTTTGTAGTACCTACTCTATCTTCCCAAAGGTGTTCTGCGCCGCCCCGTTCGTTGGTTCATATGTGGTGTAGTGGTGTAGTGGTGCAGCCATGCAGTTAGTTATTATGGCCGGCTCCCCTTTCGTATCCATCCCCTTCTTCTTTCCCTCACCTACTCGTCGACGCTCTTTTCGTTCGAAGGTGCCTCTCCAATTCAGTCGCTGTCGACTCTCACTCTTTCGAGTACGACGCACGCCATTCTCTTTGTCGAAATCCCAAATCTCGAAGAAACCTCACAGTCATTAAAAAAAAAAAGTGCCAAAATTTACAGCAATAATTACTAATAAAACAAATAAACCATGCACGTCTTCACCATCACCGCTGCCACAACGGCGCTCTTCCTTCTGTCAACCGTCAATGCCGAGGCTGGTCATGCCGCAATGGCAAGAAGACACATGCATGTCCACTCGCACAAGCGGGCAGAGATCGCGAAGCGCTCAACATGTGCATTCCCGATAGATGCGGGCTTGGTAGCCGTGACGCCTGGAGAGAAGAATGCTGGATGGGCCATGTCCCCGGACCAGCCGTGCGAGCCTGGTACGTTCGAGTGATATGCTATGCAACTGGGGAACGGGATATAATCTAACGAAGCAACCGATTTAACAGGAATGTATTGCCCATATGCTTGTCCCCCGGGTCAATTGATGGCTCAATGGGATCCGAACGCAAAGGTTTACGCATACCCGCAATCAATGGTATGGAATACCCAGGCGGCGGTGGTGGTGGTTGATTTTGTTCTGAAAGAGCTGGGCTAATGATTTGGGTAGAATGGAGGACTTTACTGCAACGAGGACGGCGAGATCGAGAAGCCGTTCCCAAAGAAACCCTACTGCTATGATGGCGCCGGAACAGTTAGCTGCAAGAACAAGGCCGGTGGCCAGGTCTCGGTCTGCCAGACTGTCCTGCCAGGGAACGAGGCAATGCTTATCCCAACTCTTGTCGATAGCATCTCCGACCTCGCAGTGCCAGATACATCCTACTGGGCCAAGACGGCAGCACAGTGAGAAACACTCCATTCTCCCCGTAGCTTTTCAAAATTTCTGTAAGAATGCTAATACTGTTTTAATTATAGCTTCTATATCAATCCTCCCGGTGTCAACCCTGAGGAAGCATGTGTCTGGGGCACAAAGGAAAAGCCCGTCGGCAACTGGTCACCCTACGTCGCCGGCGCCAACAAGGTCGACACCGGCGTCACCTTTGTCACCATCGGCTGGAACCCCATCTACATCGAGCCCGACGTTGCATTCAGGGACGTCATGCCCAACTGGGGTGTCAAGATTGAGTGCGAGGGCGGAAAGTGCGGCGGTCTCCCCTGCTACATCGACCCGAACGAGCACAAGGTCAACGAGGTATCGCAAAAGAACCCTCCCGGTGCTGGAGGTGCAAACTTTTGCGTGGTCTCGGTGCCGAGTGGTGCGAAGGCCAACATTGTCGTGTTCAACAAGGAAGGTGGCAGTAGTGAGAAGGTGAAGGTCAACTCGGCTTCTTCTTCTTCTCCTTCTTCTTCTGCTGCTGCTAAGGCCTCACCAACACCCACTAAGTCGGTGGCCTCGTCAAGCAAGACTAAGGAGGCGGCCACTACGTCTTCGGCTAAAAAGTCTTCAAGTGCGAGCTCCCCAAAGAGCTCTGGAAGTGAGAGTTCACGCACAACTGACTTACCATCTACAGAGACCGATTCTCCCTCGTCGACCAAGACCAAGGAAAACAAAAGTCCCGAACCCACCGGAACCAAGGATAACGAGGACGACAAGGATTCAAAGGATGATTCAAAGGGTGATTCAAAGGAGGATTCAGATGAAGGTTCAGAGGATGGCTCGGAGGAGGAAGGCCAATACGGAGAGGATGAATCTGAGCGTGGAAGCTCTGGCGATTCTAATAACTCTGACGGAGACGATGAGGACGAAACAGCCATCCACCCCGATGACGGTGCTGAGCTTATTTCCATTGATGATGGTGATGCGTCGTCTTCTGACAACACTGAATCTTCGAGCTCTAGCAGCGGCGGGAACCCCACCGCTTCTGGATCCTCGTCAGCACCAAGTGATCAGCCACTCAGCTCTGGTGGGTCGACATCATTCGCAGGTGCTACATCCATGGTTATTTTCAGTTTATTTTCTGCCTTGGTCATCTTATTATAAAGCCCCCACCCTCGTAGTAAATTTTGATGAAAATACTTTTGATATCTAGCACTAGTAGGTGCGAGTACTGTGTTTAATTTATGTTGTAATGATGGGCTTTTTCTGCGTGCGGGGTGTACTTTGCATTTATATTCTTTGAGCAAAAGGATTCTCCCTTTCTCCATATTTTCTATTTAATTTCGGTCTGGAAACCCTCGCTCTGTTTAAAAACACAAGGGGCGGGATTTTGGCCCTTATTTTGGTGCTTCGTTGATAACGCCTTTTTGGTGTTTTATTCTCTTCTTGATCTGTTCTCCGATTACATATATCCTTGGTCTTGCACCGAATTTTTCACTTTTGTTTTGCAATCTGCCATCTTCAAATACACTTGGAGAAAATAACATCTCCATTCCTTGGCGCTGGATTGGTTGGATATCACACGCATACTTAACCGGTTCACCTTATGTTTCGCGTTGGGCATGAGCTGGGCCCTTGTTCTTAATGATTGCTGTTTGGTGAGCGAAATACTTTAGTCGATGCGTTTTAGCGATGGAGTGTAGGTTCTGTGCCGATTCATTTCATTTGTAGTTACAGCTACCATTTTGTGTATATCTATCCTGTGTTTTTGGCAAATATTGAGAATTTTTGGTTCTGTGGAGGTGGGAATTAACACTTGAATGTGTAGTTGCAAATGTTTGTTGCTCGTTCAGCTGTCTTTTGACGGGCTAGATTGATGGTGGGAGTTGGATTGGCTGTTATGAAGGCCCATTGTTGTGCGCTTGTGACCTTTAAGCTTAAGTTACTGAATATATTTCTAGAACTCCTACATCCACTCACTTTCAATCATGGCAGACATGAAATTCCTACTCGGACTTCTGGTATATACACCATGGGTGTTCATCTGTCTGGCTGAAATGGTATTACCCATACCCACCCCCCATCACACAATCACCAGGCACAATTAGCCCAGAAATTAAAATAAGCTACAGGTCATATATTTTCCACACCCACTCCAAGTCCAAACGGCATTTATAAGCGAATATTAGCACATTCCAAATTAGTGACCAAAACTGTCATTACCCCTTGAGGCCCTAGAACCGATCTGGAACTATGCCACGTGACGGTCCCTGAATCAGCAAGCGCGCCGGAAGCTTTAGCTCTCCCGCCAGACTTCCACCCACCCCAACCCCGAACCAAAACCCCCGATCAGCTGAATCGATCTCGCCGGCCATGGTCCTTTCTTTCATACTCATCCAGAACCGACAGTATGTAGCATTTGTTGTCTCCCTGCAGCTCCGAGATCGCTTGACTGACAGACCGCACAGAGGCAAGACTAGGCTTGCAAAGTGGTATGCACCATACGATGTACGCAATCTCCTCCCCCTCCGTCGATCTGCCCCTCATCACAATGGGAGCAAAGACAGCAATTGTGAAAAAAAAAAAAAAAATGCGGCGATAGAGTGCTAACGTGGCGTAGGACGAGGAGAAGGTCAAGTTGAAGGGCGAGGTATGTTCAACGTTGCTTTAAGCTTTCGGTCATCGCCTAGCTGGTTAGCCGAATGTTTCAACGCCCACCTACTGACGCAATATCTCCCCTTGTTTCAGGTCCACAGGCTTGTCGCGCCGCGAGACCAGAAGAATCAATCAAACTTTGTCGAAGTACGTCTTTCTGCCCGTCCACCCGCCCGCCACACCACTCCTACCCCTAACTAACGAGGTCGTGCGTAGTTCCGGAATAACAAGATTGTCTACCGCCGCTACGCAGGCCTGTTCTTCTGCGTGTGCGTCGACGCGAACGATAACGAGCTTGCGTACCTAGAGGCCATCCACTTCTTTGTCGAAGTGCTCGACGCGTTCTTTGGGAACGTGTGCGAGCTGGACCTGGTCTTCAACTTTTACAAGGTCTATGCCATCCTGGACGAGGTGTTCCTGGCGGGCGAGATCGAGGAGACGTCGAAGCAGGTGGTGCTGACGAGGTTGGAGCATCTGGATAAGCTGGAATAGTAATGTTTGGTGGCGGTAATGTGATGGATGTTTGTGAGCTACTATATGTAGATACTTAGTGCATAGCTTGGTAATTAGGGTGTGTTTTCCCGGTAACGGGCGGTATCTGTGATGCGTTGGTCTCAGGGCCAGGAAACCCTTAGTTTGTGTATTACCTGTCTCCTGCCCTTTGTGAGCTGTGGGCCTGTGGGCCTTAGTGATTATCTTATTTCACTAGCCCAAAAAAATTGATTGGATCACTCAGCCCAATGACGAAAACCCATAAATTCGCAGGTCAGGGGCCCGGACCCCACCTAAACATCGTAGTTGCTAGTGGTACATAATGACCTCCCTCCCTCTTCTCTCTCTTCAACATTGCTGCTTCATGTAGGCTAAGCATGTAAGACATACTTGTAGCTCTTAAAATCCTGTAGCTACAAGCATGCACCCCGACCTCTGGCTTTTCTCCCCTACACGCCTACGACGAAATATCTAACTAGAAGATGATGCTTTCTACTATCCTGATATCCGTGAACACATGTACCCACTTGCCGGCAAGGAATGGACAATGCATGTTCCGCATTTGACGTGTGGGCGCAGGGCTGGAGGAGAGGGGGGGCGTAAAAGGTATTCTTGGGAAACAAACACGGATGCGATGGAGATGAGAGGATGTAGCGGCACTTGTTGCTTCTTACCTATAGGCTATCATCGGTTTAGAATGTGGAGTTGTTTTTGGCCATTTTGATACTGGGCTTCCCGTGTAGTTAGCTTCTGAGGAGTATTTCATACACTGTTTGAAGCCCTTTTTATCATTGGAAGAAGCACCCGGGATGGCTTACTGGTTGTGTTACGGGGGTATTAGTAAAGTTTTGTCGGGGTAGTGTCGTCGTTTCGTGGTACGTGCAGCGAGTGATGGTTTGTGATTCACTTCCTGTGCGCTCCCGTCCGGGGTATGGGCCGTAATGCTGGGATGTATTTATCGCTTCGTTGCTCATGCGTGTTGATATCGCATATATACATGTTGTTGCCGGTGTTTTGCAATGTCGTATTGGTTGGCTCAGTGGGCCCAAGGGCAGCGGGTGCGCCAAGGAGCGGCGAAAAATGGTGGCTATCCTTGGCGATGTCAGCTATATAAACACCTCGCTTCCACCTCTTTCCCTCTCTTCTCAATAACTACATGCATACCGAAAACCTCTCCAATGGAGGAACACCAACTGACCCCACTACCCCCATCCGCCCTTTTTGCCCCCGTTGCGAGAGTGAGCATAACCCACTTGGTTCCTGGACGCTGTTCGAGGGGCTTAATGGTGTTACTCATAATGTTCCTTCTGGGGCTCTCGTACTCTTAAAGGGGGGAGAGGGATCATGGCTTTCGGAGTTTCCGTAAACGTATGGAGTTTCAGAGGGTTCTTTTTGGGGGGTTCCTTTTTCGCGAGGTTCTTTCGTCGATTATCACGATATTCTTCCGTTGGTTTTTATGGGTTCCCCTGATGCCCCACTGTGGACCTTTTGGGTGTATTCGCAGCAAATTCTGCAACTTCTTTGTGGCAGCTTTCTTTATGATCTCTCCCTGGGCTCTATATATCAACGATTTCGCACGGCCGTAGTAATATGTTCGGTACTCCAACTAGGTAGGCATCTAAAGCAGCACTCAAGTGCTCTTGTGATATATTCCTTGGTAGATAGCCCCTCCTCTCAACCGAAGCATTGTGAAATGTATAATAGTGATCTGGAATCCTTGACTGTCGCTCATCAATCAATCAGCGCCCTGAATGTCATAACTACCACAACAGTAACCCAGTGACGTGCAGTCTGCATATAGCGCACTGTAGCTTTGTTCCACGATGCACATAATCATAGACCTCCCCAAAAACCCAGCTGTTGTTTTGTTGGTCATGCTACATGGTTTCAATCTCGCGTTTGCCATGATCCGAGTGATGGTTTGTGATCCTCGTCCTTTCCACGTTCAGGGTAAGCAATACACACTGTTGAGGTCCTTTATGCGTCCATATGCCAACAGGAGGTATTGTAGTCGATGAGAGGTGCAGTGATGTTAGGCAGAATGGTACGATGGGGCGGACTTTGGGAGTCTAGAGCAGATGTGTGACGATCCAATGGCCGGTTCAAAGGAAGCGTGAATTCTAGCTGTCGGATGAGAGCGTTGGTACTGGTACAGTCACCACCTATAGCCTGGAGTTGGGACCAGTAGGCAGTTGCTTGTAGTTATAGACTACACGGTGGGATTATATTAATTGTGTGTAAACGCCGTAACAGTAGGGCTGGGCTGTGTTGTAGTCTCGTCACAAACACGGACCTTTAACGAACATTCTTATTCAAAAAGGGCCTGGCTAGGTGTTCTCGGGGCTGAAGAAGGTATTTGAAGGTCTTCTACTTACACGTCCATGGCTGGTAGTATATTCGTGAAGGGCCTACGATTCGTGGGATACCCGGTATTTCTTCATAAAATTTTAACTAGACCCTCTAAGAATGCCTCTCATAAGCATCCTGCTGGCCTTAAATACCTTTACCATTCATGAACTGTCCAACTTATGAAGCAGCTCGCTACTCTTTTGATACAGAGATCATTGATAAACCATTATATCCAGGTGTTCTTCGTGGGCATAGTCATTCCATGGATGTTCATCGATGGCCCGCATCAGGTGACTATGACATTTACACTGGTGCAATGAAACTTACTTTAGGCAGCTTCGTATTTTTGGCCGATTCTGGCTTGGCACAGAACCACAAACCCTAACGCAAGTATTTACTAGGGCAGCGGGCGTGCCAAGGAGCGGCGAAAAAACAGTTGCTATCCTTAGCAAGGTCAAGCTATATAAACCCTTCTTTCTTCACCAACTCTCTCAGTCAACATCCACCATGCACACCAAAAAACCTCTCCAACGGAGGAACAACAACAGCTGCACCAACAACGGCCTCCTCCACTCCCTTCTCAATTCCCCATCCGCTTTCTCTGCTGCCCGCCGCAAGGGGGAGCGCAACCCCACTTTGTTCCTGGGCGCTGCCGAGGGATTGAATGGTGGTTTTCATGGAGATATTTATGGCTTTATGGGGTTTTTATTTTGGAGAGGTTTGGGGTTGTTTCAAGCTTTGCATTGGGCTTTCACTATGGGTACTATTATGGCAAGGCCCCCCACCACCCTTCTCTCTTTGGCTATAAATATATCAATAATCTCGCATAGTTGTGGTCAATATCCTTTTGTGGGTCTGGACTCTGCTGGAAGTACGCGGTGGTGAGCATCACATTACATAGGCCCGATAATGCGTCGCCGTTTCCCGCCGCCAGTGCCATAGAGTCGATATAATACACATACCATAACACAGCAGCTCTCTCTCTAAGTGTGTATTACTAGTGCACTATCGATACCCATGCAGGGAATACCAAGCGATATCTCTACGCTCATTTATGGTGGTGGCAGATACATATTCATCTAAAGGTACTGTTGCAAACCGCTTAATATTTCACCTTGATCATCTGCACCCTATAACCACCACAACAGTCGGATTCCGTTGGTGAACAACAATGATCGTTGAACAGGCATGTATGTACTTTTGGTTCCAGTTTTTCCTTCTATAAATCCAAAGTGGAGTCACAGATCCTATGATAGCATGCAAATACGGGATTCTATGCCTCGACACCTCACTCCTTATATCCGATGACTACCCCTTACTACATATTCAGCGACATGTACCTCTCCCTTAGCGGACACACGACCTTCGCTAATGCCTATTCAGTGATGGAAGCGCTTAACCCGTCTATCAGCCCACAGCTCCAAGTAATCTTTTTCCTGAGGACAGAGTTTCCGGCAAAGCTAGAATGGGCCTAACAGACATGCTCTTCGCCGACGGATAGCATTGGCCAATGGACTACAACACTCACAAATGACATACATCCTCTCCATAGCCTACAGAAATTCTATCCTGGAACACCCATATCCCGTAGGAACCTGGTTGCTAGCATGTATCGTATGCATGTGATGTTGAACTATGCGAGTGATAATTCACGGTTCTCGCCTCACGCGGGGATTCATTCGCACCCATCCGTGCTCGTAGTAGCAAGAGCCATGGACACTATCTCCCCGCGTTTTAAATGACACTGTAGGTGCTAGATCGCTTACACCGACAAATGACCAGTCCTTGGCTTAGTATGGGTGATCTTAGAGTTCTCACCTACACGATGCGCATGAGTTCTGATAGACGGGGGCCACTGGGGAACGATATTTAGGCAGGCGCTGACGGACAGCCTAGATATAATAGTGCGTCTGTTGATCTTTATTGTGTGTGTTGACTGCGTATGAAGGGGTCTAGCTAGGAAACTTCTTCGTCCTAATATCGACCAAAAATCTAATTAACGCCCCATCCGAAACCGCTCTACAGGAAGTCGAGTTCCCGCCCTCACGTGACAAACGATATTACATACTACATACCACGCAGAGTAGCGGAGTGGCGAAAAAACCAGTGCTTACAATGTACATGTATACTTAGCAGGGACCAGCTACATACATACATGTATATAAACCCACCCACCACACCACATTACCTTTCTTCCACTAAGAAGAAAAGAAAAACCCCCCACCATGAATACCAAAACCACCTCTTTTGCATACAGGGGAACAGCAGCTTCTCCCTTCGTTTTCTCTACACCCCTCAGCTCCGCCCTTGGGCAACCCCCCAATTTTGTTCCTAGGCACTGGGGCTGAATACATGTAGTGTTTCCGCTTGTTTCTGGGACTTCAAGGGTATTCCATGTAGTCGGTATATCTGAATGACCACCTCCCTTACATATGTACATGTACCCACACCAGTGTACCTTCCTACATACATACACAACACTACACAACACACTACATACCACATCCACAGTACCAAGCACCGCCACCGCAGCCTTATCCAACCCCTTCCCCGCTACAGCACGAGTGTTTAGCCCTAGAGCAAGTCTTGATTGTGTTGTGCCTCACACACATGACCCTCCTGGCACTTTCCTCCTTACTGCATGCCAGCTTCTACACGATATTCTTCCACTTCCTCTGTGCTCTAGATATGCTTGAAACCACTCACGTTCGTGTAGCACCGGGTCACAGTGGTCAGAGTACCCGTTGAGTTGAGGATGTAGAGCGTTCGTGGCGGGGTTATGTCTGGTCCGGTTAGCGTAGGTACTGTGCGTAGTTGTGGGCTACATGTAGGTATTTACTTATGACTACCGAATCAAAGCTCGAGTGATACCCCATGATCGTCATCTCCACCCACCTTCCTCTACCGTGACCAATAACTCACACCCACCCACCAAAGCCAGAAAAAAAAAACCACCACTATTATCATTACTACAACAGTATCTACAAGCCAAGCCAAGCCAAGCTATGCTAAAAAACCGATTTTTTCCCATCACAATCCACACCCACAACCAACAACCACCACCAATCCCTCTAGGCGCCAAACCTAAAGCATATCCATATCCCTAAACACCCTCCACCTCCTCCCCGTCGTCGTGAACCATTCCCACTGCTCATTCGCCGCCACCGCCACTTCACCAGGGCCCACGCCCAGGGTCGGAGTGGGGACTGGGCAAATCTCGGCTACAACAGTAGTTGTGGGGGTGCTACTGGGAGGGGAATGAGAGATTGGGGATACAGCATATTGGTTCTGGAGCTGATGTTTGCGGTAGAGATAGCCTATTAGGGTGAGAATAAGGAGGAGTAGAAGGGTCTGTAGTAGTGTTGAGTAGTTGCGTCTTTTCTTTGGTGTTGAGGTTGATGAGTTCCTCCCACTCCGGGCAATAGAATTTCGAGCACCATTACCAGTAACAGCAGAAGCAACAGCAGCAGCAGTAGAAGCAGTAGTGGTAGTGGTAGTAGTAGTAGTAGTAGTAGTAGTAGTAGTAGAATTGGGTGTCCTATGTCTTAATTCACAATCCCGCATCCGCACATAAATTAGCCTACCTAACCATGCAACCAAGCCAAACCACAAACAAAAAACGCAAATACACCGCTGCCCTCGCCAAAAGGAAACATCAAAAGAAAAGAAAAAAAGAGAAAGAATCCCCACACAGGCCTATAACCTTTTCAGCGCCGCAAACCTCGCCGCTAAATCATCATCATCCAACGGATTCTTCTTTGCCACGGGTTGGACCTTCCTGGCCGGCGCTGCCACCTTTGCCGTCCCCGCGCCAGGAACCTTGATCGTTGGGTGTATATTTTCTGTGCTCGGCGATGGCGGCGCAATATTAACTGCACCCCTCATCGCCTTTGGGGGCTTGGCGCTGTTCAACTCGGCGGCAATTGGGTCCGCGAGTACTGCTTCAGCAGTACTCGGCTCATCATCGTCATCTTCTGGTGGGGGTGTAGATGGCGGTGTCCGCCCCCAGTTGACCCCGTATGTTCGTGCAATCTCCTTTAGATACAGAGTTACGAGCGTCTCGGATGGGGGCTCAACCCGTAGCTTCTTGAGCACACGATCGCCGACCTTGTTGTCGCTGTTCTCGATCGCTGCGAGGGCAAACTCTTTACCGTACTTTTCGACAAGGAGCTGGCGGACTTGGTGCAGCTCTTTGATTTCGGTGCGGGGGGCGGCGTAGATGATGCTTTTGATTGCCTCCTCGAGACCGGGATCGCACTCTCTGTTACCCATCAGTATCCGCAATCACACCCAAAAACCAGGGAGGGAGAGAGACGTACTTTGCCTCCATGAGCTGCACACGCGCCAGCAGCAGCTCGCAGTACAGCTCCAGGATCTCCATGAGCTCCACAGATATGTCCTGACGAATGATGTTCTCGACGCGGATGCGCGCAGACTCTTCTTTTCCGGCTTCGAGCAACTGTGCCATTTGCCGCCGGTTGACCTTTGCAAGGGCCGTCTCGCGCTGCTGCACCATACGCAGGCGAGACACGGAGAGCTTGAGTGCCACTTTGAGCTTTGTCTATATAGTGGATGGACTGTTAGGATAGACTAGATATTAGCTAGCGGGGGGAGGGTAGACTTGCGATTATGGTTGAGGGAGGGGCCATGATTCTTCTCTCTATTTGGTCTATATGTGTGTGTGTGTGTGTGTGTGTGTGTGTGTGTGGGGAGGAGAAGGTGGAAGTTCGATATAGTGATAGAAGCAGAAATATATGTTTGTATATTCTGATCTACGTAGCGGTGGTTGTGATTGTCGTTGGAGAGGTCAAGTTCAATAATTTCCACCCATAGCAACAGTTGTCCTTCCCTCCACGATGACGACGCCCACCCCCCACCACCGCCAAGGCCCTCTCTACCCCCATAACCCCCCATGAAGAAATAATTCATTCATAAGATCCGATCCATACCCATTCATATCACATCTCAGAGCTCCTACTCTACTTTTGCCATCTATCCGGTTTTATGCGTTACCGTAGGGGTGTCCACACCCGATGAGCTCTCTGCCAAGCCCGAAAGCTTAATTCATTGATTGAGAGGGAAAAAAAAAAAAAAAAAAAAAAAAAAAAGAGATTAATTAAGGGACAGGCAGCCAGACAAAGCAGGATTAAAAAAAAAATTTTTTTCTCTCTTCAGCTGCATGAGACCTTCCAACTCTCTCCCATTTTTTTATTTTCCACTCTTTGTTTTTCTTTTTGGCCCCCCCCTTACTATACATACCTACCCAGGATACGGAGCTTATAGTAGAGTAGAGTATGGGTAAGAGAGGCAAAAGGAGTCCTCTCATCGTGAGGGTTAAAAAGGGCTGGGACGCGCTCAGTGCCGAACTGACGAGAGGTATGCTCTGTGACGTCGTCGGTCGCGTGTGAAGGGGAAGGGGAAGGAAGCGGTGGAACTGTAACGGTGTTGAATGGTGGATGACTGATCCCGATACAGATAGACTTCCGAGGCGCATCTTCAAGTGTGTTCTTGCGACAACGTTGACTGGTATGTTCCTCGGGGCATCTCTACATCTCTTTCGTTTCGCGGTGGTTGGTTGGTGTAACTGGCTAGACTGACTCAAAGCATACGACAAATGTAGTTATCATTACGCTACTACCGAATATTCGACGTATGCTATTCTACTCTTTCTTTTATTTTTTTCTAATGGATTTTACTATTCATCTAGAGTTTCCATCTACAGTAAAGTGCTGACAAGAAAAAAAAAAAAAAAAAAAAAAGATGTCTACGGAACCGCCGCTTACCTTGCCTCCATCACGACTGTGTTTGTGTCCTGGCCCCCCCCCCCTCACTATGCTTTTTTTCATGAGCATCAATGATGACCTACCCTACTGACTGACTTACCTTTACAGCTTTGGTATAGCTCTCCTACCATATCCCCCAATGCTCGCAATAACTACAGTACCGTAGTATTCCTAACAAACATACCAGGACACCCCGGCCGCCGCCTCGGCTCCATGGTTGAAGGTAACCTACATTATCCATACTATCATCCCCAACGGAAATCCCGGCCACGGGAACACATCCATCTCCTTTCCCTCCGTGACCGAGATTTCCTTCGGCATTGCATCACAAAATAAAACAGGGAGAAACAATCATTGACACTCACCTAGCACTCCTCCTCGCAGCCGTCGGCGCCGTCCTCGGCGTCGCATGGACCACCCTCGCCACGTACCTCGGCTCCCTTGCGCATGCCTCTTCGCCGGCGGCCATGATGTCAGTGCGCGCGGTATTCGTGGTCATTGCGCTGTTCGTTCATGGTTATGTGCGGTCGTCAACGCCGCGGCTGTATTTGTTGGTGCTGCTTATGATTTTTCCGGTTTTGATTGGGCTGGTATTATCCTCATTCGTCTTTGCGTAGTATTCAGTGTTTCGGATTGGTAGGATGGTGTGGGATTCCTGTGGGTGGGCTACTGGTGAGGCTGGACTGCTGTGGGCGGTATGGTAGTTGGCTGTGAATTCTGAGGTCGTAGAGGTAAAGTAAGACAAGGCAAGGTAAGGTAGGTAGGTTAGTATAAGTCCGCCGCACCACAGTCCTCACTCTAGGCCTCCACATCCTACCAGCTCGAAACATCACCACCCCATCCGTAGACGTGATATCTAACCTGGTGGCCCATTGTGAATTTTACCTTGTAGACCTCCCCCACATTCACCGTCTCCCCCATGTTCCCCAAACAATTCCTGTTCCCAATCCTCACCGCCGTCGCCATCGTCCTCCTCGTCAACATCCTCATCTTCCCCGAATTCGGGAGCACCCACCTCGGCCTCACCACCATCCAAACCCTCCAATCCACCGTCACCGTCCAGCGCTCCGCCAACTCCCTCTTTGTCGCCTACGCCACAAAGAACCCCCAAGACCCCGCCTCAAACACAGACAACAACGCCAAGCTGCGCGACCTCACCGCCCAGAAATCGGAGCTCCGAAAACAGGTCGCCGGCTGCAAGGCCGCGCTGACAGAGTGCAGTTTTGAGCTGGCGTTCGGCGTGTTGGCGCCTTGGGAGCTGAGGTCCGTGGCGGGCGGCGGGATCAAGAGGTTGGTGGCGAATACGGTTAGTTTGGTGGGTGCGTGCGAGAGCGAGTATGCGTTGTTGGGGAGGGAGGGGGGTGTCGTTGGTGGGAGGGAGGGGGGAAAGGAAGAAGAGGATGGGAGGAAGAAGAAGGAGAGGGAGAGGGAGAGGGAGGAGATTGATCGGTTGAGGCCAAAGAGGGAGATTGAGGGCGGGGATGAGAGGTTGTTGAGGTATTTGTTGAGGCGGTAAGTATCCTTCTGGGGGACACAGGAACTCGCCTGTAATGGTATATACTAAATCAGCCCGTGGGGGTGGTTTAGTGTGTACCCTTACAGGCGGGCTCCATCATCCCCGGCGGTCGAGTGAGATCTCATGATCACTGGCCGCCCCGAGTGATACTTTATGACGGAGTATATTAACTTTTCCCCGCAGCGTCGAGCACCCCCTCAACGGTCTCCAATCCGTGATTGACCGCTCCGTGGACATAATCAACACCTGTATCGCCCACACCTACGACGTGCCCTCCTCCTCCCTCCCCACACACACCACCCCGCTCCGGCCCACCGGTATCCTCCTCGAAGAGCTCGATATCCACATCGACACCCTCTCTTCGGCCATCAACCACTTTGGCCAAGCCACCACCGACGCCCTGGAGGGCGCAGCGGCACTAACAGAGCCAGTAACAGACGCAGACGGCGACGTCGACGTCATGCCGCGCGACGAGGTCTTCCTGATCTCGTCGTTCATGCTGAACCTGCGGCAGGCGGCGAGCCACACACTCGATATGCTGATGTGCTGCCGGGGGCTTGTCGAGAAGCGGCAGGAGAGGAAGGGAAGGAAGAGACTGTGGTTCCCAAAGATTAGGTGGCGAAAGTGGTTGTTTAGCGGCAGGGAGGAGGCGGATCGCATGCCGAGTGTGAATAGGGCCGCGTTCGGAGAGGTCGGGAGGGAAGGGGAGGAGGAAGGTGATGCGGAGAGTGATTATTCTTCGAGTAGGGAGACGTTGACGAGGGAATTGAGGCGCAGGGCGAGAAAAGCGCGGACATTTCGGGTGAAGCTGGCGGACGCTCTGGAGTGGATTGCTGATAGCGATGATGTCCTGTATGCCTTTAAACTCACGCTCGGCGTGATGATCTGTGCGTGGCCGGCCTTTGTAGGCTCGTGGGCGGACTGGTTCTATCTAAACCGCGGGGTATGGGTCGCGCTGATTTTCATCCTGGTGTTTGAGAATGCGGTGGGGAGTACAATCTGGATTTTCGCGTTACGGGCGGTGGGTACCGTGGTGGGGAGCACATGGGGTTATGCCGCGTACAAAGCTGGAGGAGGCGGGGCGGTGGTGATCGCGGTGATGATTATGGTGGGATCTGTGCCTAGCTATTATGTGCAATTGGGCACAAAGTATATGAAGGCGGGGATGGTCTGCACGATTAGTATGTGTGTGGTGGCGGTGAGCACGCATCTACAGACTGTGCCGGGGAGCAGCGAGGAGAACTTTTATAAGAGGACTGCTACGATGTTGATTGGTGAGTTGATATTTTTTTTTTTTTTTTTTGCTTTCTCTCTAAATGTAAAAGGGAGAATATTCAAGAAAGTGAGATTTCTGATATATCCTCAACTAGGCGGGTGCGTGGCCACTCTGGTGCAAATGATAATCTTGCCCGCAAAGGCGCGTGTCCGACTCAAGGAGTCCCTGGCATCCGCCATCGTCCAAATCAACAAGATGGAGTCGTGCATTGCCTATGGTGTCGACGAGATCCGCAACATCACGAGTTCCCCTCGCGTCTTCAAGAAGTTTGAGCGGGCGCGCAAGAAGGCTGAGGCCTCTTTGGCAAGTGCAGAGACCTTCCTAACCTTCACTAGACAAGAACCACGGCTTAAGGGTAGCTTCGAGATGCAGGAGGTTGTCTACAAAGAGGTAATAACATAAAGCCCCTAGAAATAACCGTAATATCATCAATAATGACTCCCTCATAGATTATCTTTGTCCTCCGCCAAATCGTCGACCGCATGGAAAACCTTGTGCAAATGCGCAAAGCCTACGGATCCGCCATCCTCGAACAATACAACGCCCGGGTCTATCAATACCGTCGAAATGTGGCGGCCTCCATCACACTGTCTCTCTTTGCCTGCCACGAAGCATTGACCACCAAGCTGCCCCTCCCCCAATTTCTCCCATCCGCCCGAATTGCCCATCTAAGGATGGTGGTTCGCGTGCGCCAGCTCCTCATGGAGGAGGACGACTCGCCCTCCAAACGCCGTGCACTGCGTCTCAAATTCCTGTCCTGGAACGCGGCCACGGCAGCCCTCGAAGAGTGTATCGAGTATGTCGAGGAGCTGGTGGACCTGCTGAAGATGCTTGTTGGGGCCAATGAGTTTCGTTCAGGTCTGTTGAATCGGCCGACGTATAGGGAATATGTTGAGGGGGTACGGAGAGCCAGGATGGCTGATGGTGCTGCGAGCACGGAGGAGGATGGAAGGACAGTTACCACCGGAAATTCGTTGGGGAGATTCACGAGCCGTATTATGGGTGGGGCGACGGCAGAAGAGGAGAGGGAGGAAATTCCGAATCCATTGCAGAGGATACAGAGTCGGAAAGCGGGGGGCGCGAGGTTGGCGATGGGGAAGGTGAAGGGTGAGGTTGTAGGCGCGGGGGCGGGGACAATGCTGAAGGAGGAATGAATATGACTGGGTTCCGGTTTTCTTTTTCTTTTTCCCTTCATTTGGTTTGTGAAATCTGTTTTGTTTTTGGTTATATGTTTATACGGCTGGGATGGGCGCTGGATATACACAGGTCTGCTTTTCGGGTTCTTCACTTACATTATTATTATAATCTCCAGTAAAAGTAAATTAGTAACTCTCATCCCATAAACAAATATAATATCAAATCCCAAAATGTCCTCATAAAGCCGCCAGAAGTTATTGGGTGGAAACCCTTAGATCAAAAGCCACAGTGCAAAAAAACCACCTATACGTCCCTCGGCCATGCCCAGAAACTAAGAGGGGTTGCACACCCTCCTTACGGTAGGGAGCAGGGGAAAAAAAGCAGATGGGGAATATAGAGAGCAGTGGGGGGTAAATGGTACTCCTCCCATTCTTTGTTTGTATTGGCGTTTACAGAGAACAGGAAACGGGGAAAGAGGTGGTGGTCAAAGGTGCCTTTATATGGCTGTGAATGCCAAGGATACCGTTTTCGCCGCTCCTTGGCACAGCCGCTGCCCTAAATACAGTACTTACACACTAGCAACGCTGTCACATGTAAGCTGTAAGCTGGCGAGAGTAGAAACTAGCCGCTCAGTACATGAAAATATCCCTATACAACCGAAATTCCCGTCAGTTTTTCTGATAGCGCTTGATATATTTCAGGCCATACTAAAAACAGAAATATTCTAGACCGGCAAGAGTATTTGAACGTAACCATACTTAAACCTACAACTAGACCGCCAACTCCACCTATTACCACCAACTACAAGCGACACTTCCTACTGTCGCTATGGGATCTAGCAACAAGGCTGCAGATGAAAAGGGGTGACCCAGCAGTCTCTGGGTCACGGAATATCACTCGGACTATAGCAGCCGGGCTTTTGGGTAGGTAGGCGTCTGGGTATGCGCCTTTTTAGCCAGATTTTGCGGGGTCGCTGATAAAGAGCAGCTTAAGAGCTTAGGCGGCGGCGATCTTCCCAAGTCAAGCCAACTGTCTACCCCACTGTGATGTGAATGTGTTCTTTCTACGAACGCCCCCTACTCCTCCATCTCACGCATCTCTTCAACATCCCCAATACCACATTTTCAGGTGATTCATTATTCATGAAAACGGCGCCCACGCTTTGTTCTGATGACGCAGCTACACATACTGCAACCTCGCCTAACGGATATAAGCTTACACCTAAATGGTCACTTCATACCAGTCACAACAAAGCTGCCCCGATCATGGCGGCAGGGACATTCCCTCATCGCCTAGGTAAGAGGGAAATATACGCTACGCACCTGGATATATGAGCAAAAGACGTAAGAGAGACTCCGGAGCACAAGGAGAAATTATACCCTCCAATTCCTTGGTGTGTAGAAACCGCCATCTTGTAGTGAATGCTTGAATATATAGTCGATCATGTCCCTTTGCAAAGCCACTGCTTGAAAATATCTCCAAGAACGAAGAATATGGAACTATCCAAGAGTTATCCGCCACCCTAGAGTGTTCTGCCGGTGGGAACGTTTCAACACCTTGTATTGGAACAAAAACACCGCATTGCCTGGTGAGTAAGGGAAATTTCCTCCTCGCGCATGTTTCTCGTTGACCACAATAACTGCCATCTCCATCGCCATTTTCTCAGCTTGGTAAACCAGGTGCATTTAACGTACCACGAACACGGTCACCGCTAACAGAGGCCGGGCAGGAGAGTGCGGTAGTAGTAAAAGTGGGTAGGAGCGAGCTGGTTGAAGTAGAGCTAACAGTACAGATTGGCAGGTGAGGAAGGGTGGGGTATTTGGGAGTGATCTATATTTGACTCATAGTTGGCATAAAATGCGATCCGCAAAAGCTCCCAAGGTAAGGAATAGCTGTGTCCTCGAGGCTCCTCGTCCTCGTCAAAGTTTGTCTTTACCTATTTTTGAGATTTGTTATGGTTGTCGTTGAGGCTCCTTGAGGTTCATCAAGAGCAACATAGTCACACATATGACACCCTATAGACCTGTCAGTAACTAATTAAAGTTAGTTTTGGACCGGTGATACATACCTGCGATGAGTAAAGAGATATATCGGTCTTGACACCTCGAGACAAGGATAGACACTGACCTCGAACTCCCTTGTCCTTCACTATGTTCTTGGTCGTCCTCGATGTCATAACCGCAGGCAAGGATACAGTGACTCTCATCATCATCACGGACAGCGTCCCTAGATACTTCGGTGAACCTCCCTGGAAGAATGTCGTAAAAGAACCCGAAGAAAGATTATAAGAGATACAAAAGTCTCGTAAAAGAAGCTGGAGGAACATATTGACAAATACCAAAGAATAATGAGAGAAGCACCCAAAGAATAGTGAAAAATCCAAGAAGAAACCGAGTGAAGGCCTCCAGAAGTAGCATTGTGAAAACAACCACCTATATGTTCCTCGAACTGCGCCCAGGAACTAAGAAGGGTTGTATCCCACTTTTGCGGCAAGGAGCAGAGAAAGAAGCCAGTGGGAAGAAAGAACCCAGAAGGAAGAGAAAGAAGCCAATGGGAAGAGAAAAAGCAGTGGAGGCAACTGTGATGTGGTGAGTGTCGCTCCACTGAAGTCGTTTTTGGTATGCATGGTGGATGTTTATTGAGGGGAAGGAGAGAGTTGGGGAAGGAGGGAGGGTTTATATAGCTTGACCTTGCCAAGGATAGCCACTGTTTTTCGCCGCTCCTTGGCACGCCCGCTGCCCTAACTTTTTTTTTTTTCGCCGCTGCCCAGTGTTGGGTGACAGGGTTACCCGGCTCGTTACACCCCCAGACCGTCAGTACGAATCCAACCTACCATTCATTCAACGCAATATTGGCTGCTACCGCCAGGGAAGAGGAACAGCAGAAGATATAAATGGATCTCAGCAGCCGGAGGATCATGAACAAGGAGTCACTACAGAAGGAAACAAGATAATGCGACATAGACTCTTTTAAAGGGATAATTTGAGAGCAAAGTGTAGCAATCGGAATAAATATTTTGGTCTGTGTTCAGCGACGAGTGGGAATGAGTTGCCTTATAACTCTATGCACACATCCACACACCCGACTAGATGTGTATACCATTAGTATACATGCCGCCTATAGACTTGGGGGCATGAGTATCCTGTTATACGCTGTATAATATGATACTCGCCAATCTCATAGCCTGCAGCTGGTGCCATGGCTGCCCTTCACGTTTTCTTTCGATGATCATGATTGAAGCATCTCCACGGACAGTCTTACTATCTATGTAGATACATGTATATACCAAGAGGTACCCTACAGGAACCTTATATACGAATCAATAGGTCAAGCGTCAATGGCTGACAGAGTCCCAGTCAAATTCTGGGCGGCACATGGGATGTACTTGAGCTTACAACAGTATAACCCCCGTACATACCTCAACACATCGCACAGTAAGCAGTTACGAGCCTGGAGTTAATTCCAGAGCTACAATTGGAGGGCCAGCTAGGAGGCGGCGGGTACAGATTGTAAATATGTATGCTCACGAAGTATCACTCGGCCTGTTATTTTGCCAAGCCAACCGACGGCTCGAGGAACAATACCTCCGTACGGGAATTAAATATCTTCTGAATGAAAAAACAGGCGTATTCACGCCGAATCCTGATTATCTCAGCCCGGAAGAGCCCGGAGCCACTGAGTCGCCCTTTTTTGACCACCATCGCTTACTATGTATGCATATAAACACCTCTCCCTCCTCTCCTTTTGTTTCCTTAGGGTGCCCCCCGTCCCATCATGAAAAAATCACTTGCAAACAGAGTGGAAAAGGAGAAAATAAAAGGGTCGCAAGGATAAAAGAAAGAAAGACAAAAATACATGTTGTTCCAAAGAATAATGAAAGTGAAAAAAAAAAAAATGAAACGCGCTATACTAGGATGCTGCAATAAAAAGGGTATCACGGGCTGTCTGTCACTTAATTACTCGGCATATTAAGGTTTCTATTATCGCCGATATCAGCATGTCACCCAAAACCACTGTCACTTTGCAACCGCTGCAACCTTGTGGTTTCAAAGTTTCGCCGCCCGATGCACGTGCTAGTGCTAGAAAAGAGAGTTAAAGTCCAGATCCATAAAATCCATCAATATACCTACATAAATTGTAGCGATAGTGCTAAATATCGGGGCTGTAGTATACCCATGTGAGAAAAAGTGTCCGCCATAGCCTCGAGATAAGGACACATAACAGCCTCGATGAATCTCAGTGTATGTATCTTTATATTACCATTGACCTTAGTTTCTCCTAGGCCCTATTCTTGCAGCATGATCAAGCGACTTCCTTCACCTTTTGCACAAAACGCCAGAAGCAGAGCCAGAGATAAAAAGCGTAACCTCGGCCTTCAAATAGGAAATGGAAGGCTGCTTTTAGGGCAGCATTGATCAGCTTGAGGATGCTCTTGGGCTTTTTGTTATTTTGCCAAGGAGAGGATCTGACCATATTCGAGGATGAGGTGTGTGTGATGCAGGCAGGAGTCAATAGCAAATTTGAGCGACCCGACCAAGGGGAGATTGAGAGTATTAATCTAGATTATAAAGCGCCTATAGTTGCTGGATACTCGCCCACAGATACTGCTGGATATTCGCCCACAGATACTGCTGCCGGACACTCACCAACAGACATATGTTGCTAGGTACTCGCCGCATACGCGACCCACCATACGCCGGCCGCGGTGGACCCGCCGAATTACTACAATGCGGGAGGCAGAGATTTTAAAGTCCTGCTTTGAAGGAGGACCAACGACCAGTGTTAACTCGGACATCATCAGAGAACGGCAGAATGCTGTGCTGGCAAAGCTAGGGCCGGAATAGAACCGTTATAGACTAAAGGTATGTAGGAGTTTGAGCGATACACCCAGAAGAGCCGCCATAGTGATAACTGCGGTGAAGAAAGATATCAGTTATCCTAGGACACAATACAGTAAAGAGGATCTCACGGCCATTGAACGAGAACATGGGACCAAATCCTTACGTGCGCCTTCAAAAGAGGAGGGCTTAACCATTAGTTCCTTCTTCGAACAAGGACCGACAAACACCTCTAACTCCGCAAAGGGGCTGCAGGATGCTGCACTGGCAGTCTTGGGACCGGAATAGGACCGTAATAGATCAAAGGTATGTAAGAGCTCGAGCGGTACACTCAGAAGGGCCGCCATAGTGATAATATGCGGCGCAGGCACATACCTTTTATCTAAAGACGCAACACAGTAAAGAGGAGATCGCGGCGATCGAGCTAAAATATGGGACCAAATCCTTACATAAGTCTAAAAAAGAGGAGGCCATAATCACTGCCTCCTTCTTCCAAAAAGGAATGACAAATACTTCAAAGTCCACAAGGAAGCTGCAGGATGCCGCATTGACAGTGTTAGGGCCGGAATGAGACCCCAAAAGACTGCAGGTATGTAGGAGCTCGAGCGATACACTCAGAAGGACACTCATAATAATGAGATGTGGTGCAGGCATCTACCAAATACCTAAGGACACAACACAGTAAACAGGAGATCGCGACGATTGAACAAAAATATGGGACCTCAATTGCCTAAATCAAAATTACATGTAGATTATACGAACGCGGAATGATAACTAGATTGTCCCGAGTCCACCAAGAGCTGTAGGGTATGTATTAGATTCAAGGTATGCGCTATGATGTATCATCTCCATTACAGCGCAAATAACACGCTATATATTGAAAAGAAAGACTATCAATAGGAGGTTAATGTTATCGAGTTGAGAGTGCATTTTCCTTACTTATGTTACGGTTAGCCGACCAGGAGGCTGAGCGGAAGCTAAGGCGTGCCTTTTTGCAAGGAGGTAACAGAGCACTTTGCTTCTCGAGCGTCAGTTGTCTTGGCACTAAGCTGAGCCGAGCCGAGTGATGTCTCATGACCGCCGGCCGCTCAATATGAACTCCCATGTACCTCGGGGGGTAGGGGTAAGCCTGCCAATGCTGGTGTGTTGCCCCTACCGCCAGCTGTTGACAGACTCGCCCATACCCCCCAAGGTACATTTAGCTACAGTGTTCAGCGCCTAGCCTCCGCTGTACTTACTGCAGTCTCGAGAATTGGGTATGCCATGGTGGTCTCTAGACTAATCTCAAGTGCTTGTCGTACCATTTCCTACGTACAGGGGGGAGGGGGGGGGGTAATGGCAATATCTGTATCTGTTTGTGATCAGTCTGGTCTATGAGTTCCCCCAAAAATTGACCCCGGTCTTGTTGTACTTTGCCGGCTGCTAGTCCTTCTTTGGGCGAGTAAAGTTGTAGTAGTACTAGGGAGGTATATGGGTCTGGTTCTGTGTTTGGATTGAGCCTAGGGAAGGTCCCATTTACGGCTCTCGGGCTTCTCTGTATGTACTGACTGTCTGGCGGTCTTTGAGGTTATGTCTTCTTGCCAAGGGCAAGCAAGGGGTTCCCATCCTGTCCTCTTGGAAGGGTGATGATACGATACCATGTGGTGGTTGGCATTTTAGCCTTGTCTGCGGGCGGGGGAGTGGATTATGTCAATGCTTTCTCGGTCCACATATTTCCCTCTTGCTGGTTTGTTCTGGTGGGGGCTTGAAACTGCGGGGCTAGCATGCAGGTAGGTGGTGTGGGCGTGCACTGTGGGATGTATGTAGGTGCGGTAGATGGCAAGCAGGCCTGCCCAGAAACGGTTTTTTTTTTTAAAAAAAAAAAAGGAGGGGAGTGGGCAGCGAAAAATAGTGGCTACATGTATCCTTGGCATGCCCAACATATAACTGCACCTTCGACCCCTCCCACCATTTTGGTTCCCCGACGCTACGTTTTCTGATCCAAGTGTACGCAAGAAGATATTTCTCATGGCCCCTTGCCCTCACCATGTATCAATGCCATTCTTGTCCCCGCGCTCATCGGCTGCACAAGCCAACCTGCCACATGCGCCAACCCACAAGATTTCAGTGTTCAAGTATGGCCCATTACTCGACGCAAACTCTGCTGGTGTCCTTGGTATGTACAAGGGTATAAGGATGCTCGCACCTCATCCCACTAGCTAGGTACAGCCACTTCCGCAAAGTTTTGGCACCCTGCAAAAACCATCCGTGAAAGCAACAAACAAACTGTTTTGTTCCTCTTCCTCATACCAAATGTTGTGATATACAGCAGTGGAGGAATATCTAACCACAGATTCTTTCTTTTCAACCACTCTTATCTGGTGGTTGAGGTTGACATCACGATTTGAACTCACCAACTTCGAGACTGGGGTGTCAAAACTTTGCGGACTCGGCTGTACATACAATGCACATCTGTCTATCTTCACCCATCTAGAGTCCATGGACCACACCAGCCCGACATACCAAGCATCTACAACCCACACGCACGGATGTTTGCCAGGATCACGGATTATCACTCGTGATTGGGTATAGAAAGGAGAGATATAGTGTAGCTTCTACACGCTAGGAAAAAATAAAACATGTACTCTCCACAACAAAAAACCAAAATCAATTAAAAAAAAAAAAAAAAAAAAAGAATAGAAGGAGGTTGATACTCTGCCGGGGATTTGGACCCCTGACTTCCTTCTCTCGTAGTGGACATCATCGATAGGTGGGGCTTGTGTGTACTCTAGTATAGCTACCTGTCATTATAAACCTCCCTGCCTTTTGGATGGTGTGGCCTTTGTCTTTAAGGACGTTTACAGCCTGGTAGGGCAGTTTGCAGTGATCATTGCATCTACGGTTTTAAATATCAAAAATGACACCGCACATCAGTTGGCCCCTAGAGCTCTAGTGGCCTAAATAAAATATTGTATGTATTCAGTGGAGGGTAATACGTTTATGAGAAGGTTTAGTTTAGGCTTGAGCGTGTAAACCCACATGTAGTACTACTAGTGGAACATAATGTATGTAGGCACCTGTGTGCATCATGTTCCTTAGTTAGTGGGCCGGTCTTGATTGCCCAAATCTACAGTATCTACCTCGATATATCTTATGGGCTCCGTTTAGGGGGATTCCAAACGGATTGGTTAAGCACAGCAGTATTACGTAAAATTTCGCCACCTAAAAACTTAAAAGTGCTCACACCCCTGTCGCCTGCCCAAAACAAACAAGAAATCCCTTGGCCTTGGTCTTGGCAGATACCACGACGCGACAACCCCAGACTCTCGAGCTTGAGAGTCCAGTCGAGTGAGAGTCCAGCCAGAACAAAGACCACCAAAAAAAAAAAAAAAAAAAAAAAAAAAAAAAAAACTACAAACCACACACGCACACACCACACTGCACAAACAAGATCAACGGGCATTTACATCTTCAATCCACCACCCCCCCAACAATCTCAGAAACAATTGAGATAAATTGACAAACAAAAACACGGCAACTCACCTTCACCTTTACACCTCACCACATCCACGCCGGGGAATCACCTCGGTCATGTCCAGCAAAATGTCCATGAACATACACACCACTCGCCTTCACTCCTTTCGCCCCAAGCGCCGCCCTTCCCTCTCCACCGCCACCACAAAATCCCACACCCCAACCGCCAAATGGCCACATGAGCACCCCACCCCCAAGTCACTGGCCTCAGCAGGCTTCTTCTTCAACCCCACGCCCAACCACCCCGACAACGTGACGTGCTACCTATGCTCCAAGGACCTGGACGGCTGGGAGCCTACAGACAACCCCAGCATCGAGCACCTTAAGCACTGCCCCGACTGTGGATGGGCAAGGATCGCCGTGATCCAGCAGACGGCGGATGGGGAATATGATGAGGACCCGCGTGGAGAGCGAATGCGAGCGGCGAGGGAGATGACATTTAGGGGTTGGCCGTATGATAGGGGATGGAGGCCGACGAGGGAGAGGGTATGTATCATCCCATTCTTTTCTGGGGGGAAAGGGAAGGCTGATGAAGGGGCGGTATGTAGATGGCAGAAGCCGGCTGGCACCACGCACCAACCAAGGATTCAGAAGACTTTGCAAACTGCGCGTACTGTGACTTGTCGCTTGACGGTTGGGAGCCCGCCGATGACCCAATGGAGGAGCACCGCAGGAGATCACCAGAATGCGCATTCTTTACGTGGGTAGCGCCAAAATCGACGACGCGAAAGACGTCGAGAGCTTCCATGCAGAGCGTGGCATATAATAGCGATGATGAGGTTAGACCAGTAGCCAAGAAGGCCAGAGGAAGAAAGAAGAAGGGTCTTGAAGCTGAGACCGAGGTAGAGGCGGTCTATGATGAGGTCCCCCCTCCTCCTCCGGCACCTTCTCAGAGAGGGAGGAAGCGCGCGAGCACTGCCGCCCAGCAGGAACCGGTGATCATTTATGATGGCACCATTACTAGTTCTGAGGATGATGCAGAATCACCGCAGCCGGCGCAAAAGAAACGGGCGACGAGGGCGTCGTTGGCCGCGCAGCAGCTCACACGGGATATTCCCACTAACCAGAGCAATGCGGACCTCTCCGCTCCCGCACCCGCCCCCACTAAGCCCAAAAAGACAACCAAGAAGGCCGCCTCCGCCGCCGCACCCCGCACCCGCAAGAAGCAACAGCCCATCACCATCTCCATTTCCGATGACGATCTCGACCCTGACCCTGACCGACTCCTCACCGACGATGAACTCGACACAACCGCCTTCAAGGCCCCGTTTATCCGCCCGACCAAGCGACTCACCCGGTCCCGTGCGTCCCTAGCCGTCGAGGAGCGCATGCGCAACGCTTCCTCTACGGATATGCTCCTCAACAGCACTGCTAAACGTGGCCGTTCCCGTACCCCCGCCATCGCAGCCGAGCTAGAGAGGAGCCCGAGTAAGCGCTTCTTTAGAGAGAGTGGGCTGGACTTTAGCATACCTATCAAAGTGCCGCGTCACCTGGCGGACAGCGAGACGGAGGGTTTTGCGGGGGATACGATCGTGGTTGTGCCGACAGTAGCTACGGATACAGAGATGGAGCCGGAACCGGAGCCGGAGCTGGGGAAGAAGTCAAAGAAGACTGCCCCGAAAAAGAGAGGGCGAAAGAAGAAGAAGGATCAGACGTCGGAGGCCGATGCCGACGACTCAGCACCACCACCACCGCCACCACCGCCGCCACCACCACCACCGGCGGCCGTAAAGCCGAAGCGTGGGAGGAAGAAGGCAGCGGCAGCAGCCGCCGCCGCCGCAAGAGAGAGCGTGGCGACTGTTGACTCGGTCGAGCTGCAGCTGCAGCTTGAGCAGGCGCAGGAACAGGAGAGACCCAAGAGACGCTTAGTCAGGGGCACGAGACCTAAGAGGGAGAGTATCATCTCGATTTCTAGCACCACCACCACCGCCGAGCACGGGCATCAAGAGCAGCATGGGAAGATGGAAATTGATCACGGCGACGAGGCGTCCGACGAGGGCAGCGTCATCCGTCATGATGTCGAAGAGGGATTGTATCCTACGCTTGCCCCGAGTCCTGAGCCACACACCGAGACGGAGGTGGAGATGATGACTGACGCCGCCCCCGAGACCGCCGGTGAAACCGAGGCCGAGGCCGAGCTCGAAGCTCCTCCAGTCATCAAGAGGGCAACACGCAGTTCAGCAGTCTCAATGGCCTCCACCACCACCAGCGTCACCTCCACTATCCCTGACAATGATGATGAGGAGACCCCCCGCCCCCGAAAGACGGCCAAAAAGCCAAAGAAGCCCAAAGATGTACTTGCCCAAGGCAGCAAGACCTTCTTCTCGCACGCTCCCCACACCCTTACCCACAGCAGCTTCACCTCCTCCACCGACAATGACCATGACCTCTCCACCACCGACAACGACGCCCCCACCACCACCGCCACCACCAACGACGACACAGCCCGCTCTCCAGCCAGAATCCCCCTCTCCCCCGTCCGCCGCGGCGTCAACATCCCTGTTGGCGTTGGGACCCCGCAGCCAAAGCCGCAGGCAAGGAAAGGATGGACGCCGATCGACCTCGACAGTGTCTTTGCGCAGCTGAATAGCGGCGGGGAGACGAGTTCCGACGAGGGCGCAGGGGTCCTTACGGCTCAGGAGAGGGAAATGACGGTTGCCGAGTGGATCAAGTGGAACGCCGCCGGGGCGGAGAGGAGGCTCAGGGTGGAGGCGGAGAAGGCAGTGGAGGTTTGGGAGGGGTGGGGAAGAGTCGCGAGGGAAAGGTTGGAGGGGTTGGAAGTTGTGGATGGATAGGGCGGGTTTTTTACTAGTTTTTTCTTTTTCTTTCTTTCTTTTTTTTTTTTTGAATTAACTGGGCTTTTTTTCTTTCCCGCCTTGTGTTTTTGAGGTTTTGATAGTGGTCTTTTTTAGTCTCTTTTGGTGATTTCGAGGTTCGATGCGTAGTTCAGTACCGTTTTCTCTTGGGGCACCTACCTATTTTTGATATGGGTTATTCATAGTTATTCGTAGTATAGATATGGGACCAACGACCGCCTATCCGGCAGTTCATTAGCTGAACGGGTAGGCAGACGGATTGTGATTACATTACATGCACGCACCTCGGCTTTAGTATTACGTGCGTATAAAATCAAAGAACTGTATAATTAGGTAGATAAATACAGTACAAAAAAAGGGAGGCTGCAATCACCACTATAGTATAGATAGCCGTGTCTCAAAAGTTCCGGATTTCAAGATTTGAGCTTTGTAGTCTATCAGCACGTAGTGAAATCTGTATTATCACGGACTTGGGAGCGGAGGGTGGGCCCTTGATCTTCTTCTCCTTCTCGTCGTGGACAGCTCTTGGATAAAGACTGGGGACTCGGCGGTGTGTTCAATGTTAAGCTATTAAAGAAAGCCCTGAATAAAAGTAAATGTATTTCAAGAATCTTTTGTGATATTCTTCAGCGTCTATTTGACCAGTGTCACGCTTGTTTTGTTTGAAGATTGGTTGGTCGGTCCGCTCTTGTTGGGGGGGTTTATAGTGGGGGTCTGGGGAGAATTATGCGACATGGTTGTAGCTGGATGAGCTGAGGTGATTAGCTGCGTATGTTCAGTGACTGGACTGACGGGCGCTATTTGCCTAACGCCTACATGTATAGTACCAGGACATAAGTTTTTGGCGATTCCACCTTTTACAGCCAAAATAGCGATGTTTGACTACATACCCGAATGGACCCCTCAACACTGGTCAAAATACTTGAGAGAATCAGACAAAAGCGCACAAGTTATCTCAAGATTGTCATAGCCAGATTTCGGGATTTTAATTCTCACTACTCGAGCGTTGACAATATGTCTTGTGAAAATAGAAACCTGTTTCCATGCGGGAATTTGTATGAGGGAGCACATACCAATATCCAGTTTGAAAATCCTATAATATCCAAGTACGGCAATTTTTGAAAGTAACTTCTGGGCATCTATCCAAAGGTTGGATCGTTTGAACAATGTTGAGTGGTTCATTGGGGTCGCTTGATATGGCTATTTTGGCTGTAAATGGTGTAATTCGGCAAAAACTTTTGGTACCCGTGTACAGACCTCTTGGGGCCTCGCCACTGTTCCACGTATGGTCTACCTGCTAGGACGCCGGCGGTTATCCTTTGCCTATGTAATCAAATGTCAGTCGAATCGCGAACCCATGGCCAAGATTTCCCCATCCATGCCCATGATTCCCCGACGGTGGTTGAGGGTTAGGGTTAGTTAGTGATATGACGAGTGATGACCAGTGACTGGCCCGCCCGCTTTTGCACAAAAGGATCGATCTGGAGCTGCACCTCTACACCTACACCACCTACCTCCCTTCTGTCTTTTGCATCACCAACTACGAATCTCACACAAACCATCTATCTACCTCATAATCCCACAGTCATCTCACTCACTCAATTACAAAAACTAACACTCGTTTCGAACCCCCCCCCCCCATAGATACAAGATCAAATCTCACCGCACAAACAACTCCATCACGAGCACATAATGTCCAGACGCGCGGGTATGGACCCCCGCTTCCTCCCCTTCTACGTGCAGCCCATGGCTCCCTCCCGCGCCACATTCCGTCCCTCATCATTCGCCTACCTCCCCACGCCCCTCATCATCAAAATCATCTCTCACCTCCCCCTCGCCGACCTCCTCTCATTCGTCACCTGTAACCGCCATATCTACCACATCTTCCTTCTCCACCGTGGCTCGCTCCTCACGGCCATCATCAAGCGCCTCTACGGCCGTGTGTCGACCGAGGCCCTCCTCCTCCTTCACTACCAGCGGCCGTCGTCCCCCGCCGCCCCAGTCCATGAGCTCCCAGGCGACTTTGTGGCCACCCCCGAAGACATAACACACATGTACCGCAACCACCGCATCTTTGTCAGCGTTTCCCGCACTTTTGCGCGCCAGCAGCGTGCAGCGGCGGCGGCGGCGGCGGCAGCTGCAGAAACAGCATATCCGGCCACCAGATCGCCATTCGAGGCCCAACGCTCGCTCTCCGTCCGGCACTTCTTCACCCTCTGGGTCCACAGCCTTCACTTCCAAAACGACGCCATGAGCGCCTTTCTCCACCGCCAGCGCCTCCAACCCCACATCCTACACTCCCTCCACGACGTATCAAGAGCCATCATGGCCGACGAGAACTACGCCACCATGAAGTCCTCCACCAACAAACCCGAGAAGCGCGGCTCCGTGGCAGTCCCAGACCTCTTCTTCACAATCGTCCACGTGATGCCACAAATCATCACGGACCTGCGGCACCTCGCGGCGCCAAACGACCACATCATCCGCATGAAGATCGTGCAGCACTATGTCGTGACCGTGCTGGCGGGTGTGGACGAGGCGCAGTGGGACGAAGTGAATAGGAGTGTGGGGTTTAGGAGTGTGGTGAAGAGGTTGATGGATCAGTTTGGGCTGGGGGGGCAGGAGAGGGTGCAGCGCCTGGTGAGGGAGTATGGGCTTGAGAAGGCTTCGAGGCTGCATTTTGGCCGCAGGCTCTAGCTTAGCTTAGCTGTGATATGGAGAAGGGAACTGACTGGTACCCAGAAGATGGCCCCCTGGTAAGCTGTAAAGCTAGCTACTTACAAGATTTATGTGGTGGGGCAGAGGGCTAGCATAGCGAAGCCCAACCTCGAGCATATAATATAGGCCCGTCAAATACTGTAACACAGCAAATAGGGAAATAAATATATGTAGCAAAAATTCTATCGCTTCTTGATCTGTGATCTAAACACCACGAGTCTCAAGCAGGCCTTGGACTTCTCCTTCTTCTATTCTCTCCTCTGACTCTGAAACCCGTCCCAACCCAACCCAACCACACAGTACGGTACCCAAACCACCATTCCATCCATATCCATAACTCTTTAATACAACTGCCCAGCAACTAGTCCTCTCGCCCCGAGCCATATTATATACACCCTATCACACACCAAGAAACCCACCACCGCAATCCAAACACAAATACACCCATATCCAGTTCTAATTCGACCAATCACACCCCATCACTCGATGCGCCGATCCCGTTCAGCGCAGTACAGGGATACGGATAGCAGAGTACCACCTACATACTTGACGGTTGGGTATCGTTTCTTTTCTAGTCGGTTGGGGGGTTATGGTTTTTTTTTTCTTTCTCCCCCTCTCCCTCCCCCGCCTTCGGCTGGTTGACAGTGTCGAGATGGTCATTATTTTTTTTTTTGTATCCCTTTCACTAGGCTACCTCTGCCGCCATGACAACCATGAATCAATGCCCCACCCGTGTTCTCAGAAGTACAGACGGCGTGTTTCTGAGATACTTTTTCGAGCGCACGCGGCCTTCTGATATGTTGGCAACCTCACCAGCAAAAGAGATATATAGGTAGAAAATGCTGTACCTGAGCAAAGACTTGTATAAGCCCTGTCCACCAAGAGCTAGAGGCGTTGTCATCAATCACGGACATTATGTATGTACAGTCGCGTCCAACAAGTTTTGGCCGTTTGAAGTACTTAGCGACGGCGCGACACACTACAAACATCAACGAAAAAAATCAAATGATAATATATTTAATAGATAAAATATAGAAGTGTTTAATAGGATATGAGTAAATTAAATATGTGACCAGAGTTTAAGATATCCACTGTTTGCAGTCGGAAATTCTCTATTTCCTTTTAGTCATGAATCTACCAACTCATTCACATTTGATGGAAAATTTATACCCAGCCTCTACTAGAACTATAATTTAAAATATATATTTCATATAAGGTGCTTCTTGACTACAACTTTATAGTGTTTTGAGAATATATTATTTATTTTTCATGTTTGGGTTGTAAAATAAAAATGTGTTCATCTAATACTAGAGATTCTGTATTATTAATAGTCAAAGCATTTCTGAGAATAGATTAAGAACATATAGAAGTATATTGATATCTTTGGTTTTGCTACAGTTTAACAAGTTCGAATATTTATTCTCAATTGAATATATTGATATTTGATTTTATGCCGTTGTTTTTAGTATTTTGATATGGATGTTACAAAACAACAAAAGCTAATCTTCATATTTCAATAGTATGCCACACATACAAAACACCTACGAGAACTCTTAAAATACTCAAAAGTTATATATAGAGAGTACCTTATAATCAAGGTAAGTTTTTTATTATAGTCCTAGATGATAAGGGCTATTTATTTTGTGTGAAAGTGGATAAGTTGGTAAATTCCTTACCAAAAATAAATGTATTATTTCTGGCATTAGTTGGAGGGCACAGCGATTTCTAGTCACATATTTAATTTCCTTATATTTTATTAAACATTACTATGTATTTTCTATCAATTATTTTGTCAATTGATTTTTTCGTTGATATTTCGGGGGTGTCGCGGGTGGTTGTCTCGAGCGAATCGGCCAAAATTTGTCGGACGCGACTGTACCAATGCAATACGCTCAAAAAAACCCATACATGTCATGGCCGCATTTATTCACCCGCGCCTGGTATTTTACTCTTCTTGATATCTACAATACATCTTGCAATATTTTCCCCACCTCACCACCATAAAATCAACTAACCATAAAACGAGAAGCTCGTCCTACACAGTGGGCACGAGCTCGAATTACTCGTGCGGAACCACTTGAGCAGACAGCTCGAGTGAAACTTGTTCTTGCACGTCGAGCACGCCTTATTCGGCAGGGACCTGTCGGGTGTGACTGCCAAGATACTGTAACAGATTGCGCACTCTGCAATGCCCTGGAAGTGCAGCGATACGTTTTTACGGAAGAGGGTTAGGCCGTCTATGATTGATGCGCTCTAGAGTATGGGTTAGTCT
Organism: Morchella rufobrunnea; assembly: GCA_024713595.1. NCBI lineage: Eukaryota > Fungi > Ascomycota > Pezizomycetes > Pezizales > Morchellaceae > Morchella > Morchella rufobrunnea. Next base: position 887,559 of record JAMGYT010000014.1, read on the forward strand.
CTGAGCGTTTTAAGGGAGTCATTGAGGGCTGTGTTCATACCTGAAAGTTAATAACCGCCTGCGATGCCAACTGCATCTTCTTGAATTGCTGCTCACTGAGCCCCACCCTCTTCACGCCCTCCACCTCCACCTGCCTGAGCGGAAACGTGGACGGTAATCTTACTATCATCTCCATCGTCTGATCATCCACCGGATACACCGCCAGAATCTCCTTCGCTGTCCCACGGGAAATCTTCACCTGCATCCCCTCCTCTCCCGGCGCGGGTGCTGGCTGTTCCGCGATCCACGCGCGGACCGCCGCAAACTCCTTGTCGATGATGAGCGGGCTCAAGTGTTTCTCCGTGAACGACTCGACTGAAATGACCTTCTGCCGCACCTTGCATTCGATCCACCAGGTCTTGGCGAGTGATGGTGTGGAGCGCAGGGAGAGGTAGTAGAGGTGGATGAGGAGCCATTGAATGTCTTTTAGTGGAGAGTCTTCGAGATCGAGGGTGTAAGACTCGATGGGGAACTTTGAGGCGTCGATGGGGCGCCCTTGTGAGTGGCCGAGGAAGTCAAATGTGAAGTCGAGGAGGCCGGTGAGATAACCGCCTTCTTTGAGGTTGTCGATGTAGGCAGAGCGGACTTTAAAGGACTGTGTTCTAGGTTAGTACTGGCAGAGGAAGAAAGGGGGCACGGCGAGACTTACAGAGTTCTCGAAATGGTCGAATACCAATATCCATGTCAACAGATATCCTCGCAGTGCCAATGGTATACCCCGCTCAAAGTCCCAGTCCTCTACTTGATCCATTGTCGGAGGCTCCATGATCAAACTCAACAACTCCATCGGAAGCTGGAGCGTGAAGTTTTCCTCTTTTGACAAGGCAGCCTCGATGGAGACATTTCCCTGTACAGATGGGATATATCTATGCAGGATTTCGAAGGCAGCCTCTTGAACTGGCTTTGATCGTACGTTCAGAAGAGGATAGATTTCGCTGGGATCCTCGATGTATTGGAGGTCCATTGCCTTTATCTGTCGTGCCATGAGTGAATTGCATAGATTCATGGGTTGATGATGGTTATCTGCGTGTGTTGAGTTTCGCAACAGCTCCTTTAGGGAATATCCAAGAGAGGTTTTATCCCAAGCCTCCTCAAGATCATCGTTTACAAGATGAATGGACTTCAGGGCCTGGAATAGCTTTAATGACGCGAAAACCAGGGGTGTGCATTCCTCTATCACAATAGGATTGGATAATCCCAAGTTGACGAGCTCACATAAGGCCCCCCAATGTTCTCCGTAGAGATCCTTTATTTTAGGCAAAACACTGGCAAAGATCTTCATAGCCTCTGTCATGACCGCTTCGTTAGGTCCTGTCTCGGATTCCTTGTCATCAAACCAAGAAAGTAGATGTTTGATAAGCAGGATGGTGCGCTGTGGTGGGAGCGGGGCCACCTCTTCACCAGGTTTGGGGAGGACGGCATTTAGGAATATCAGCTTTCGAAGGCCCTCCTCTTTACATCTGGCGATTGGGACGCCCATGAGATCACTCGCAAGCTCATTCCGCAGTCTATCGGAATCCTTGCTGTGCTCCAACATTTCGGCAAGTCCTGTGAGTATCGCAGTAATCCGAAACACATCAGTGCCTCTCCTCACGTTACATGATTTTAGCCAAGTTTGCGCTTGTTCTGGCGTGACTTTATGGCGATCTGCGAGGCCTCCGATTATTCCGCTCAAGACTCTTGCCGCGTAAAATGCGGCCGCGCTCGCGGCCCCCTGCCCTATCGAGTCCTCCATCAGGCGCTCTACCGCCACCGACAGATATCCCACGAGATCATCCTGCTCAAAACAAGATGCGATGAACTCCTGGGTACAGTAGATGAGCCCCAGGGCTTCTTGTTCAATCTCTGGTGAGTATTCGGACCAGAGATAGTTGGCTTCATGGATGCTTATATTATCCGTGGCCAACTCCAATATCAGCGCAAGGTAATAGAAGAGTGTCACCCGTGAACCCTCCGATATCTGAGAGAATACACTGTCCTGGCCTCTGGTGAAATTGTCCATCTCTTTGAGGAACTGGATTGTGAATATTCCCATCCTCATTGCAGATGACACGCCTTGTTGATTCTCAGTAACAGGATCAAGCTTAGGGGTTTTGGAGTCGTCAACAAAGAATATTGCCCCGCTGATCGGGTTTGTGATAGCCAATGACATCCTCACTGGTCTCATCAAAAATGAGTCCAGCTCGTGTTTCCAAACTTCTGGGGCAAATAATAGTCTTTCTACAAGTGCCACCTTTTCGCCCTTTGGTGCTTGATTGATTAAAACCCTCGCCTTTCCCGCAAGGGCAGGTAATGAAAGCTCTACATCCTTGGGCTCCCTGACACTCTTCGAGATAATGTCTATAACATTACCCATTATCTCGGCCTGGTCCTTCGTACTACTAGCTGCCAGTCCCGCTTCAATAACCTTGTAGATACTTTTTGCCGCCGTTGAAACTTCACCATCGGGGGATTCCACGAGGACCAGCAGTCGGTATAGCATATCTGCTCCGCCCTTCGACGCTGCGAAGCTCACCAGCACTTGCGGGTTCTGCTTCGCGACAATTGCGAGATGCTTACAGACAGATGACGATACATCCTGCTCCACTTTCAGCGACAATCCATCGCTGAGTATATCAAGCATTTTCAAAAGTGTAGTCTCAGATAGTACTGATGAACCAAATGCTGACTTCATCATCTCCCACCCTACCGCTTCATCGGTTTTTAAACTGGTTTCTAGTTTTCGGTTCACATAGTGCTCTAGTTCTGCCACTGGTGGGACCCTGTTTTGGAGTGAAGCTGGGGCTGATTGTAGGAGTTGGATTATGCATGATTCTTTGATTTCCTTTGAAAGAGTTGAAAGCAGAATGGAACGGACTGTTTTCTTCCATGCTGTCTGAAAGGGGTAAAAGTCAGGCGTGTGCATTCCATATGCTATCAGAGCTGATAGAATACGCGGCAATGATGGCGAAAGTAGGAGATCCGGAAGATTTTCGGTAAAGAAGGCAACCGCGGCCTAATGATATCAATATTGCCTCTCAACAACACACCTGCTTGGAAACGAACCTGCTGCGCCCTTTCGACACCTAAAATGCTAGAACCAAAACTCGAAAGCATTTGTTCGAGTAACAGGGACATATCATTTGACTCGCCTGTTATTTTGTCAATTTGCTTCTGTGGGCTCAAAAACATGATCAATATACATACCCTTGTTATTTACTACCGCTGAAATACACTGCAACAGAATTTCGACGTTACTATCCTTGACGATTCCAGTCACTTGGCTCTCCTCTTTAGTCTTTTTGAAAACTTCTGTGCTCAGATCAACCCATCTTTGCCCCATGCCCTCAGTATCGCCTTTGCCTATACGCTCAAGTAGTAAACCTTCCATCTTCTTCCACACATTTTCCCTCATAAGATGAATGATTCGTCCGTCATAAGCTCCAGCCATCGCCACCCCACTAGCGCATATAGTCGATGCATAATGCGGGACTCTCAATCTCTCAGCTTCGTCTATGCTTCCAAGTATATAGTTATGATACGCAGGCCACATAAATTCCTCAACGATCCTTGAGGCCCCATCCCCATCGGCTCCCTCCAAAATCAGAAGGTGGTAAACAACACTAAAATAGCTCCCCCATGCTGATATCAAATGAGTCCTTGGTTCCGGTCCATTGCAAATACCATCTACAAACCCTGTCAATAGCTGCCGAGTACCATCAAGTGACTTTGGAAGAATATCTCGCGGTATTGCAGAAATTAAATTCACAAGCTTCCTCCAATACTCTGGGCCAGCAGTTTGGGACCCAGCACTTATAAATTTTATCAATATCCCGATAGGAGTCCGTTTCTTGGACGGCTTTAGGACTGACCATGAAGCTGGGAATGCAGAAGTAAATGATATAAGGGCATCTAGGTAATCAATTACTGAGCCGATTTGACTTTTGGCAAGAGATTTTGTTATGACAGCCTCAGAAATGACTGGGAGGGTTTCTGGTGAGGAAATAATTGAGGGGAGGGAAGTGAGTGTAAGATTGAGAAACCTGTATAATGCTTTTCGAAGGAAAGGGTCCGAATGATAGGAGAACGACCATAGATGGGGGTCAGAAATGACTGTAGAATATGAATCATATTGTTTATTCACATCAGATTCCAGTAGGGTTGCTATCGCTTATTAGTTATGGTTAAGATTACCGGCTAGGAAAGAGCTTACAGATCAGGTGCCCCAGAGCTAGAACACTTGTCGCAATAACCCTGGCAAACTTATTCTCCGCGTCGTCCGGTGATACCTGCCTTATGTCGCTTAGAGTATCAACTGCTTCGTTTAAAACCACATTGGTGCAGTATTTTACAATGTCCGCTTGATACGCTTTCCACACCTTTGCAATCTTTTCTTCAGACGCAAATACAAGCTTCAGCGCATCATTCGCTGCCTTTGACGTAGCCCGATCGTTGTCATATAACCCGGCAAGCCAAGCTCCGATCACTCGTGGCATATATTCCGCGATTCTCTTTCCCGCGCGCTGCGAAATGAGACCGTGAACGGTGTGTGAGAGGGTCCGTACCCGCCGGGAAGTATCAGTGGAAAGCCGCGGGTATAGCAAAACCTACGGAACGGGGGAATTCAGCACTGTTTGACTAGAATTCGAGCTAAGTACATGTATGTACATACCCAAGCTGCGATGATAGAGTCCTCAATATCCGTCACCGCTTGTAGATCCTCCAAGGCTTTCGCTTTTGTAGTATCATCTTTTTTCGACAAATTTTTAAATAAAACCACGACACTTGAGTCACTGATCCCTTTAAGGTCCGGCGGCGGCGCTACATAGGACAGCTGCGACGCTGAGGGAGATGAGAACGATGTTGAATCGAACCCACCAAATCCACCCACCCCCGAGGATGTGGAAGGTGTAAATGCTTTGCTGCTGCGGGCGGACTTTTTGCTCATTTTGGATAAAGCGACTTGGAGCTTCTCGGAGAGTTGTAGAGGATATAGAATGAAAGCGATCTGGGTCCTTTTGAATTTATGCGGGATGCCTTAGTTTGCTTGAGAAATGACGCACCGCTCCATTGAAGTTGCTGTAACTGCTTACGGCATGTCATAGTCTTGAGCCGCATCCTCACATTGCTGCTGCTTACATACTATGATGATACTGCCCTTGCTAGTGGCCAGGAGGTTTATCCCCGCTTAACCGCAATAAACCCAATTCTTAAAGAATCACCGCCCATACCCGCGCGAAGACGCTTTAGTTCGATTGAGACCATAGTACGGATAATGTCTTACCAAAACCCTAGACTGTTGCCAAGTGGTGATTCAGGACAAAAAAATATTTGGTTGCCAAGGCCCGAAAGAAGAGCATTCCATTAGCTGGCCCAAAAGTAAATACACCCGCGCGGGTGTAGATAATCAGAATAACACCACTCAATTCCGCAAACATGCAGTTATTTTTGATATCTCAGAGTCATAAGATGGTAGCTAGCGGGTTTCTATACATGTGTGACCTTTGACGAATCGAGAGTTTAGCAGTTGGATCATGATATTATCGGTAAAACCATGCCCCGAATGTGCAATATCACATGGAGTACTCTGATAAAATAGGTGATAAAGATAGACCCTAACCCTACATATGTAGGACATACAAGGTGTCCTTTGACTCTTCCCAACCCCCATGCCGGGAAAATCACGTTGTAACGAACCACGAACCACAGTGTCCACATTTTGATGAGGCGGCCGACTGCAGGTAGCAGTTGGTAGCGCCTGGCATCTTCAGGCACACTCTCTCTTCACCCAGTAGGGTCTGACTACTACATACCTACTCTAGAATAATACAAGGGTTCAAAAAAAAAAAAAAAAAAAAAAAGACAGCAGTTTTTATGTAGGTACGGGAGTCAGAATAACAATTAAGGATAGTGCCTTGATCAGAAATATGGGTCTAGAAAATTTTCATGTAATGCATCACATCAAGATTACTAGGCCCATCGATTGCACCCGCACCTCCGGGTTCATCAACGCGGTATCAAACCTGAAGCTAGGCGAATAGATTCCGATAAAAGACAACACATAAGACAGTACGCAACACCGCCCAGCCGAATGAGGAAGCAAAATACTGATAACTGGAACCGAAAAAGTAGTTACAACGTTCCCAGATAAGAGCAAGAACTAAGGAAAAATGATGCGCAGCAAATATAGCAAAAGCATTAACCTTCGTGACCGCCCCCCCCCCCCCCGACTCTGCTCGTTCTTAAACCCAAATGTAATAGCATAATTTGATTAGAAAAAAAAAGAAACAGAATGAACCCTTTCCAGCTGAATTTTTTTGATGCCTATCCCAACCCATCATCACTGCTTTCTTGCCAGCATTTATTACCCTGGTCAATTCGAAAAACAAATCTTATGACCAGATTCAGAAACCTTACTAGGCTTAAGCAAGAATAGGCTGCTCTGGCCTATATTCGTCTTGTACTTTGGCACTGAATCCATTGGCGCCATTGGCACCATTGAGACCACTATGACCGTTGGCACCGTTGAGACCGTTGGCGCCGTTCAAAGTTGGTTCATGTGCTGGAACAGAAGGAAATTCCTTCTTCTCAGTAGTTGAGGATTTCGAAGCGGCGGGGGATGAGCCACGAACGTTTTGGGCATATCCTTGAGCTTTATGAGAAAGATCGACGGCAGTAGAACGAGCACGAGCAGCAGCTTCTCCCGCGTACTTCACGGTTAGTTCGCGCCCAGTGCTGAGCTGTTCGTTGACAAGCTCATTTCCCTGGCGGATTTTTTCATCGATGAATTCCTGGTTCCGGAGGTAGATCAAAGGAGCAGTGAATGCAGTAATGGTGGCTACGAAAAGGAAATACATTAGTTTAATTAAACCCAGGATGTATTGATATAGCTAGGCGTTACTTACCGGTAAGCAATAAGGACCAGAACGGCACATACTTAATAAGGAAGTATGCTGTAAATGTAGTCATGAATGCCTAGAATCATTGATTAACAAAATATATTCTCCAAGTGCTAGGCGAAAAACACGAGTAAAAAGTACTTACAACAATGGTAGCAAAGATATTCTCTACAAAGATAACTCGTTGAAATTCAACAACGAAAAAGTTCAACAAATCGTGAGCTTCATTGAAGAGCTTTTCGACCGATTCCCTAGGGATGGTGTGGTATCGTCTAGGGCGCATTGAAGATACAAGGCCCTTGGCCCCAAAAGGTTTACCAGCAACTTCAAGAAGGGCAGCGGCTACATATCGTATAAAATATTAGTTTGATACTAAGATGACGGAAATAATATGTCTGTAGCAGAAAGATTCAAACACCAAAGAACCAAAACTTACAGGCAAAGAGCAGGTAAGCTCCTTTGAATACCCAGCGGAGCACATTGATGAACCGGAATGCAGTAATCGTAGAGATGATTGAGAAGAAAAAGAAGCCTGTAGCGTGCGGGTATTTCCACTTCAGCGGACCACATGTCAGTTACAGATTTTCAAAATGAGATAAGGATGAGATAGATGGAGGTACGAACTGTGAATAGATCAAAGAAGAAACTATGATAATGGGTCAAAGGCTGATCCGCTTCATAATCATTCTCGGCAGAGGCTGAATTTGCAAGTCCCTGGAAATCAGCCTTCGCATTCTGAATAGTAGGGTGGGTTCCTGTAACATGTCAATATGGGATATATCGAAAACATATAGAATCGAAAACTAGATAGGACGCAATCAGCAACAGTCGAAACCAGCAGGAAATCGTTTGGGTCAGTGAGGAAGATGTACCTAACCGTTCAAGATCTGTTGAGGAGCTGACCCCTCTGATGAAGGTAAGGAGTAAGTTGGTGACTCCATGGAGTAGAGAGTTTGAAACAACGATTTGTTTATATCAGGGAAAGAATGCAGCAGGTTAACAAAGTTGTAATGGTTGGTGATATCAGATGCAGAATTGTGATGAAGGTGCAAGTGCGAAGAGAAGGAGAAGAGAAGGGAGGAAGGGTAGCTATAATTCCGAGGGCTTCTTCGTGTCGTGTGCGGCCTGCAGGGGAGCCAGATAAAAAAGTCTCGCATCCCTCCCATTACGTCGTGGCTGGAGCCCTGTTATCAGCGGCAAAGCTTTCCTCCGCAAGACTAAACCTGTGGCACAGTGACTCAGCCGGACGGCCCGGACACATCAAGGAACAGAGCAAGCCCATGCGCATACGTCAGACTATCGCATGTGAATGTGATGGGCCGAAATGGACTGCAACCAGTTGGACCAGTCACGAACAGATCCAAGGCCAGAATGCTGATCTGTGCTTTCAAAAGTGGCACATTTGCATGCTTCGGCATCTCTCCTGCGACAAACTGTTAAATTCCTTGCTCTGCTATGCGGGAAGGTCATTGGGATTTCAAGGATGAAAGACGCGCTTGTTGCAATTTCCCACTAGCCACAGTAACCGTCACGGTGAAGTCATTTCGGATCACGCCACATACCGCGAAATTCTTTGTTTTAGAACTTTAGCAACTTGTAGATGCAGTCCGCATCTGTAAAGAAGTCTCAGAATTTATGGCGATTGTTGTTCTAGTTGGCTACACAACAATGAGATGATACTTCTGTTAGAACCTTGAACGTAGGATGTTGGTGAAAAAACAACCAATAGGCCTTTTAATTTACATGGAGCTTTCTGGGAACAAGCCTTGAACACCCTGAACACCCCCCCCCCCCCTTTGCAAGGGCTCAAAAAATAGAACACTAGAAGAAATACATTGAAAGTCACATCGAAACAGGAAAATCACGAAACCAACTGCTGACTAGTCCTAAATGTGTTCAGCTCTTCCTCCGTCAACTCCCTCAGCCTGTTCGTGCTTGCAGCGTTTCCAGTGATGGTACCCTTAGCGACCTCAATTCCCCGTGAAAGGGCGGTCCCTTTCTGGATCGCATACGTCGCAGTCTTCGCGTGGACTTTGATGACAGCCAGGCGGGGGTCCTCAGGGCCCCCGTTGTGAACCCCGTCGCCAAGATCTCCAACCCAAGCCTTGAGACTAGGGGTGTAGTACCTGGTAAGGATTATTAGTTGAACTTAATCCTGATTACCACCACTTTGAGAAACTTACTGCTTCACTTTCTCTCTGTGGTTGTCAATGTCTGCAATCCCGCTGATAGAGGCCCATTCACCCTAAACAATACTCTCACACATCAGCTTCTCCCTCTTCCTTCTCCTGGTAAGGGTTAACTGGCTTAATGTCGTACCGTTGAACTTTTGATAAACCCCAAGTTTACATGGGGATCAGTTGCCAGCTCGTCGGTCTTCCCACTTTCAGTATTGGTGTGGAATAAGAAATCGATTCCACCCTCCTGCGATTGATGATTTTCACATAATCAGCATCTGTTTTGACATGGAGGAGCTCAATTTCTAGCAGACAAAATAGGGAATTAATCATACTCTAGCAGCCACCGCCATACACCTACTAACTAACAACCCAGAATCCCTCTGTCGAGTTGTCATCAACCCATACTTCAATCCCTCTACAAAATCAACCAGATCCTGCACCTTATCCTTCAATGGACATTGGTTATCTAGGTTCTTCTCCTTATACGGATCTGCGTGCTTCGTCCCAGATTGGGTGTACGTCCCGCCAGTGTTGTTCGGATGTGCGCTCGACATTTTCAGTGATGTGTTGTAATATCTGGGTTTAAAAAGGAACTCCGGATGTGCTGTTACTATTCTTCGACTGATATTGCTGCGAATTCTTGTAGTTGCTCGAATAAAAAGCCCAGGTAAAATCAAAGGCGGATTTGAAGCCATGTTATATACGGTCGGCGTTCAATTCAGGATTCCTTTGTTAAGGATCAGGTGTGATCGACGGCGCATGGCTGCCCTTATTTGCATGCTATAAGGGACTTTGCGTAAACGGAGCCAGCCCCATTCTCCAGTAATATGATTGGTGCCGATCCCACCACCTGCCAATCATATAACTTGAATGCAGAGCTGGCTCCGTTTGCGCAAAGTCTCTAACATCAGCTAATTTGTGGGGGATCTACCGCATTGCAAATCGTCAATATTCCATCATGAAGTATGCCCCAGCCATGAAGTGCCCCAGGCCGCCACCCACCAATAACTCTGGACTCTCTCCTCAGGGTTAGGTTATGACGTGTTGTACTTGTCTTGGCTATGACGGCAATGATCATTTAGAGCCTCATTTGCCAGACCGTACTCTACAGAAGAATATGTATCACGATCGAACAACGATCTTACAGACCAAACCCAGGACCTGTCTTGAGATCGATATGTTAAGGTATGTGAAATACTGGCGAGTGATATCTCATGATTGCTGATCATCACGGAACCACGAGATACATAGGTTCTAGACTACAAAAAAACAGGGTTAATGAGAGAGATCTTAGCGACAAGCCTCTAGTGGACGCCTCCGGCCTTAGTTGTCCTGTGGGCACCACGATAGCCGAATTAAAGGATAGGTAATAAACGAAGAGATACTAATCATTCTCTGTATCCACCTACTCTAGAAAGGTACTCGTTTAATGTTACAAGCAAGAAAAAAGCGGCTAGTCCCCTATTCTAGGGTAATATATACATTTAGCTCAAGTTCCTATCTCTTGAGTGATAAACAACCACCTTCGCATCGCTACCCTTAAACCCAAATATCCCTCTCGACACTTTACTACAACCCTTCATTATCTCATCTACTGCAAACCCCACATCGTAGCATTTCGCACACATTCCATTCATTCCAGCCAGCCCTACTGTAGCCCTTGCATACGTTGCAAAACTCCTCCAATCATCACGTGTCTGACAGCACCACTTATCACCGTTGTCTTGTAGCACCTTGATCATAGACCATAAGTAGAACGAGATATCATCGCCCCCATCGGTGCACCCCAGCTCGCCTTCAATATTTGGGACTGTCTCAGTGTCATAGATGCGGCCACGGGCAAGCTCGTCTGCGGAAGCAGCGGGCGGAGTTTTCTCTCGGCCGAAGCTAATGTTGACGTCTCCAGCGGTTGGGGGTACGATCTCGGCATAAGGATGCGAGAGAAGCAGGAGGGAGGGAGGGAAGATAGTGGTATCGCTGGCGAGGGCATCAGTATAGCTGATTAGTTCAGGAGTGTATGCGGCACAAATGCCAACACCGAGAAGAAGAGTGTGGATGACGATGGTGGGGGATAGCATCTTGAGCTAATTGCTCCTTCTATTAAGTATGGGTATTGGTGATAGGTGGTATAAGTGTTGGCGGTTTTGATTCTAGGTGAAATCGTAAAGAGGAGCGGAACAAAGGGGTTCTTATACCAGGCTATGGCTGCCTAGATATCTTGCTGGGTTGTTGGCCACTCAAGCGCGTTGTAGCTTAGCCAATACAATTGGTATCGACATATATTCCTCAAAATAGCGACCAAATGTCCCTGGCCATTATGAGATTTCTGGCAACTGCGATGTTTAACTCGTTCATGGATGGATGGTAGCGCAAAAGAACACATCTAAGAATATTGGCAATTCCAAGATTAAGGTTTTGCGTAACCTAAGAGATGAGACCCAACGCCTGTTAGTCGTATGATACCTAACCTTGATTGGCTATTAGGCAGATCAGATAGGTATTCGATACTAACATTTATGGTTTATGAGGAAAGTTTACGAATAGACGACCTCCCTAGCCACTCGGACACCCCCCTCACTCGGACAGTCAATCATGATTGGTTGAAAAGAGGTACTGAAGCCACTTAAAATGATGGTCTTTTCTTTTCTGCGTTAACTGTCCAAGTGAGGGGGGTGTCCGAATGGCCCGGGAAGTTGTATATGTGGTGGTTTGCTGTTTTGATAGTTACAACAGATATCTGCTCGCTAGTAGTATGAGCTTTCAAAGGTCACATAAACAGGTCTCACGGGAGGGAAAAGTGTCTCGATGACCCAACATTTATGTAGGATAGTATTTCCCACAAAGCCACATAAGCAAACCCCAAAAAGTCCACTGACTACCTACGTACGTAATAATACTCTAACCCTAGAAAATCAAATTCCTTACCACAAAGCTTAGGTTTTGCAATAGTACATCATAAATACATTTTCAATATAGCTTAGAACGCAGAAAGAGATAGACACGTGATGCAAAATATATTGCAAGCACCAAGATTAAGGTCCTAAGCAAAGATAACAATTACACATATGCATATATATCAGCCACTTAGTGATAACTTCTAGAACTCAACCCTCCACATCATTCAATTGCTGTGAGTCGCCATACTGGCTGTTAGGGTGAGGCCAACGAGCGGAACTTCATGAATGCTTGAGCGGCCAAAACGGTAGAGCGCTCTATGTGAGCGCTCGTACGAGCAACTTTACATGTGTTCAAACAGGTTGGTCCACTCCCGTGCCCCTCATAGTATGATTGGTCGAATCTCAGCCCCAAGGGATGCATTAGATGACTACATGTATGCACCGATCAGCCGGCAAGGCAACGAACAATTGACTGTATCTTCTAGAAACACTCTTGTACCTACTTCATTTTAGAGAATTATGACTCGAGGGCCCTTAAACCCCATAGTTGTGCACACCTTTTGGTTTTTGGCCTATCCAATAGTAGGCGTCTTGAACCGACTTAGTGCCATTAGCCATGTCCCAATGGCATACTATGACTTCCGCGTTAAAACGAATTTAAAGGATGCTGTGTGGAGGGCTGACAACCATGGGAGTTACGAGTCCTCGAGCCAGATGCTCCTACAGCATGGATCAATGGCTTCCGATAGCCTACCAGAGAACGGGAGTTGAGGCATGGCTTGGCGTTATATTTTCTGCGTTCCAATCATTTCCACAATCTATGATGTTGGCATTTCCCACCCCCACCATTCCGTCCCTACAGCCACCACCACCGTTCCATCTCCACGCCTACAATAACCGACCCCCTCAGATAACATTCAGTACTAACGCTCCTACTGGTAAAACATGGGAAACGCCTAGCTACTTATATAGGTACGCGCACCACACTCCGAGGGCTCTGTTCTAAGCGACGAATAAAAATCCACTAATAGTCACGCCTATATGAATCAGAATAGATATCCTCTATATACCGCGTCCCTACGAAGCTACACCGTTCACTGTGTGTTAATCATCAATTCTCACTCGGTACCTAACAGATACTAGATCCCATCACCACCAGCGCGGCACATCCCCCACCCATGAGGTAAGCTATCGCGTCTCTTCAAATACTTTTGCCAGTTAGACTACAGAAGAGGCAATCGTAAATTAAATGAAGAGAGTCCATTGGTTGGCAGTGCATGCTTAACATGTAAATATTCGCAGAATCGATCAAACTGGCCGGTTTCAAATCTGGGTGGATGCTAATTACCACATGAACATTTATGTATGTGTATTGTCACGGGAACGTTATTATGTATGTTGGCCCCCCCTATGATCCGTCATTTCTTGCTGCGCTTCTAATAAAAACCCAGAGAAAGGTTGGTAGATACATGTAGTCTACTCGCAGAGACTGAAGAAATTTGTTAAACTTGGTTTTCCTACGAATATTTGGACAGGATGTCCCCGGAACCCACACCAGCCGACCCCTGAATAAGCAACATTGGCCGACATCATCGAAAAGTGAAGCCCAACGACAAATCTACGGAGATTTGGCCCCGGTGGGACGTGTACTTACAAGGAAATCCGCCGTACCCGATCTACGCTCTGAAGGAATACAAAGTCCAAAGCCCTACAGGGAAAACCATGATATACACAACCCCTGTATTATATCAATTTCCTCGGAGCCAGGTTAAAGTTATTCAACGGCCTTTTTGGAATAGGTGTTCCCAAAATTCAAACTCGACTTCTGATCCCCAGATCACTCGCTACGTAACAAGTATGTAGTTACACCACTCACAACACGAACTCCAGCATATGTACCAGCATCACTCCGAATCACGAAAACCTTAAAGGAACAAAAAGCGCAATGCCAGCGAGCACATGTAGATATATGGGGTTCAAGTCCGCACTTGACTCCAACCGCGAAATTTTTTTTCAATTCCCCCCACCCTTCCTCCGACCGAACCCCCAGCCTGTACCAACCAGCTAGTCCGCAGATATTTCCAGCATAATTAACCATATCAGAAAAGAGCTCTTCTCGCGGGAGAGAGAGAACACGAACATCAAAAACACATAAAATAGGTAGAAGAAAAGAGGCACCAAGCTTAAACTTTACAAATAGAATCGAAGAGGTTATAGTAAATAGAACTCATGCCCACAAGTGGGCCGTAGTTGGGGGGGGGGGGCAAATATGATAAAAGTAAGTTGTTTCAAACTCAGGAGGTTAGATAATACTAACCAACCCTAGATAAATATAAAGCGCACCAAGAGAAATAAGAGAGTCTCCTCAGAAGGGGGGGATAAAACAGACATAAACACAACAAGAAACCGGGAGAGGATGGGAACTAAAGAATTCCAACCAAAACAAAAACAGTGAAGGGATGAAACAAAAGACCGCCCTTCGCAATAATCGCATTGCATTCATAAAGAGGGGCACGCCGCTCGGATAAAACAGACCCCGCCAACTTCATTATAGTAACTCTTCACAACACGAAAGAAATGTAGGTTTATCACTCTTTACATGGCATGGAAAGTGACTTGCTCGGAGCTAGCACGAGGCTGCTCGGTACTTGCACGAGACTGTTCAGAACTGGTACGTGGTTCCTCGGAATTTACGCGTGATTTTGCGATATTTCCAGATTCATCAACTTCCACGATGCTGGCCCTCTGTTCATTGGCCAACGGGCTTGGCTTGGCTGGTGCGAATTTAGGAGAAGATACCTCTCCGGAACTCACAGAGCTCACAGGGCTAGCGGGAGGGCTTGAAGAATTCATGGGGTTCACAGGACTAACGGGGCTCTGTGGCCTAGAGCTGCTAGGGCTGGCCGGGCGGTCCTCTGGCGCCGCAGAAATGGTGATTTGTGGCGGGGGACCAACCCTCAAGATTGCAGGAGGGGATATAGGCGAAGACGGTGCCGTGATTATCGGCGTGCTGGGAGTTGACTCGACCTTAGGTGCCGAATCGCCAGCAGGGCGATATTGGGGTTTCACATAACCCATACCTGTAGACTGGGGCCGTTGTACCGGGGATTGGGGGGTCCCCAATGTAGAAGACATGGCATTGAAGCCACGCGTAGTAGGACTCGGGCCCGGCGATTGGGTACGCAATACGGGACTTCCAGCTGGAGAAAAGGCGCGAATGGGACTGTTTCTAGCGGGGCTCTGAGGACGACCATTAGGATTAGGTACATAACCTTGTTGAGTGTAAATCTGAGGGCCCTGAGGACGGGGCTTGACAGGACGCTGAGAAAGACAGGTACGCGGGCAAACACCCTGCTGAGAACGGTCAAGGCGGGTACAAAGTGCCCAACCGTCGTCATACTCATGCAAAAGACGTACAAGGGCACCAGCGCGAAGCTCAAGCTCATCGGCCATAGAAGGCTTAAACTCCATTTGAACTCGGTGAACAGGGTTTGGCCCGATTCCGCCATTGGCAGCAATAAACGCAGAGGTAGACACATCTGTGAAAGTAGAGCCCGAAGGGGACGCAACGATTGGAGCAGCAACAACAGGGGCAGATGCAGTAACAGTTTCGGGTTTAACAAGGTTCAAAGCTGCTGGCGGTGTCTTTCGGGAAGCAGCTGCACCAACAGCAGGACCAGCAGAAGAATTGCTAGGCTGCTCGGCGGCGGCGGCAGCGCTAGCGACGGCAGCGCTTGAAGTAGCTGCAGTAGCAGTAGCAGCAGTAGCTGTTGTTGCTCCCGGTGTCGTCAAGTTGGGAAGGAATTCGGTGACTGGACGAAGAGAAACCCTTGGTGCTTTGTCGTAACCCGTAGAAGGTGGTGTGTCGTTTTCTTTCTCGTCATATGCAATCCCATGACGTCCACCAGCTCCTGCGGCCCCACGCTTCTCATCTTCGGTCTTTCCATAAGCTGCAGCCGCTTTCTTCTGCGACTTCCTGCGGAACGCGAAAATCGCAAACGCGCCCAGTACCAAAAGAATGGCAACAGCACCAGCAATCAATCCAACAGTCGCAGGAGTTCCCAACCCGCCTGATGCCGGCACGGCGCTGCTAGTCGATGAGGCGGAGGCGATAGTACCAGTAGCGGACTCGAGAGCAATTGTCGAAGAGATGCTGCTGGAAGAGGCACGAGTGCTGAAGGTCGTCTGAACTTGGGTTGTAGAGTCCGCTGTAGTGCTCGTTTCTACAATCCTCAGTCCATGAAGTCTTTAATATTGAAGGAATTAGCAACTCACCATCCTTCACAGTTGACTCCGTGGTCTTTGCCTCTTCGGAAGTTGACGAAGCGGTAGTCTCGGATTCTGTCTCAGATCTCGAAGTTTCCTGGGTTGGCGTCGCTGTGGTCCTTGGAGTCGAAGATGACCTTGGTGTAGTTGCTGCAGCCGCAGTGGTTGTCTTCGCTTGAGTAGGAGTGGTTGTCTTCGCTTGGGTAGAAGTGGTTGTCTTCGCTTGAGTAGGAGTGGTTGTCTTCGCCTGAGTTGTGGTGGTTGTCTTCGCTTGGGCACTGGTAGTGGTTGTCTTTGGCGTTGCAGCTGCAGTTGTCTTTACCTGGGTTGAGGAAGAGTCGCTGTCGTCCAAAGTCTGATACCCAATCACCTTCCCAGTCCCAGTTGGTGTTGCAGTAACATAGACAACCTCAACCATTGTCTCAACATCTCTCTTTGCGTGCTCATGAATATGGGCACGGGCACGGGCATCACGGCCCTGCACGCGCGAACGACGTTTGTGATTGTGGCCGTCCATATTTAACAGTAATGAATGTAGTAACTTGAGGGTTTTCCTTCGCCAATTGCACGGAAAGTGAATTCTTGCCAATTGGTTGGGTTAATGAATTGAATTTCTTCCTGAATAGGGTTAATATACTAGTACGGAAGCGAAGGAGCGGATTTTCGTGACAATTAGGAATAAAAATGAAAGACTAGGCGGGATTTGCCAAAGAAGGAATGAAACGGCAATTAACGCTTGCTGATAAATGAAGGACAGCAAGGCGTACGTTTCTGGTAGCCGTGATAGTAGGGGGAGGGGGGGAGGGAGAAAAAAAGAGAAGGGGAAGAGAGAGGGTGGAAGGGACGGTGGTGGTAAAGAGGGAAGGAAAGGAGCCGAAGAAGAGATAAATGACAAGGGCCAACTGAAAAAGGGGAGCGAGACAAGACAAGAAGTGAGTGCATGTAGCAGCAGCAAGATGTTGTTGCCAAAGCCTGCAGTGCAGGCGCCGGGCATCGTCCAGCGACTGCATTACTGTGGGACAGTAGGCATACAAACAGGTACCATGTCTCCCAGAGGGAAACCTACCTCTTCCTCCACCCACAGCCTCCAAACTCGTAGCATGGCCGCCTTGTCGAAATCACTAGTATCAGGGGTAATTCATAATTTATTGACCAATTCCCCACCCCACCCCCTACCCACTCTACCCCATGTAAACTTTAGACCTACATACTTACAATCTCATAAGGTACCTACCCTCCCACGAAAATTATCATGTTGAGCCGTCGCTTCCACCCTTCGGCTAATACATCAGAAGTAAGATGAGAATTCGATGCTCCTTCGAACCACGAAAGTAAACGGCCGCGCCTAAATGAGCCAACCATCCTCCCTTTTTTCGCAATAGTCCGAAGGCCCCAAACTAATCCCATGATCACCAGCGCAGAATGGGGTATATTCTCCAGCGTACTGAGGACCTAATTTGTCTTCGTATGACACCTTGTTGAAGTTATTAGTCTTTGGTGAGACGGAAGAAACAATGTTGCTTCCCGCCCACCTGTTCAAGCAGGGTACATATGAGCGCACACCTGGCTAGACCATGGACCTCAATAGTTCATCTTGAACACATGTATCTCCTGCATCACACCTGCTCCAACACAACACAACACAGCACAGCACAAAACAAAGAGAAGGACAGGGCGGAGGCTTCTCTAAAACCGTGTATCGGAGCACAGACGTTTATGACAGCATATCCGTACCTACCTGGATGCTGTGCTGAGGCCTCATATGTATGTATTCACGGGAACCAAGTACCGGTCTCCTCGAAGGTAGGCTGTAGTGAAGAAAGCTCGCCTACTCTCTCCTTGATAACCTCAACCAAGACCCCCCGCAATTTATCAACAGGGGCATCGCCCTTTTTTTTTTTTTTTTTTACGCTCTTTTCCTGCCTCCCCGATCTAGCAGGAGCCAGAAACACGATGATAAGACAACATTTCGGCTGCTCGAGTTTAAGTAGTGGTCGCAATTTAAATCCTAGTAACGCAGGAACAAGGACCCTTGTCGTTCTAATTTTTTTTTTTTTTTCGTCAACAACTCTCCGTCCGCTTTGGGCAGTGGCGCTACAGCGACTCCACGCTAACGCAGGTACGCGTTCCTGGTTTTACCCGTGTGGGGAGATCTAGGAACGCATGGATAATTCCTATTTTTAGACGCTGAACGTCAGTTATCGCGTACCTATTAAAACACGCAGGAGAGGCCTGTACTTTATTTCAACATTCGTAGAACACTCTGTGCCTCTTCACTGTTCATAGTACACCGCTGTTCTTTGTCAAGGAGGACGAATCCTGCGAAAGGAAGGGCCGAGAGGAAATGTAGGTCGGTCCATCCTCCCATTTTGGCCAAACGCCCAGCATATTATTATACCTTATAGTTCCGCTTCGAGCCCTAAACCTTGTGTCATATTAAAAGTCGTACTACCTTTCTCAACCATCAATCGGTAGACCGGAGAGAAATCCAGTTTTCGGCCCCATCATGTTCTTGACGTCCGAGACGAGACCTTTACACACCTAGACCTCGCGCCCGAATCAAGCCGTATTTTGGAATAGGTGAAGTATTAACTTACAATTCCAGCTGGCAGCTGCACTCGTAGGTAATCAAACGTTTGTTTGGTTTGTCAACTTTCGCGCCGCTCCAATACCCTCTGTGGTGGGGTGATTCACCTCAGCCCAACAAGGCTGCAGTAATAAACCGGACCATGTCTGATTGGTTAGTGCGAAATGGCTAATAAGAGAGAACAGAACAAACACCATTATCTTGTGGGATCAAGAAATACCTTTATTTAAACTTCGCTATATATATTGATGAATAGACGCAGCATATGAGATCATTTTTTTTTCTGATTTGAAAATTGATCCATTGGCAGCAATATTTCTTTCTGATTGCGATCATAACATTTTGTTTATATTTCGGCGCCATGAAGTGACTTTCTGGCACCGAGAAACTGAAAACTTATGAGTGAGGCCTTTTGCGGGAGCGGCCCCCAAGGAGAGCGCCAAGGGAAAAGGTCTCAGTGCATCAAACAACAGATGGAAAGGAAAGAAGTTAATAGGTTTCTAGATCCCTTATAGGCGCAGCAACTGTATAACACTATGTTTTCTTGGAGAAATTAAAGAAAGGTAAAGCCGATCCTGAGCCTCAATCCAAACTACACGTGAGTACAGAACAAGGCATGGGTCACGTCAACTTAATTACATGTATGTAGCAGGTAATCACAAATTATATATCAAGTAGAGTAAAACTGTTTCCGAGGCACCCAGATATTTACTGATATACCGTGGTTCTCGAAAGCTTGAGTTTTCTGCCTGTTTGTGCGTGTGTGAATTAGATATACCAAACTTGTCTCGAACAGGGCGCCGGGTCTAAATGCGTATCAACTCGGCGCCCCAAATTCACCCAACATACCGGGTAGCAACATTGAGATTCAGTTCAAGATCCTCAGAATGTTGGGACGAGAGGGCCACAAGCGACGCTATTAACCCCGTACGCGCCATCTCAGCGCAGCACAGATGTCATTAGCCATAGAGTCCATCCGGATAATCAATATGAAAACAGCTATAAACACACCACACAACCTTTCTGCATATCCATAATTCCTTATTTACACCCACACCACCACTTCTTTAAACCACGATTCTATAATTTGTGCCTCGTGTCCCCAATGGAAGAATATTTTTATGCCTGACGCGCGCGTGGAACCACACCTGTCGTACTTGGATGTACCTTGCACAGATTACACATGTACCTCAGGGGGTCTTGAAGTGATGGAACGATCGACCTTAATATTCTGGCATTACAGCTCCTCCTGCAACGAATTCAGAGCCGATGCTTATACGTCTCTTATATAGTTGGATTCAGCTCCTTCTGATCTTACTTGGTCTATGTATGCGGATTAATGTTTATTTGTTGTGGTGGTGGTTGGCAACTTTGTAATGGTGATTCGTGGTAGGCGTTGCATCACTCCCTGAATGTTGAGGACAGAGGGGTCGCCTAGCTACGTGTTTAGACTAGTACCAATCGGGTTTGTGAACGAGAATACATCAGTGATCAGTGGCGGTATCAATGGGATATCAATCACCACACAAACAATCATCGATTGCAACTGTTACCGATGCATGTGTTTAACTAGGAAGAACCTAACAAAGCAAGCAGACGGGGCTTGGAAGCTGTGTCAGCAGCTCCAGAGATATGAGCTGATTGCGCCTTGAATAAAGGTATTTACCGAACATGTAGATACTCTGGCAGTAATTAACAACCTTCTAGTTTATCTACTTTATATCTGTACATGTAGTTTAACAGGTAGGAGGTCTTGAATTGTGCAGTGAAATCGGGGCCTAGCCAGCTTGCTGGCATCTAGTATCATATAATCCAACCGACATGCCACATATCAGGTGGGGAGTTTCGGATATATGCTGTATCATGAGTGCATGTATAAGGTATCAACTATCGATGGGGAGAACAAAGTATGTAGAGAGGGTGCTTGTCCCTACTCATTGTTGATTTTTACGAGATGCTAGTATCTGTGGTAGAAATCCATCAGGTAATTGTGTTTAAAATTCATTATGAAAGTCCCGTATATACACCTTTTTTGCTTTATTCGTCCCGTACACACATGTACATACAGTACGAAAAAGAGGGGTGGGATCACTACGGTATCCGCGTCAATACACTAGCAATGCGGTAAGAATACGGTATTGGTACGGTAATCCTCCTCTAATGCCGATTTAATTCGGTATTTATCACTAAATTCAGTAGTCCTATGCTATTGATTTCACCCCATTTTTTCATACTGTATTACTTACAGTGGCAAAAGATACCATAGGTCCGCTGCCATATTCTCTGGATTGCGGTACGAATACGGTATCAATACGTCATTTAACCCATGATGCCGGTTTAATTCAGTATTCTAACCAAATACCGCAGTACATACTACGATGGTGATAGCACCCGTTCTTTCCGTACTGTAGATATGTACCTTCTTGATCACTCTCCCAAGATTTTCGTATCAGTTGATGCGTTAAATATTCTGAGAGAGATATGGAATCGTTCTTTCATCTGATATGTATGCCCCTCAAGCACGCCCCACCCCTGGACCGACGACAGACGCACCATGTGGATCTTTTTATCCGATTTCCGATCCCCTATAGCTATGCGCAATTATATATATACAAAAAACAATAAACACCAGACCAATGCCAAGAACACTTCAAATACCTTTCAAACACATACATATATTTATGGTTAACCCACCCACACTCTCCACCCCCACCTCATTCATATTCAAACCCAAACCACCCTAAACGAATATATCGAGTGATATCCGGTGACTCAAACACCCCTACCAACCCCAGCTTGCCGTTCAAAACAATATGTAGTACATATTCGGGCATGAACGCCTCATTTCTTTTAGCCGTGCTCGGGGTGTTTGCCCGTCCTTCGTTTTGCACCGCTTTGTAATCTAATACATATCTTCAGGCCCCCATCCAATATCGTGTCATCATGATATCTGGCCCATAGTATTTCCAGCCTTCGTCAGAGAAATTCTTCCCAAACCAACATCCTTCAAGCCCAAGCCCGAGTCCCTAACCCTAAACCCATTATGATATTAGCAAACACTCTTACAAACTAAATACCACGATCGGTTTTGGCATCGATCCGCAAACCTGCATGGCTTTTTTTCCTCTTTTTTTCCTTTTCTTTTTTTCTTTCTTTTTTTCTTTCTTTCTTTTATTCATTAACCTGCATAGCTTGCGAACACTTTGAATAAAAGATGTATTGGAACACTACATGTACTCACAGTGCCGAAAAGTCCTCGGGTCACGTGAGCCCAATCCTGGTTGATCTCGCTCCCACCTCTGCTTAGTTTGATCACATGATCCGAGGACTTTTCGGCACCGCGAGTACAGACAACACGGCTAGGATATATCAAGTATGCCATTCCATCTAACTACCTAATAAGAAACCCATGCCTCCAGTCACAAAACCACCAACAAGTAGCATCATCCAACAATTAACATTCTATAACCCCCACCGAATTCTTATTCATCTCTTTACTGAGGTCTTTGACCTCATCAATATTTAACTTCATTGACGTCATCCTTTAAACCGGATAGTTGTATTTTCATGATTGCAGATGCTAATATTGATGTAATGCCCCCGGACCCAAATGTCCATAACATTATCTAGTTAAAAGAAGTAGCTCTGGCTAGCGTACTTCCCCCAGAAATAGAGCAATCCTGTTCTGCCCCAAGGTTAGACTTGGATGTACATATCGCTATATCATGATCGGCATTGGCATTGGTCTAATACCTAATTAGCATAACTAAATAAGATGTCACCGTCAATGAAGGCTTACCTACATGTATGCTCTAGTAAAAGTTCTACATTGAACAGAACGGATATCAAACCAGTGAACCGTGATAGAACCGTATCGATGAATACATGTAGTTGGGAAACCCGGCCGGCGGGCAACGCCGGGAGCAGGCATTCAGATAATGCTAATAGCCGCTTGACGAAACGCGGACATGGCAACCGAGGGCTCTACTAGGTACACCAAATTCTTACTTGCTATAAGGTGGGTTTTCGCTACAAGGAACGGAAACTGACCCCATCTTGGCGTTTCTTATACTCTAATGAGGTCCAGCTGTACCTACTATTTCAGAGGTTTACGTGTGATACTGCGGTGCTGCCCTGAGGTGGGGCGCTATCGTTTGCCACCAACCCACCACTTTGAGCGCGACTATCCTGTCGTGCCCTACTCCCCACATCCCCCGTCAAGCCCACCGGCACCATGACAAACACACCATCTTCCTCTTCCCCTTCTAGCAATTATGGAAGTGACATCGAATTCGACCTTGAAATCGACTTGACCCTGAGCCACGACTCCTCCACGGTAGCCGCCACCAGCGACTACGGCAGCGACATCGATCTGACAGACATTGACCTCCTCAACCTCCTCGACGAGCCTACACCCTTATATCCTCCGTTACCAAACCATGATTACCGCCCGCGGCATGTGGCGATTCAGTATGAAGATGAGGCCATCCACCCCCCCCTGCAAGCCCGTAAGGATACTGCCCCGGTCAGGCTCTCTCCATACCTCATCTGACGTTGCATGCATAGAAGCAGCAGCAGTAGCAACACTCCCAACCATAAGCCCCGAGCAGCCCGAGGCCGACCCGACCGACACTCTGCCTGCTCCTCCGGGTAGGTCGCCATATGACCGGTTCCGCTCGCGGCGCGGCCGACTGAGCGTTACGGACTTAGTGACCGGTGTGTGGTGCGAGCAGCAGTTTATGTATTCACTCGAGACGGGGTTCAAGCGACGGACACCGGCGATGCGTAAAGGGACCAAGCTGCACAAGATTCTGGAGGAGGAGGTGCACACAACGGTGCCGGTGAGGACTAAATCGCGAGAGGACGAGTTTGGCCTGAAGTTGTTCAATATGTGCCAAGGTTTTCAGTCATTGTCGGAGTACGGCATGACGAGAGAGCTGGAGGTGTTTGGGTGGTTTGACGGTGTGTACATTAGTGGAATTATTGACGAAATAACATATGCGGGCCCCCGGTTGGGTAGTTCTGAGGCGGCTACGGAGACCGAGACTGGGGTGGAAGTAACAACAGAGGCGTCTTCGGGTGATGATGAGAGCTTCACAACCTGCCCCGACAATATTCCAAGGACCGTATATATCTCAGATACAAAGACCCGAATGACACC
The DNA here is from genome assembly GCA_024713595.1 of Morchella rufobrunnea. Lineage (NCBI taxonomy): Eukaryota > Fungi > Ascomycota > Pezizomycetes > Pezizales > Morchellaceae > Morchella > Morchella rufobrunnea. The sequence goes on from JAMGYT010000014.1 coordinate 911,567, forward strand.
CACCGTGCCGAAAGAGTCCCAGCAGCTCTCTGCCTCCCTGCAGTTAACATACTACCATTCGCTACTCGCTTCCTTGCCCTCCATTTCATTCGAAAATGTCCTCAAGCATCACAACCTCTCGCCCACTAACCCTCTATCTGATACCTTCATCGCTCAGCTTGCATCGTTGCAAACCACCATTGAGCTGCCGGAACTCCTTGCAAAAAATTCCCTCCCGGGTATGTGGTCACTAGTGCTCTCGCAGTATGCCAAAGCTATCGATAGTGTCGGTGATACCGTCGGTGTAACTTATCGTTATCAGGCCAGTGGCGATGTGATTGCAGAGCTGTCCTGGAAAATCGAGGAAGACAAGCGGAAGAAGTATCTGGAAGACGTCATGCAATGGTGGAAAGGTAGACGGGGGACTAGAGGTGTTTCGATTGAGGATGCATGGAAGTGCGGCATGTGCGAGTTCAAAGAGGGGTGCACGTGGCGTCTGAGCAAGATAGTCGAGACTAGGAAAAAGGGAAGGGATGAATTCGCGAAGAATGAGAAAGCGGATCCGAGGGACAAAGTCGAGATCGATGAAAGCGCGGTCGAGATGACGAAGAAGGTGAAGAGGGAGGGGGTAACAGCAATCAACGAAGAGCAGGCTGTCAATGAAGAGCTGAAGCCAAGACATCGTCGCCGCAAGTCGAAGGATAAGGAGGGTGTAGATCACCCTGCTACCGCTGGTACCGACAGAACGGCAGTACAGGTGGTGGTAAAGAGAGGCAGGGGTAGGCCAAGGAAGGGAGTCCCTCTTAGTGGCTAGTAAGTTTAGATGGGAAAGAGGGGAATATTCAACTTTCCTGCCCCTCTGTTCCAGTGATTTCTAGTTGCACAGATGAGATGTACTTATTACATGTAGTCCTGGGGAATGTGAGTTATACATACGGCGTTGATCAATTCAAGGTGGATTGATAATAGGAATAGGTTTATAAATAATCAACTACAATTATCCCTCCTTTTGATTGCAATCGCCAGTCATAGCCATCATCATTCGGTATGAATTGGCCGTGATATCTGTCGATGTTTGATGTATTGGAAAGTACCTCTGTAATGTACCTCAGTAGAAGCACATACAGTGGAGTCGATAATAGCATATGGTTGGGGATGCCATATAGCATATATGCGTGCTACTTTCGATAATATGCTAATGCTGAGAACAAATTTGCCCATACTGGCTAGTTTAGGAATGGTTGATCATATGCTGTTGTCGAGGATGTCGCTATCGAACATGATACTATCGAGACTCTGCTGTAATGGATCGGGGGAAAAGGAAAAGGGGGGGGTTGAGGGGGGTAACCAGTAGAAGCCAGTCTCTAGTGAGAGATCTCATGCAGATATACCGGTTGTTGAAAATATGGCGAGAGCGTTCTGACCCAATGGAAAGCTTCATCAATTATATAGATGTTTGTGTCCAGATCAGGTATCGTCCTAAATTATTTGAAGCTACGATATCGGAATCTCGAGTGAGAATCTATGAACTATGCCTTTAAAAATGCTTTGGCCAATAACCATTTAGGCCTGTCTTCAAGCACTACAGTCGAAAATATTAGGGGCCACTATTAGAGCGTTTTAGCTACGCAATTTGAACAAAAAGTCGGACAGCTTGGTCAAAAAGTCTAGCTGTTTTAGGAAGAGACTTGCAGTCGCCCAACCAATAACATGTGCAGGAAATTTTTGTCGGAGTGGTTGACTTTATGTCCAACTCTTGTAGCTAAAACTCTCTATTGCGGCTGAACAATTGATCACAGGTTTATTGACATAGATCGAGGTTCGTGATTTGTGGCCGGTACCGTCAATACCAACGGATGCAAGTAGATGGCATATAGATAGTTGATGATATAGGACCACCTTTGAGACCACATACGTAGTCTGGTTAATATGAACCCGGATTATGCTGGCTAGGCTTATATGTAGCTCGATCGAAGGTATGATACTTTGAGCCAAACCGATCTGTCAAAACCAGTCAACCACACACTCACGTGACCAGACCCGCAGCACCATAAGCTGTCGTACTGCCAAATGAGAAACTCTTATCCTTATGTAGCCCCATGTATGTGCCGTAAAAACTCGAAATTCTTTTGGCTATCTCCGGCTAGGGGTTACCTCAACGATTAGCTGAAGAGCGTAGATCATGTCTTCTAATAGCAATTTTGATCTCATATGCACGGCAAATTTTTCGAGTTTTTGCGGTAGGTACCCCTTGTACAGCGGTTGATCTCCCACCCATGGCCGTCGATTAACTTCGGGCACTCTGATCGATTCATATAGCGTATATGCAGGTGTGCTTTTGATTCTTTGCTCAACCGAGAATAGGCAGCTGATTGACGGTAAGTTTGATCTCGTCCCGCGAAATCCCTTGGGCCCTTGCGTGGTATATTGCTAGCGGTTACTTACGATTTGGGCGGAACCAGCAGTGTGGTTGCATATGGTAGGTGAGGGATGAGATGGAGGCATACGTTGCGTGTTTGTGTGTTAGAGCACACCAATATATTGAATATGTATTCAGGCTCTGGCTTGGCCCTCCCGATGTTATTTTACGTCGTATTAATGCGGGATACCATCAGCTCTTGCTTTTGAGGGAAAAAAAAAAAAATTTGCGGTATCCCTTAAGCTGTCAGTAAATGCCGACCCCGCAAGAAAAAGTAATTATCTGCCGGAATTTGCTAGAAAAGTCACACATTCAATAATTGACCTCCATACAAAGTTTGAGTTTGTATTATAGGGGGTCAGCATCGACAACTTCAAAAGATAATGCAAACACGTAATAATAATTCACAGCAGATAAGACAGCAGATTATATCACTGATTATCACTCGTTAAAAGCTATACGACTTAGACAATCTTTTGTTCCTAATTTATCGCATACAACAGAACTGCAAGACTCGCTATCTAATCTTGTGAATGCATATAATCAAAGAGTATAGTTGGATGTAACTAACTACCACCAACCCCTCTAAAGGCCTCATGTCCTACCACCTCCCTAGCCGTCATTCTCTTCCCACCTTCATACACCAACAGCCTTCCGACCAAGTCTCTGACCTCCGCACTCGCTCCCGGCAGCAGCTCCTCCCAGGTCTTGGGCGGAAATACATGAAATAGTATTTTACCAAAGTCGGGAAATTGTCTCGCCTCCGGCCATGTCTCAATCGTTGGGGTTCCAAGCTTCCCAAAGATACTCCCCACCAACCTCAATTCACTCCCAAGGTCACCGGCGTTAAAAAATGTCTCAACGTCCTCTTCCTGCGGCGCCATGAAGCACTCGGCAACTACACACCCAAACGCCCACATATCTAGCTCGGCACCGTACGCCTTCCACCCAAACAGGATCTCAGGTGGGCGATACGCCGTGGTACCCACATCCGTGATCTTCTCGTCCGCGGGCTCACTCGCAGCATCACCCGCACACCACGCGATGCCAAAGTCCGCAAGTACCGCCGTCGTTCCGTTCTCCGAGATGAGAATATTGCTTGGCTTGACATCGCGGTGTATGACACCGTGCTCGTGGCACCAATGCAGGGCCTCCGCCGTCTGGTGGAGGATCGAGAGGCGTGACTGCAGCAAGAGTTCCTTGGTGCTTGGCCCGTCATGAAGGAGGATATTGAGATCGTAGTTATAAAATGGGAAGACTAGGACAAAGCTCGACGGTGGGAGCGTGAAAGACTCAATCAGTGGTACGATGTTGGCATGGCTGCCGAGCTTCGTGAGAATTCTGGATTCACGCTTGGAATCATGGGGTGCGATCATAGTCGCAGGATTGGTAAGCTTCAATGCTACCAGCTGGTACTCGGGAAGGTGCGAGGTCGCCCGATATATAGTTGAGAAGAGGCCCGAGGCATGGTGGTGGCAGGAGGTGTATTTTCCCAGAGTAGTGCCGCCGACAGCATCGCTGAATGTAAAGCCATTTGGTGTAGGCGGTGAGAACGGTGGAGATGGTGTAGGAAGGTGTATTTGTTTACTTTCTGGGATGAGCTTCGATTTCCAGGCATAGGTGTAATCCTCCTGTGAGTGATATTTAATGAATCAGCGAGTGATAATTGATGAGTATGGTTCAAATCTCAATATGAGGTGTCACGTGACACAGAAACAACGGGCAAATGGCTGCCTGCTATCGGCTCTACCAAGGGAAAAATCACGATTGAGGAGGGAGATGAAAGCTCTCAATTACCTCTGTATCAGCATCGTTGAAGCATTGTGTCTCAATTTCCTGGGCTGTCTTGAGCGCCTGGGAATACTGCACTGTGGAGTCTAGTCTTAATGATGAGGCTCTGCGGAAGCAAACAACGGGGTTAATAAAAAGATATAGAGTGGGGCGGTAATATATCGTGAATGAAACTAGTAGAGGGGAAATATCGAACGGGACCAACATTTGATCAATGACAGCAAATCTATCCGTAAAGGTAAGCGCTGTTTTCCACGACTGTGTGCTGCTGGAAGGCATTTGAACTAGTGAGTGATGCGCGGTTGCGGGGAGGGGAAGAGGCAGAAACTGATCGTGATTGCTGTTGCGAGGGAGTGTGGCCGGGTGCGGGGATAAAGGTAGGTTGAGGATGAGGGGGGGGAAATCCAAAAATCCGACCTTTGTTTTTGCTTTATGGGAATTTATTCAGACACGTCTTTTAAGCGACGTTATTCTTTCTCCTCACACAATCACGGCCGGCACACACACCACAAACACGTATACCATTTATTATGGAGAATGAATGAAGAAAGGAATTAGTGATTAGAAGTGCGTAGAGCCTCTCACTAGCGAGCGGAGCTGGATTGGTGTTATTTTGAGTGCCAAATACCCATCCGAGGATCTCTTTTAGTTCTGAGTTGTTGTCCCTTTTCTGCAGCTTCAGTCGTTCCGCCCGCGGTCCGGAGAATAAGTCTACCTGACCTGCTTCAAACACCATGCCCACGATTTGATTTTCCCGGGGAGAGCAAGTAGACGGGTAGGGATTCTTGAGTGGCTCAGTCACTACGCCATATAGGAGGCATTTACAGGCCCATGGTTCTGGAGGTACATACATATAATATGCATGATGGATGATATTACCCTTAGTGAATTATGTAGGGTTATATAATCTAGAGCACATAGCACTTACATTCTGTTGGCACTCGATAGCAAGCCACATCATCTCGGCTGGCTAGGGCATAGGCCAGAATGGAGGAAGAGAGAGAGAGAGAGAGAGAGAGAGAGAGAATAATTCGAATAATTCTTGCGCTTGCATGTGGTGTTTGGGCGGAGGATACCAGACGAGTGGCTCTATGCTTTTCTGTTAGGGACCCACTTGCTGCGGTAGAGTAGAGTAGATTTAGATATATGGGGGTAGGGTAGAGTATGTTTATCCCGAGTATTTTCAAGGCATACCCAACCTGGTAGAGTGCATACCGATAACTCCTTGCCCCAATCCCTCCTGTCTTTCTTTACTTAGGCATACTGCCCACATCATCTTTCCATGTGAGACAACCACACGGACTTGACTGACAGAATGAAACCCGACTGACTGATTGACACCTAACCCACTCGTCTTTCCTCTCTCAGAACTCTCCCCCCGTCCCTTTCCTGCATCTCATCCGTCCGCTTCGCACTCGTCAACATACATATACCCATCTACTACCAGCTACTAATACTAGAGTCTATTTACATACTCTAGCCTAACTAACTTTCGCCTGTATTCACCACCACCCACATCCCATCGGTCTATCAAAAACACCCCTCTCCACACCCCTTATCAGCATCGTCATCGATCGCTACTGTTATTATCACTTCCTTCTACCTCTTTTACGCTTCCCCAACACTCGCTGGGGACTGCTGAAAGTGTGCGAAAGGAAGCCGAGAACGAAGGCAGAAGAATAATAATAATAATAAAAAAAAAAAACTACATCATGGAATTATCACGCTCCGAATACCCGGGCATTGTGGTTTGTGTTTTCCCTCACTTATTCCCCGCTCACAGCAGGTGCCATTGCCATTGCCATCCTCTTCCCCAGGGCCATGTATTCCTGTTTATTGGACGAACGATTGATCGCTGACCTTGTCTGGGGTTCTTTCTGTCCCGCTTCATTCCCCACGTAGAGCTCGGTACACCCAACGCCCGCAGTTAAAATTCTCCGGGATCGGCTGCAAAGAGTGCAGACTCTCAACCTTGAAATCGCCGATTGGCTTCAGGTACCATACCATTCTATGCACCTGGACGGCTGGCTAGCTAGCTAGCTAGCTTGCGAAGGCGATCTCCTCCCACTAAACCGCATCGCTAGGAACGCCGACGGGTCGAGGAAGTTTACGCACAAGGGCTGAACAAACTCGCAAAGCGAACGATACAGGGGGACGGTGTGGACTTAGGGTAAGTTGCCCGCTGGCTTCCTCCCCGTTTTGCACTTGCCCAATTGCACACACTTTTCCTCACACATTTTTTCCTCCTCATTTTCAGGGTGTTTCAAGGTCCATGGACACACATCGCCAACTCGACCACGGCTCTCGCCACCTCGCACCAGGAGTTCGCACAGCGCATCGATGTAGAGGTGGAACGACCACTGAGGGATTTTACGAACAGAAATGCAGAATGGTCGGGGATGAAGGGTATGGAAATGACTCTGGCGGCTGCGGCCAAAGCTGTTGATCAAGCGGAGGAAAAGTCCGAGAAAATCAAGCGACGGGGCCAGAAAGCGAAGCACGCGCAGGTTGGCGAAGCGGCAAAAGCGGTCGAGAGCGCCAACAGCGAGTGGGATAGCCAGGCACCGTTCGCGTTTGAGAAGTTTCAGGCGGCGGACGAGAGTCGGATCAATCATCTACGGGATGCCCTTACGGCGTGGCAGACATTAGAGCTGGACCAGGCGCAGAGGAATATGCAGGCCGCCGAGGCAGCACTGAGCGCGATTTTGGATATCAATACCAATGAGGAGATCAAGGGCTTTGTGAACAAGGTTACGGCGGGGAAGGCGAAGATTGAGAGGCTTAGAAGCCGAACGGGCAGTAGTAGTGGCCCGCCAGTGCCAGGTATGCCGTCAACACCATCCATTGTTACAGATGACGCTGTCAGTGTTCACACCTCCGGCTCCGGAGGAGGTTCTGGAGGAGGTATGTTTGCATTAACCAAGCTCCGTATCTTAATGAACTGACAGAATTTAAAGGCTCTTCTCTAGGTCTCAAGCGGCTAGGCACAGTTCTCAGAGGGCGGAACCGGAACAGCTCCATGCCCTACTTTAGGTCGTCATCTCCAGATAAAAGACCCGATTCAAATGGCAAAGGTGGGCCTGGTCGTGGTCTTCCTGGACTCATGCCGCCATCACCGGCTTCACCTTCGAATAATAGCCTTTCACCTGAACACCAGTCCACTGGGATCTCTGGGAGTGCAACACCCCCGAGGCCTTCAACCGGAAATGGCCCACCGCCTACGCCAAACACAAATGGAGAGAGTCGTCCTGAGACTGCAACAACATTGTCCGAGGGTAACCAGATACCAGGCACAGTTACTCCTTCTGTGACTGTCACAGCTTCTGAGGTTGGCTTAGTTACTTGGTTTTCATGGAATGAAAATGTGCTGATTATATTAGCCTCAAACGGATTCGGAAGGATACACGATTCCGCCGCCAGTTCATGACATTGGACAAAGCTCAATACCAGATGAGGCTGAGTAGGATATCCAAGAAGCATTTACAGATACAAGTGGGCTTAGACTAACAAAACTGAAAAAAAGTGAACAAAGTCAACCTCAATTCAAGGTCGAGATTAAAAACGATGTGATTCACGAAGAAGAGGAAGAAGCTGATGCTGCACTATCAAAGGTTACATCTACGCTGAGAGCAGTAAGTGCCACCACAGGATAATAGTTAGTACATGAGCTGACGTTGGACACAGCAACAACAAAATACTGTTTCTCGAAGAACAAGGGGGCGGAGGGATGCTAGTCAAGTGCGAAATACAATGTTTATTCCGAATCCACAAGACTTTGAAACGCCCTCATCACCCCCGCTCACTCCAATTAAATACACACCTAAATCATCAAACGCGGCTTCTGAGTGTGCCTCGGACACCCTCTCAATACGGTCTTCAAGGTCAGTAATAAGCGTTACGAACACCCAGATGCGGCATCCGGATTTGAGCGAACTGGGGCTTTCTGCGTCTTTAATAGAAGCTATAAATATGTCCTTTGAAAACGGTAACCCGTTAAGGACGCAAGTCACTGGAGAAATTGCTGTTGCATACAACCCTCACGACACTCCCTCACACCCTACAACTGAGATCCTCAGAATCGATAACTTCAGCCTGTTGGAAAAAGTAGCTCCGAACCCAGCATTCATAACCGCTGTTCCAGACCATGTTGCCGAGTACTCTCTTTCACTTGCCAACATTCACAGAACCTCTGTTGCATTCAAGTATCAGGTTCATATTGACGAAACCAATATGGGTCTTTTCGCCCCAATCATTGTCAACCCTGTGTGGCGGACCGAGCCCCATCAAAGCTCGGTCATTGTGCATTGGAAGCCTAACCCGCTGTTTCGCCGCCTGAACGGTGTCACTGGCTCACTTACCATGAAGAACGTTGTTTTCTCCACAGGCGTTGAAGGCGCCCTCACTACATCATGTCAATCCAAGCCCATGGGTTCTTTCTCGCGAGAGCGTGGTCGCCTGGTATGGAAGTTGGGTGATGTTTCTATCAACCCAGAAGATGTAGAAGGTGGCACCGGGAAACTTGTTGCACGGTTCGCTACTGAGGGCCAGGCGCGGAGCCAGCCCGTGGATGTTAGGTGGGAAGTCTCAGGAGAGGATGCAAGCAGTGTTGGGAGCGGGATCGCGCTCTCTGTAAAGGATAAGGTCGAGACTGCGCCTACAGAGGAGAAGGAGCCCGAAGATCCCTTTGCGGATGCGGAGGTGAAGAGCATGGTTAGCACTGATGTCGTCATTGCTGGCGGAGAAGAATGGAAAGGTGTAGTGACGGTGAGGAAGGTGGTTAGTGGGAAGTATGTGGCTAACCAATAGAGAGTCAACTAATGAGTAGTTTGTCGGTAGTAGTTGGGGTGAATAGTCTATTTTTTGCTTCTCTTCTTTTCTTGTTTTATACTACGGTTTTTACCCCCCCAGAAATATATGGCTGGGGTATAATTGATAGGCTCCGTTCATTATAGTGCAATATCATCGCCACCTTTCCTTTTGTTTCTTTCTTTCTCTGTGTGTATGGGTGCTTCTCTATTATTTGTCCAGTATGGACGTGTCTCGAAAAAAGCTTTTCATTTGTCGTATTTCCTACCCTCAGTTAATCGAAAGCTGGTATCTATTGATATATAATTACTTTCTTTCTGTATCTGTATCCGACTAACACCTTAACACAGCACTACCACAACCACCTTTACTAGTTGGCTAACTAACACAACTATTTTCTCCTTAAGTACTTTCCTTATTCCTTCCTGTACTCCCTACACTCTGTATCTTAATAGTTTTTTTTTTTTTTTATGACGAAGAAAAAGAAACACGGAGTTTGTGTTTTTGTTCCTTTAACCTCCAATCGCCACCCTACCCGGATTGTTTCGTTTGTTGTTCCCTTTGTTTGGTTTGGTTTATATTGTGTCTTATTGCAAGTGATCGAAGTGAGAAGTAAAATGGATATGTGCATGTAGTTCTTGTGGTGTTTGTACTATGTAGTAGCATGTTTGTGTACCTACTATGTTCACGCAGAGGCTATACTACATAGGATAGGTTACTGGGTGGTTGGTTTTGCTTAATTAAAAGTGTTCTTCATACACTAGCCATGATCTCTGGAAAAGGATCAGAGAGATTTAAGCTCATTTAAGGAAGCTTAGGCCGTAGCCGATGTCCATGAGCCGATCTACTCATGGATTCTCGCTCGTTCCTTGGCTCCTTCGGCCGGGTAATAACTACACCGTAATTCTTGTACCGGTACATGCAACCACCAGTACGAATCGGGCTCGACGTGCCAAAATTGCTTTGATAAATTAATCACTTCATAGGATGATGAATTAGTACCTATAGAATAATTCTATAATTTAAAACCTAATTATTTATCCGCAGCCGGCGACGGGGGGCAGATGCAGTTTTGGTGTGGGAAATCTGGATGTTACAAAGGGTAAAAACAATTTATTCAGTATATAAATCGGGTTTTTATGTATATAAATCATCTGTTGTGATGACGATAATGTGGTTTTGGGTCAAGTACAATGTTAACATAGGTACTGGTTTTGGATGCGCGGCACCATACATACAATATTAGGTGTTATACATAAAGTATAGAAGACGTCGCAGTAGCTACGCTTAGTAGGGGGTGACCGGTGATGTAGCTCGTCGTTAGGGGCTTTATAACATCAATCAACCGCATTATTTATATAAAACCTTTGTTGGAGTGATCAATAATTAAGGTGGAATAGAATATAGATATATAACGACAATATGCCTAAAAGGTTTTCGGCCTTTTGTTTCCTGAGACTTTTCCGATATTGAATATTATTGAGCCCATACTGAAACATCCAGCGCTCCCACCAATTAAGCTGTTACCCGTTTCTCATATATGTATCCGTGCCGAGAAATGGGTCATCCGCCAAGGCCTGTTATTACAACACTTAGACGCTAATACGATTTTAGTTTTCTTCCTGCCCGCAACGCTCGAGAACATCATCAATCTCAAAGACTCTAAAGCATCCGGCAACACTGGGCTACAATCATTCAACTATAAAAGGACACCTCTCCCCCGAAAAATTCCATTCAAGCCCATTTTCGTCACTCCTTTTACTGGTGTCTACTATAACACTATTCACCCCTAATCATCCCTTGCCTTTCAACCCCCAATAACGACACCAACTCGCGATGGGTGTTCCGGCGCTTTTCAGATGGCTCACCAATAAGTACCCGAAGATTGTCTCCCAGGTTATTGAGGAGCAGCCGGAAGAAGTAGATGGCCAGTTTATTCCGGTTGATACTAGCAAACCAAATCCGAATGGCGAAGTAAGTCTTCCTTTGGCCTGAGGTGGCGCACTTGTTGATCCATGTGCGGTTCCTTGTACAGCCGTACATTGCACTAATAACTGGTCATTCTTTATCTAGGAGTTTGATAATCTTTACCTCGATATGAACGGGATTGTGCATCCGTGTTCCCATCCGGAGGATAAGGCCCCCCCGGAGACAGAGGAGGAGATGATGTTGGAAGTGTTCAAGTATACTGAGAGAGTTGTGAACATGGTGAGGCCTCGCAAGCTTCTCATGATCGCCGTTGGTATGTTTAACGTTCGCGCGAGCCAGGCCATAAGGGCACTTGCCAAAAAAAAATACCAATCAATGCTTAATTCGGGAGATCAAGGAGTTTCCCCGAAGAAACTCTTTGGTTTTTCATCGTTTTGTCCATGATTGTTGTCCCGATTTTGAGCTAACCTCGGATTTCTAGACGGTGTCGCGCCACGTGCAAAGATGAATCAACAACGATCACGAAGATTTAGGTCCGCCAAAGAGGCGAAGGAGAAGGAGGCGGATAACGCAGAGTTTATCAGGATGCTTGAAGAGAAGAGAGGAAGTAAGGTTGATGACTCTCTCAAGGATAAGAAGGTCTGGGATAGCAACGCTATTACCCCAGGTACTCCATTTATGGATATTCTTGCGGCATCAATCAAGTATTGGATTGCGTACAAACTCAATACCGACCCTGCTTGGGCCAAAGTAAGCAGACTCCTCCATCATAATATCATAACCACTAACCAATGGTATTAGATGAAAGTGATTATCTCCGATTCCACTGTTCCTGGGGAGGGTGAACATAAGATCATGGAGTTTATCCGCTCTCAGCGTGTCTCACCCGACCATGACCCTAATACTCGTCATGTTATTTATGGGCTTGATGCCGACCTCATCATGTTGGGCCTTGGTACCCATGAACCCCATTTCCGTGTTCTCCGCGAGGATGTCTTTGCGCAGGAGGCACGCTCCAAGAGTTGTAAGCTCTGTGGCCAAAAAGGCCATCGCGCGGAAGAATGTACCGGAAAAGCCAAGGAAAAGCAGGGCGAATTTGACGAGAAGTCGCATGCTTCACCTGTAAAGCCATTTGTATGGCTGCATGTTAGTATTCTCCGTGAGTATCTGGAGGTAGAACTTCAGGTGCCGGGACAAGGATTCAAGTTCGACCTTGAGCGCGCCATCGATGATTGGGTGTTTATGTGTTTCTTTGTCGGTAACGATTTTTTGCCACATCTTCCAAGTTTGGAGATTCGAGAGAATGGAATCGATACACTGATGGCCGTATGGAGAGATAACCTTCCTATGATGGGCGGATATGTGACAAAAGACGGCACAGTTGAACTGAAAAATGTCCAGTTTATTCTAGACGGTCTTGCAAAACAGGAGGATGCCATCTTCAGGAACAGGAGGAAAGTCGATGAACGCCGTGAAGAAGGCGCAAAGAGGAGGAGACTCAATGAGGCTGGCGCCTCTAGGGGTGGACGAGGAAGCTTTGGAGGAAATGACTCCCCGTCAGATTCACCACAAGGCGCTGGCAGAGGGAGAGGGCGAGGTCGCGGACAACCCGACTCGGCCCCACCACCTGGCATACCGCTATTCAAGCCAGGCGATATCACGAAGGATACGAGAAAGATGAATCATGACATGGTCATGAACAGAGAGAATATCAGAAAGGCAAACTTGGAAAATAAGAGTGCCGCGCAGGCGCTCAAAGCCCAATTCCAAGCTCATCTCCAAACCCGATCCACGGGCGGAGCATCAGCTGAAGCCCCTGTAGAATCCCCCGCTAATGGTGCCGAGGCCAAAGGTGAAATGCCAAACGAGCCCCCAGTGGATATCACTTCTTCAAGTGAAATTCACAAGCGAAAAGTCGATGAAATTGCACCTAGTACTCCCACAACCCCAGTTGACGGTGAAATGCCACCTGATACCGTGCGGCTGTGGGAAAATGGGTACCAAGATAGATATTATGAGCAGAAATTCAATGTCTCCCCCGACGACTATGCGTTCCGTAAAAAGGTCGCAGATGCTTACGTCGAGGGTCTCTGCTGGGTCCTCTTATACTACTTCCAAGGCTGTCCGTCGTGGAACTGGTACTACCCATACCACTATGCCCCTTTTGCCCAAGACTTCAAGAACCTTGGTAGTCTCGATATAAAATTCGAGCGTGGTATTCCCTTCAAACCTTTTGAGCAGCTCATGGGAGTTCTCCCAGCTGCGAGTAAAGTGAACCTTCCAGAGCCATTCCAGAAGCTTATGACCGAGGTGGACTCCGAAATCATTGATTTCTACCCCGAGAACTTCCCAATCGATCTTAATGGAAAGAAATTCGCTTGGCAAGGTGTTGCACTGCTCCCATTCATCGATGAGAAGAGATTGCTGGACGCGGCGCAGAAAATTTACCCTCTATTGAGCAAGGAAGACGCGGGAAGGAACGCAATGGGCCACGATGTATTGTTTGTTGCAGACAATAATGAGCTTTATGACGATATCGCAGCAAAGTTCTATAGCAAGAGACAAGATGTTACCGTAAGTGTCCTTCAACATTGTCCTTTGCTTACAATTCGCTAACCAAGGCAAGAAATATACCATTAACCCACATAAATCTCAAGGTCTTTCTGGTACCGTCGTAAAAGACCCAACATACATCCCCCGTTCCACACTTCCTTACCCCCTGAAAACTGGAGATATGCCTGAAATCACCGATGATCGCAGCATGTCGCTTTTTTTTGAATTCCCTAAATCCAAGCACGTCCATAAATCCCAGCTCCTCCGGGGCGTAAAGTTCAACGAACCCGTTCTCACCCGTGCAGATCAAGAGGAGGTAAAACGCCGCTCCACCAACAGCGGCCGTAGCTATGGTGGCGCGCCCCTTTTCCGCAATAACTCTGGCCGTGGCCGTGGCCGTGGCGGAGGCGGAGGCAGTGGAGATTATGGTAACAACCAAGGAAACTTTAGAAGTGACAGAGCGGGAGGAGGCGGACCACCTAGCTACGGCGCCGGGACATGGTCGGCGCCCCCGCCGCCCCCAGCGCCGGGAACATGGAGGAACAGCAACGCTTGGGCTCCACCTGGAGTTCCACCAATGCCGGGCGGACCACCGCCCATGAGTTGGCGTCATAACCCACTTGGTGGGCTTGGAGGATATGCACCAACTCCACCACCACCCCCAGGTACTGGGTTTAGTTATGGTCGAGGTGGAGGGTACTCCGGCGGTAACAGTGGCAGCGGCGGGTACGGCCAACAATCAAGGAGCGACGATAGGTATAGGCCTGGCGGCGGGGACGATAGAAGGGGTGGCGGTGGCAGAAGCTACGGCGATAGAGACGATGGCGGCAACGCTGGTACCTGGAGGGGAAGCAGCGGGAATAGAGGCGGGTACCAGGGTGGTGGCAGAGGATACCAACAAGGGTACAGAGATAGAAAATAAATATAGCATGTATTAGCTAGGCACGGCTGTAGATTAGTTATGTACTTTAATCTTCTTAAAATTTCTGTTTTGCTGTTTTGTTCTCTTTTCTTGGTATTTGTATGTTAGGGCGAGGGTTTGATAGGAGAAAATGACACCCAATAAATAGATAACATCTTGTTTGGATTGATCTCACCTGAAGATTTTAATGAGTTGATCTGGTAGAACCCTCCGGACAGCCAAACCCGGACCCCCCCAACAACACAATCGGTGGACCTCAGTACATACACCCCAAAATCGATTTATCTTGTTGGATTTGGCATGAGATATGCCGTCCGAGGTATTGAAGGGTTGAAACCCTATTTTAAGTAAATTCTTGGCAGCTCTAGACACATGTATCTACCTTTTTCTGCTTGGGTCGAAGCTGCTCTAATCAATCTGCACAAGTTGTGCGGCTCAAGCTGATTGTCAACGATCGGGACAACATGATATCCTCACGAAGATTGAAGACAGCCGTCTGAGAACCCGATGGGCAAACAAACACGCACAGAGAACAAGCCATGAAACAAGTTTCACCGAATTCTTGCGTTTATTGATTCGCAAACATATTTTGACAACTTACAAGCCCCTCCTAGCTTAGCGGGTTTATGCATGTACATACTCTAGTTCTTTATGGGTCTGATTGAGATATAGCTCATCGATCTAAAGTATGCTCGAAGCGTAAAATTAGTTATAATCATTTTTGAGTGTGGTTCTCCAATCACATCTTGCACCGTTTAAATAAAAATTCGGAGCGAATACTACGACCCATAGTAGCCGAGTGATGTCTTATGATTCATCTAGATTCTGTTATGTGGGTCCGTTGGGCCGCCAGCCCCGATTGTGATAGCGACTACGTACTAGCCTTTTTCAGAAACCATGATATTGAACACCGTGAGAATGACTCAGACGCACTCACGGGGGCACGGAGTGGGGATTGGTGGTTTATCCTCTTCCATAGGCCAGCTAAATTCATAAGGATTAAGTGATTTAGAACTATCATTGGGGGCCTGAACAATTCACAACATCGTATTTACAATTTTATTTTTCTATTCACTGCAAAAGAAAAGAGAAAAAGAAAAAAAGAAAAAAAAAATCCCTACTCCCCCGTAAGCAGAGCGCGTTTGCGACCTCTAGTCAATCAGATAAACAACTAGTATGAATATATATGAACACCCTACGCGTTTTATTACAATCGGACCTAACGGTCAAATGGGTAGCTAGGGGTAACATATTAGACCGGGCACCGTGTCAGACCTAGAAGAGTGTCAATCACACACAAATTTGTATGGCGATTTCTGCTGCCAAAGCTATCTCCACTACCTCGAAATATCTACATACTACAAGATGAGTTCCACTTAGAAAACAAAAGCAATTGAAAGGTTTCCATGTTAAATACTCTCTATTATGCTGTTGTGTTAAGTCTTCGTTTTTTGAAGGCTTTTTACGTCTAGCTTTTGGTGCTGTTGCCATGCGACACACTTCTAGAACTGACACGGTACTCGGTCGAAAACATTAAATGGTATCTCCCCTAAGTTACAAGACACCGTGGGCACCCAAAATTACTTACATATATTTATGTACACAACCGGCTTAGTTTCAAACCTAGAGATATATCGTTAAACCCATTAACCCCCTCATCGCCTCCTTCCTTCCCCCATTCCATTCCCAATCCGCTTTCGCAAAGAACGCCCCATGCTATGAAAAGAAAGAAAGGCAGAAAATAAAGGCAGAAAAGAAAAACGAATGATGAAAATTGGTTGGTAGAAGAAGGTACATACGTACAAATACAAATCAAGATAAGAAAAGAAAAAAACGAAACAAAAGCGATAAAAAAAAAAAAAAAAAAAAAAACTCCGAGAAAGCCTAAATATGATATCAATTTTGCAATTCCTCCACTATAGAACCCAGAATCTGCCCCTTCATCCCCCATTCATGCCTTTTGGTATCAGGATCATTAAGCCATCCGCAGCTTTCAATAGATTAAAGGATAATTGACTAAATTAACTTAGTCAGCCTCCAGTCCTAGATCAAAATTCCCAAAAATAGTGATACACACCTCGATTAATTTGATAGTAAGCCCCGCACACCTCTTCTCAAGATCTTTCGTTGTTTTGAAGCTTGTTGAGAACCATATTCCACCCAATCCCCATCTATCGAGGTACGTGGCAAGTGCTTCCTTTGAATCTCCTCTATTTGCAAATCTTGGGTCGGCAGAAGTCACGCACATGAGTGTGTTCGCTTCTTTAAGGAGCATTGGGTTATGTGAAGTACTGAGCACCTCATAAAGATGATCTAACAGGTGATCGTATAGAAGTAGAAGAATTTCGGGCCTGCGCCTAGCTAGCATAGTGAAGATTGATAAAGTTTGTCGCTGGATGCTTTCCTCACATGATCTGAAATCAATGACGCCCAAAACACCCGTGAGAAGTAGGTTCTGTTCACTCATGCCATCGAGGAGGGGTGCCAATTTATTGTAACATTCCACTTCGATGGTTTCGTCTCTATCGAGAGCAATGCCAACAACCCAAAGAATCTCTTTCATCTCTACAACAGTAGTGGCACGGGTACAGACCATAGCCAAATATGGCGGGACGGGCATGTCAACACCCCATCTCACATTTTCTGGGGTGTTGGTCGCGACTACTTCCATAAATGTTGATAATGTGCGGAGAGCAGCTGGCTTGGTCGATGGATCTTGGAGTCCTTTGGCAAGCGTCGCAGCTACGGCGATGTGAAAGGATTCTTGGTTGAACTGAAGTCCATATAGCTCGTCGATGGCGTTGCTGGCCTCTTCAACAGAGGACTTACCCTGCAGGAGAACGGGAACCATGCGATTGTTTTTGAACTCGCCTGATGCAGCAATAGTTCGCAAAGTAGCCTCTAAGAGCGCAGCTGAACAATTGAAAATAATTCCGGACCCGACACGGACTAATGATATTGCTAGCCAGAAGAGTTGCAGTAGGTAGCGAGATGACGGCGAGAGATTCTCCATCATTTTTGTGAGGCTCGTCACGATACTGGTCAACATTTCATAATCGTTGCTTTCTTGCAGGAACCTTGCCAGCGAGTTTTTAAGTGCAACTAGAACCTGGTAGAGAAGATCATCATCTACATCCTCCCTCGCCAGGCAGCCCATCACCGAGAATGCTCTTGACTGAATAGCTGGATTTGTCTGGAAGGCAGTACTTGCAACGAGACTCATCCATCGTGCCCGCCAGATATTCGCCATATCTACCATTTGTTAGAAAATTTTCTCGATCGTGTGCAAGGGTCAATATACCAATTGAGGGTGCCGCAATCGACACGATATCCAGCAACAAACCTGTAATTTGTTCCATACTTGTAGCTGTCGTCGGCTCCGCAATCCTTTGATCTTGAATTGCGACCTGATCCCTTGATGTTGGTCGATTCAAACTAAAAAGCAAACATAACTTTGGCCCCGATAAATTCGTCAGGATGGTCTTCAGCTCCGCCAATTTTACTTCCTCTAGGGGGAAGGAAACGCATATAGAATGGATAGTGTTGACAAGCAAGCTGTGAACTGTTGAGCGGACTAGAATTGACCCGCAGTTGACTACCATTGTGATGATATGGAATAATTCAGGCAGATACATCTGGGCCTGGACCCGGCTGTCGAATGATATCGCAAGACATACGCGTAAGAGAACGCAGATCTCGCCCCATACAACATTATCCACTAAATGGCGGGTTGGTCTTAGAGAAGACTTAGTAATCGCTTTTCGGATTCTCATGATTATCTTTCCCCTGATAGTCAATGTGCCAAAGCTCGATGCGATAGATCCAATTGTTTCAGCCCCGTCGCTGCCAAAGCCAAAGTTTAAAGCGGTTTTGACCATCTCATCCAGGAAAACCTCCAGCAACCCTTCATCTTTACTAATAACTGACCAAGCATTCTGCTGGAATGTGGTATATAGCTTTGGCTCCCGAACAGTGATATCAATCATTTTCCTAGCAATGGTAGCAAGTCTCTCCCTCCCTCTCTCGCTGTCATCACCACTCATGAGGACCTGAGAATATAGGTTCGACAACCACGGGACCATGTATAAGATATTGAGGGGCCGCTGTTGGGGAGGCGTCTTTTCCCAGCCAACAAAGAACTCCGACATGAAATCGTATGTTAATTGTGGCTCGCTAGCGGCCAGCTTTTCACTCACTCCAACAATTAAAGCGACCGGGTCCATGGGAATACTCAGGCCTAGCACAGTCAGTGATCAGACCATTATTTAAGGACTTGCAGTATAAAGTCATTTGGGGACAACGACAAAACTGGTTGAACGACGAACAGGGATATTTGGCAGTCAAAGTACAGGCGCTCAGGCTAGTATCTATTCGCTTGGTTGACTGGGGTCTGTGTTTTCGTCGCTGCTCCAGGTTCGTCGTTGCCCCCAAATTGACTTTAGTCCTACCTTTTGCGCTCACAAACGGCCTATCCAGATTGAATCCAAACGTCTGGCATAGCGCACATAGCAAGTTGTACGCCGCCAACCTCAGCGACTGATCCGAGCTGGCGATATTCATCAAGCTGATATTCAATAGCGTCCCTGGCACATCCTCCGGGCGAATGGTACGTTCATTCGTCTTACTAGGCTTATTATCTTTACTATATTTAGCCTTGCTGGTCTTGAGTGTCTGGAGGATATCGTTCTTCCTCGGGCTTGTAAAATACATCGGAACCTTCCCGTTATCCGTCTTAATGCCAAAGGCGTTCTCGTCATCAGTGTAGAAGCTAGGGTTTGCTTCTTCGACATCGGTGAGCCTGAATATGTCGTTTACAGTTGCAAACATCCGTAGTGCAGCAACAATCTCCTGCTTCGCCGTTGGGGTGATTTGAATATATTGATTACCAACCTTAAAGACAACGTCTATCTTTCCCCTTGTCTTGCTGAGCTTCGTGATATGATGGAAAACATATCTGGAATCGCTCAAAAAGCTCATGGTCTCCTTCGGCAGATGCAAACTTCCCAAGTTAAAATGCTGTTGCAATTCTGAGACAGAACCTAGCATGATAAAGTCAATATTACTTGGGTGCCAAGAATGAGTATCGTCTCGCACTGCATATCGGAGTTGCCGTCGAAAAAACTTCCGGTAAGCACTATTCATATTGTAGATATAAACGCGGCTATAATTCTTGATCATGTCCGGAGGCATTAATGAGTTAATCTTTTTATGGACCTGGTCAGGGAGTTCATTGCTGAGAGAGTAACAGGTTGCATCGATCAGTACCGCAAAATTTTTGTGCCACATCCTTGAGGCAATCTTGAGGAAGCAGTATATTAGGAGATCTGGATCCATCGTTCCGGCATTGATATTCCTGAGCACGAAGCAAATGACAGGGACGTTATCTTTTGTTTCTCCGCCATCATACACGATCCTGGCGCTCAAAATGCTCTCCACGCTTCTTCCACTGTTCCTCAGCATGAAGTGTTGATATCTCGAATAAGCTGGCTGGATACTCCCAGAGACTGTTGGCCGTCCCCAAGACACATCGAGTGGTGGTGCGCCAAGCGTACTGATCAAGCTCGAGAACTTCGTTATGCTCAACTGCAATCCTGTTGGTCCATCGAAACATTTATCCCCCTTTATCCTTGCTTTATGTTTCTCTTGAAAGATGAGCTTCTGCCGCACAACTTCCCAGTGATCATACAAAAACCTATGCAATGCAACGCTACTTCCGAAGTCAAAACTCTCCTGGGCCACAACAGCTTCGGGCGTCTTCGGGGGACTTGAGATCTCTCTTAGAAAATTCGTAACAATACAGATGTGTTGTGTCAAGAACTCGTTCAATGGGATCATGTACGGTTCCTTCGCTCCGAAAAGCACATTGTTCGCAAGGTTCTGTACAATTTTGGCGATAAGTAGTAATCCTCTCCTCATCTCCTTATTCGGTGATTTGTTTATGAGACCCTCGCTATCCGGCGCTACGATAGCTGGGCAAAAGAATCGGAGGAATATAAAGGCGCCAACAGCGGTGAACTTTGCTTCCGGAAATCGGTCAAAGACGCAAGAAGAGATTGTATGACATATCCAACGGAAACTGTTCGGAATGTCTTTGGTGCTCTTACAGATCTCAACAAGGAAGACTTTGGTAAGGTACTTCAACTGCATCTCATTCTTCTGAATCTCCTCTGTATTGCTTGTTCGTCCCGGGTCCAGCTCAAGTTCTAGATCATCACTCGCGATGATCATCCTCTGCAAAACCTTTTGCAATACTTTCCGGAGATAATCACTTCCTTTCCATTTGGCAAATACACTAAGCATTTTCGTTGCAACGCAATTCCTTCTCAGGAGCTCACTCTCGCTCTCAGTATTCGCAACTTCTTGCTCAATCAACTCCTTTAAAAGAGTCAATCCCAGCCCCCGTGAATCAAATATATTGAGTAGCGCAATGCTGATTTCGTCCACTTCGCTGCTAGGGCACGAATCGCACAGCGCCAATGCAAACTGGAGATCATTGACCAGCAAATCAATCAACCGCTCGTATTTTTCACCGATTGCACTATCGCCTAACGTGCCAAATTCTGTGCCTTGTGTGAGGATATTTGTGAGCACATGCATGAAGGCTGTCCTCATTTCCACGTCATCGTGATACCCAATTTCTAGTGAGAACTTAAGACCGACATCCACATTCGCGCTCAAGAGATTAGACAATGCCAATATCGCGAGTTCCTGAAAACTGCTTGCATCGTCTTTGGCAAGGGAGACCGTCTGTAAGTCACGCCTTTTATCGTCTCCCAGGTTTGTTGAGTCAAGGAGCGCTAGAAAGTTTGTGAAATACGAACAAAACATCTGACTCCTTGCATCAACGACATCGGTATCATTCGCCGTTTCCAAGGGCTGTAAGGGAAGTCGATGCAACAGATATACAAGTGCTTTGAGGCAAGCCCTATCGAGATCTCTCTGCAATCTGAAA
Source organism: Morchella rufobrunnea (assembly GCA_024713595.1). Taxonomy (NCBI): domain Eukaryota; kingdom Fungi; phylum Ascomycota; class Pezizomycetes; order Pezizales; family Morchellaceae; genus Morchella; species Morchella rufobrunnea. The sequence goes on from JAMGYT010000014.1 coordinate 932,918, forward strand.
AATTCATCTTTGCGGATTCCCAAACCTTGGTATACCTCACCCTGGTCGCCCCATATCAGTCACCATCCTCTACGTCATGCCACCACGCTAGAATGTCGCCATTAGTAGGAGAGAACTTACTTTCTGCGTAGCGCTCATCCATCCTGCTAATATTTGTAGTAGATTGTTCCTCACTCTGATATCTTGCCTCAAGTTTACAATCTCCTTCTTCCTTGCGACCAGTTCCACAAGCTGGCACATCCGAATCTTCACTCTCAGCGCAGTATTATCCTCCTTTAAACTTCCTAGATACCTCGCTAGACTTAGCGTCAAAGCTCCGAGATCTACTGTAAGAAACATATCTTGGGAGTCTTCCATCCTCTCCACGATTGTCTTCAACAAACTGCACGCTTGTTCCGCAAACAATGTCCTATTCTCAGTCTGTGTATCTTTTGTTGTTGGGTCGAAGATATAGTTGAACTCCACCTCCAGGGACCTAAAAAGTTGCAGATATAACCTCGGGTTAAGCTCTGTACCTAGAACCTCTCGGATATTTTCTCGGACAGAGACGAGTTTGCAGAGCAGTAGCTGTAAACACTGTTTCATAAATCGTTCTAACAGACTCATCCCGTCTCCGTCGCTTGCAAGTCTATCAATCCACCGCAGCCCCGATAAAGATGCATCATCTACACGCCCATGATGTGGGAAATCTGCAATACAGCATCCCGCAACGCTTGCGAGGAAACCACTATAGTTGCGCCATTCCATGTGCATACGGTCGTCAAAAGAGCCAGTATTGGAAAGGATATGCTTACACAAGCTCCGCCATCTAAGAAAGACTTGCTCCCACGCCATTAGGATTCCGGGCCCGGGCATAGACATTCTAGTTAGAAGTCTACGCAACCGTTTCTGGAACGCAACAGGGCCGGTGATTCGGAACGTTTGGAGCGAGAGCTCGGAGTAAACAGGGAAATTACGCATTACTGTGAGATTTGAGCGGGCGAGGTCGTCTGCATTTTCGGTGAGACGGCCTTCTTCGCATAAGAGGGCGATGGCGTGAGTAGTAATAGAGCAGATATCAAGATCGCTGCTGCAAAGCAAGACAAGGAAGGATACCTCGAGAGAGACATTTGCGATTGTTCTCTCAGGGATGTCTGTAAATGCTTCTGTGAACTCCTTCCTACTACTGATGATACTAACCCTTGTCTCAAGATACCCATGTACCAACTCTAGCATACTCTTCAACCCAGGATCCTGGGCATGAAAGTCCAATAGCTTCTTGCTCAAACTCGCCACCACCGTACTTGTTGCCTTCCAGAAGAACGCTAATAAAGAAAGATTACCGCTTTGACGCATTGTAACCTGGAACGCTTCTGTGCTTAACAACCGCCTCGCGAATATAACTGCCGAGTTCCTCACAAACTCGTCATCATCGCAAATAAGTCGTAGAATAGCATTGATGATGCGATCCCCCAGTTTCTCCCACTCTTGATCCGCATCCAATGGCTCAGTTTCTGTTTGAAAGGGAAGACTTTCGTACATCAATAAAGGGCGGATTTTTAGAAGTTCAAGAAGCTGGTAGAGGAGCTCAACGGAGCCGATTGAATCTGAAGATGAATTATTATGTCTGGTTGCACTATTATCGGGTGATCCATTAGGAGCTTTCCGCATAGCAGCAATGGTGATAAAGTATTCGCGAACTTCAGGAGCAATAGCACGATAGATAAGATTGTAATCTTCGGCGTTACTCTAGTTTTCAGACATGAATTAGCACTCGCTCCCAATCACAGGACATCACTCAACCCCACGCCATGCAAGGAAAGAGTGCACCGAGATCTAATAAAGGAATTGGAGGGAACCAACCTGCGTAGCCAATACCGCAACTCCTGCGAAAACCGTGACCTTGAAACCCACGGGACTACTCCTATCCAAGCATCTCGGTAGAAGCCCTTCCACTACACTGTCTACATTCAATCTTGCGCTGCTGACGAACGCCTTGATCATTATATCTCGATCCACCGCATCTATATCCTTATCTCTTCCACCCACCTCATCCTTCCCCCCATCTTTGCCATTACTTCCGTTTAAGACACTTAATCCGCTCCCCCCCCACCCTTGTCTTTTAAATATTTCCTCCGTCACGTCATTCTGCACATCCAATGCAAAACTCAACAATGCGCTCTCACTATCTGCCGGAAACAAGGCGCCAGCCCGACAAATGGTGATGAGACAAGATGCAGCGATATCCGAACTTCTCGGCAACCTTAAGGACTGCCTCAAATTACTAAGAAATGCGACCTTCTTCGCAAAGCTGCCTCCCCGCTGCTCCCCCCGCATCTCAAGTACCCAAAATACATCGGGTAGCAGCAGAACCAGGCTCGTCTGTAAAGGCCATAGGATGCTTCGCCGTTTGGTGCCGTCCACAAGGCCGGTGGCGAGATCAAATAGGATCTCAGCACCCCCTTCAAGACGACGGTTCAAAACATGAAGATCAACAAATTCGCCTGGTCGAGCATCGATCCACCGCTGTATTGTCTCTGGTAGCAAGGATGCAAGGGTATTTTGAGGGGCTTTCCTGAGTGGGAGAAAGGACCCTCCGATCTCCTGGAGAAGAAGAGAAAGTTTTTTAGAATTGAGATGAAGATGCGCTATGAATGCCAGACTAGTTGCATCACTGTCATCTGCGGCTGTTGTTCGTAATGCTTTCAATTTCGCTGAAAAGGTTTGGTACACTAGATTCCAGTTACTCGCGGATAAGTATTCAACCACCCTATAGGTAGCCCTTTCCAGCTCTGTTGGCTTCTTCGGTAGGCCGTCCAGCGGCGCCTCCACCTCCGACTCTCGGTCCCTGTTATCCCGGTCTCTGTTGTCCCGATTTGTGGCTCTTGAATCACGGTGGGTGGAACCGGACATGTTCGAGCCCCTTTCACGTCTAGTGTCTGCGGATGTCATAGTGTTAATAGTCATCACCATGCTGTGGGCATCAGTATCCGCCGCTTGTGACGCTGTGAGCCGCAAAAGTAAGTCCAAAACATGCTTGGCTAGTGGCTCTTCTAGAGGGGGTGGCTCGCGGTCACGCCGGCGTGTTTTTCGCGGGTGTGTGAGGTCAAGTGTGTCCCAATGGGCGGAGGTGCAGTCTGCGAGTATCTCGACGAGGTATGTCTGCGTAAGAAGGACCAGTTGCGGACGGGAGCGAGGTGAAGTGTTTTCGTAACCCTGAGAAATAAGTTAATGACATTGAAGGAGGAGGGATGTGTATTAGACTAGGAGTGATATATAGAACATGCGGGGGCGGGTAAGATGAGATCCCGATGAGATGGAAATTCCGGGGTGGGGGGGGGGGGGTGAGGAATGGTCATGAGAATGAGGGAGGAAGACCATACCCTGGACACAATCTCCAGCTGCTTCGAGATACACTCGACGAGTATATCAATCTGGCTGCGCGCCAGCTCAATCAAGGTTCCTCTCGTCAGCGCGACCACTTCATCGCGTCTCACATCATTCAAATCATCGCCAGTCCGGATCGGGAGCTACAGAATTCCCCATCACTTGTCAGCCTTTGTTAATTAAGAAAAGACAAGGTGCAAAAATATAAGCAGGCGCTATGGCTTACCCTCGAGGATAGCCGCTCCAGGAGAGTCTGCACCAGTTTCCTGTCCCCATCCATGGAAGGGCAAGAGAATGTTGTATCGTGGGGGGGTGGGGGGAGGGTGGTGGGAACGAAATCGCGGGGGGGAGGGGGGGTTGCGGACGGTGGGCGGCAAGTTTGGTTGGGAGATTATCGCAGGGAAAAAACGATAATATTACAAAACACGTTCTTTCTAGGGGTATGGACGGTTCTTTCCCCGGTAACTTCCTGTAGGTATTGGAAGGGTGTTGTTGGAGACGCTCGGTGAATGAGTGAGTGATATGGAAGGTAATGTAGGGAGAGCAGTTAGGTAGGTGATGGGACAAAATGCGGGTTTTCTGGTCGTATGCCGGGATGGGTTGGTTGGTAGGTAAAGTATGATTAGAGAGGAAAGGAACGAACGATCTACCTAACTACTAATCTACCTGGAGGGGGAGGGGGTGGAAGTATTTACTTGAAGTCCAATAGTTACATATAGAGCCGGTGAGCTGACTGTAATAACGAACGGGGTTTACCTACATGTACCTACTTCATGTGCCTACAAGCACCTACATGTATGTATGTATCTAACTGCTACTGTAGCTATTGCGCATCCAACCCTAACCCCACACCCACCTTCTTTACGAGCGGCGGACCTGAGAAAGAAGGAAGGAAATTGGATCGGAGCGATAGAATGCGCAAAATAGGGCTTTTTCGGCCACTCGGCTGGGGTAAGACTGGTCTGAAAGAGAGAGGGGGAAGGGGGGGTTGCCGAGGTGTGGCGGGGTGAAATAAACGGCTGTGCGCTGCATCTCTAGATTTGCCCTCCTATTCCGAATCGTCTTTAGAGGCTCCCACGAATACTCTACTGTAGATATGCACTTGTCCTTATTTTCCGCTGGCTCTTTTGCACCCTCCTCCTGATCCCCAAGATCAAGATACATAGTGATATTTACGATTTACTTTAACAAGGAAATTAATCCCTCCTTAAACAAAACATCTAATTGAAACATACAGAGCACCACCGAACACATAGGCACTGTCAATATTTATCAATTTATTTAACCTCTGATGCGCGCCCACCACGTGACGGACAAATCTAGGCACTGGCATTATGAGCGGACCTTTAAGGCGTCATTCTGCTCTATATCGCCAATGTTTGCATCGCCATGCGAGATAGCTCAATTCACCTTAGGGGGTGAGTGTGTCACTTTTATGGTGGATGCAGGCTACAACGGACACCACAGTGAAACACTTTCGACACTGAATTTCGCTAATTACTCTGCGGCACTCATAATTTTGAGGTTAGACTTGAATTAGCCATTGAAACAGGTGGTCCGTTGTAGTCTGCATTCACCATAGCTTTCAAAAAGGATGATGGTTTAGGGTTCTCTCCCTCCTGGGGTTTATTGCCACTCAAGTTGACGCACCCACCCAAATAAACAGTATGGCCTCCGCGATAGTGGCTGCAGGTAAGATCTTTCCCCCCATGAGGTAGACCTGCCAAACTGGGAGAACGCAAGCCAAATATTTGCAAGAACTAACCCAAGTGCCCAGAGCTAAGGGGGCTAACGCCCATTGTATACAATTATATACTTAATTACATGTATATGTACTCTACATTTAACACTCCAATGTAATTTGGGCTGTATTTATCTCACATCGCCCAAATCGGAGCGGGGGGGCGTTATGGGGTTGCTGTCGCCAGGCTTTGAGATTTGGCGGGAGTGCCAATTCATACCTACTATCCACAGCAATGCTTTTGGGTCGTGAAATATCAGGGGAAGAAGCTATAATAATATGAATACGCATGTAGGCGCGGTAAAATCCGCTTCCTTGATATTACCTCAAACGAGTGATTATCCATGATGAAACGCCCACATAATGAATAAAAAAACTGACGAAACGCCCAAGAGCCCGGAATGTCCACCACTATCTCATACTTGAAAAACTAAGTGCGTATTCCTATCCTGAACTCACCGGGCAGAGGGACCAGGGCGTCGGGATAGAATACTCGCACGTATTTGCCAAGAACTTTCACCTGACTCCCTCCAAGTCCATTATCGAGGATTTCTTAAGTTGTGGACCTCACAGGGGAGTCAGGTGAAAATTTTTGGCAAATACACGCGAGTATACTAACTAGGATGTGTGTTTGATTTGAACATCTGTGACTTCCACTTCCTCGGCTTAAGTAGAGTAGACTGTGTGTGGTATCTATGATAGAAGCCTGAAATCCATATTCGGCAGTGCCTAAATCATTCAAGAGGGCCTTTAGAGTGATATCCTTGATGTGGCAGCCCTAGTTTTCCCCTGATAAAGGAATGAACTCTTTAGGTGGACACTTGAATAAAGTTAGAGGCCAGGTTATTTCGTTTAGAAACTACGGGAAAACCCGGTCTGGTCGTGTCTGTTTTCGGGAACCGGGAGGACAAGAAAAGTAAATATACGTTGATCCAGACTATGAGTACATGTACCCAGGGTGTCGGAAAGTGATGCACATTTTTGACCTGACAATGCCTAAATATACTCAAATTCCTCAACACAAAATACTTGCTGGGTGGACTTTTCAAGTATATATTCTCTGTCCTACGGGGTAGGAGTAAGTCTGTAGACAGTAGTCGTAGTTGCAACAGTAGTCACTGTCTACAGACTTACCCCTACACGCGTAGTACTATTGCCCAGTTTTTGTTTAGAGGTGTGTTTGGATAAAAGGTGCTTCATATGGAAGAAGTCACTTCAAGGTAGGAAAAATGAGCTGTAAAGGTCCCAGAAGGTTGGTACCAGGCTCTATTTTTTAGTTGCTGGTCATAGAAAGAACCTAAATGCTCATGTTGATCTGAAATAATTTTGTATGGCAGATAACTCTATGATGGTTGAGATATCATCGAATGTGCATCACTTTCCGACACCCTGAGTACTACAGACGCATAAAGACATGTATAACCTAGCGTAGTTATTAATTTTATAAGCCAACTAAAACTGCCAACATGCATATCCTAGTACAATGTCAAAACGGAGTTTTCAAAAAAATTTATAGGTGAATATGGAATGTTCGGTTTATTTTTCAGGACGTTATGTAGGGACCCCCATCCTTACTATGGGTCAAAAGATAGGAAAGGAAAAAGTAAAATGGGAGGAAAGGATAATAAATCAAAGAAAAACAAGAGAAAGAGAAACAAGAACCGCGTAATTTTAACAAAATGATAGACCCATTTTTTTTCCCTAACGCCTACACAGAAACTAACTTTTCACCGCTCCAGAATATTGACGTTTGGTGTAGGATCAAATACTTACTACAATCATAAAGTGGAGTAATGAAGTGCCCATACTCATGATGGAAAATGTTGTATTTATGCAGGTACGTCTAGAAATAAGTTAGGTCCTCACGTCCCAAGAGGTACTAGGGTATGCCTACCATCCAAGAAGAAGTAGTTGCCACTGAGTTTTTGGATTTGATCTTGCTGGGAATCAAGTTTGTTGATCCTAGGTCTGAAGTTCTCCTTATCACGTCTGAAGGTAACATTCAGGGACTTAAGGAACTGGTTGCATCCTGTCAAAAGACTCTGGGGTTTCTTGGCGACTGCCTTAACGGACGGGGTGCCCTCAAACACAATGACTCGGTCTGCAAGATAAGTGGCCATGATGAAATCGTGCTCGACAACGAACGCAGTCTTCTTTGAGTGCATAATGAAGCGTTTAATGACTCGAGCGGCAATAATACGTTGTTCGGAGTCAAGGTATGCAGATGGCTCATCAATGAGGTAAATATCTGCTGGGAGACCAAGCGCAAGAACAATAGCTACACGTTGCAATTCTCCTCCAGAGAGATGCTTGACTTCTTGATCAATGAAATCATCGATTCGGAGGGGCTTGAATACATCTGTTTGGAACTGCTGGTTGAGGTAGGACACGCGAATACGTTTAAAAATAAGTTCCCGAACGGTTCCAGGGAATTTGGGGTTAATTTTCTGGGGTTTCATGGAAATCGACATCTTTGGAATCTTTGTGCCATCATCCGGAGCTTCGACACCAGCGAGCATTTTGCAGAAAGTGGTCTTTCCGGTGCCGTTCTCGCCCATCATGACAATGATTTCTGAGTCGGTAAACTCTCCCTTATCAATTTGCAGTTTGAAGTCGCCAAAGGTTTTGTTCATAGCTGGATAGTTGAAGGCACGTGATTTGTCGACCAAAAACTCATCGCCGGCTTCAGCAATACGGAATTGGAGTGACTCCTCACGGAAACGCAAGTTTTCAGTAGGAATGTGACCGTCGAGGAAAATGTTGATACCTTCGCGGACTGACGCAGGGAGGGTGACGACACCATAGGCGGCAGGTTTACCATAGAGGACACAAATAAAGTCAGAAAGATAGTCAAGAACAGACAAATCGTGCTCGACAACGATAACATAGTCATCTGGCCTCAGGAGACCACGAATGGTTCCGGCGGCCTTCAGGCGCTGCTTGACATCCAAGTAAGAGGATGGCTCATCAAACATGTATCTACGTTTCGGTTAAAAAGTTAGAAAAAGCTGAGGGAACACAGAAACTTACACATCAGCCATCTGGACACACGCCACAGCGATAGCAAAACGTTGAAGCTCTCCACCAGATAAATTCTCGACATCACGATCCAAGACCGGGCGAAGGTCTATTAAGTTATTAACTTTACAATCTATATGAGGAGAACAGAATCCTTACCAAGAATATCAATCATCTCATCTAAGTTATCTCTTTGACACTGTCCCTCTAAAAGCGCTTTAACGGATCGAACTTTCCCGCGAATAGCTAGTGGTAATTTGTCGACATATTGAGGTTTTACAACAGCCTTGATGTTGTCCTCGACAACTTTGGTAAGATAATTCTGGAGCTCGGACCCACGGAAATGCGCCAAAGTCTCATTCCAGTCCGGCGGATTGTCGTATCTCCCCAAGTTGGGCTTTTGTTTACCCGACAGGATCTTCAACGCTGTCGACTTACCAATACCGTTGGTTCCCACAAGACCAAGAACTTGACCAGGACGCGGAGTAGGAAGTCTGTGTAGCTTAAAAGAATTTGCAGAGTAACGATGCGTCACTTGAGTTTCGAGGTTTGTCGGCAAGTTGATGATGTGAATCGCTATCGGGCGAAAATATCAGATTCGTGCATCGGCAGCATCGATCGTTTTGAGGACGGGATCCATACCGCCAAAAGGACACTTCTTAGGACAGATACCACATCCAATACATAGTCTTTCTGAAATAAAAGCAATCCTGGATTCCGGGGTCACTTCAATACAGAGCTTTCCTGTTCTTACAACAGGACACGACTTTTTGCATTCTTGTCGACATTTCTATAATATGCAGAGATTTCACATTAGATTTTGCTCACAACCGGAGTTCGCCGCCAGAATATTTCATACCTTCGGTTTACACTGTGGTTGGGTAGCCCAGTTAGCAAAATCGACGAATCAACCTCATCGGGAAAAAGTAATGAGGGAAAACACAAAAAGGCTTCCTGACCTTATCCGTGCTCACAATGGCGATACTTTCCCACCATGCCAACGTTAGCTAAGTTGTTGTTCCCTTTCAACCCCAAGAAAACAAATTGGAAGGTCATACCGGGTGAGTTTATCAGACATTTTACTACCTGATCTAGCGGGGAATCGAAATGTTGTCGTTTATAGGTATTGCGCTGGATCGTAAAACAAAATGAGGGGTTGCCGTTCGACAGAAGGTCTTTTTAGGTGGGGTTCAAGAGTTGGATGAAGTCTTGGTATATTAGCGGCTGAGCGAGCTACGTGGCTTAGTGTGGCGGCTGCTGATTCAGCCTCTTTCTGGCAACAACCATTGGTGGGTAAAGGTTCAGGGCTCAGGGCATACCTTTTAGCAGTGCTCAACCATTGTTCCAAGCTTAATGACATGTAAATAGCCTTAAAAATTGACCTTAACCCCGGTCAAGAAAGTGACTCAAATCCTGGCCCGATAAAGGACCAGGAGCCAGACAACATTGGGCGAGTGACATCGTGTGATTTCATTATCTCAGCGGCCAAAGACCTTTCTAGTAGCCGTAAAACCTCCTACCGGGCGTACACATCCAGTTTGGTCATGATGGGCCTAAAAAAGCTGCGAAGCTAAAGGAGCAAGCAAGAACTTGCGTGTGTGATTTTACCATTTTATATACATAAAGCTCGACATTTTTGTTTACTCATAGCTGGTATAAGAGCTGTGGTAAGGTATGCTGCCCAATGATGGTATTGATGGGGTTATGGCCTAATGGTGGCATTAGATGCAATGATGATGATGATGATATTGACTCCGGCCCTTGTCGGCTCATGCCCGAACATATAGGTCTAAATAGGAACACAAACGAATGATATCGGCTATATAATAAGGAATTAGCAGAAAAATAGTTAAAGCCATTTGCGTGATCTATAAAATTCGGAAATACGATATTGGAAAGACTGCAGTCATCGTGGTATGATACTCACCGAAAGTTTAAAATCTCTGACAATCTGTCACTGATACCAAGACATATATATGTACCTCATTGTGAGCGTTGGCCCATCATGCTTTCTAAAAAGAGTAAGTGCTCTGGATTTTATTCTGGACTGGCTGTTGAAGGGATACCGCCATTTCTGGCGAGTAAGCCCATGGGCTTAAAAGTAAAGTAGTGGGAGTGATTTATGCATCTTCCCGTGTCTTGGGCTAATCAAAGAGTGCTATTTCCCTTCTTTCCTACCATTACTTTGCTTTAAGCCCATGAGCTTACTCGCCAGATTTGGCGGTAGTAGGTACATCGTTATGTGGCTGTACCTAGTGTGTTAGTTCAAAAACATCTTCTCTTAGCGTAACATTTCCAGATATGGCGGGTGACGGCTGTAAGGCTACTTTAAATATAGGGCTCTCACGTAGACTTGGCCCTTACGACACTGAGCCCAACAAAACAATGTGGTTGTGGAGTGAGATTAGATTAATGAGAGATGAGGACATGTAAGTATATAGAGACGAAAGAGAAACACGCTAATTTATGTTATACTGTGTGGGTTTTAACATGTAACCTTTTTATGACCGCTACTCTCGTTCACCCATCAAAATCAAGTAGCGGGACTGATTGTCCCCCCAAACTGACTGGCGAACGAGAGTACCCTTACAGTTTTAACCCATCATACATAATATATATATATTTGAATCATATAAAATATTTATTTCTGGGAATAAACAACCTATAATTTAAGACATAGATTTTGATTTAATGCCAGTGAAACCTATGTTAATATCTTGATTCCTACAGCGCCACATGTTTGGGGGGGGGGGGGGATGATGTGGCCGAAACCGTAGGTCTGTATAACCGGGTGGGGAATATATCGAATACCAAGTTTAGCTGAATAGTATATTGGTCCACGAGGACAAGGGCCCTTGCATACGCCTCTTTAGCAATGTTTGGAACCTATTTCACTCAGCTGGTATCAACGAATCTAGATCATCTTTGCAATTCACTCAGCGGTTTCGTTCAATGGCTAGGTTAATGAGAATTTTATCGACCATATTCTATATTTATGTCTTGATCCGGATCTAGTTCTCGTCACGGGGCATCCTTTTGGGTCGTATGGACCGGTATTGTAGCTATAGGGATAATACTTTCTTCATAGCTATATGCATAAAGAGTATTATCTCTGAGGATGCTGTAGCGAATATATATGTCCATCGCACAACCGTGCCTTGATTTGACACCACAGACGCAAATTACATGTAACCAGTACCTGTTCTGATATCAGCAACCGAGTCAAGGGAGGTTATATTGGGGTCAAGACGTCCCACTAAACCTTGAGGATATAAACACATGTTTGAGATAGCTAGTGATAGAATCTTTATCCACATTGTTTCAAAAGATAGCACGATTATATCATATCAGTTCTCAGAGTTATATACACCACAGCAGCACCCATTCCATTGACTTGCAATTAAGCTCAGTCCTATTGTCACAAAGCAATCGATTCGTGTGAGAATGACTATAACCAAGTTCTTTCGTAGGTCCCCGAACTCATAATACCTGTGAGAGACGTAAAGAGCTATGACAACAGTTGACTGCGATCGTGATCTAGAGCTCCCTAAGCTTAACGTTCTACCGCTATCTAGTAGACTCGTGTCCTTAGATGGTCCGGCCAAAGTTTTATGTAATATGAGAAAAAGTATACCTGGGACCGGAAGTAGGTGCCGTTAAACATCCAACAATAGACAAGAAAAAATCTCTTTGTCAGATAATTCGTTTATACACTTAGCTGACGTATGCATCCATAGTTGTTTGACTTAATAAACTTGGGTCACGGTATATCACTCGATAGTTAAATACCATACATACAAGACTTTCACGACTTTACCCGTGGAGAAGAATGGCTCATGTTCTGCCGTGCCCAAAGAATTCTTATTAATAGTACCTGATAGGGACCGGGTCCTTAGTTTCATAGTTGATATTAAACTTGGTAAGTTAAAAAATATAGTCAGCCTATAGCCCATATAGCGATCAAAGTGAGGTTTTGCGGTTTCACTTCATTCGCCTCTTGATTTCTTCTTAGAAAAGAAGAGAGCCCTACAAGATGCTCTTGTATCTATTTGCTAAATCTTTATCAATAGGAAGAGGTGGTTGCCATCCCTATCCTTACCAGCCTAAGGTCCTGCCCCCGTCCTATTGATAAAAGTTTGGCTAGTAGGATACATGTAGTTGAGATGGAGGATTATAATATCTTACGACATCGGCAGGATTTGAACCTACGCTCGCGAACGAAACAGATTTCGGCCACGATGTCTTATATTGAACCCATTCAAATACATACTCCAAACACATACTTGCATGTCAATTGGTTAATGTCAAGAATCTAGTTTGCACTAATAATTAAATCCACCTCACACCAAGCTTCGAAATCCAATATGGGTGGCAGAATTGACAAGCTAATGGATCTGTAGACATATCATCGTGGGTTATCAATGAATGTAGGTACATGTAGGTATATACATATGTAGAGTAGTAGTCTTCTAGATTAATGATTTTGAAACTCTTGCGCATCCAATTGGCTGAAGGGCCTTTAAGTAAGCACGACCAATCAAAATACTGAAGAGGAGGACGGGGGCCGAATACCCTTTCATTGAAGGCCTTCCACAATTGTTGAACACCTGACTACCCTTGATTTGTAAAGCAGATAACTCCAGTACACTTACCAGCGGCATATTCATGTAACAAATCGAAGGACAGCAGTTTGTAGCAAAACATTCCTAAACTCATTTCAAAGTAACTACACATCAAAGGGTAAAAAAGGTTTACACAAAGGAATAATACTATGTAATTCATACAAAAAGAAAGATAAGAACCGATAAAAAAGAAACCCAAGCTCCATAATACAAACCCCTGCGAAACCCATGGTATCAATAATAATAATAAGAAATTAAAACATCCTCTAGAGCAGAAGGGAGGAAAAATAAGGGAATGGCAAGCTAACAAAATACCCTAAACTAAGGCCCTGTGCTATCATCGCTGCTAGGGACCCTATGCCTGCCTCGATCTCTCACATCAATCCCTTCACCCGAGAAATCAAGACCCAGAGCTGGATAGTTCTTCTTTCGCTTGAGGCTCTCGATGCCCTTATTGCCCTCCTCGTCTGCAAATCTCCTTACACTCCCACTGCTACTCCTTCTTCCTTCGTCAGATCTATTTTCTTTCTCCTCTTCCTCCTCCTCCTCTTCCTCTACCGGTTCGTGAATACCTTTATCATCAACCCTACTTCCATCGATATCATCAATTTCCTCCTCTTTTACCGTGGACTCTCTATCGTTTTCCTTTTCATTCGCTGATGTTCTACCATTCTTTAGGTTCCAACTGCTCTTTCGAGTACCGCGGACGCTCCTGGTAGATTGACTCCTCGATAAAAGCCCAAGACTAGCAGAATACTCGTGTTGCCCTAAGCCCAAAATGGTGCCGCTAAGGCCTCTCGAGGGTTTGGCAGAGTTGCCTGTGGTGCTTGGAATATCGCCGGGAATTTCATTTAAAGAAAGATGGCGTCTTCCGGGCGCAGCGGGAGCTCGAGGAATAGGGCTATGTTGGGTTTTCATTCGAATGGCCTCAATGCCGGCTTTTGACAGACGGGAATTACTCGAACGTGGTTTAGAAATTAATGCTCGGGATTGTTCAATGACCCCCTCGATGACTCGCCGCTCCAAACCTTCAGCCCTAGCCTCAAGTAAGAGCAACTCATCTCTCCTTAAGTCGAGTGCAGTCTCGAGACCAGCAACCTCTGCAGTAAGCCGAAGTCTCCGAGCGTTGAGCAATTCCGTTTCGTCCTTCAAGATATCTATAGAATCCTGGAGGTTGGCATGCTCGTCTCGAAGGGCGGCTGTGGCTGCCTCCACGATTTTCCTTTCTGCGTTGGCCTTCTCCAGCTCATTTTCGGCCTGTCTGGCAGCGTCGATTTTAGCAGTGGCATCTTCAAGGAGGACTTCCTTTTGCATGTTTAAAAATTCCGCGATGTCGTTTGAAGTTGTAGAGACTTGCTGCTGAATAGAGGTCAGCAGATCTAACTGTGGCAGATGTTTTGCTGTCTTGGTCTCAGCCGCGAGCAGTATATTTAGCTTCTCTTGCGTTTGGGAGTCGTCGTAAGCGGGTGGCGGAGGGATTGAATCCGGTTTTTTGGCAATGGAGACTTGCGCATCCCGGAGAAGATGCTTTAATTCTAAGAGTGCACTGAACAAATTTGGCTGCGACCCTTTCCATTCCGTCTGCAATATACCCACAAGACCCATGACTTCTTGGACTTGCCCTTGAGTCTTGTGATGTTCTTGGAGCGCGGTTGTATGGGATTCCTCAACGGCGTTCTTCACAGCGAACACATCTTCCTTGACTTCTGCGCTGTATCCTTCAATCGTAGCGTTCACAGCGTCGATATTCTTTTGTACCGTTGTACGGGCTCCTTCGATAGAAGCCTTGAGTTCGGATTCCGATGCCCCGATCTTCGTTTCAATCCCAGCCGCTACCTGCTGTGATTCTAGCTGTGAGTTTTCCACTACCCTCTTGACTACTTCAACCTCTTCTTTTACAACCGCTGTTGTGCTCTCCACGGCATATTTCACACCACTAATCCCCTCCTTACTTTCAGCGTGAATTCTGGAAATTGCTTTGTGAATATCACTGATCCCCTCGGTCGTTCCTAATTGGATTTCGGACGCGATATGCTTAACACTGGCAATGTCTTTCTTAACCTCTGATGTGAGCCCCGTAATAGTTGTGCCGATATCAACAATGCTTTCTTTGGCTTCTGAGTGGAAACTAGAAATACTGTCGCTAATACCGCTAAGTCCTTCTTTGGTCTCAGACTGGAGTTCAGAGATCGCACTTGACACGCCAAGAATGCCTTCAGTAGTAATCGTTTGAAATATCTCGATCCCGTCCTTGACTTCTGCTACTGATTCCTTCATCTCCACGTTTGACTCTCTGACGGCCTTTTCGACATCCGAAATCCCCTCCTTGATTTCACTATTTTTTTCCTCGACTAGGGTTTTTACTACAGCTACTTCAACTCGACATTCACCAACGGCAGAGTTGATGTCAGAAATCGCCTCCTTCTCTTCCGCCTGTACTTTTCCGATCCCATTCAAGGCTCTTTTTACTTCGAAGGTCGCCTGTTTAACCTCGAATGCCGCATTCCTCATATCCTCGAATGCCTGTTCGGATTCAGGAGCCGATACTGACGTGCTGACAATTCCGGAAAACTTTTCCATCATTTCCAAGAACTCCCGCCTAAGAACGTCAACAGCAACCTTAAGCTTGTCCGCCTTGTCGCCGGGCTTGTCGGTAACTCGGTATTCTACTTTATCTAAAACCGGGGGTTGATCGCTGCCGGCGTCGCTTCCAAACTTGATCGGTTTTTCCATCAGTTCCCGAACAGCTTTTGTTAGTTCTCGAACTGCTTCAAAATCTTTAGATGCCCCAAAACCGTTTTCAACAGACTGTAGTAGTTCCTTTCGGAGTATATCGATCATTTCTTTCGTTTCCGGGCCGTTCTCTGGTTTGCGGAGAGTAAGAGCAGATATTGACCTGTCCAAGGATTGTTCAATTTCCTGCTTTAGCGAGTCAATGGCTCCCTTGATTTCCTCGTCCTTTGACTTGCCTGACAGTTCCTGAATTTGGATTTTGAGTGTATCCACAGTGTCTTTTATCCCAAGCCCCTTAACCTCAGTTGCTAGAGCCTCAATTGCTTCCCTTACTTTGGTATCGCCAGAACTTTCAAGTACCTCAAGCTGTTTTGATCCCTTCGTCTTTAGCTCCTCGACTGCATCTTTCATATCTTTTGTTGCCGAGCCAAATTTCTCTGCCAGCCCCTCAACCTCTCTTCTCAGCGCATCCACCGCTTCATTCCCGGACCCACTAGCAAAATCCCCAGAAAATCCTTCTATCTGGACCCTCAATGTTTCCAAAGCGTCCTTTATTTCTTCATCTCTGGATCTCTCCATCATCCCAGAAACCTGAGTCTGTAGAGCTGTAATCGCCTCTGCGAGTCCGTTTGATGCCAGCATAGCGGAATCCTTAGCTATAGAACTAGCTCCGAGCTCATCTTTGAAGCTTTCTAGAGCCATCTTGACTAGGTCGACAGTGTCTTCTTTTGCTGGCCCAATGGGTACAATGGACATTTGAAGAATATCACGTACATCCTTCTTCAATTCCTCGATAACTTCCTTCACGCTCTCTTCAGAGTCAAAGGTAGAATTCGCAATAGCAGCCGCCAGGCTTCTTTCTACCATTTCGCTGATATCTGTCTTAAGCTCGGAGATAGTATTCTCAATTCTTTCGACAGCGCTCGGGTCGACGGTAGCTTCGGCATCTGCATTGATATCTGGGGTAGGTGTTACCGAGATGGACTTTTCTAGCAGATCTGAAACATCTTTACGGAGATCGTCCACCGCTTTCTTTACAGCATCGATACTGGACTTGGGCGGGGGTAGCTTCTTGAGAATGTTGGAAAAGTCTTTCCTGATATCGGCAAATAGTTCCTTGGCCCTTTCTTCTGATGACGATGGAGAGAGTAAGGGTGTCATTTTTTCCACCATTTCAGACACTTCTTTCCTTAAGACTTCGATAATGTCCTTAGCATTTTCTCTAGATCTTGCTGCAGCCAGCGATTTGTCCATGATGTCCGAAATTTGCTCCTTGAGACACTCGAGGCTTTCACAAGCTTTATTGGCGGGTCCAAGGTCAGGTCGAGGAACAGCAGAAGCGGCTAAAGCTATGCTATTCTCCACTATATCGTTAATCTCCTTCTTGAATTCTTCGATAATAGTCGCTAGCTTATCATTTGTCGCATCAGAGCTAGCTGCCTTTTCGATTTTCTCCAGAACTTCATCTCTCATCAGTTCCAAAGCGTTTTTTATTAATTCCTCGATGCTGGAAGCAGAATTGGCAGTCATGGCTGCTACCATTGACCTACCAAGTTCGATGATATCATTTTGGAGCTCTTCGGCCGTTGTCATTACTGTAAGGTTAGGTTCGGTTGAAGCTTCGTTAGCGAGTGCCATTGTTCGTCCCGTGGCATCACATAGTTCTTTGGAAAGTGACGTAATGCGAATTTTAAGCTCCTCTACTCCAGAATAAGTTGTTGGGGATGCGAGTGCGGTCAAGCACTTATCCGTAGCATCGGCAATATCTAACTTGAGACTTTTGATTGATTCCTGGGTATGCTCCGAGCTGCTAGGTTTATCTGCCATGGCAACTGCTTTAAACATCATGTCGCCAATTTCCCTCTTCAATCCCGAGATTGCTACACTAATTATGTCGTTAACATTGGAGGAGGTGAGCGACATCGCCGAATTGATTGATTTCTCAAGCGTTGCCTCAACCTCTGCCTTAAAGGTCCGTATGGCCTCTGCAGACTCACTCAGATTTGATGTAGGTAGTTTTGCAACGAGCTCAATTAACGCTTGCTTCATACTCCGAAGTAGCTCCACTACCTCCTTTGCGTTGGGCTTTGAGTCCAAGAATGTTATTGAATTCTCGAGTAGATCCCTGACATCAGCTCTAAAGTTCTCGATGGGCTCCGAGGTGCCATGTTTGATGGTCTTCACAGTTCTTTGGGCCGATTCAGCAATTTCGGTCCTAATCTTTTCGAGAAGTATGTTTGGATCAGCATCCTTTAAAGCTTGAAGAGTTCTCTCGGCCATGGCCTCGAGTTCTGCTTTTAACTCTTCAATTAAGGGGGTGGGGTTTGAGTTCTTGATGGCCTCGATTGCTTTCTCGGCGGACTCGTTAAGTGATTCGGTATTGCGCTCTATCATGTCTTCAACCTCGCCCCGAAGCTCTTCGACAGAAGCTTTGACTCCAACGTCTTGCTTCCAGATAAATTCGTCCTCGTCGTCGAGCAGTATTCGGTGCATGTGTTTCTGCGTATCCAGAAGCTCTTCGACTTTTTGCGAGAATGAACCGTCAAACTTTGCGATTTGATCGTTGGTATTGCCTACCCCTGTCCGAATAACCTCAATAATGTGACGCATCTCCCCAGCTTGGGAGTTCGTACCAGCCATAGACTTTTGCAGGTCGTCCAAAAACCTAGAGACGGACAAAAGACTCTCAGCACTGTGCGTATTCGCATGGCTAACATCCTTCTGGAAAACTTTTATGAGAGCATTGATGGAAGATAAGGTGATATCTGTGTGTGTAGTTGTAGATGCAATATTTGCAAGAGCGGTAATGGCTGCTTCGTTATCGAGGTCTGGGGGAAGTGGGGGGTTGAAAGTAAGAGCAGTTGATGGGAGACCCGGAGAATTATTCAACCTAGCAATAGCGTGACGTTGCTCGGTTACCAAAATCTCAATGTCCTTCATTAAATCTTTCAGGATCTGCTGGGCTTCCCTTTCTTGTCCGCCCTTCGTTCCCACCCAATCTTCTAATAAACTCTTGACCTCTGCCATTATATCCCTTCCATTAACAACGCCCTCTTTTACACTATTCAGAACCTCAAAGAGATCATCGGGAATTGAACCGGCTGACCGGGTCCCTGATTCTTTGGAAGGTTGCAAATTCGGCTGACTTTCGATCGTATTAACACACTTTTCTAGGTCTGCGGTCATGCTATCGATTCTGGCCTTTATTTCCTCTAAGAACGAGAGGGCTTTGGCATCACCCCCTCGCTCTTTAAGTTCCTGGAGTAAGGATAGAACGGTTTCGATTCGCTCGTCTCCATCCCTCTCTTTCAGGTCTTCGAGCACAGAAAATATTCTTTCCTCATCTTGGACATCTTTTTGTTTGATCTCCTCCAGCATAAACAAGACCCGCCTATCTACTTCCTTCGGTTCCCGCTGGTGAAGGTCCTCTCGAAGGTCGTGAAGCATAGACATGATCTTTTCCTCTGCTTGTTCTGGTAGTTTCCCGGGGATAGCTAGTTCCTTACCCCTGGCATACTCCCGATCCTTGAACTCTTCTAATAGCGATAAAACCTTTTTATCACTTTCAGATTTATTCGCTTGAGACTTCAAAGCATCTTGAACATCCTGTAGAAGGGCTCGTAATTTTTCCTGTTCAGCTTTTGTGGGCATATCCTTCAGAATTTTGTCGAGGGCTTGCATCTCGATATTTGGCTTGTCAATACTGGAAGCCTTGGAGCTCGTTGAGACTTTCGAAGAAGTAAGGTCACTGGTAAAGCTGGAGGCGCGACTACTGTTTGACCCAGCGACAAGCATGGGAAGGGATGAAGTATGGCCTTCGTTTAGCCTTTCGTTCTCCATATTGCGAAGACTATGAACAAGATCACGAAGACTGGTTCGAATATCCTCATCTCTACTCTTTGTGGCTTCCTTCAAAGATATAAGATCGGTGGCGTTGTCCTTTGAACGACGAGATAGATTCATCATTTCTCTTTGAAGGCTATTGGCGATCGATGTGAGTCCAGAAAGCTGAGATGTCAGAGTCTCAAGGTCATGAACCGTGAATTTTGGAACCTCATCTCGCTCCCAATCCCTACGTCGATCCTCCAATTCCCGCTCTTCTTTACTCCAATCCCGTTCCCTGGATTCTTTGGGAGAGGTCGAAAAGCTTGATGATGCTGCAATGGCGTTTCCCGGAGCCGGGGATGAACTCTCCTGAGATTTAAATCCACGCATTGGAGGAAGTAATGAAGGAACTTTATCAAGGTCCAATGCGCTACGATAAACAGGCGCTTGTAATGGGTCTCGCATGGTAGGAAAACTGCCAGATTCTCTTAGCGCAGGGAAGCTCGGTGGATTATTGGTGGGGAAATTTGGTTGGCTCCCAGACTCTCTCAAAGTTGGAAAACTATTCTGAGTTCCAAACAATTCTTTTGGCGTGGGGGTACTATTCCTGTTGTTTGTGTGCCCAGGGACCGGGGGAGCACCACCATTTGCATGTATTCCTCCGAGTTCCCGGATATTAGGTGTGGCCTGGGCGGAATTGAGTCTCCGATGTGAAGAGATAATGCTCCCACTATCCGGAGGCGAGCTTTCTCGCGGGCGACGTATGGGGGATATCTCCCGTGGTTGTGCCTGATTGGAGGATGCCAGAAACGGGCTCTCGATCCGGCCGACCGTACGGGGACTACCAGGAATAAAAGGGTTAGGATTTAATGGCAAAGGAGGGGGGTGGCGAGTAGGATCCGCTGAGTCCCACCTATCACGGCTTGCCGTTAGACTGCTAGTATTGCGAACAGCGTTGTTTTGAAAGCTATGGTCATGAGAAACTGAAAACAGTGCGCAAAAGGCAAGAACACAAACATTGGTGGGATAATATCCCGCGAAGCCTTAGGGGTAGTCGACGGATTGCCTGGTGTAGGCGGCATTCTCGATCGATTGTATCTACTGACAAGAACGAGTGAGATTCTGATGATTGAGAAGGATGAAGGAAGCAAGGGGATATGTTGCTATAGATGAGAATGGGATGAATAAAGAGGGGCAGAGGGCACTTACGATATTCTGTATTAAGGACTTCTTCGGTGAGGAAAAACAAAAATATCAGAGCAATGATGTTTACAGAAACAAAGATTGTGAAGCAAAGCAAACAAGACGATGAGGGAAAGTAGTCCGTGTGTATGCTTCTTGTATGCGATGCGAGTGATGCGCGCCTTCCTTTGCTCAGCTGGCCTGTCCACTCCTGCAGGTCTGGCATGTAAACATCAACACCCACCAGCTTGATTAAGTGGCGCCACAGAAAAAACACTGCAAACGAGGGCCTGTTGCTGCAGCAACTGCGAGGCCTTGGCAAGTTGAGTAACCTATCTGGTTAGACCAAGCCCACACAAAATTAAAGAAGCTCATCGGTTGGTGCCGAGCTCTATAACCGAGACAAAAAAACGTCGATCCCCACAAACGCACCCACCTTACATAAATGCCGGCGGCTCCAACTACATTGTCAACACCACAGGTACCATAAAGAGCCGCTTCCCAGCCTTACTATCACGACTCTAGAATAAATATTCTCATACCTATGTATAGCGCCTAAATATGAGCAACGGTTTGGGAAAACTTTGCTTACGGACTCAACCCTTAATCATCCTTCCACCGCCACAAGTCCTTTTCAAACTGTTCTTTAGCGTGTGGAGAATACTGAGAACACCAGTAAACCAAATTATCGGCTTGTAACTATCACAATTGGTAACTATAGGCCTATTCTACCAAGCAAGTTTAACTTCCTCCCTACGTCGTCGTTGCCTACCAAGCATAGTTTTCCCAGATCGCCGCTCATATATGTAGAGTACCTACTTACGTCGGTATGTAGACCGTTTGAGACTCGTGCAATCTAAGTATCCTTTTTGTGCGCAGACGAAAGGCGGGTGTTCCGGCTACAATATTAACGATAAGTAGATACGCAGGGATACGTGCGACTGTAAGTGATTGAAGCCAGAAACTTATACCTCCTATGGTAAACTGGAAGTATGGCGGAAGGGTACTCTTGTTAGCAACTTGTTGCCATACAAATAATCCCTGAAATCACCCAAACAAGAAAAATTTGGGTGTGCTAATAAGAGTACCGTTCCACCTACGGCAGTCCCCGGGACTGACGAAGAAACTGCCCATATTGATTAGGCACATAGCATGTCCATCTCTGGATTGCACGACTGGTAAGGGTCTGTTCAGTTGACACAAAAATCCATAAATTGGTTGCAATATATGTATTAGGCCTAATAAAATAATCACCTCCAGAGGTGTTTTTTTTTTATTCAATCCATGGATTGCAACCAATTCAACGTCAACCGAACGGAGCCTAATACTTGTATGAAATGTATTTGAAGCAGGATCACGGGTTGTCCATGGTGATTTTCAGTACAGCCAATGTTATGTGGGGTATGCACGTGAGTGATACTTGATTATCACACATTGAGTAGGGCAAAGCCCCAACTTAATCTGATCATCGCCAAGACAGGTAACCCACCGTGACTGCCCGCCCACACATTTCGTGCCGTGCATTCCTGGTGTTTGAATTTCCTCTACACGGCCAAATTCCACCAAATTACGACGACACCCAACGACAATTTAACAATCCACCCAACGACAACCCTCCAGAAGGAAAGATGAAGTGTATGTGTTTTCTCCTTTTGTTTACCGGAATATTCGAGGATTCGGATGGTGGCAGGATGGGAATGGCTTGGTGAAGGGACGAGTCGGGATGGATTTAGGAGGTCTCGGTAGAAAAGAATAGCAGAAACTCTGGCGGAATTGGGCTGCAGAAAATAGGTGGATGGATATTATGGGAATATTGGAGTGGTTCTGGTTGAATAGGAACTAACTTCTCTCCCGCTGTAGTTCTCAAGACTGGTAGAGTCGCGATTATCACTCGGGGCCGGTTCGCCGGAAAGAAGGTGAGCTCATGATTTTATAGGGTCCTTCAAACTCGAATGCTGACAAGATCCTCTCAGGTCGTCATCGTCAAGGGTTAGTCCGCACTGCTCCCTCCCGCTTCTCGTCGGATCAGCGTGCCAGCACTCCTAACTTCGACTTGCGAAGTTTCAAGTTCTAACAAGCACCCAATTTATAGTGATGGACGACGGTTCTAAGTCCCACCCCTTTGGGCACGCTTTGGTTGCTGGTATCGAACGCTACCCCTCCAGAGTTACCCGATCCATGTCGAAAAAGAAGGCTGCTGGCCGCTCCAAGGTCAAACCTTTCGTTAAGGTCATTAACTACAACCACCTCATGCCCACCCGTTACACTCTCGAGCTTGAGACTATGAAGGGAGTCATTACCCAAGACACCTTCAAGGAGCCTTCACAGAGGGAGGATGCCAAGAAGACCATCAAGAAGGCCTTCGAGGAGAGGTACCAGACCGGAAAGAACAAATGGTTCTTCACTCGTAAGTAGCACTTTATGAGAAATTGGTCAGTAAATTTTGCTAATGGATATCTTGTCACAGCTCTGCGGTTCTAGATGCGCTTTTCTTTGTATTTCTCTTCGTGGCGGGGGGTTCTTGTGGGTAAACAAATAAAATACAAGCAATTGGGTGAACAAAAGTCGGGCGTTTATCATGTGTGGGGAAACAAAATAAGCTCTTATGATAAACAAAATCATTCCAGGAGGATGGGTTTTACTTCACATAAGGCGCATTTACTTTGTATACCACAAAGAACATTTCTCTATAGTATTAAGGGGACTCTGTATTCTTTTTTGTGAATTGCTCTTTGTCATACGACATGGACACGACTTATGACGGGTAAAGAAAGCTCTCTATGTAGTAGGTAGGTGCGTATCTAGTACATATAATTTAATCCTCAGCTCGAGTCAGTACAGCTCTTCTACTTGAGTTAGATATCCTTTACATACGACATCTTTTCCTGTGGCTAAAAACCCGGCCCAAATTCTACCCTGAAAACACAAGGCACCTATTCTACGAGATAAGGCACAAGTATTGATTAGCGCCGTGGACCTATGTAGTCTTTTCCAGCCCTGAAAAGACAGGGTTAATCATGATGCGGATTGCTAGTATGGTGCTGTTCCATTATCTAAACACCCGCAACTGCATGTACTCTACAGCAACTTGTAAAAAGTCATGGAACGCGGTTGGAAAGATTTGCTGTTGGATGTCTCAGTTACGTTCCGTGACTTTTTGCCTGCCGCTGTACACCTACATATAAGCTCTTTCGTCTATCCAAGTATGTATATTTGAGCGTTCGCGTGATCCAAATAACACAAAGAAATGTTTTATAACCAATCCTATACGTTGCGCGTGTTCACATACGATGTGGTTTGGGGGTTAGAAGCCTTCACAAGCAACCATATGCTCCCTTACCAGGAGGGTACTATGATTGGTGGCGGTATCCCTTGGGCGGATGAAACCCTCTTAGTAAGGCAACTTTTAGGCTACGACTATGCCGCTTGCTACATATAGTTGGGGAGGCGGGCGGCGAGTTTGAGAATTTCATCAATCTAAGGGATAGAAGCCGGGACCTTCAGTTAACTGTCCTGAGTAGCCTGGTGGCCTGGGAAACATTTGCCTGGAATATATATTTATACGGTTCATGGTTTTTATCCCTTTTCACAGCTCAGGTACTTGCATGTTTGTGATTTCTTAAGCGCTGGGTTTGCTTCGGCAGGAATCTCACCAGAGCGCTAAATGTAGGTATGTACTACTACTAGATAGGGTTACTTACTAAATTAGGAAATTTGTTTTTCTATGCTTGTCAAGTGATTCCAAAGTCAGTAAACCAGTAAGTGATCTACTCAAGCGGCCAGAATCTTTCCAGGTCACATGACGTCGGGCCTGTGCTCTGTGAGGACATTGAGGCCCCACGTGACCTGAAAAGATTCCGGCCGCTCGAGTAGAGTAGAATCTCATGACGATCTTACTGCTCCAAGCATAATATTCGGAGTTCATACCTACTTCATATATACCTGTAGATACTTTTAGAAAACCTAGCCTTAGAAAGCCCACATGTAAGGGTTCAAAAGTAAGGTAGCGCGAATGATGGTCCACCCGCCAGTCAAAACGGCGACTAGGCGTCGCCATTATTCATGGTACAGGAGTGGTGGCGGCCCAGGGCTGAGATACAGGTATGACTAGTGTTGGAGGCCGGTCCACTCCGTGTCAAGCTGTCTCCAACCAGCCAACCCCCATCACACCACATCACATCTCAACATCCCAATCATTGATATCACTCTCGAATGCCTCCTTTCCCTTTCCCCTCATTTATTTCTACTCCATTTACCTTATTTTCCCCTTACTTCACGTTCTACTACCCATCGGTTGACCCGGCATCCATCCAATATCCCCAACTCATTAATCGTCATCTTGATCTTTCGTTTTTGTACTCGAGGCGTACCACCGCTGTAATACTAGTTCACACCTGGAAAATATCACGAATTCACGGTTAATAATAGTCGGATCAGCGCGAAAATAATGTCTGGACCGCCATCGATAAGCTCCTTCCAGAGCGATAAACCCTTGCTAGAGCACCTCACGAGTACCTGAGTCCTCTCTTTTTGATATAAGCCAAATGGTTTACTGATCTTGTTATAGTTGACCTTTTAAATACAATATTCAGCCACACCTTCATGAACCCCGGTTTTGCTATTCTTTTACCACTCGCCTATCGTGCTCAGACGTACCACTATAATTCCCCCCCTTTCATCTATTCAAGTATCTACGCCGGTATCGTCATTGTCCTCTTCGCGTGGAGATTCCTCAATAAACGACTCGCATTTGGTAAGAAACGTGAGTTTGATTGGACGGAGGAAGTCGTAGTGATTACTGGCGGCAGCAGTGGCCTTGGTCTTCTCATTGCCGAAACTTACGGCATGCGTGGTGTATCTGTTGCTGTGCTGGATGTCCGTGAACCTGAAGGTGGCGAGGCTAGGAATGTGTCATTTTACAAATGCGACGTCGGGGACCGAAAGCAGGTAGAGGCTGCAGCAAAGGAAATTGAGAGAGATCTAGGAACGCCTACTGTGCTGATCAATAATGCCTCAATTATACACGGAAAGAGCGTTTTGGACCTAACTTATGACGAAATTGAAAAGTAGGCCTATACTATATCTGTAATTCGGAAACCTTATTAACAGATTCTCTTTGCAGAACATTTCAATCGAACACCCTATCTGCATTCTACACTATAAAACAATTTCTTCCTGGTATGAAACGTCTGAGCAAGGGTTCACTTATCACCATTTCCTCGGTCCTCTCTTCGGTAGCGCCCGCAAATACATCTGCCTATTCAGCTTCTAAAGCTGCCCTCAAGGCGCTTCACTTTTCTGTAACTGCGGAACTTGCGACGACTAACCCAGGGATCAAAACTCTCCTTGTTTGCCCTGGCCAACTACAAACCCCAATGTTCGAAGGTGTTAATACACCGAGTAACTTCTTCGCACCAGTTTTGGAGCCCGTGGAGGTCGCGAAAGAAATTATTGCAGCAATAGACGAAGGCGCTGGCGGCGTTATTGCAATGCCGCTATATGCAAGGTGGATCGGGATTATGGATATCCTTCCTTTTAGCTTTCAGCGTGGGCTGAGATGGTTGAGCGGGTGTGATACAGCTATGGCCGGATTTATAGGAAGAAGAGGGTTCAAAGAGGAAAGGGATAAGGATGAATAGGCTCAAATTCATAGTTTCGGTAGACGTGTTGCAGGATCGGCACGATGTGTGAGGCAGTAAATTTGATTTGTAGCCTTTGCTTAGAAGTTTTGATGGCGGTATTTTGGGTACAAGTTCAGATTATAATCTATCAGATCGCGCAAAGAGCAAGAATGATATGTGAAGGCGAGAGTTTGCTAGTAAATACAGTGGATTTTTTTTTGCGCCCCCCGCGACCCCGGAATCGCCTGGATCAACAGTCTATTCACTGTCTGGGCGTAAGATGCTAAAATCCTAATCTAGCATAGAAGCTTGGTTGGTATAAAGCACTTCAACCACATCAGACAATTTCTTAATTGTCTCCAACGCCGCATCATAACTCTTATCACGACCGACCTCATCGAATACAATTAGACACCCACTCCCTTGATCCAACACCCCAGAAAACACTTTATCAAGGATCATCTGACTTAGCTTTCCTTCAACCTGTTGAGTTCCCAACCCCACCAATTTTGCGACATGGTCAATTTCAACACGAGAAAATGGTTCAATAACTCGAACAAGATTCTGTTCTAGCAGGGTATCATAGAGCGCTGTGAAATGAGAGCGGATGAATGGGTCCGACCCTAATTCAGCCTTGAAATCTGCAAGAGCTTGCTCAAATTCGGCTAATGATCGGTTTGAGTGTGCACGGGCAACAGCTTTCATGGCCTCGATATCACGGCCGGCGTATTTGATCGCGAGTTTTCCCGTCATGATCTGATGGACGTCGTCGGTAAGGTTAAGCATGATTTTTGACAGAAGCATATATTTGAGCGCAGCAATAGCTTTCTTTGAATCGTCCTGACTCGAGTATCCGTCAAGGGCCTCGATAAAGTACGAAAACGCAGTATTGTAGTCCTTGTCTTCGGCATGGAGTATACCGCTCTGCATATCGAGACCCGCCTGCATAAGTGGAGGGCAGTAGACGGCATTGGCGGATGTACGGGCTGATGTAAGTGATGCGCGGGATTTGGGGATATTTCGGAGAGCATGATAGGCGCGGGATTCCAGAAGTTGGACCTCGACAAGGACCATCTTGTCATCGAGCCTTTTCAGCTCTTTGAGAAGCGAATTGATCAGAGTTATGGCTTCAGTGTAGGAATGTTTCTGGAGGTAGAGTCCGATAAGGCGGGTTTCAAGATTCTGGCGGAGGAATGAACGTCTTTCGGAAATAGCCCATTCGATGCAAGATTTGGTGACTGAGATTTGAATATCCAAGGTATCGGGAATTGTGGTGAAGAGATCAATCAGTTGACGGACTAGCAAGCGGTCAGCATCTTATATCTACCCATTTTACTTGCATGAAAGTGGTCATTCGTATACCAATTTTGGCAGTCTTGGCCTTTGCAAATGCAGATAACACGGATCGACTTGACTTGATCAACTCTGCAAGCTCAGATGTTCGTCTGTCCCATAGAGTTATTCATAATCCCAATACCCGGATTTAAGTGCATTTCCAAAATCAAACCTTTTATCCCTATACAACCCGCCCAGTTCCATAAGAGCTACCTCATAATCTCTCAGCGCAGCGTCGTTCATCCCAGGAGGTGTTGAGATTATGCCTTTGTAGATGGCCTCTGCCTTTGGCAGATCTGTCTTTGCGAGCTCTTGAGCATCTTCTAACCGACCCATATTGATTGTCTATTGAGGGTAAATATGTATTATTGATGGTTTGATGGAGATGATAAGGGGATGAAATGGAAGGTTAGCGCTGACAGTCGTTGATGTTGATGGATGGCGGATCGATGTCGAGGTGGGATGGATTCCCTCATGGTGCCCGCGTTGAAGCTCATGGGTCGTCCCACCATGACGCCAAGGCGGATTAGTCATTTAACAAATCGCCCGCCAGTATGTAAGGGTCTTGCACAATCTACCAAAGGCCTCCGACACAAGAAAGCGACATTTTAAATTGGCGACATACCCTCAACTCTAGATCTCAGTTTTCTTAAACCAAAAAATAAAACCGATTATAATGTAGTTAGTTAGGCTTCTTAGACTGTCGGTCCGAAGGCAAAGGGAATAGTCATATCTCAACAACGACCAATGACGTGGATGTGTGCCACTGTCCATGCAATCTCTAAATGTAGTGCCTTAAGAATAGTATTCTTTGAGGGAAATGAATTGCGAAGTGGGGTCCGGTATTTAGGATTAAGGTAATGCAATAGGGGGCGGTCCAGCGGCCAGGGGATAACGCATGACTCCCAGGCATTATACAATTTATAGACATATATAGAAAGACATAGTTTCGTTAATTAAACAAAAGAGATTCGAGTTAATGATTGTCGGTATCAATCTCACAATAACTATTTCTCTTCAGCAATATCAAAATTCAACCCCCAGCGTTCTCTCCTATCTCTTCTAGGAGTTCCCGCACTCTGTCTCTCTTCTCCTTTTCTGCCTTGGCCATACAGAAAGCCGTCTGTACGACCAGAACTTCCTCCACGCCAGTTTCAGGCTGATCACCATATAAATTCAATTCACCAAATTTGCCCTTCTTTCCCAGATAACATTTTTTAAACGAAGCGATGAGTTTGTGATCGTCCATCCGCACCAGCTAAGCATCTAGTGTCAGAACTTGCTTTGGCAGAAACACTGTGCGGATAAATGTATGTAAGATATACCTTGATATGAAAAGCAAAACCTTTCAAACCCAACTTATTAATGAAGCTCCCGGCGTGCATCTTCGTCCCTGACCACCTGTACGTCCTTCCATCCACTTCAAACTCATACCTCCTATGCCCCGTATGTTTCAACTCTAACATCTTTGTAGCCTCCACAACAACACCCTTTTCGTCAGAAATCGCAGCTTCCTCCTCTTCAGACCATTTAAGATCTTTAGGATCCATGCAAAAGAATTTTCTAAACCTGTTCGTACACTTGAGCTTCTTTTCTTTCACGGCCTTCTCTTCCTTCTTGACATCCTTCTGCACAGATCCGCCGTACTCGATATAATATCTCCTCCAAAACATCGCTCTCTTACATCTTCCAACTAGTGGTGACTCGGCTAGAGAATGGTACTTGGGGTTGTCACCAGCGTGAACAATAGCGCACCAACCACAGGCATGACGTTGCCCCCCCTTGTATGTGCGAGGCACCAGTACATAATAGCGAACATTGGTGCTGTTAGATTGAGTAAAGACGTATTTCGTGTCGCAAACGCGCCCAGTTATCACAAGGCTTTGGGTTGGCTGTGGAACTTCTTTGAGGTAGGCAGACATTTTGAAAGTAGAGTAATCTACTATTCTAGACAATGCCCTAGCATAGTGAGGAATTTGGGGTACTATATATGTGCGCCCCATAATCTGTGAGTTTCAGTCGATTTCTGGAGTCAGCCTTGCTGGTGCCGTACTACATACTCATTTCAGGACATCCTTATATAAGATTATAACATGCCAATAAAGCTTGTACCATCTTAATTGTGACGCTTTGGGCTTTTCCCACACATTAAAGGTCGGCATATAAACCATTAATTAGGGACTTTTCATACATGGAGCCAGATCCATTTTCCGATAACATGGCCGGTGCCGATCGCACCACCTGCTAATCAGATAATCAGCCGGCTCCATTTGCGCAAAGTCTCTATTTTGTCAGTTTCGTCCTATATCTCAAAACAGTTTAATCTTGACGATCGGGGTTTTTTTTTTTTTTTTTTTTTTTAATACGAGGTACGGGACACAGCCCGTTTGTGCGACTGCTTTATTGCACTTTGTGTCACTCGTACCTACACATATGTACCTCGACAGGGAAGATCGACCAACCCTCGCGCGACGAAATAGTAATCGAGTGAGCGGTCATGTCTGCAATATCACTTCTGTAATAAGTACAACCGCAGGAAAAAAGTGAATACAGTTAGCAACAACCATGACTTTTGAAGGGAGACCATACAAGGTGGTAAATACACCTCAGAGGCCGCAGAGCGCATACTACCCCGCTCCTCATTTTGTACATCATGTCGTTGGGGTTCAAGTTAAGGTGCAGCTGTTGTCTCGTCACTTTTTTCCTCTGGGTGTACCTACAAGGATGGGCTACACATTGTAAGCTTTGATAGTACCGTAGAATCTCAGGAATAACGAATCGAACTGGACTAGAAACCTGTAATCTCATGGTCAAGACGGCCAGAAGCCAAGCTGATCAGGACGAGGCTCAATGCGGACCTGACCAATCCCCAAAGGCGAACATCCCTGGCAGTTGCTTCCCAATTGCCCAACCCATGGATTGCAACTAATCTATAGATTAGTGTCAACCGAATAGGCCCTAAGAAAATTCGTCTCAACGACCGGTCACGCAAGGCGTCGAAGTTACCTTTTTAAAGCAAGTATGGGAAGATAAAGAGACGTACTAATATACCAAAGACAACAACCAGATAGACGCTAAGATGTAGACTACCAGAAACCGTCAACCGGTAGAAGTTGGACCCACTGGTCACAGAAAATTACCTTATATACATGTGACCAGAGAGTTCGCTTCGTTTTCCGATCGCATGATTGGTGCCGATCCCACCACCTGCCAATCAGATAACCAGAATATATGGCCGGCTCCATTTGTGCAAAGTCTCTATCGTCGGGACTTCCAGCCTTGGTGACCGAGTCCCGGTAGACCAGGTAGTTTCTAAATCGTTATCACTATAACATCATCCATCATATTCGTGCATGCCATCCAATACATGCATATTATCTATGTATCAATGTCTGATCTCCTGAGATAGAGAACTGGCAAGAGCGTTATGTAGAGGTATGCTTTGTGTTTCCTCCCATTTGATGCTATACTTTTGGCACATACATAAAGAATCTTTGGAGGTTTAATGTCATATAACATAGTACACATCATTGCTCTCGAGGATACATAGAAGGAAACATCTCAACTCGGCCCATAAAACCCTTCGTGGGATGGTCATCGCGATTTGGAGAGACACCAACCAAGCCACAACTGAGAGAGCGATCATTCTCCGATACGACGTCATTCAAGAGTAAGCCTTTGCGATTCAAACTCTTTATAAAACCTCCCCACATCAGAAAACCACCCCCTGTGCTATCCTGGCTGTCCTCTACATCGCTTCAAAGTCGTGGGTGGATCCAGACCCCCCATTTCCCCCAACATCACCGCCGCAGAAACCAACTTACCTAACCGGCCGATTAAACTTACAGTTAACGTGGGCATTTACATGGACTAAACTATATAAACTTTTGTAAGATCATTCATTTCTATACAACAATTGTGGCTGCGATCATTGTCGAATCTAACGTGATGGTCTGAATAGTTCATAAATAGTAATATATATAGCGCCCTTTATAGATTTTCTACTCAACATACCCTATGCAACATTGAGTAAACCCATCTGAGTATCGAATCTAATTTTCGGGGATTGGGTATTTATGATTACCCTAATTTGGATATGGACTGTGGTAACGTCTGGGTCTGGTAGCTTGCGATGCCTGGAAATCCAAACACACACCGTGGCTCCTCCTGCCCTCCCACAAAAGTCAAAACTCTAGGAGATACCCAGCGTGCCCTCTTTGCGCTTGAAAATCTCGAGGCGGCCATTAATACTTACTATAATGGCCTCAACAAGTTGATAACGAAGGTTGACGCCGCGCGCGAAGAACGACGACAATTATGGCATTGTTGTCGTTGCGGTGACATGATATGTAAGAAGGCAGAAGCCTGTCTGGAGCAGGAGGAGAACTTTATACAGCGAATTGTTAATGAAGGAGGCCCATTATGTGCAATAAACATAAAGGAGACCTGGAAACAACCAAACTCTTCACTGTCTGCCGGGGGATCATCTGTGGTCCATAACCCAAAATGTGATTCGACTTACGAACACGATTACCAGCACATCACCAATCACCACCGTGAGCTCCTCAAGTCCCTAGAACGAGACCTCGCGGATATCAAAGAATGGCATCGGAAAGTTAAATATTCTAAATTATACCGTTATGCAAGAATTTTCAAGTCGGACCGAGGTAGGACGACGCAGCATATAATATCATCTTTCGTCAATTTCGAGGAATTAAATCGCGATTATGAATGGATTTGGAGATCAGATTGGAATGTTCAAAATCTGGAGGATATGGGGATCGCCTGTGCTGGGGTCTCGCTGCAATGTGTGCGTATCGACACTGCTAATGAGGTCCTTCTTTATCAGTCTGCTATAGTCCGCTATAATTCACAGAGAGTGGATCTCTCAATAAACTAGCGTGTCTAGGTTAGTATGTTAGTAGCGACCACGGGGTACGACACACTCTGTTTAAACCCCTCATCCGGCTTATTCAAGACTCGATTTAGTAGCGGCAGTACTTTGTCTCTAATACTTTACTTTTGATATACGAATTCTTGGCTTTGGGTGTTTTGTATATACGACAGGTCTTTTCTCTCTTTGGTGTTTTTTGTGCGATAATCGTTTTCTAATATTTCTCATAAAGCCCTTATTAATACATGTATACGAGTTTCTTGGCTTTGACGAATCAAGTCATATTCCCTGCGTTTGGCTGAAAATCTGAGATAGAGGTAGTAGGTACATTTTACCTGGCAAATTTTTATCAATAGGACGTGGGGTAGGGCCTAGGGCAAGGTGATATGATAGGGATGGCAGCCACCTCGTCCTATTGATAAAATTTTGGCTAGTAGAGTACCTACATCACGTCGATACCAGTAGGGAGAACTAAATAAGCATTGACTACTATATAGCAGTGCGGGGATTCCGAGCGAGTTGCTATCATTCCGGACATGACCTGTGCAATCGGTGCTTAACCTATGTATCTCTTAGTCTGTCAGTAAAATGCTGACCTCCTAGAAAAAGTAAATTTTGTGTGGTCTTACTAACAGATCTTATTATCTCTCTTATCAAATAATAGATCTCCCGTACAAATTTAATCCCTCGTCAGCATTGACAGCTAAACCTTGCCTCGGGGATAAGTACTAGCGTACGGGGGGGGGGGGGTAAGTTGGAACGCCCAAGACGCTCAGCCACAGCAGTTAAGGTGGTCAACCTCAAATATACGCCAGAGTGATATATGATACGCAGGTGATCAATCAATAGCTTCTCTACCACGAACCACTACATGTATCCCATGACCGTTGCTTAAGTGCTGCCTATCATCCCAGTCGCTTAAACGGCTTGATCTATGCCCATCAAGAAACCCATAGGCAGCTTTACTGGGCTATGGGGGTGGTACTTTATGACCACGAACCACCATGCCAACAAACCGCGATTTAAGAGGGAAGAAAAACCTATGAAGATCGGATTCAATCAGAAAAAGCCGAATCAGGGAATTAAAAAAAAAAAAAAAACATATATCGGTTTTGCGACGCCAGAGCACTACTTGCCAAATTTTCAACTTTTGGTAATTAACAGTACTGAGGCCGTTGCATCACTTTAGGGACCCCCGGGGGAACGCCCAGGGTATCGGTTGGCGTGACTCTACACCTTAACTGCTGTGGCTGAGCGTTTTGGGCATTCCAACTTCACCCCGTACGCTTTAAATACTCATGCAGCCAGAATCTTTTTAGGCCACGTAGGGCCCCGGCGAAAACGAACTACGAAGACATCTGGGTAGGTGCTGTACATAGTTGATCTATGTGAGCTTATTCCGCGCCACTTTAGGCACCATTGATTAAGGGCTTTGAATCAATTCACAAACTTATACTGAATGTCCCAAAGACAGCCTCAAGATTCTTTTGTCGGTTATACAAGGAGATTCATGAAATTTCATTGAATTATCATAACATATGAACTAAACAATTACTCGGAAGGGTAGGTAGGTACACAGAAGTCCTCTCACTAGTCGGATGGCAGCTCTTTCACGCCCCCATCCCTCAATTAAGCAAGATCAATGCAAAGGAAAAAATCATCAAAAGAATGAATAAAAGCATCTTCTCTCCCCTCACTTAAGCAATCCTAATTATCGTAATACCCACGCCGCCCGTAGCTACAAAAGAAAGCCGATCCAAGGGAATCCTCCAAAAACCGATAGCGTAAATGAACATCGTTTTCCTCGCCTAATCCTTAGGTTTTCAAGAGAATTTACATCTCTGAAACAATATGGCTATTGATTGCCCTCTGCATACCAGGGTCAAAGTCATCGCCAAAGTTTTCGAGAGTCGGGCTAGATGCAGAGCTCTCGCCAACCCTTGTGCGGAGCTGGTGTTGAAGCCCAGGGTTGGAAGTAGGCATAAAGATGACCTTAGAGTTTGCAGTCTTAGCCATAGCCTGCATTGCCTCGAGCTGTCTGATTTGCATGGCTGGAGCGCTTGAAAGAATATCAGCAGCTTGACGCATCAACTTTGCAGACTCGACTTCAGCGCGAGCCGCAATAATCTTAGATTCCCCAATACGCTTGCTCTGGGCAGCCATGGAAAGGGAGTCCTGAAGCTCGCGGGAGAAGATAATATCCTTAATAAGCATGCTCTCGACCTGAACACCCCATCCTGTCGCAACATCCTCAATTATCTCTGCAATGCTCTGCGCAATCTCTTCACGGCGCTCAATCACATCCTGAAGCACACGAGCACCAACGACATGGCGGAGAGTAGTCTGGGTACGTTCAACGAGGGCCTGACGGACGTTTGCGATTCCAAAGGTCGCCTTGTGCGGTGAGTTGATATGGTAATATATCACAGATGTAAGGTGCACAGTAACGTTGTCCTTAGTCATGCAGACCTGCTGGGGAACCTCACAGATCTGAATCTTGACATCTACAGACACAAGTGTCTCAGATAGAGGATTAATTTTGACGAGACCAGGATCGACTGCGCGATGGAAACGACCATAACGTGTGACAAGGCCAACATGGCCCTGTTGCACCGGTTTGTACGGATTTGGGCAAACAACACAGCAAGGGATTGCACCCAAGAATCCAATACAAGAACCAAGAGTACTAACTGAATTTTACTTTAGAAGCTGATCATTGATTAATCCAGAGGGGAGAACATACTCATAGATCCATACCACCCTGTAGTGGTAGCATCGTTGTCGTCAGGAAGCAGTTGAGCATATGATGGTTGCAGATCACTGCGCTTTGCTGGTTGCACAGTAATAAGAGGTGCACCAGTGTCGACCGAACGCTTTAATTGGCCAGTACTGGAAGAAGTAGCACCATATCCACCGCTGCTCGATGCGTTCTCTGGAATCTTGGTGGGTTCAATGGAGCTCATTTCGGTTGTTGGAGATATAAAGACTTGGCTTGGGAAGCAAGTTTTGAGATAATTCTGCTAAGGTGATAGTCGCTGCACTGTGGACTGTTGTGATGTGAGGATGGAAGTGAACGGAAGAGGGCAGATAATGGATGTTATATGTCTATGATCAGGCCAGAAACATATGTATTTCTACGGGGAGCTACGGGCAGTGCACCAATAGTAGATCATGCGAGACTAACCATAATCAAACACGCCAGGGTAGGTATGCTTTTGCTCACATACCTGTTCGCAGGCAACGTTGTAACCACAACCCCGCAGTATGTCTTGTGCTCGTATTACTTGAGGCACAGTATCACTCCCTACATGTATGTACCATCCACTCTAAAATGCATAAAACTCTGGCTACATAAGTTTAAAGTACTTACATGTATGTATAGTACATGCATGTACTTTCTACTTGAATACATGACAGGCATTGCACAGACTTGGTAGGTACCTGTACGTATCTCTACATGCCTTGCGATCTTTGTCAATATATACTCTCAACTCATCATGGCCTTGTGGGCTTCTACATAAGCCAAGCTTCTTTTTGTAAGGCAGATTTGAAATGTGCCCCCCCCCCCCCCGCGCCAGTGGTATGGACGCATGTGCGACATTGGCAGGCCGATCTATCCGTTTAAGACCCCATAACCCATCAAAGAAACTTACTAGAAGGTTATTCTCCGCGAGATGATGAAATACACTGTATGATACCTCCTCAAATTGTAATCACCAAAGCAAAGGAAAGGCAAAATTAAAGGCCCTCACTGAATTCTGCGATTTTTTTTCTAGCGGAGAAACGAACATCCACCGGCCAGAAGGTCACCAGATCACTTCTTTCTTGGGAAAGGCGATTTTTAACTCTACGGGGAAGTCAGCAGTGCATGGTGAGGTCATAAATCTCCCAGGAGGAAACACTCCAGAACTCGCTAAGCGATTGTCACGCAAAAGTTCTGAAGAACAAGAAGTGGCTTAGAGGTGTGTGACTCCTACTTATTAGCCACCCAACCCCTTTACTGAACCCTGAATCTTATGTAAAAGTGAGCAGTGCGCCTAAAACCAAACCATTTACTTTCAGTAGTGATCCCATGTGCTCTGTAAGCTTAAAAACGCTTGAATAGACAACGGGCCGGCGCCCAGAAGGATCCCAAGGCTTAGACTCTGGCGGAGGGATCCCCGTCCACAACCATATTCCGATTCTTGCGGCAAAGGCTCAATTTAGCCGCTTGAGACCTCCAAATGCGGTCAAAGAGCTTATTAACGTCGAAGATGCACATCTATGTCCGTAAACAAAGAAATAGACTTCATTAGATCGATCTGCCCGCATTTATTGCGTGCGCCCACCGTTCCTCGAAATTGGGTGGAGTACGGTACGCTCCTCTCACCAATTTTATTTTGTGCATGTTGATACCAATTACTCTACTATCAGTTCCACTGTCTCAGTGACTACTGAGTAATGAGGCTTAAACTTTCAGCAATATCATCCACAATTCATTTAACCGATTCACTTTCGCCATATATGTATGTACCACATATAGTTTTTTGGTCATGTAGATTTCTGGCCCGCCTACTGGAGCGTAAACAACGGCTAATCTACAGATACCTTAGACTATCCAACCTAGACCCCTCTCTTTGATAGCTTATCAACGTATCGGACCTGTTTGAGATCCAAGCCCTGGAATATCTGGCGTGTTCCATACCCGCCCTAGTTTTACCTAGGGCCTTTGGGTGTCCAACTCGATCAGAGGCCTATCCAGCGGGTTGGTGCCTATAATTTTGTCACTGAGATTGGCTTTCATCCAGCCTAGCGACTAGTGTGATCAATGCAAAAGTGGCTGGTTTATACTGCGTTCCCTCTCATCTCACCTCACATTTGGGTGTCTCGGGAGCAGGGACACGCCCCAAGAGCCAAGAGTTGGTACAGGCTCTTCGCAGTAATGGGGCTTCCCGAGCCTGATGATCACTATAGGTAATATCGACCAAGGTGAGCCAGTACATGTCATAGGAGAGTGACATATGTTTCAATTGAACGGATTCGGTACAGTCTTAAGATATTGAACGGATTCGGTACAGTCTTAAGATATATTGGTACCAGGTCTTGTACCATCATCAATTTCTAGGCGCTTCCCTCTTTAACCCTTGGAGCCGCCATGAGTGGAACCACGTGCACAGAGTTCTGATCCACGGTATTAATCATAGCTATCAAACGTGCAAAATCACGTTAAAACTTAACCCCATCCATGCAAAGTCACAGCAGGCCAGCCCATTCTAGAGGAAGCTCCGAGGTTTTCATTTTGTAAGCTACATGCAGAATCGAGAGCCCTGCTTAGAATTGCACGGGTGTTGTATGTCGTTGAGACGGGTTTGATTGATATTATATATTAAAACGTTTGAGCATAAAACGGAGGCTTTGCCGAGCGAGTAGACGGTCACCCAGTGCCGCGATGCAGGAACTACGGCCCTGCTAGCTTTTTTCATTATGGCCTTGCTAGGACTAGCGCTCGTAAAGATCGAGGTGCGGCATGGAATTTCCATATGCAACCTATAGAATGGCGAGAAAACGCAGGCATGAATTGATACCGTATGCCCGGTACCAGCTAGGTAGTTAGTACTGGCAAGGCACACTCATAATTTACCTTTTCTAAAAGTTCGATCGAATGTTCTGACAACACTCTAATCGGCAAGCATTTCCTATTACTCTATCGGCCTACATAAAAGGCCCCCACCTCTACCAAGTAGCATAGCCACAGGCCAAGAAATTTAATAAACCCTGCCAACATGATCATGGGTGCTCACTCGACCGCATGTGCTGTCGATCTTGGGCGTGGGGGGATACTTTAAAAGGCCAAAGTGTTTTGTGAGGAGTATCATGATGTACCTACAGCACCTGAATGTAAATCATCGTTGACACCAAAATCTGCAAATCCAAACCTATACAACTCCCCATATTACTATTCAGTAGTTCCCCTTTTAAAATATATGATTGTCCATAGCGTCACTTCCTATCC
This sequence comes from Morchella rufobrunnea, assembly GCA_024713595.1. NCBI lineage: Eukaryota > Fungi > Ascomycota > Pezizomycetes > Pezizales > Morchellaceae > Morchella > Morchella rufobrunnea. Next base: position 971,247 of record JAMGYT010000014.1, read on the forward strand.
TAGAGTTTCGTGAGTTTTAGAACAGAGCTCAAAGCATGGAGAGCTGTCAATTTTAGTTAGTATTGGTGCGGTCTTACTTCGCGACAATGACTTACATAGTTGCAGAAGGTTCATACCATTTCAGAAGGTACTCTCATGATGTTTCCGAACGCAACCGCTATTGCATACAAATTCGGTTTTTGTATGGCATGCAATAGCAGTTGTGTCCGGAAATATCATGCAACTACGAGTAGTAGTTGGCATTTTTGTTGTGTGACACGAGTTTTACTGCCGATCTTCCGGCATGCATATTGGTGCAACGGTAACGCGCGGGGACTACTCATAGCTTCCTGACGTTTTTGGGCCGCCATTGCATACACCCAAAACCAGGAACTTGGCATATTTTTTTAATGATTAGTCGCGTTCAAGCTACGAGTATACTTCTATTTACCTACTATTATATGTGATGGTAGATATCGCAAGGCAGAATCGGCTTTGCAATTTGCAGTTGCACCGTAATCGCCGTGTGGGTCGGGCAGCAGGCAGATAAGACTCACTCTGTGTGCCGTCCGAGGACGCTTACTGAAAAGGTGGAAAAGTGGGTGTTCCCAGAAGTGCACAAACGTAGGGTACTATATGTACGGTGAATGGCACGGATCATCTCGTTGTGGGACCGATCTGAGACCTCTTCGGGATAAATCGATGTTGTGTATGCGAGTCAGCTGACGCAATAGGCTGTAATACCAAGGTGTGGGTCATGGATAGTCACTCGTGTCGGTGGGTCAGTGGGTCTGAGAGGTGGGTATAGTTGACTGAGGGTGGGTATATAGTGGAGTTTTGGGTAGAAAACTAGACGAACCCCTGGGGGGTATGGTTAAACGGGTGGTATGACTAATGTCACCAAAATTCAGTATTGAATTAAACGAAATTCCTAAGAACAGATGGTACTCTTTGCAAGAATATCGAGAATGTTTTTTTTAATTGTCAAGATCCACTAAGAGCGTTGTTATGTTGAACTTGGTTCTCAAATTTATGAGGAATTAGCCGTACCCCCAGAATAACCATACCCCCAGGAGGCATCTATAGTGGTGCGCTGATTAGTGTTGGGATTGTGTGGGGATGATCTGTGTCTCGTAAGGCGTAACAGACAGTATGTGACTCTAGTGAGTTGCTTGTGTTGCGTGGCCTTTTGGAGTAGGACGAAAGAGCGGAAGTGATGGGCTTTGGGGTGTTGTCCAGCTTTTCTGGAGGGGTGTAGGGAGCGAGTGAATGACTGTGGAGATGCGTCGATGGTAATGGTGGTCCCATCACAAACATGGGCCTCCGGCGCGCTCAGGTACATTTGACCTTTTGTAAAACCGGAAGACCTCTGTGACCTTGTTCGCCAGGTAGGCTCAGTCTTCCAAAAGGGACGGGCGTTGTTAGCTACAGGGCTACGGATACCTACACCATCTCCTGAGTGCAGGGGCTTCTTCTATCCTACACTGCTATAGCAAGGCGTTTTCGAGCCTAGTACTTTGGTGGGCGTCTGACAGAGGAAGGAAGGACTTATCAGATCCACCTGGGGTCATTCATGCATCATCTACATAGGGACCAGGGTTATTTTTAGATGAAGTTACTACAGTAAGGCTTTAAAGGGATGGAATTCATACCGTCGTTTTTTAATGCCGAGGGGCTTCTGCAAAACTCGATAGCTGGCGGAAGAAATACGAAATGATATTGATGTGAATTATTGAGATGGTATCGGTTTTTATCTCCATTGTGTCTAGGAAGATTATGTCAATTACAACTGACTGGCTGTCGTTCTACCTCATTAAAGAAGTTGGTGTGGATTTGTTATATAGATAATGTTTGGTGGTGCCAAGACGAAATTTGGCCGATAGTTAGGGTTGGTAATGTAGGGCTATACTTATGATATCTTATCAGATCCCATGAAGTGCAGGGCGGGAAATGCGTTGGTGAGGTATGCGTGATGTGGAGCGGATGGATGGAGCATTGGGGGGTTTAGGGTAATTGTAGGAAATAATGTTGAAAATATCCACAATTATACGTTATCCTCCGGCCGCCAGTGCATATGAAAGTTTATCTATATCAGCTCAATCTATCGATTCTCTGTAGATACATGTATGTCTGCTGGGTACTGTGTGCGCTCATAGTTGATTGATAACTGATGATTGCTCTTCGTATCTTTGCCCTTTTTCTCCTCTTGATTTCGGGAGTAATTCTTGGAACGCCCAAGCCCACTCGAGCCTTGTCAGTGATATCCCGTGATTGAAGCTGTAAACACACATGCACATCGGCTAGATCTACAATATACTAGCTGTGACCATTAATCTGGAGAAGTTAAACGTAGTTGTAACAAGTTAAGAAAGAAAAATAAAATATCGGGATCTAAACAATAGATGCATATGAATTTCTTAGGCCGTTTTACCATCCATTAATACCGTGTTTTGTTGGCTTATGCTCTGAGGCAGTTGGTGTACGTAAATATATACTTGGGTTCGCGGTGGCTAGTGGTATTTATCTCTCGAAACTGCCTAAAACCTACACGTATCAATATCCCTTCAGTAGAGGGGTCGGGATTATACCAAGCGAGTGACCACCCATGACTTCCACCCCAGCCAACAAGCGCCCCTTACATAATCCCTTCTCACCACCGCGCCCAAACGCGCTCCCATCCCAACATCACCACCCATCACCCGTCTCCCACCCACTCAATTCAATTCGCACCACTAGTATGGACCGCGCCCACCACACCGCCCCCATGCCACGCAGCGGCTATCCCCAAGCACCTCACCCAAGTCAAGCACCGCCGACGGCGCGCCGCGGCCCTGGCCCAATGCTCGCCTCCTCCGGTGGTAACCCGCATCAGAACCTAACACAGGCCCAGCTCAACCAGCAGCACCAGCAGGCAATGCAGGAGCGCGAGTTGGCCAAGCGGCGGGCAAGGAAGCCGACGGATAAGACGATACCTGAGGGCGTCGAGGACATTGTACCGGCTGTTGAGATGTATAGGCGCCTCAGGGATATGGAGAAGAGGTATGATGCAACGATATTGAGGAAGAGGTTGGATGTGCAGGATGCGGTGAATAGGAATGTTAAGGTAGGCACCTATTCGAGTGGAGTGGCTTGAATTAGGTTATTTGTGGGGGGTAAAGCGGGGGAGAGGGCGGGCTGACATAGTGGGTGATGAATCTAGAACTATAAAACACTCCGCCTCTTCATCTCCAACACTGCCAAAGATCAGCCATGGCAGAACTCTGATCGCCCCCTCGACGAGAACGCGTTCGACTTTGACACTGGCCAGATCCCTACCTTCCGTGTCCGCATTGAAGGTCGCCTCCTCCCAGACGAAACAGAAGACGCCTCCGAGCTCGATCCCGACTCTGACCTTCAGCTTGGTGATCCAGCAAATCCTCTCCCCCCACCACAGCGCCGCAAGTTCTCGACCTTCTTCAAGAGTATCTCTGTTGAACTCGATCGTAACAAGGATATCCACCCCGAGGGTAACGCCATCGAGTGGCGCAAGCCTGCCCCGAATGCACCACAAGGACCAGCCGCCAATGGCCCGGCTGAGTTTGACGGTTTCGAGTTTGAACGCAAGGGGGATGAGAATGTTAATTGCACGATTAAGCTCGTGAGGGACGAGGTGCCCGATAGGTTTAGGCTGTCGCCGCAGCTGGCGGAACTACTGGATACGAAGGAGGATACGAGGGCGGGGATTGTGATGGGGATTTGGGAGTATGTGAGGATTAATGGGCTGCAGGACCCGGACGAGAGGAGGACAATTAATTGTGACGCTGCTCTGAGAAACGTCTGTCCCTCCTCTTTGGACAGTACTAGCGTGGGTAGTTGGGGGTGGACTGCTAACAAGAGGAATAGATCTTCCAAGTCGACCGCCTCTACTTCCCCCAGATCCCCGAGCTTACCCTCTCCCACATCCTCCCGCTCGAGCCAATCACAATACAATACACCATCCGCACCGATGTCGCCTCTTCCTTCTCCCCCACCGTCTACGACATCACTGTCTCCATCGACGACCCCATCCGTGCCAAGATGGCCGCTCTCCTCAACTCCCCCGCCTACTCTGCCTCTCTCCGCGAGCTCGCCGCCATCGACGAGCAGATTGCGGTACTCGTACAAGCCGTTAACCACTCCAAGGCCAAACGCGACTTTTGGAATGCACTCGCTATGGACCCGGCTGCGTTTGTCAAGCGCTGGGTTGGATCCCAGAAGAGGGATCTGGATACGCTGAGTGGAGAGACGGTGGGCGTCGAGGAGGAGGAGATGCGCAGGAAGGGATTCTATGATAAGGTTGTTGAGAATGTGTATTTATTGCTGGCCAGGGGGAAGATGTAATGGGTTTGTTTTTAGATACATGTAGTTTTCTTAGTTTTTTTTTTCTTTCTTCTTCTTCCCTAGTTTTAAATGGCTTTTTTTTATTACTTGCCTTGGTGCTGCTGCTTGTTGTGTCTGTTCTTCCGGGGATGTTCTCCCTTGGCGGCTATACGGACTTATGGTCTATCGACGCAGACAACTAGACAAAAGAAAGTTAGTAGGTGGTTGGTTAGCTGGCGCGGAAAACGAATAGATTCTTCTGAGAAGAACATGGAATAAAATGAATTAATACATGCATGCTCTCCACTCCGTCTGTCCTGCCTTGAGTGATGGTGGTTGATAGAGGTATTGGAAAACAAATCCTAGGAGTAAGTCTTGGATTGGGTGTCAATCAATTCAAGCATGTATACAGTTGGGTTTACTATCTAAGGTATACGCGAACCAGAATGTCCAGCTTTTTGGTTTGCTTGGGAGGGTCTCCGTCATATACAGATAATGAAAAAAAAAAAAAAAAAAAAAAAAAGAAAAAAACGCCAATCATAGCCTATCACTCGATTATTTCACCCGCACAAAACGGATACTAGAGCAGCAGTTCAGTCAGGGGTGGACGTGTGTAGTTGGGGCTTCTGTAATTCAATTTTTTGTTTTTGTTTTTGTTTTCTTTCTTGGCTTCTGGCCGCTGGGTAGGATGATAGCTCTTTTGTTATCATGGCCAAGTTGATAGCGCCGTTACAGCTGGGAAGGATTTCGTTTATCTTCTAGATAATGCCCTCCTGCCCTAGTAGGTGACGATTTTGGGGCTTTGTTTCGTGGTTACGTGTTTGGGGATGGTATGGAGATGTGTAGGGTAGATAGTTTGGTGGGTGTAAGGTTCTGTCTGGTCAGGGTTTGAGATGTACATACGTACAGGTGACTAGTTATAGGAGGAGTGGGGGGTCTTGGGGTAGTAAGAAACCTTATTTTAAACACAATAGCCCTCAGCAGACATGTAAAGCTGGCGTGCCCTCCGTCTAATTGCTTAACAAAAGCATCAAAGTACATGTATAGATATGCGGCGTCCCTATCGCTACATAGTAATGATAGAAAGCATATCTATGATGGGATTCTCTATTAATTCATGGTCTAGGATACCTCCATGGAATGTAGTTACTTCCACTGATGCCGGTAGCGCTATAACTTTGCTGGTATATGAATGTCCTGGTGCATTTCATGAACATGTATTTAACATGGGTGGAGTGGCCATAATGACACCTGAGTACATAGCACTCCAGACCTACGACTGTTCTAGTTAGATGTAGTGGACATGTATTTTGGTGCACTAGTAGTACCAGAGATACGCATACGCAAGTATACAGACCCATGGGTCAGACCTCCACACTGCAGCTACTCAACACCACCATCTGGACTACATACCGCACCACACAAGCGTTAATTGCCATATAAGCTTCATCAAATATTCCAAACACCTATCTTGAAACTAGAAAACACACCCCCTTCATCCATCTCAACCATTCTCCATCTCCATCTATATACATAATGCCTTCACCTCCCCCTCTCCCCAGATCACCCCCTCGTGATCCCCGTCTCCCACAAGACGCTCCAAACCCCCCAAACCCCCCAAACCCCCAAGACTCCCCAACCTCTCAAGACTCCTCCACCCCCAAAAGACTCCACGGCCCCACTCGCTCCCGCCGCGGCACCATCTTCCCCCCCGGTACCTTTCCGCCCCGTGGTACCGTCGATCTCCAGTGGCTCGCCGAGAAGATGCCCCCGGGCACCGTCGACGCCGAGTGGCTGAGCCGGCACCCTCGTACGGGCACCAATGCCGCATGGATCGCCGAAAAGTACAAAGAGCTTGTTCTGCGGCCGAAGGGGATTCAAGAAGAAGAGGAGAAACCAACGCTCGTGATGGTACTCCCAGACTCGGACCTTGGCATGGTTTTCACCAGGAAACGTAAGCGGAGGCCGGAGGATAGGAAGGAGGGGCTCGAGTGGGAGTATAGAAAGGCAATGAGACAGGACTGGAATAAGGTTATGAGGAGGGAGAGGGGTGTCGAGCTTATTAGACTCTCCAGGAAGAGGAAAGAGCCAGCTGATGGTAGTGGGAGCCCGGTACCGAAGAGGGCGAAGAAGGAGTTGGGTCCGGGGATAAAGAGGATCGTGGGAGAGATTGGGAAGAGTATTGAGGAGGATATAGTATCTAAGGGTGCGGAGAGGCAGCTGAAAAGGGAGGGAAAGGAAAGGAGTGAAAGAGAGGGTGTCTGCGATAAGCAACTGGAGAAGAAATCATCACAAGAGCCAGAGAAGCAGGAGTTCGAGAAAGAGCAGGAGCCTGAGAAGAAACCGCCGCAGGAGCCAGAAAAAAAACAGAGACCCGAGAGAAATCAGGAGCTCGAGGAAAATCAGGAGCTCGAGAAAAGCAGAGAGCTAAAAGCCAGCAAATCAAATGAAGCTACCACAATCAAAGAAACAGATAAAGCTACAGAGATTAGAAAAAAAGACGAATCTACAGAGGCCAGCAAAGCAGAAAAATCTACAGAGGCCAAAGAAATAGTCAAAGCTACAGAGGTCGGAGAAGTGGACAAAGCTACAAAGGCCAAAGAAACCGACAGGCCTACAGAGGCCAATGAAACAGACAAATCTGCCAAGGCCACAAAATCTGTCAGAGTTCGAGGACCCAGCGCAAAATCCAAGGCCGAAGTCGGATCCCAATCAAGATCGAAATACATCCTTAGATCTAGAGGATCAGCAAACGTCAGGGAGCGAAGACGCTGTATCCGGTTCAATACTAGATTGAGGTCTAGTTCGTTTTAAGCCCGGGCTTTTATTGTGTCACAAAAAACTTTTTTTTCCTTTTTCAACGAAATTTTTATGCCTAGCATCAAAGATTTAACATTTGTGTAAGCTCCCTTCCCCTCGATGTATTATTTGTACAAGTGGCTTATGGTTTGATAGATCTTTTCTTTTTATCGCTTTTTTGCGGATAATATCAAGGGGCTAATGACTGTGATGGGAGCTAGCTGTTATTTCTATGGTTAAGTTTCGTAATCCTTGACTTGTGGCGTTGTAGAGGATCAGCTTATTACATATTATAGCTTTTCTTAAATGATGGTTTTTGTTGGGAGCGGTCAAGAGTTTCTGAGAAAACAGAGATTTGTTTCACAATGTATTATATCTCACCCTTCAATCAACTGCATACAATTCCTTGTCGAACAAGTTAGTAAGGCTTCAAGCGCATCATTAAATTCTGCTGGTGGCAGTACCGCCGTAGTTCAATACAATTGAGCTCTTACCAATGACATGACACTCGGCCCAAGAGCGGGAAGGAGTTAAACGGTCATAGCGTATCACTCGTGCGCCAAGAAGTAGCGCTCATCCACCCTATAACGGATTATGGAATGCTGTTTACACAAGATTCTATCACAGCTACTGACGAGCGCGTGATACGGGGAAGGTAGTAGAATTGGATTACACTACGATAATCGAGTCTTTTAAAGCCCAGTGCGGTGTTGAGGACTGAGCGTGCTTGTTTGTAGCTAGTCTGTGAATGCTAGTACATACATACATACATGTAGTGTGTTGTGGAGGAAACTAGATGTATTTCTCACCATCAGTCTTTTCGGGTTGGAAGGTACAGCGGGTATGTACAGTACATATATATTACTAGATAATCAATTGTTGGCATTTACGCAGCGTTTCAACACAAAACACAAGAGGCCGTAAAGTATGCCCTTTATGATGATGCAGCTCTAGACATTACCAGAAGAGGAACCCTGAAACCATCGATACGATACGGGAGGGTAACCGACGAAGCGAGCGGAACCCTATATGTATCAAGCGAGTGATAGCCCATGACCCAACACCACCCCCCACCCCACACGCCCAAAACCGAATAAACCAACAGCTCAAGCTCACCCACCCAAAGCCAAACAAACCCTCTCACCCCAATGCCGCGCCCGATATGTATGCCCAGGAAGTAAACTAGCCGATTTAGTCACAACCCACGCCAGCGGATTAGAAGCTGCCACGTGCACCCCACCCACGTCTGTTTCGTGTATGGTATGGTATGGTATGGTACTCTATGTATGTAGGTACACACATTCATACATGAAGGAAGAAGAAATCTGGGCATTCTTCCTTTTTTTTTTTTTTTTTTTTTTGTACTTCCTTTTTGGACATCGTACGTCCGGTGTGGTGGTTCTTTTTGTATGTAGTTGCGTTATGTCTAGGCAGAGTACGTATGTAGGTATCAGACAGAGTAGAGTGAGTGTTCATGTGTGGTGGTTGGGTTGTAGGTTAGTTAGCCACAGGAGCAGATGTATGTATTGTATGTGTTGTATGTATTGTATGTATTGTATGTATTGTATGTATTGTATGTATGCATAGACCAGTGGAGTAGGTACAGACTACAGTTATGTAGTGGTGGTGGAGGTGCACAGCCACAGGAGGTGTTCCGTTTCGTTATGTCTCATGAATGGTACTCTACATGTAGGGTACCTCGCCTTGCCTTACTCTACATTGCTTTCTTGCCTTGTTACTTTTTTTGTTAAAAAAAAAAAAAAAAAAAAAAAAGGTCCGTCGTAGCATCTATAGCGTTCTTGTAAAGTGCACCACTCTCGCTTCTCACTCCAAACATACATACACACCTACCAATCACAGCCAATCCACAGCGTCTAGTGTCCCCTCGGTGTCCATTGCACTATCAGTCTCCCATCTGGTCGCAGATTAACTTGCCTATAGATTACGACGAAGAACCGGCCTACCCTTTCTCTCTACCTATCCTTATCCCCAAACACGCGCACCACATCACGATCCTTACCGCCCAATCAATCATCATGAAGTTCAGCCTCCGCTCGTTTCTCCGCCTCTGTTCTCCTTCCTTGTCGTCCTCGTCTCCTAGCCCCTCATCACCACCAACTGCAGAAGTACAATCGCAATTCCCACCTCACGATCTCACGCGCACGCCCATCGTCCGAGCCGCCTCTAGACCCCCCACAACCGATGACCACACGTGTGCGCTGTGCCGTATGCGCTTCACTGTCCCGCCCAAGATACTGTGCAAGAGCTGCGAGCTCTACGCCAGCAGTGCACCGTTACCGGTCGTGGTCGTAACTTTCTACGTTTGAAAGAACGCAACAGTGGCCCAACTGGTTGGAGGAAATGGACGAACTGTGCACTGTGTTTCTACATATCAGTAAGACGGGTAGATGGCTAGACAATTTAACCGGTCTGGGACGAATTCTTTTTTCTTTTTCTTTTCTTTTTTTTTTTTTTTTCTTTTCCAGGCCAGTGGTGCTATCGAGGTGGGTTTGGTTCGTCGGACTTCGTCCCTTCTTATCGTGGCTCCCTGTCTGTTACGTTACTGCTGCTAGGTTGGTATGTGAGGTGCGTATGTAGGGGGCATATGGTAGGAGCGTAAGAGGTGTTAGGGGCGATTTCTGATAAGAGGGAAAGGTTTTATTTTTTTCCCACTCATGATTAATTGCCATGTTCGATTCGGCGGATGCGGATCAGCGGAGTGGAGGAGGAGGAGAGGGAATACTTATGCACTCTAGTGGAGGACAGGTCAAGGAGAGTGGGGAAAGAAGATATCTAGAGGATAGAGGAGGTTGAGATGATGTCTTGTATGACAAGACACCACGCCTTGCCTAAAAGAGGGTGACTTAGATCAACCAAGACAAATGCATTCCCCACTGGCAGCAACTGTTTCAGCCCTTCGTTGTTTCTGAGAAAGCGCGTGCATACATATCATCACCAAGTAGGGCATAGTATGGAAAAATAAAACACAAAATCTTTACTGATGATGGGATGATGGATGAGGATTGACTTCCACAGTGAAAGAAAGAAAAGAAAGCAATTATTCGTATAAAAAAAAACCCCCCCAGTATATTTCGCACGATTCGTTACCGAGTGATCAATCATGTCCCCCAACCTCAAACAAGTAAGACACCAAAACCCTGTCCGGCAACCAAATTGCATCAACGCTAGTATTGAAAGCGGATAGCTTACCCGAACATCGTATATGACGGCATGTTTCTCGGGTTTTTTCCTTCTGGAACCAACTTTCCTTCTAGAACCAACAATTCCAGGCTTCCTCTGCAGCAAGAGCTAGGACTGTCTAGTGTTGAAATCTGCCAGGAACAACGTTGTCGGTGATGGTGGCTGGAAGGATGAAGGGAAGGAGGGCGCCGCCCCACATGCGTCTACCTTACTTTACTTCTCTAGGCTTTAACGACTTCCCTAACACAAAACTCTATTCCCGCCATGGATGGGATAACAGTATATCTGCACAATGACGATCTACTCTTCCGCACACACCCCGGGTGGGTAACACATGCACACGCGCACAGCATCATGTACCCACGTATCGACATTTCCCATCCGCTCAGAAACAAGTCTCACGGGAGTATAACGGATCAGATAACCCCCAGAATACGTGAAGGCGTCTACTCGAACACAACCGCCGTCCAATTTGATCGCTGCGAGTAGATCGGGGCCGATCCCACCAGCTTGCAACTCATCTCCGCAAGAAGAACCCTTCAGTAAGGATTATTATTTGCTGCCCAAATATCATTCTAGCCAGTTTATCCAAGATGGAGAGCTCCTACCCCGTCGTTCCACTTGGAGCGTATGAAGCCGATATGAATTGCTATATGATCAGCAATTAAATGACCCCCCCCCCTCACCGTGATTAGTATAAATGGCTGGAATATTGTTTGCATATCACTTCCTCTGGCGACCCGCTCACAAATCCGAGGTGTCCAACCGAGAGAGTCGAACATGGTAAGAGAGGAACCCCAAGACATGCGCAGCAGCTGTAAAATACCGGCACTGAGACTCCCGTGATGTTGAATGCAGTTAAAGCTCCGATCATCCCCCACCATTCCTGTGCGGCGATAATATAATATGACGTCGATGATTCCTTGAAGGAGTAATCTCAACACGGGCAAAACGCGTGGAGGTTTTGGAATAGAGGCTGAAAACCGTTTTAATGTATGAACGACGGTACATTAATGTACCTCCACATCAGCCCCAAGTAAAGTACCGTCTATTGTGGCGAGGGCGCAAAAACATCGTCAGAATTATAGGGGTTAACGGACGGAAGAAATGAATGAATGTTGGTATCAGGGAATACAGTCCAGACAACGGGATCCCTGTAAAGTCATCCGGATTCCGTATCGGACTGCAAGAATGTGAATTCCCTTCTATACGAGAAATCGTAAATTTCTTCTTCCGCATCACCCTCACAGGGTATGATCGACTGTAGATGGATTCGCTTTCCCCACGCTAAGTCCTGAAACCTGTCGAATCGGAACAGTTCAATTGCAGTACCCAGAGTTCCGTTTTACTGAGTGGTAGGAATACTAAGTAATGATCGCGGGAAGCTGTGGCCAGCGGGAATTTGAGGGGAAACGTCAATCATTTCCACTAAGCATCACCTTTTTAAGAGAGCTCGGGAAGAATCACTCAGGATCGGCTTTGACCTTGATTCAAGGAAGAATTTCGCCATTAATTCTGGCCAACTTTGATAGATATCTACAGATCGCGATGGATCGTCAACACGGTAATCATTCTTTTCTGTTTTGCCCAATTCGCTTCTGTGCAGGGACATGTCTTTCAATTCATTGCTGCCCCGCTGAGGTAGACAGGCGTAGATGGTTGACGCAGGAACCACGATGGAGTCCAGATTGAAAACAGGCCGCCGAAAAGATGAGTTGTTACTCGGGGATGACGGGGGGGGGGGGGGACTGGGGAGCCTAACTAGCTATAATGGTTAAGATGAGGTTTGCAGGTGTCGTCATATGTTGTTGGGCAGGAGATGCGCTACTAAAGTGGCCTGCAACCGTGAGCCAGTGACGACGAGTGATGATTTGTGAATCAAGCTCGGACGAAACAACGGGGATGCCGAGGACTGGACCGTGGCGGTCACCGTTTCACAATTTCTTTTTCTTTTTTTTTTTTTTTTTTTTCCCTCCCCTTCTTTCCGCCTTTTTTTTTCTGCGGGCTGATTTCAACCTGGACGCCTTTTTTTTAAGTCAACACTCCCCCCCCTTTCATCCATTCTCCGCGGATGCTCGGTTGTTGAATTGACTCTATTCATGTTGACAATCGTTTTCTGTCTCCAGCCTCTTTTTTGATTGGTTTGGTGCGCGAAGAATTGGAGCGATCTGATCAGTTCTCAGTTTCGCCGCCTCTTCCCCGCATTTTTTTTTCTGCGGTCTGCATGAATGGGTTCATGGGCGCCAAGCTCATGTTTTCTTTCTTTTCTTTTTCCCTCTCCGCTCGTCTGTTTCGATTGGGGGGAGGGGGTGTGCGGTCGATGTTTGGTTTTGACGTTGCGGTCCTGCAGCAGCGTAACCACACCCAGACGTTCAATTGAGGTGAGGTTGCAGCTGTCCAGTCGTAGCCTGTTCTTAATAGGTTACGGAACATATGAAAAACACTGCACTTGCTGGGAAACGTAGATCAAACCGTACAGACCCCGGAATATACCACTGGAAGGCCGACGTATGTAAGTGCGTGGGGCCGACTAACCCAGACAAGAGAATGTAGGCAGGCATAAAATGTAAGTACCTACATGTACATATTTACATGATGCTAGGTTATTGCGTAAATCCATGATGCACACCAGGGGTGGGTAGGAATGTCGGTGAGGGGAGAGAGAAGGATTGGAAAGAGGTACATGCAGGAGGAAAAGTGGAGGGAGAGAAAGATATCAGAGGGGCCGTACGAGCCGGGTGGCATAGTTTATTAGGTACTATTTTGTGGTTACTTTTTTTTTCACTAGAGGGTATATATAAAACCACTAGGCTGGCTTTTGGGGGGGGGGGGGGGTGTGGGATTATTACACACAGCAATCGATCTGTTTCCCACCTTTCTTTCCTTTTCCCCATTTTCCAGCTTCCGAGTGATTGATTGACCTAGTCCACCATAAAACTGCACTATTAGTAAAGGTACAACTACTTCCAAATTAGGGACTGTACTATTAACTACACCTGACTACCTACATAACCACCCAGACCTCCCACCAAATAAATTTTACTTACACCTGACTACAACCACCCCCTTGAGTACTTACACCTGACTACAACCCCCCCCCCCCCTTTGAGTACTTACACGCCTTACTCTCTCAGCTCCAATCCCTCAGGCAAGGATCCAATTTAGACAAGCTTTTCCCCCGCGCAGACTTTGGCAGACCCTTGATCTACCTGATCTGAAGCTGCAAGTGTGCTTGCTGTCCCCGGCTAGACTAGCCATATTAATTCTACCGAAGAAGGGTCCGATAACCTTACATATCTTTCTACTCCTCACGAACCCCGGTGGTTCTTTATCCTGAGACTCACTCACACACCACTCAACGCTTTCTCCTCCCCTCCCCTCCCTCCTCCCCACTACAAAACCACGAGCTCTCCCACCCACCCACAACTTGATCATCATAATATCACACCACACAACCATCAATACTACCACCACTACACTACTACCACCAGTACTACACTACTACCACCAGTACTACATTACTACCAGTACATTACTACAATCCCTCCACCCAAGTAGTAACCATAATTCAATCAATTACATCAGCAGCAATGGCTACCACTACAACAATATTCCTCATGAGCGATGCTACTCTTCCACTCTCCCCCATAATCCCACACACACCGCCTCAATCAGCCGCCGAGGTAGAGGCAGAGGTAGAGGCCGAGACTGAAGCCTACCGCCGACAAGCCTACGCCATCCGGGGCCTCGTATACCCGGGTCCTCGTCGAGTCCTCCACAACAAGCGACCCTCGCTGGCAAAATCATCGTCAACACCCAATGCAAAGAGACCCAAGAGTCTCGGTGGTTGTGGCACTGGTGGTGCGGGGCAGACAGTTTCAACCGGTAAGGGTTCACCCCATCATTGTGGTTGTTGAAATTGCGTTTTGCCAATTTTCTTTTTCTTCCTCTTCCGCTTGGGATTGATTTGATTGTGCATGTCGTGCATGACCCGGCTACGCCTCCACCACGCTATCTTTTCTGTATCACGATAGACTAACATCCACGCTTGTTCTAGTCCCCCCTTCGCCTGCACCTGCAGAAGAGAGCTTCGCCACTAAGGAGCCCTCATTCGCCCGCCTGATTGAGGACCTCCTCCGCACACATTCGTCTACGGCGTCGCCCTATGGCCAGCACCTATCACACTCTATCCTCAACGATAGTAATAAAGTCTACCTCGGCAATTTCTACGGTGGTCTCGGACCTGCTGGCTATTAGCTTTATTTTTTCTTTAGCCGGACGGCCGGAACGGAAAATAATCTTTCCAGTCCCCCCTTGTGAATATTACCATTTGTGATTTTAAGCGTGTGGCTTTTGTTTTTTTATTGTTTGTTTTATTAGACCTTTTTTTTTTTTTTTTTTTTTTTTGTTAGGGATGGGTCTTTTGCTTTGCTTTGCTAGCTCTGACACGGCAAGGGTGCTGTGCAGAAGCATATTTTCTACTACTACTATTACTACTACTAGTCGCTTCGAAGTGACAGGCATGCGGTGCATGCGAGGGGACAAAACAAAAGCTGTTCTTTTGGGATTCCTGATGGTGTTGCTTCTTTTATTCATTTCTTGATCTTTTTATTATTTTCTATGATAAATGGGCGGAAAGTGGAAAAAGAGTTTTTGTTTAGTAGAGAAGGTTGCGGGCAGTTTGCAGGGTGTATGGGGAGGAAAAGTTGGAAGGTCAAGGTTAAGGAAAGGTGTTGTCTGTCGTTTTCGGATGATTTCTTTTTTTGTCCAAATGGTGTTTTTTTTTTTTTTTTTCCTCATTTTCATTTGTGTCATTGCGGGTTTATGCTTGGGGAATCATTTCGGGATTGGGGTTTTTATAAACTGTCGTTTTCGGTTTTTGGCATTGTTTTTTTTTTCTTTTCTTCTTTTTTCTATTGGGGATTATTATTACGATGTTATGATTTAACGACTACTCTACTCTTCTGCTCTGCTCTGCTCTGCTCTGCTCCTCTACTACCACCCACTTGGCTTACTTAGTAGGTGGTTAGGTGGTCTGAATAAACATTCTCGCCTCGCCTGCAGGAGGATAGGATAGGATAGCCGGGGCTATACGTGCGTTCGTGCGTTCGTGCGTGCGTGCGTGTGTGTGTGTGTGTGTGTGTGTGTGTGTCGTGTTGTTTGTCTTATCGCTTGGTGGTGGTGGTGGTGGTGAACCGTGCTCACGTGGAATATATGGAGTTCAGCTCGGAATTGATATTGGGTATCGTATCGTCTCGTATCGTATCGTATATTGGGGCATCGTACCACTCACTCATTATTAGCCAGCCCCCACTCCCCACTCCTCTACTCACCGCGGTGGTGGGTGGGCCTGTGCAAGGAGTTTAGGCGAAGGTTGGAGTTGTGTGGAGTTGTATTTTTAATGTAATTGTGGTCATGGTCCTAAACTCCGAAATATACAAGCGAGAACAGAGGAATGCAATATAAAGTTCAAGGTAAAGGGTAAAGTAAAAGTAAAAGTAAAGGCTCTACGCCGTTAAAAGGAGGGAAAAACAGAAAGAAAGAAAAACAGAAAGAAAGAAAAACAGAAAGAAAGAAAAACAGAAAGATAAAACCACAAAACCTGAAAGAAAAAAAAAACTAATTATTTTTTAAAAAAAAACTACCATCTAATACCCCAACGGCAGCCCGCTCCCGCCGCCCGCAACGGCCTGCAGGAACTTTTCCCTCTCCACCTCCACCACGCCTCGGCCCTTCATGCCAGCCACAAGACTGGCCCCCACCCAAGCACCAAGACTCTCCAGTCCCCGAACCTTCGGCGTCTGCGGGGGCTGTTCACGCCGCTCCAGACCACCGCGGGGACTTCCAGGGGAGAGTGCGCCGCCCTCCTGTCTCCACGAGAAGCTGACCTCCGCTTCCTGTCCCCCTGTTTCTGTCCCATAATCTTCCTTGTGGGTCTCCTCCACGGGCTCAGCGGGCGGAGTGGGCGGCCCTCGTCCGCCGCGGCACCACCCCCATCCCTCCCGTTCGACAATGGCGCGGACTTCATCCACGATGCGTTTCTTGAGCCCTAGCACGTTGCTTGCGCCGCCCACGATGATGATGCGCGACATGCATGCTGCCCTCACGTCGACGGGCGAGCGGCGCAATGCCTCGTACACCAGTCGCGGTAGCGAAAGGTCATCGTCATCCGGGTAGTCGGGACTACTACTCTCCACCGTCGTCGCCGCGAAAAAGGTGTTCTCCGCCGGCTCCGCAAGTTTCCCGAACGGGATCTTTATGGTCCCTGCGGCGCCGAGCGGGATGCTCATGAGCTGGTCGTCGGCAGGGGCAGAGGTGTAGCCCAGACGGCGGCACCATGCGAGGCGTACGATGATATCGTCGAGGTCTCTGGGGTGGAGTTTGTATTTGGGGGGGAGGTAGGGGGCCAGGAGAGCTTGGAAGGTGGAGGTGAGGAGCCGGTTGCCGCGGCGGGTGAGGAGGGGGAATCCGATGGGGCGAAGCTCAAAGATGGGGGTGGCGGAGGTGTGGGTGTGGGAGATTGAGAGGTGTAGGGAGTGGCGTGTGCCGGCGGAGAGGGTGCTCATGGTGGCCGAGGGGAGGAGCATGATCCCTGGAATCTGAAAGTGCACAAAGAGGGATTTGAGCACGGAGGTGAGGAGTGGAGTGGGGAGGAAGGGGGGGGTGACGAGGTGGAGGCGTTTGAGCTTAGAGTCGAGAAGGAGGTATCTATGAGGATATCAAGGTCAGCCAGGTGAGTTCAATTCCATTTTTTTTCTTCTTTCTTTTTTTTTGATATATAGTGGAGACATGTAGAGGCCAAATGGATATAATACAATTGAGGCTATATAGCTACAGATAAGTATATTGTAAAAGAGAAAAAAAACATACTTATTGTACGCCATCCTGACCCCCCGCTCCACCACATCCTCCACCACCCCCACCTCCACATTCCTCAAATCATCCTCCCACAGCTCCCCCCTCTCTCCCCTTGCACCCCCGGTCCACACCCTTCCCTCCCTGCACCAGAAAACCTCACTGCTCCACTCCAACACACACCGTGGAGCGCCCTCGCCCGCAAACCCAGCCTTCAACAGCCTAGCCCCAATCTCAAAGATCAATGGATCCTCATTGTGGTGTGAGTACGGCGCGGCATTCAACTGGGCTTGGCGAGCAGGCGTGATACCGGGGGAGAGTGGGGGATTGAGGGAGGAGGTACGGGGGGGGATACGGAAAGTGTTGTTGTTGCTATTGCTGGGTGTTGACGTCGTCATTGTGGTGGTGGTGGTGGTGGTGGTGGTGGAGGGTCAATGATTGATGAGAGAGGTAATAAGTTGGGTTTCGGTGTCAATGTAAACTGCTGGGATGATGAGATGTGGTGTGTGGTCTGTGCGTGCAGATCCTTGGCGTCATGAGGTGTCACTCGCCTGGATGTTTCAAATGCACTTTTGAATTTTTAATGTTTTCCAAACGCATGGGACTGAGAAATACCCGGGTGCTGGATGTGCTGGTGATATGGTGATACTGCAGCGGAATGATCAGAGGTGCCCTAAGAACCGGCAGAGGGGCATGTACACCCGTCAGCCCTAGAAATACACATACATACACACACACACGCACACACACATATATATATATACATAAATATATATATCTATATGGACTGGCTACGTCGATGGATTCCCTCGATCTGCTGCGTCGTCGTTGAGGTCAGAATCACGAAAGAGTCTTGTGATGGGGATTCCGAGGCCTAACGTACGTGGTGATGGTTTATATCGGCAACGGACGCTTTTGGTCGCGCGTGCAGGGCCGATAAGGTGTGTATGTCTGTCTGTCTGTCTGTCTGTCTGTCTGTCTGTCTGCCTGTCTGTCTGTATGTAAAACGATACGAAGCGTATAACTAGCTCCATATAAGTATATATGGTGATGGTATAACCTGCCTATACCAACGTACGTAGCACCCCCCCCCCCCCTCACCGTCGTCATCTTATCCTATCCAGGCCAGCAAGCAGGCTTCCACCCCGGATTTCCGCTCTGCGTTTTGCGTTTTGCGTTTGCTTGTATACTATAGGTAGTAGGTACTCTATCTCTCTCTCTCTATATATATATCTATACTGCAGGGGACTATACATATGCATACCATCCCGCGAGATATCGATATTGTTCCGAGCCTCCTTTTTTCTTTTTACCCCTCCCATCCCACACCACCCCAACTCCAATTGGCAACGTGCCCCTCCCAACCTCCGGCTGATCTGCCGTCGGTATGGACCTACTCTACAATAGATGGAGTACTCGTAGCTTCCTGACGTTTTTGAACTGGGCCGCTATTGCATACACCCAGAATCAGGAGCTTGGCGTATTTTTGTATGATATGCAATATCAGTCGCGCCCAAAAACGCCAGGAAGCTACGAGTAGAGTAGAGTACATACATACGTGCACGTCCCACATACATACATACATTCATACATTCATACATTCATACATACATACATTCATACATTCATACATTCATACATTCATACATTCATACATTCATACATTCATACATTCATACATTCATACATTCATACATTCATACATACATACAGCCGGAGGAAAAAAGTGACGAAACAACGCCTGCGCTCAACCTGAACCTCAACGAAATGAAGTGCTTTAGCTACAGAATAAGAAGGAGAGTATACCTACACTACGGCCTCTAAAGTGTATTTACCACCTTATATAGCCTCCCTTCGAAAGTCATGGTTGTTGCTTGGACGCCTTCCTGTTGTTTCCTCACTTTTTCTTTTTTCCTATGGGTGTACCGGTACATACATATGTAATTCTCCGCGGGAGCATATTCTCCGGCCGGTTGAGTTGGCCTGCCTGAACCAGACCACGCACCTGTTCTGTCGTCACCCATGGGCTGGTTCGTTACAATCTGGAAATTCTTTTCCCTCCCCCAAATCTCATGGTGCGGTGGGTATCGGCATATATGTATGTATATACTGTATAGGCGCGGTAGCCGCCACCCCCCCCCCCTGACAGCTGCACATCGCATAGAACAGTAAAGATCTGTATGTACAGTACATAGCTAGCCCTTCTTATGGGTGGGTGTGTAAACTTTGGCGTTTGCAGCCAATCAGCGAGATCTACTCCCATAATTGTACTAGCGCCTAGTCTAACGGTGGAGTTTTCTCTGATTCCCATACAAAAAAAAGTTCCTCTGAGGTTTACACACCCCACCCCCCTATGCCTTTTCGCGCCATAGGTATCGTGATATGGGTCGGCCGATATTACTCTATATTATCATATGTACCATAATCACGTTACCCACCCACCCACATCACAGTCTTGGCGCACAGTGCATCACTCGACACCGCCCTGCCTAGCGCCGCCACTGTCCGCCTGCGGCCATACGAGCAAGTAACCAGAGACAGAGACCACCACAACTACACGCAGTAGGTACTCTCATGTACCAGCAGCACCCAGTGATCCACCCCACCAACCCATCCACAGCACATAGAGCAGACAACGCTGTCACCCACCCGCCCGAGTGATACTCCGTGCCGTGACTGCCCCCCTCCCTTTCTATCTATTCATTATCCGCTTGACTACACGCCGCCCCTACCATATTCACCCACCCCCCACCCCCCACCCCCACCCCCACCCCCACAACCCACAACCCACAACCCCCAACCCACAACCCACAACACAAACCCACACACTAGTACTACACCGCTACAGCCCAAAACACTAAGGGCCCGTTCGGCAGTAAGACAAAACAGAGTTTTCAAGGGACGATGCCTAGCAAAAAGGTCGTTAAAACGGAGTTTTTGCCCCTGTAAACGTCGTTTTGGCCTGTTGCCGAACGCACGACAGACACACACCACACCACACCACACCACACCACACCACACCAAGCCCCACTCACCCACAACCACACAAGAGACCATAGTCAGAGTAGCGCATACCCCATCCCCACCGAGAGAACTACATAAAACCACTATAGCCCGAAGCCCCCATGGCAACGATACAAACACCCGGCACGCAAGGCGGTACTTTCCCTATTCACATGTTACCTTCTATACCCCAATCTCATGTCAATTAGGTACGTTGAGTATAGTGTCCTAGTCTCCACCTCGTTGCCACAAGGGCTTCGAGAACTTCCTAGACAGCTGTACTCCGGGGGTCCTTAAAGTGCCACTACGAACCACGACACCAACCGCCATGCCCACAGACCGCAGTTACAGAAAAACCTATATAGATTATAGATCGGTCCCAATATTAGGACGTGCTGAATCAGAGTATATACAAGAAAGAAAGAAAAAACCAGATATCGGTTTGGGTTCTGAGTTTGAAAATGGTTGTGACGCATCACTTTAAGGGCCCCCAGAGTACATATGAAGAGCAAGGGTGAAATCACAGAATATCACTCGTCTGTTTTATAGGGCCTGCATATTCGGCCATGGGGGTGTATGATTCTACCGATCGGGGCCTCCCAGCGATTGGGAGCGCTGTATATAAAGTGGGTTCTAGATGGTCGTGGGATCGGCTACTTGAGGGCCAATCTACTTTGTCATGATTTATATTCGGTTTTAAGCAAATAGCGAGGCATATCGGCCTTGCAGTCAGATTACAGGCAGCCGTGGACTCCATTCTAGGGCTATGCTGATATGCTATAATTTTTATTTACATTCTATCTACCGTGGCATAGAGGTGCCATCCATGTGTCCGGCCGGCCCCTACAAGAGAAAAGGGAAAGTAAAGAAAGGAAGAGAAAGGCAAAGGAAGCCAGAGAGAAGGGGAAAGGGAAAGAGAGGCAAGAAAATAAAAGCGTAGAAACCCTCTACACCTCAATCCCATAAACCTTCCCCGCACTCCTCCTTGTCAAATCCAAAAAGGCCTCCAACCCCACCACCTCCTCCCCCCTCTCCTCTCTCCCCGCATTCACCTCCTCCAGCGCTTTCTGCGCCGTAAACGGTATCATCCCCGCATGACTCACCGCAAACCTCTTCCTTGCCAGCTCCGGCTGCTGCCCCATCAACCACGCATACGCGCCGCGTGGCACCATATACGGGCTATCCGTCTCGAGCAGCAGCCTCTCGACTGGAATCTCCCCGCTCTTGATTAGATCCTTGACGTGCTCCATGTCCCGGTAACTCACCACGCCCGTCAGCCCGATGTATGCGTTGTCCCACTCCTTCATCAACGCGCGGGAGAGCACCGGGCCGGCGGTGAAGCAGTGCACGTGCACGGGGTGGGTCTTGGGGACGTGCTCCCGTAGGAGGGCGAGAGTGTCGTCGTCGGCGTCGCGCGTGTGGATGATGAGTGGCTTTCCGAGCGCCACGGCGGCGGTGAGCTGGCGCGCAAAGACGGAACGCTGGGTGGGGTGTGTGGAGACGTCGTTCCTGAAGTAGTCGAGGCCGCATTCGCCCCATGCCACGCACTGGGGATGCGACATTGCCGCTACAATGGCCTCGTGAACCTCATCATTATAGAGCATGGCATTATGCGGGTGGACCCCCTTTGAGAAGTAGTATTTGAAGTGTTCCGGCCAGGGGAGGGCTGCGGCGGCGGCGTGACTATTGGAGTCGGGGAGGTCGCAGTGGATATCAACTACAGCGGTGACCTGGTGGGGGAAGATGGCGGCGACAAGGGTATGCAGGTCAGTGGAGGGGATAGCGGATCCAGTGCGCTGGGAGGGTTGGGGGGTTAGTGATCATTGATTCTCTCTGTCCCCCAATTCCTTGATCATTTCACTCACCTCCTTTATCATTTCCAACGTCCTGGAAAGATGACAATGCGTGTCCACCCACGTCGTCTCCTGCGGCCACTCAATACGGTGCTGCTCCACCGTCAGATCCTTCACCTTGAGCTCCGGCATTTTGGGCCTCTTATACGGCCCCTTCCCTGCCCCTTCCTTCCCACTACCGATAATCAGCTTATCTGCCCCAATCACAATCCTGGGCGGATTCCGGATCCACTTATCAGGCTCCTCGGGGGCGTGAACGTCGTACTCCTTCCGAATTGTCGGGCCCAAGCCAGCCCGCCAGTTGGCACCCGTCCTGCGCACGAGTGGGCCGTCTCTGTTGTTTTCGGGGGGTGGGCGAGAGAGGGGGACGGAGGGGACGGTGCCGTAGTACTTGATGAGGTTACTGGCCGTGAGGGTTTTGCGGATGAGTGGTTTTTCGGAGGTGATGGTGGAGACACGACGGATGGGGTGTGAGGGGGTGGAGGTGGAGGGGGAGGGGTGGAGGTGGAGAGGGTGGAGGTTGTGGAGAGAAACCGGCGGCCAGTGGTGGAGGGGCGCGAGAGAGTGCGCATGAGAGGGGGGAACGGCATTGTGAATGGGGGGTTGTGCTCTGATGTTATTTATGGGTGTACTGGAGGGTAGTGGTGATTGTGGTGATGGTGGGGGCGGTTTTTTTTTGGGGGGGGGTAATTGAAGATCCGTTGAGGTTGTCGTGATCAACGTTGCAAGTTGTTAGTTTTCTTGAGGCTGCTGACGTTGAAACAGGTTTGATACAAGGGTCTGTTTGTGCCAATGGGCTAGGTCCCTGCGCAGAAGCTGATTAATATATCAGACTACTTAACTCGGAATATGCAGATTCAGGCGTTGGTAATGATCGGAGTCACGATTCGTATTCGATGGAATATCGAGGTCATAAGTAGTCCTAGACCGATTGAGTGCATAGAGTGCATACGAGCGACATCCATTCACATGTGCGCCGCTGAATTGTTGGATACATGTTATTAGTAATTAGTATTAGGTAAGTTGAGAATTCCAATCCAACCACTTACTCTTCTCTAGGTACTCTATCTATACCTCCTTATATGTATCTATTGCGAGGTCTTTAACATCGCAGCTCGGTATGTAATAGCCCTCACGGTCTGATATTTACGATTGTCTGGGTTGGACGGAACGGGCAAATAGATCCCGGGGGTCATGTCTGCCTGCCATTGACAAATCTAGGATGCATCAAGTATTTGAATGTTTCTGAAAGCGCAGATCAAGGGAGCGGCCTTCTAAAAGCACCCAAGCAAACATTTTGTTCAAACTCCAGGAGGGAAACAGGATTGAGATCTAAACGACGGAACTACTGTGTAGCTGTCAGAGGTCTATCGATCGGCCCATATCAAGGCCTGAACTTTTTACTAATGAGCAGGTTACTTTCACTGGCA
Source organism: Morchella rufobrunnea (assembly GCA_024713595.1). Lineage (NCBI taxonomy): Eukaryota > Fungi > Ascomycota > Pezizomycetes > Pezizales > Morchellaceae > Morchella > Morchella rufobrunnea. The sequence continues at coordinate 994,705 of JAMGYT010000014.1, forward strand.
GCGCACAGGCCATGAATTGACACCCTTATGAAACCATGTACTCGTTTACCACGAAAAGAACCAGAAAATGCAAGTGACGGAAATAGGGATAGTTTGTATGAGAGATCACCGCCACTCCATACAAATAATCCTTGCCCTGAGCAACTGCATTTTCTGGTTCTTATCGTGGTAAACGAGTACGTACAAGGCTCTGGCATTAGATGTTGACAGGTGAGGATCCGTTCACTCACTCAGTGCCAGAGCCTTGTGTCTACAGCGAGAGAAAGAATTACATAGACCATTGTAGAAACAGAGGTCTAAAAATAGGATTCGTATTGGTAGTTAAGCCAATAGGACTCTTCCCATCATTCTACCGCAAGCTGTAGGTAAATAATTGCCCCGAGCACCAATAGATAGAGAATATGGTTATTAAATCCGTCGCTCGGCGGGCCTACCCTACAAGTCCATATCTTTATCCATTATGAGCATGACAGTTATGGCACTAATGCAAGGCCGCTATCCTATGTAACTTAAATACCTTATTCACTCCATACAGCATTCACGGTCTCTAGGACAATTGGAGTATTCACATGCATTCAATCTGTAGCCGACGGAGGCATACGTTGGGCCGACGGCGATGGTGGATGGCGGTAGACGTCCAACGCCGTCCTCGCCAATAGCCGCCATCGTCTCCGCCCCGTTTATTACAGATTACACGCGCACAGGGAGAGGTAAGATTATTGTAGAAACAGGGGTCTAAAACCAGGGTTTGTATGGCTGGTTAATCCAATAGGACCCCTCCTATCATTCTACAATAATCTTACCTCTCGCTGTATAAGTAGAACTATAGGAACAGATGGAAATTGACCTATTAATCATAAACGGTGGCGGTTGGCGATGAACGTCCACCGCCGCCCGCCGCCGCCCACCACAGTCCATCACCCCCGCCGTCCTTGCCCATCCACCAGAACTGCAATGATCTCCCCCGCATGGTGAAGGACCAGTATTGCCCCACATGCAGTGCCCTCGAGTAAGAAAAGTGTTTGGGTCTCTACATTATTCTTAACCAAGTACCGTCGTAATTTCACATCTTCTACAGCTCACATACACGCATATAAACCGAACCCCATACTATCATTTCTCATTGCCTATCTTACAACCTCACAAATTCGCCCCACAGTCATCATAGAAGAAAATAAAAGAGCAAATGAAAAAGAAAAAGAAAAAAACATGGTACTTTTGGATAAAGAATTCAGCTAGCGAAAATTATGCTACAATTACCCAGAGAAAGACACTGTTAAAAACAAACATAAGAATTACGCCTTTGACTTTTTGGCCGCCTTCTTAGCTAGCTTCTTGGCCTCGGCAGCCTTCTCGGCAGCGGCCTTCATGGAGGGTACGCGTTTCCTCTTTTCGGGAGCGGCCTCTTCGGTAGCAGGGGCCTCGGCGGGGACAGAAACCTCCTCAGCGGCTGTCTCAACGGGGGCAGCGGTCTCCTTAGCAGCTTTCTTAGGGGCGGTCTTCTTCTCGGCCTTCTTCTCGGCCTTCTCAGCCTTCTTCTCGGGGGCAGCCTCCTTCGCAACCTTCTTTTCAGGAGCAGCCTTCTTCTCGGTGGTCTTCTTAGCGGGAACAGCCTTCTTAGGGGCCTCTTCAGGGGCAGTAGCTTTGGGGGCCTTAGCCTTCTTGCTCTTCTTGACGACGACGTCGACTTCCATCTCCTCGATTCCGTCGCCTTGCTCGGCTACGGCCTCAATGGCCTCAACGGCCTTCTCGACAGCGGCTCCGACGACCTCGATGGTCTCGGAGGTAGCGGCCTTCTTGCTGCGTTTCTGTTTCTGCTTCTTCTCGGTAGGGGCGGCCTCCTCGGTAGCAACTGTTTTGTTGGGAGCATCTTCCATAGGGGCGTCTTCCTTGGGGGCTGGATTCTTCTTTTCGGCAGGCTTCTTCTTCTCGGCAGACTTCTTCTCGGCAGGCTTCTTCTCGGCAGGCTTCTTCTCGGCAGGCTTCTTCTCGGCAGGCTTCTTCTCGGCAGGATTCTTCTTGGTGGCCTCCTTGGCGGTGGTCTCCTTGGCGGTAGCCTTCTTTCCGGCGGTCTTCTTTTCGACGGTCTTCTTTTCAGCGGCCTTCTTCTCGGCGGGCTTCTTCTCTAGAGCAGCCTCAGCAGTTGGTTCGGCCTCCTTCTCGGAAGAAGAAGCGTCCTCAATAGCCTTGACAGGCTCCGCAGCCTCGATGGCCTTCACAAAGTCTGGGGTGATGATCGGGGCCTCAAACTCGTAGTCGATTCCAAGCTTCTTGAAGCTCTTGGCGATGCTTTCCCTCTTCTTCTTTTCTCTCTTCTCCCTCTCTTTCCACTCTTCAACAGTGTGTTTCCTCTCGTGTCTTGCCTTATGTGCCTTTGCGCCCGAGTGAACATGGTACTTTGTGTTTGCACCTCTAAACAGCCTATCGATAAACTCCTTGTCATTATTATCAACCTTCTTACACTTAAGGATGTGACCAAAGAGGAGATAGTTGTGCATGGTCTCCTCAACGGCTTGGGCAGCGGCGGAGTCGGCAAACTCGATGAAGGCGTAGTGCTTGCTGCGGCCGGTTTTTTTGTTGCGGGAGAGACGGAGACGGGTGACTTTGCCGAATTGAGAAAAGTAGGAGCGCATCTCCATTTCGTAGAAACCGTGAGGGATACGGCCGAGGTAGACAACGCCCGGGACAGACTAGAATGATGGATATGTTAGTGCTGTAGGTAGGAGTAACGTGAATTTATGTGCAGTTAAGAATATCGTAAGATCAGACCAATTTCTATTGGTGTCTTTCTTTAACTAGATAATGTCTTATAGATAGCTACTGTTTGTGGCAGCCTTTCAAGAAAGCGGGTGGCTCTGTAAAGCATATAAAACGAATGGAATTATGCAACTTACTTGTCCGGCCTTTGCCTGAAGCGCCGCGATCTTCTTCTGAACCTTCTTTCCGTTTGGAATCTTTGCAGTCGCAAACTTAGACTGTTCCTCCTTGCTCACTTCCTTCTTCGCACCATCCTCATCTTCCATCTCCTCGTCAGAGCTCTCAAAGCCCTTCAGAAGTGTCGCAGTCTGGTCGTCAATCTCCTCCTCTGCGCTGTCATCTGCACTGTCATATCCTTCTGCAGTTTGACCAGCTGGGTAGTCGACGTCAAGGGAGATCAATTCCTCCTCATTTGACTTTTCTTCCTCCTCCTCCTTCTTCTTGTCTTTCTTGGACTTTGTCCTCTCCCCCTTCGGCTCTTCTGCAGGAGCGGGGACTGGAGCAGCGGCCTCTTCCTTCTTCTTGCCCTTCTTCTCCTTCACGGCAGCAGGAGTAGCAGCCTTAGTGCTCCTCTTCTCTCTCCTTCCTTTCTTCGCCCCGAGCGCATCCCAACCACCGTCTTCAGATTCCTCGTCATCAGACATGAAGTCAGCGGCCTTCTTGCGCAAAGAGGCTCTTGCCGGTTTTGACGGCGCGGCGATAGGAAGTGGGGCGGCGGATGAGGGTTTGGCCTTTTTGGCGGTGGGGGAGGGCGCGCTGGCCGCGGCTGCATTGCGAAGTTAGTTTTTGTTTCAATTGAGAAGCATGAGGAAGGGAATGGGGTTTCTTACCCTTGCGCTTCTTCTGCTTGTTCTCGAATGGCATTGCTGGTAGATATTTATGATGGATTATTGGTGATTTGGAGATTGTGTTGTGTCGTAAGTGAAGGGAAAAAAATTCTTATGGTTGGGCGGATGCAGGGTAGAGTCTTGGCATAGAGCGTGAGTTGCCTAGCAAGGGCCGCCAAGAAAATTATATCAGAGTATTGAGAGACAGTTCGAAGCATTTCCGGATGGTAGGGGATAATCTCTAGATACGGTGAGATATTCCTTGCGCGAAATATCGTTTGAACGAAAGAGTAGCGGTAATATGATACCCGAGTGATTATTGGTGATTCCTTGTTAGCAATCAATCGAATCATAATATTTATGAAGAAAACTGGTATGGTTATTATAGTGGATTGCAGGAGGAAATATGTAGATTGTTTCATTACGTCTGAGAAGGAGTTGCTCCGGTAGAATGTGGGCTCCATCCGACATTCTCCCCCAATGCCGGCGCAAATTACACCCCTAATCCAAGGAGATATAATCAACAAGTGCTGGTATCAACACAAATTATCGTCGGCCTGGCAACTCAAATGTTTGTTATAAATCTTTCCAGAATTTCAGATGTTTCACATTGATAGATATGTTTCTGTTTGAAACTTTGACAGAATGGATGTTTGTCAAATTAAGCCGGGCCATTCCATTCCAGCTTTACACGATTCCGTAGTTAGGCCTTTGCTAAAAACAAAGAAGCGAAGAAGACTGTATGGCGCACAACTGAGTGGAACTGGTTATGGTACCCTTTCATTCTCTTCGATAAACCTCTACGGATAAGGTAGCCATCCTAGAGTAGAGGTTAATTGTTTTGATGTTGTAGAAGGGAAAGAAATTGTCGACACACCTTTCGTTTTCTGTTCATTATACTTAGTTTCTGAGCTTGCAGAATGTCGGCTATGAGCCCGAGTATTGGATCGCATCCATAGAAAAAACACTTGGAACCTGCGAGCGAACTTTAATTACGTTTACCCCAACAATATCTGAATTCATACATTACGGTCTTACTTGAAAGAGCTCCCTCTCCGATGTGTTTAACTCGCCTGTTTCAATATCCTTCCAGATGCATGAGGAGAACCTCACTATATGAGATAGCTCCAACCTCATTCGAACGCCAGTCAATAAGATTCAACAGGGCTGAAGGACCTCGAAGTCGATGACTTCGATATCGAGTTGAAATATACCTAGTTGGAGGCATTTTTCACATCACATGATGTCATGTATACATATTACAGGTCAGGTGTACCTTTGGAAGCGAGGAGCTGCCCCCTGATTCTAGACACCTGTACTTATCATACCTGTTTCATACCCGTCCCTTAATAATCAATAATGAGTAAACCTCAATAGCATCAGCAAGGTGAAGGACCCCGTCAATCGAGTCAGTATCATACTATGATGCTCATGATACATATTACAGGTCAGTTTTCTGCGACTATATGTATAGATGTAGACAAGCGCTTTTATCACTATAATAAGACTCAATTTATTAAGCGTAGGGTGTGTTTTTCTATGTGTTTAATATGAAACGTTTCCTACATAATCACTCAACGTATGCGTAGCCCCTCAACTCAGTAAACAAAGCAGTTTCTGTAGAGTTTAATCAAACTTCAGGGCAAGGAGTAAAGCCGCGTGATAACGAAAGTAAGGGATTCAAAATGCGGGGTACACTCGGCCAGCCGATGCTACCGACAGTGTCTTTGTTTGCCTTGATATTCTTCGGAGTTCCGGCCCTAAACGAGACAGCTCTGAACGATCTTCCGGACCAATTCCGCGAGTCGTCATGCCTTATCCACCATATCTGGTGTTTCACATGGCCTGAGAGGAGGAAATGGCCCACTCCTGAGGAAACCGCCGGTCAATCATTGGCTCCCCAATTAGTACTAGACCCCAACCTTGCGCCAAGACATCGCGACGGACCCACTCAATTTTTTCCCTTCTGTCGCTTGGACAACAACAACCCTTCCCAACATTCGCCAGAGCCCATCATATACACAACCGCTAACTTTCCTGTCCCTACATAAAACACCTACAAACATAATCTTAAAGAAACAAATATCTCATTAACACCCAAGAACATAGCCGCGATGGCCCTCAACCGCCCGATGTCGTCGTCTATGCTCAGCCGTGGCCTTGGACAAAGCAACGGGCGCCCGTCGTCACTGCCCGTCAAAGCCAAATCGAATGTTGGTGCCACAACCTCCGCCGTGCCCACGAAAAGCCGGGGGTTTGGCCTCTTCAGTGATGACGAAGGAGAAAGTGGGACGATGGTTGATGAAAGCAAGAAGATGTCAGTATCGTTTAGTGGAAATAAGAGTGGGTTTGAAAAGATCGAGAAGGTCAAGGGGAAAGGGAGGATGAGCTTGGACGGTGCAGGTAGGATATCTATTTCATTTCGCGTTATTTGCTTTGTTATTTGTCTCTTTTTCTTCTTTGTTTTGTGGCGAAGCTCCATTTGTTGCACATCCCTTCTGCCTCCTTACTGCACTACAACCACCATCATGAGGCTAACAAAGCTTTTAGACACCAACTCGCCGCAGTCTCCGAGTTCTTCGTTCCCAGTATACACTCCGCAGAAGGCCTCTGGCTCCCGGAACTCTCGTAACTCTTCTTTCATAACCCCTAAACGCTCTGGTCGCAATCCTCGAAGCACCCCCTATTCTACCACCACATCACGAGCCCTTCAGCGCGCCAAAGCAGCCGCTCAGAGCAACGGAAGCGTTGATAATCACGAGGATCAGCTTATCTCAGATACCAGCTATGAGGAGCCGTCGAACAAGCGATCGCCGTATACAATGCACGGCGCTAAGGAGTACGAGGAAGAAGAAGAAGAGGTGCCGACTGATGAGGATCCAGTAGACCTAGACCCGCAGACTCCAATCAATGAGTACTCATTCAAGATCACCCCCAGTAAAAATATCTTCTCAAGGACAGCCACCCCGGCTAAGAATCTTATAAGATCTCCAAAAGCAACAGCACCATCCACCCCAGCGACGGGGAAGAAGACGTGGGGCCAATGGCTTGGCGCGATCTTACCGGAGAGCGTCAAGAAACCCGTAAAGGCGATTCTTGGCGCCCCCAGTGATGACCCATATGACATGGAGACTAAGGTTATCACGCCGACTAAGGAACTTGTCATTGGTACTCCTAAGAAGGACAGCGAGGATGAGAGCGACGATTTTTATTCTCTTCCTGGATCGTTTGGTAAGCCGGAGCCCAAGAGACCGTCGCCATCGTCCATGACGGCGTCGCTCCAGTTAGATTACAGGAGTAGCAGCAAGACCAACGATCACTACGACAGCAGGGAGGTTTCCCAGAGCTTTGGTGGCACCCCATCAAGGGTCAACGACTCTGGCTTCTTCATATATGATAAGCCTAAGATTACCAACATTGCACCTTCACGACGTGAACGTAGGTCAACAATGAGTACTCCTCTCAAGTCAAACAAGCCCACCATTGAAGTCTCTAGTCTACGTAAGCCCAATAACTTTATTGAGCGTATGCGTTCTGCCAAAAAGACTCCACGATATGACCCCTACGCGAGGAAGACCACCGCACCTCCGAAGAACGAAAAGGCCCAGCTCACTCAGGAAGAAGAAAAAGAACTCTCACCTGAAGAAAAGCTAAAGCTCCTCAAGCAGAGGCAAAAGGAGCGCAAGATCGCCGAGCTAGAAGATAAATATGAGATGCGTGAAGCCCTAAAGGCATTGGGACAGCCCATTCCAGATGATGATGAAGTTATGCCCGATTCAGACTCAGAGGCCCCCAAAGACAAAGGGAAAGGCAAGGAGAAGGAAAATAGACGCGCTTCCCTTAACCCAACTGTTGAAGAAATTTCAGATGATGCATCGGCAGCTCCCCCCTCCCCCGGCTCTCCTCCCAAAATTTCACCTGTTAAAAAAACCCGCGAGTCCCCCACTGCCGCCCCATCACGGAACCTATTTACCCCCTCAAAGCCCGCACCTAGCTTTCTCCTCAACCCCGAGGTCAAGCCTGGCGATATCCCCTTCAAGATCAACACAGCACCCCCACCCACCGATGCTCCCACCATCAATTTTAATAATGCACCTGCCTGGTCTTTCGCTACCGACACTTCCGACAAGGAAAACATTTCCGATGGTCCCCCCCCACCGCCAACCATGTCCCACGCTACCCTTCCCGCGCCGCTCACAGCCTCTGCTTCACCCCCTGTTCTTTCTGGAGGTCTCTTTGGATCACAGCCGGCGGGTGGTTTTGGTCTTGGCACCTCACCGTCCAAGGAAGCTCCTCTTACTCCGTTCCAGCGCCAGAAGAACGCCGCAGAAAGATTCAAGCCTACCGCGCCATCCTCGCTCCGTGAGAGTCGGTGCGCAGACGAGGACGAGAAGGAGAATGCGCCCGGCAAGGAGAATGCCGGCGATGGAAGCAACAGCAAGGGCGAGAAGAAGGGGCTCTTCCAACAGCAAGGACAAAGCTCTGGGAGTGGTGTCTTTGCTAAGGCGGCGCTGAAGGAGAATGCGGGCGTGTTGAACATGGGCAAAAGTGAGGTGAAGATTGATGTTAGGGCCCAGGTTGAGGCAGTAAGTTTTCGCCCTTTACCAGCGGATATTGAGTTGTATGCTAATATCTTGTTACAGCTCCCGATCAAGCAGTTGTCAGCAGTAATGGTCTGGCCTGTCGACTCAACATTTGGCTCACAGGCCATGAAGGATGCGGTCACGAACATGTGGACAGGAAAGCTATCCGACTATCCTGCTGGGTTTGGAGATCTATTTGCGCCGTCGGCGAGGTTTTAGAATGGTGGAAAATAAGTTTTAAGGCGGCGGGGCGGTCTAAAAATATTTTTGTTCCTTTTCTTCTTTTCTCTTTTCTCTTTTTTTTTTTTTTTTTTTTTTTTTTTTTTTTTTTTTTTTTTTTTCGCTTCTTCTTATTCCTCCTTTCGTGGGTTCGTTAACTCGGTATTTGGATAATTTTAACCTCTATTTGTTATATTTCTTTTTCTTTTACCCGGCTTCTATTTTGCGTTATCGAGGGGCGTTCATTTCTTGCTTGTTCATCTTTTTATCAATCTTTGTTTGCGCCATGCTGGTTAAGACCGTAGTTATATGTATGTGCGTCGTGCTGTAGGAACCATTTTCTCGTTTCATTCCATTTTTTTTCTTCTACTGGATGTTGACGGTGGCGCTTCAAAGAGAAAGAAAGAAAAAATACGTACATTTTCAGTAACGAGATCTGATGTTAGCTTCTAGTTTTAGTAAAATTGAGGTTATTAGGCGGATGAATATCAAATAGAGTATGGATAAGGAAGTGCGGTTGTTCCACGAAGATTTTTTATTGCTCAAGGCAGCTCAATAAATATATGGGGCTCGCACAGTAATGATACCTACTCGAGGCACTTGTATTTATTTGCCATGAGCTGCTCGAATATTATGTAATGTCAGCATCGATAATATCATTCCGAAACTGGTCACACCCGTTGCTTTCTAGAGGTGAGGGAGAAATAGAGATCAAGTCACTCCAGCCATAAACACCTCGGAAGATTATCATTATCATTCACTCAAGTAGTACATACTTGGTTGTGTCGGTAAGTGATCAGAATCCGATATGTAAGTACATGGATATTATGATGGATATATACGTACTTTATAATCTGCCTTATCAGATACTACCACCACCAATCATCCAAGGCAGGTGCTCAAAAGGCCTGACACTCACTCAAGGCGTTGATATCTACATATTACATGTACTCTCCCCAAACATCCTCATAAGCCACAATAGCAAGACCGAACAAACAACATAGCAATTAACCCTCCCATATCGCATTCCACGGCCAAAGCCCAGCGGGTTTACTGATGATCCGAACGATACCCGGCGCTTCAATCACAAATCTAGTAGTTCGATTTACCGGTTCATAGGTAGATTACCATTATCCCAGAAATTTGAAACTACCAAGACTCCTATCTCACGTGCGAGGTACACCCATAGGGAAAAAAGTGAGGAAACAACAGGTAACCATCAAAACGTCCAAGCAACAACCATGACTTTCGAAGGGAGGCTATATAAGGTGGTAAATACACTTTAGAGGCCGTAGTGTATACTCTCTGTCTTATTCTGTAGCTAAAGTCCTTCAAAAAAATATCTCCGCTAATGATAAATGAATGCTATGTATGATATTTCTTCAACTAATCACAGCCGTCTTGAAATGTGTATGTAGTATGTACAGCGAAACTGCTTGCTTAGATGCGAAGTCCCCCGCTGCTGAGAATGTCCGCGCATACATACCCGCTCATCTACCGGAAAAACACTGGATGTGTAGAACAATTTACTTGTGCTGGAAAGTAGCTTGTCAGAGTCCTTCTTCCCTTGAAGATTACAACAAGTCCCATGTGCCTCTGAGCTCTATTTGCCTAGGTCTGCTCTGAATACGCCCGCCACCCTTAAGAAAATTTAGTGGTGGGTACGAGCCGGCTCGGATTGGGAAGGGAAGGGGTCGAGCGAGGTGTTCGAGCCTAATTAAGCCCAGGTCATATCTCGATTATCAGATTTATATTGGCTATATAATGGTCCTAAATAACCCAATAAAGTCGTTTTTCTGGTAAAGTCATGGATCTTCAGTGTATAAATTATCATAATTATCTATCTATATCCTGTGTGCATAACCAATAAGATACAACATGAATAGATATGATTTAAAAAAAAAAAAAAACCAATAAGATACAGAGCTCGAGCCGGCTCCGTCTCGTGAGAAGAAGGGCTCGACCTGTTCAAGCCATCTCGGCTCGTGCCCATCACCACAAGATAGAAAAATAAAACCAGCAGAGATGTGGGGTTTAAGTAAACGTTAATCGGCGCTCTCATCTCGAGGTCATCGTGGGCTATGGCTAACAGGCTCAGCCATCCCATCTACCAAGCCGGGTGTAGTCGATTATAGTGTATCCTCCTACAAACTCATCCACATATTCACCGCCCTGTGGGGTTCGAATTCACGCGACAAGACAGAGAGTAGCAGCAGCAAATGCACTTCATTACCTCTGGCTACTGACTACTACAACGCCCGAGCATCAACATACGTCAATCCTAGAAGAAGTCGATGACCCCTTCACCAAATCAACATACAATGGGCAGATTCTTCACGCACAACCAGTGTCTGCATAGTACTCACTTCGCCAGAACGGAAATGCCGCTGGTCCGCTGAACAAGCATAACTTGGTAGAAATGATATCAGAACTATGTGAAAACATTAGCCAAGCATTCGGTAATTAGCATTGCGATGCTGGTGATATGAATACAGAACCTCTCTACTGTATCACACATGATGCTTCCAAACCCCCACCCGGCTGTCCTTGGCCCGCCCCAACCTCACCCCCCTTCTTTCCATCAGCCACAGCGCCAGCAACCGGCCGTTTTGCAGAGCCTCCAGTCTTGCGGAATCGAGACCTTAGATCCGTTGTGCCATGAGACGGCGAAGCTGGCTCATCTGAGAGGACATAGCGGTAGGTGAATGAAGAGGTTGGTGGGGCAGCTGTGGGAGCGGCGGTGGTAGTGTTGGAGAGAGAGCTGCTTGTTCCTTCGGAATCAGAGGTGTTGGATGACATTTTATTTGTGGAGATTGATGGATTATTAGAGGAATGAATGGAGAGGGGGGATGGATCAGTTCTATTGGTTGATTTGGGGGGCTAAATAATGCCATATTTTGTGGAAGGTGGCACCTTGTTCGCTGATTTTGGCAACGTTGATTTTAACAGGAGTTGGCCAGGTTCCGTAGAATGTTTATGGAAAGTGCCTTAGATGACGGCGGGAACTAGTGACCCTTGAGCTTTGGCGGGGACATCATGTGTGTCTAGAAAGGCGCTTCAATCTTAATGCCTGTTGGCCAACCTTGATACTCGTCTAAAAAGGGAAAAAAAAAACGGCAGACCAGACTACAGTTTTTTGAAAACAGAATCCTACCTATGCCTCGTTAGGGACAAATATCACCACTTACTAATTTTACACAGGTGCCAAACAGCCTTTCTATATCAATAACTTTAATCTATTGGGGGCGATTTCAACGGAAATCAGGATTTCGGATACCTGAAGATCCTCATGATTGGAGGATCGACCGCAGGGCCCATTCACGAACCATGTTTCCAGATGGTGCATATATCATTTTCGGAAGCCTAAATACAAAGGCTATATAAACCTGCTATATTACATGTATCCGGTTTCCTACCCTTGCTCATTAGGCGCAGGGAAGAGCTTACGGGGAGATACCATCGATCTCGATCACCGATATCCGGTTTAACCACTGGTATTCCATAGCCTGACCCCACGATAACCGAAAACTTGGCTTTCAAATGCAGAACACCCACGTTTTAAAATTTATGTTGCAAGGGCTCCCAGGATGACAACCGATGGGATGGGTTCTTCAACCAAGTGTCATAGACATGTCATTCCAGAACAATACTACTGGAGGTGGATCGTGCCATTTCCTGCTCGTGCGTGACGTGTTGTACGTCGAGTGATGGTTTATGATGGACACAACAGGGGGTATCCTTACCAACATCACGAGTGATATTCCGTGCATGATACGCGTAGGCGAAGCGCGCCCAGAAGGACAGATCTTATCAACCCCGGTTCACCTGCTGTTTATGCAAAAAGGTATCACGCTGCTGCATAGGGGTCCATCTGGTGGGACCTACCCATTGCCCAATCTTCCAGAACAGTGTCTCAGAGTCCAAAGAGGGCTAGGGCTTTTCACGTGCCTGAAAAGTAAATTTTTTTTTTTTTTTCTTGTCACATGTTTGCACACTAGCAACTCCTCACTCACCTCGCCTCCCCCTACAGGCCCCTGACTAATACAAATATCAGCCATGACTAACCTGAATAGGCAGCGTAGATGACGCACACAGCAGCATCCTATCCATAGGAGACGAAATAAATTCTCTGCCGGCGGGTCAGTAAGGTTCCGTTGCCGTGCTAGGTGGTTGGTTTGGGGGGGTGGTGGTGGTGGTGGTGGTGGTTGTGTTGTGGGTTGCTGGTATGTACATGTAGTTAGGCCGAATAGCAATAAAGGGATCGAGATTTTTTTTTTGGGGGGGGGTGTTTGCGTTTGCGTCCTGTTGCGTCCTGTTGCGTCCTGGAAACGGGGATTTGGAGATCTGTTCTGTTCTGTTCCCTGCGTCTTCTATTTATTTATTTTCATTTAGATAGATACATGTATCTGTTTGCAGTTGGTGTTTGTTGCTGTCTTCCCTTTTCTTCTATATGCGCCACGGCATCATTATTACAACCCTGCTGATCCTTACTTTTTTGTCCAAGACCTGTTCTTGTGCAGTTTCGTCGCTGCTGCTGCCACTGCTGCTGCGGTGAACTCTTCAACAATACTAAATCTGAGAGGTTACGAGTCAGTAAAAGTAAGTAGTCAGTCGTGTTTTTTACTCTCTTTCTCTCTTTCTCTCTCTCTCACTTTCTTTTCTTCTTTTCGCCCCAAACTGTCTTAGGTCTCCACTTTTGACCCTCTCTCACCAAAGAAAAAAAAAAAAAAAAAAGGCTTCCACTGCACTTTCTTCACAGTTGTTGTCAGTCACACTACCTACTGCCCTTTTCCTCTTTACTCAGCTAAACCTCGAGTGTTCCCCCTTCTCCGCTTCTTCTTTCTTACCTTCCACAGTTCAACCCACACCTACTCCCCCCCCCCCCCCAAGGAAACTGTTCCAGAAACATCACCCCTTGCATCGATCGTATCTCACCACCACAACCATAAACCACCAGACACATATCCTAATACTTAGACCTCCCTCCCCCCACAAACAATCAGATTAAAGAATTCCTATTCGCCCAATAGAATCGAAAATACAAACCTTCAAAAATGTCCTCATCTCTCGAGTCCTCCCCCGCATCATCTTCCACCTCCCTTAATAACGTCGCAACACTCGACTCTAACAATCTAAGCGATGGTGGCTACAACTCGGACACTTCTGCGACCTCCTCAGATAGCATATCGCGCGCGCGCTCCCGCTCCCCACTTCACAAGCGAAAATCGCCCCCAGCGCCGCTAGAGACCCCCCCAAGTAACGGGTACCTTTCTCCGCCGACACCAGCCAGTGTATGGCGTAACTTCTCACGGAGTCCGAGTCCACTTGGCCTGATCCCTATTCACAGAAAGTTTTCATCTCTGGTAAGAACAACAGCCTTATATGGCTAGAATAACCATATGCTAACAACCTTTTTTTTAGATCCACCGTCATGAAGTTCCACGGAAGCTCCTCCATGTATCGATCGGCTTCATCGTGATGCACATGTACCGTACAGGTTACCAGCCAGCGACTCTCACCCCGCCGCTCATAACGGCGCTTATCCCTATCGCGAGCGCTGATATCTTGCGCTTCTACTCGCCCGAGTTCAATAACCTTTACATCCGCTGTCTCGGTGCGCTGATGCGGGAGTCTGAAGTGGCTGGCTGGAACGGCGTCGTATGGTACCTCGTAGGAACCATCACGGTGCTGACAGTCTTCCCCAAGGATATCGCCGTTCTTTCGGTACTCCTCCTTTCATGGTGCGATACAGCAGCATCGACTGTTGGACGTGCATGGGGGCGCTATACCCCTCGCATCAGGCGCGGAAAGAGTTTGGCTGGCAGTCTTGCGTCTTTTGTTGTCGGCGCCGTGACAGCTGCGATGTTTTTCGGAATTGTGGTACCCGGAACCCAGAGGTGGAGTGACGACCCAGTAAACGCGATCACCTGGGCGGGACGCTTGGGCGTTTCTGGGATGGAGGTTGAGGGTGGGTGGGCGTTGGGCTTGATGAGCCTGATGACGGGATTCATCGCAAGCGCCAGTGAGGCGGTCGATGCTTTCGGGTTTGACGATAATGTCACGATTCCAGTGTTGAGCGCCGTCGGAGTGTGGGGTGTCATGAAGTTGCTTGGGTAGATTCTTTCTTGTCCCCTTATAGTCACGCTTAGTGGCTACTTATATATTCTTTTCTCTTTTCTTTTCTACTTCTTGTACTTTTCTTTTAACTATACTGCTGTAAGGCTGGAGGAGTTGGGCGTGGGTTTTCCATCTAGTCTCTCTAGTCTCTTATGTGTCGGTGTTCTGTATAACACTGGTTGCTTGCTTGCCTAGCAATGGGCCTTGCTTACTTTGGATCGACTCCCTTATCTTCTTTTCCCTCTCCTTCGTATCCCTTTTCTCATACTCCTCTTGTTAGTTACATACTGCTCTTCCTCCTCCTATTGCCTTCGATCTGCCCAATCTTTGGTTATGCATTTAATTTTTTTTCCCTTTCTTCTTTCTCTTATTTCTTTATTTGACGTTGTTATGAAGTTTCTAAGAATTATACTACATGTAGGACTTTTCGATATGTCGTTTTAGTATATTATTGGGGCTATACTATGATTCCACTCCGCTCTGATATGATAGATGTCTTTGCTTGTTGGTTAATATGTAGTTGCAATATTTGTAAGTAGATTGTGGTTTTGTGGCGGTAGTGGTGATGACTGGTGGTGGCTCAAAAATTAAAAATGGGATTTGGAATAGAAATTTTTGTCTGCAGTGTGTTTGTTGCGGTGCGGTGCATGTTTGTGATTGTGGTTTCGGCCATCACCGAAATTTGCTTGGGCGAGGCTGCGTCTAGCACCTCGGCACCACCGGAGTAAGCAGTGCATCATACTCTTTTTTACACTTTGGGCGTGCGTGCGTGCGTGCGCGCCGTGACATACCTGGTAAAATCACGGAATATCACTCGGGACGCACGCACTAGGCTAGATGAAGATGACAGCACCACTGGGAAGAAAGGACGCTCGCTAGCCGCCTCAGCTGAAGGAGTGATATAGGTTTAAAGCTGAGTGAGTTTTTTGCCTTGGGACGCTGGGGAGGTGTTTGGAGGGGTTGAGAGTAGGGGTTTTTGAAACTAGGGACGCAGGGAGAGGACGGGTCTGGTGTTTGTGTATGGGCTGGAATGGAATGGGTAGGCTTGGGAGTTGGGGGGGGGGGGGTTTGTTGAGATTATGGAGGAGGGTGGGTGTATTGCCTTGATCACCTGTTGAGATACTGCAGGCCGAGTATAGGCGGTAACTTTTCACAAGGTCTGTAAATTGGCGCGATGCATGATGATGACCAGAACCTCGGGGCGTTGCATCTAAAATACCTTTCGTTCTTCTAGTAGATGGTAATATTTGTAAATCTTTTTCACTTGTAGATTGCCACGATCTCACTGGTCATAGTGGTTTTCCACTCACAGATTATCACTCGATATTGCAGATTCGGATTTTTATTTTTATTTCTTATTTTTTGTTGTTTTGTTCATTATATACATGCAACTCGGTTAATACTCAATAACGTAGATGAGAGAATTTGATAGTATAAACGTGTCTTTTCTGAGAGGGCAGCATTTTGGTGGCAGAATGGGTGATATTTCATTTTAAGGGTACGTGTACTTTAGTTGCTTCTGTTCTCCAGCTAGGATTTCAAAGCAGCAAAAAAGGAAGCCTGACAACAACCCTTTTTGGTTACCCTGGGATCCAGTCCTAGGCCTTACAATTACTGCTGAACGGATATGCGATCCCTAAGGATATGCAGCGTTTCCCTGCACAACTTCTATAATAGGAAGCTTTGGTAGGCGTCATTCATAGCTAATCCTTATGGGCGTGAGACTAGAAAGTACGAGCCAGAGTAGTGACGGGAACGAGACAAGACGAGACGAAACCTGACTTAATCTCTTCTCTTTTCGTCTGGCGGAGGTCCCGGCCCCGTCTCGTCTCGCTGCTGGTCTCGAGACAGAGGCTCGAGACAGAGGCTCGAGACATCTTGCGCATTTATTAGATAAAGTTCAAGACGAGACGAGACTTGGCTTGGTCTCGTCTTGTTTTATCTTGTGGAGGTCCCAGTCTTGCCTTGTTTTGTGCTTAGTCTTGAGATAAAGTCCTGAGATGTTTCGTCTCGTGCCCATCACTAGCCCGGAGAAGATCCAAAGTGAGTTTATTAGAATAGATAAGATATCTCGAGACCTTGAACACGAGCGATTTCAGAATCTCTCCCAGGTGTTATAGTAAAATGACTAAAGGGAGGAATGGGGGCCGGTCCTACTTGCGACGAGTTGTTTAGGGCAGCCAGGCCATAGGATATCAGCGTTCAAAAAAGAACGGCGAGCAGGGAGAGCTGTGATGTTATCTGAATTTTTTTCAGGATGTGAGAAACCGAAAAGGTATATACTGCTTGTTCATCTTGGCGCGAGAAGAGACTATGTAACAAGAAGATGGGTAACAAGAAGATGGGTAACAAGAAGATGGTTAATCCGTGCAGGTTACTCTAGACTGATACTCTTTAAAGCCTGATAAATCACGAGGCAAGACGAATTCTAGCCCAGTATCGTCTCGTTCCCATCAGTCATTTGGATGGAATTGGTTTTTGTTGGAGCCGGATTATTTCAAGTTTGGATTTGGACGCATTTGTTGTGGGGAATTGACGCTAGGGTTCCGTTATCAACGAGAATTCTGTTATATGTGGCTGCAGTTGTGTATTGACGATTGAAGCCAAGTTGTACTTCGTGCTGTTATCAGTTACTATTGTAGGTGGCCCTTTTCCTACGTTGTTTCAAAGATTTGTACTCTGTGCTAAAAGGGCACTTGTTTTCTTCCCCCTCTTCAAGAGGCCGCTCCCTCCCCCTCTTGCTTCTATCACTCACTACACATAGGTTTTCGGATCCCTGCCAGCTGCATATGCGAAATAAAACAGAGGGTTAGGGTTCTTATGGTGAACATTGCCCATATCATTACATACACACAAAAAAATCGCCAAGACTACATTTTTGTATGGCATGCAATAGCGGTTGTATTTAGGAACGACATGAAGTTATGAGCATGGCTCGAGAAGCTATGGAGGGTGGGTGTGTAAACTTTGGCGTTTGCAGCCAATCAGTCTACAGAATTTTGGAGATCTACTCCCATAATTGTACATACTAGCGCCTAGTCTAACGGTGGAATTCCATAATTCCCATACAAAAAAGGTTCCTCTGAGGTTTACACACCCACCCCCTATGCCTTCTCGCGCCGTAGGTGCATCTTCAACGTCATTCCGTGCGAGCTCTTACTAACAGATTGTCATGGCAGACTTCAAATGAGATTTTAGTCACAAGGGCATTTCTACTAGTGTGGTAAGACAGAGAGTGCACTCTGATCATGAGTTGCTTCAACGCGAGCTTATCTACCAGCTGAATTGGCCTGGATATCTCAATGCCCTCCGGGCTTCTCTCACATACACGGACTGAAACACGGCCAGCCTTGTCGTGATCTAAATACAGCAGATCATCAAGAGCTTATTTATTCCCCATGATGGCGAGCAACTCTGATTGTGGGATCGGCGCAGCAGATATCTTTAGGGCTCTGAGGTTTTTCTTCCTTCGCACGGCAGAATACTTAGGTACTCATACTGATTCTATCTGAGGATTGAAAAGTAAAAAACGTGATTCTTTCTTCTAATGTTTTTCTATTTAGACAACCGATTCCGCGCCCACTGGCGATAGATGGGCCTCCAAAGGGATGGGAGATTTTGTCTCATCCATGAAATTAGCATCCCATGTTCCGTGCGCCCGTCCTCGGGAAAGTTTTTTGAGACACCTCGTCTCCTGCCACCCGTCATGATCACCCACGAAAACAAGACAAGGGGAACTCAAATGGTCAAGGTGGTCTATAACATGACTCGCTATGATCCCACAAGCCTTATCCTGACAGTATCAGCATATAATAAATTCCAAAACCGGTTTAGCTCCAGGGCAGGGTTTTAAATAGAGTTTCTTGTCTGGGGCGGTCTGATATTCCTTCCAGAGCTGCCCCGGAGATTCAAAATGTTTTCCCCATGATGGGAAAAGAAGCAAATCATTACCGGGTAACCCCTTTGATTTAATTACCGAGTGAGACCTCATGATCAGTAAACAAGCATAGGGCGAGCGACCCAATTGAGTGTCATATCCGAGAGATACTTGGGTACGTATCTTCCCATATTCAATACTCCGACAGGCTCGAGAAGTTGCGACATCTAGATAAGTACCTACACCTACATACGTGCCTTTGTTTAGTGAGCCAATTGAGGGAGTACATTTAAGATGCTGGCCAGAGTGGATGATCATGGCGCCAAAGTGTCTTTTTTCTAAATTCTTTTTTGGTCATCTATTACACATTGGAGATGGTTCGTGCCTGGTACTTCTCGGGACTCTAGGTTTGGTACATGATGTTGTATACATACCTCACAGATGATTGGACCAGGATATGGCTAATTTTTGAACATGTCATTTTGGTTCTAGGTGGGTCTTCATTAATTGATATATGCCAGCTCTACATACTCTATTTTCGATAGATCTGATCTGATCCAGGCCCCGATGATCACCGACCGCGAGTGCCGCACATACAATCCAACATAAACAATTGTTAGCGGGGTAGATTATTTGCCAAGAATGTTTGGAGAAAGGTTGTTGCCTGACGGTTGGCTTTGCCCTGACTGAGTACTTCGAACCAAAGAACCAACGACACCTTCTCTCGGAAAGCAAACCGATGCCCAGAGATCGTTGTATGTCGAACGACTGGGATATATGACTGGTGCTTCTGCGCTCGAATGACTGTGGTACTATTCGCTCGCTTGGAATGTAGTTTGGCTGACATTGAATGTCAGTTGACTCTCGAGTAGGTACAGAGCGGGGTTACGCGGTTCAGGGCACCTGGGCGGTGGTGGTGCTGTTTTTTTTTTTTTTTTTTCCTTCGCAGCTGTCGGGTCGACGTGGTGGTTCATTTGGGGTTGATTTCGAACCGGGCTGGGGGTTTCAAACCGGGCCAGGGAAAGGAAAACCCTCCCTCTCTGTTCGAAGCGCCCAAACAATCGTCTTTATGCGGCCAACCGGGTTCACGCTGGGGAGCAGACAAACGACCTTGACGGCGAGACTGGATGTGCCATCAAGATGTACCGGGTTGGATGTATGCACGATCTAATCTGTGAACCTCAAGAGAGGGAGGGGGTAATAGGATGGATGCGTTGTTAAAACTGTTAAAACTGTTAAAACACAGATATGAGACCTAATTACAGCGAGCTATACATATCTGTGGCCCGTGCTTGGTCCATAAAATAAATAAATACCACAATCACCTCCAAACCCCCCCCGAGCTACTCCTTACTCTACTTGGCTTGTACTTATTCGGCGAAACCTAGCTAACTAGAGCTCTATGCCATGCTATATATTGAAGCTTTGATATCTGGACCAGGCCCTCGAGATCTACATACATCATCCGATCGATAGCGCGTTAACATTAATAATTGCAGTATCTACTCTAGCACTGTACATATGTAGTCTTCCCATCCTGTCATGACTATGCTGTACTCCTTTTATGATCAGGAGTCTTCGTGTGCAGAATCAGAGGATGACGAAATGGGCGGCGCGGAGCTATACGACGAGGACGACGTCGAGGGATCCACCTTCTACTATGAAGAGCATGAGGACGACGACGACGAGTCTTGTCCTGAAGTAGAGTCCGAGCAAGAGCCAGAATCAGAACCAGAATCAGAGCCAGAACCAGAACCAGAACCAGAACCAGAGCCAGAGCCAGAGCCATTGCCGCCGGCGATAGAGAGGATACCATTTGAGCTGTGGGAACTGATATTCGGCTTTGTAGCGCCGCGTCTGAGAGACGATTGCTACCCATCGCTGAAGAACTTGTTGAATTGTGCACTCACCTGTCGGGTTAGTTTTAGCTTTGCATTCTTTTAATTTGTGCGTAGGGTTTAGTTTTTTTGCCATACTGACTGTATATATGGGGGAATATAGCAATGGTCCTACACAGCACTCCAACTGCTATACCGAACCCACGGCTACGGCGTTTTTATGCCCGACTCCTCCGGGCCTGACCTGGGCTCCCAGTACTTTCCTCTATCCCGCAAAGTCGACTTCTGGAGCACCTCAGCGGATCGGCGGATGCTACGGCTATGGCGCACACTGCTGCTCTCGTGCTTCACGGTTTCGAGGAGCTCGAGGGTGGAGTCGGCGGCAGCCACAGCATACCCCTATATTAGCTATGTCACCCACCTCGATGCCCGCACGCTCGTCATGGTGCTCACGGAGATTATGAAGGCGCAGCGCGGTGCAAAGACGGCGTTGGGTGAGGGGGCAGCTAATTATTTCTTCGGGGGCCTGCTGGGAGGCCTGGAGATTGCAGGAGCGGCGAGGGGAGATAGGATGATTGTCGGTGGGGCCGAGTATGAGGCGGGGAGTCCGGTTTATGTGAGGGATGTCAAGATCTTTGTGGGAGATACAGCGCTGATGATTATGGATTGTGAGTGTTTTTTTTTTTTTAATTATATTTTCACTTTTAGATTTTATTGGTGTGGAGGAGAATGCTGATTTGAAGAGATAGTTTTATACCCGCATATCCAGCATTTGAAAGCCTTTACGATACCAGAGCTAGGCCAGCTTCGAACCCTCGATCCGATTCGAATAAGCCACCCCATAGGGCTTATATGCGGCCTTGAGAACCTTTCCCGTCTTGTTGTCTCATCGGGATGGATGGTATGCCCGGAGCTTGGACAAGCTATCGCCGCTGTCCGTCCGACGCTCGTCACACAGAACTTTTCCCGCCCTGGCCGCCATAAGGTCAAGGCGTCGACCTTCTGTCTGACAATTCTCGATTGGCGCTTCAAGACGCACTACGATCCCATCAGTCACGGGGGGAATAGTGACCGTGGGGTGGGGGTTGGTTCAGACTGCTATCTGGAGCGTTTCTTTGATGCCCTGAATCCGAACTCGGTCACGTCGCTCGACATGGACTTTAATATCCAGTACTCGCAGTCGCGCCTACCGGGTAAGGATCTCGGCGCCCCATTTGCAGCCCGCCAAAGCGGTGCGCTCAAAGCTCTGCGTCTGGCAAGAATGGCCTGCGGGACATTCAAACTTTGGCGCATGTTGGTCGATATGGGCGCTGCAGGCTTCGTACCAGAGGCACTGAAGCTGATAGACCTCATCATGGAGGACAGCGTTGCAGAAAGAAAGGTATTTGGAGGCTGGCGCTTTTCACCGCACTTCTGGCGGGATCTCAGGACCCTCGAGTGCAAGCGGTTTATGGATATGTTTGGTCTCGTCTCTGCGGTCGTCGAGGCAAAGACCGTGAACAGTTTCGACGACGCCCGTTCGCGCAACTCGTTCACTTACCACACTCAGGAACTGACGGAGCTCGATCTAGCCTGGGAGGAGAAGCACTTGGTCTCCGAGAAGATGCACATGCGCTTCTTCACCACCGTTCTCCCTGGTTTGGGGTCCACACTGACCAGCCTCAAGCTTATTGACGCCGGTGGTGACAATCGCCCGGGAACTATCCGCTATCCGCGCAGTCAGGTTCTTGCCCGCTCACCATTGGAATCCCTTACGCAGCTCCAAACCCTCATCCTCCACGGTGACATCTCCGTACTCCTTCTCTCGGACCGTGCCCGCGAGATTATACGGTCAATGTCGGCCACCATCACCCACGCAGACCTCTGCCTCTCCACAAAAGACGTCCGCGACTCCAACCTCTCCAAGATCTTTAGTCCCTGTCGACGCCTCGAGCGCCTCATCCTGCGGTCCTGGGACAAGATTGTTCTGGTGGGCGACTCGCCCATCGCATGGCTCGAGTACCCTCCTCTCCTAACGAACGCGCGGTATTCACAGACGAGCCTGTGGCCGGTGTGTCCGAAGCTGACGGCTCAGGGAGTCAGGCACTATTTGAAAAAGTGTGAAAGGAGACCGGAGCCGTGGGGGGGGAAGACGGTGTTGAAGGAATTGGCGGTCAGTAGGGCTTTCGTCAGCGAGGAGGGGGAGAGGAGTTGGGGGGAGGTGGTCAGTCTGATGAGGCATAGGGGAGGGAGGTTTTTGAATAGGGTGGAGAGTGGGGGACGGAGGGTGAATGTGAGGTGGGATGAGGGGATGCCGCCGGTGGGGTAGGGGGGGGGGAGTCTGCAATCATTAGAGAGCAGGGGGTGTAGATATGGTGAGATTCTTGTAGATAGATAGATACCGATAAATTTGTAGATAGTAGATATGGGGGAACAAACACTCTGGCGAGGGGCTAATCATCGTTTCCTAGAGTTTCTTGTTTCTTG
Organism: Morchella rufobrunnea; assembly: GCA_024713595.1. NCBI lineage: Eukaryota > Fungi > Ascomycota > Pezizomycetes > Pezizales > Morchellaceae > Morchella > Morchella rufobrunnea. Next base: position 1,017,389 of record JAMGYT010000014.1, read on the forward strand.
TTTTTTGTATAAAGTAATTTTTTACGTTTTTCTTTGTTGGTTTAATGGAGTTTTGGCTTTTTTTTTTTTTTATTTTCTCGGGGGTATTTATATAGGTTTAGAATCGAATAACTAGACGTACTTATGATTGAGCCGCAGTGTGGTGTATACCACCCGCCCTCTTGATTACCACTACCGCCCACCTAAATGTACCTACCTACTACTGCTCAGCATTAATACCGAGAGACCATGCAACCACATCACAACCTATCACTCACGCGGCCTTCCCACTAACTCGGAACCACCCCAACACCCATCCTGCAGTGTAGAAATACCAAATACATGTGCCTGACCACCAAGTATGAGAGACGGTGGCTATGGCTTAACCGAGTACGCCGTAACCAAGTTCTCAATCTCGAGTGATAATGCATGAAGGCAGAAATTTGCTTCGGGGCAAAATGAGTTAAGGCATGCGATTGAAAGTGATTGGTTAAAACCGATGTATAGTGCCACAGTGCCACAATGTTAAAGTGCTATTAAAGTTTTAACTCGAGGCCGTTTTTTGCGCCCCGCGTAACTCGAGTGACATTTTGTGATAGGTTTTAACCTAAATTGAGTTATCCTCGATCTCCCCTACGATAATGATACACCAAAAGATCCAACCGGCCTACAAAGGAAAAAGTAAACGCAAAGAAAAAAATACAGTAAATAAGAACAGGACAGCCAGCCGTGAGGCCTCGAAAATCTTAGCATGATGTATCAGATAACCCACAAGACAAGAAAACCCAACTAAAGAGAAAGGATTAATAAAACAAGGAAGACGCCAACCACAACCATTTCCCTTCCGTTAGACATATACCATACAAAGCGCCAATGCTAGAAAGATATAAACTGGGCACATTATTCACCTCATCATTACAATTTGACGCCATTACCGTTAGTATTAGATACTGCGACCTGGTCCTGCATCACCATATCTTCCATCACATCGCTGGGCTCGCCGCTGTTCCCGCTGCCATGGCCTTTGTATCCACCGCCAACACCCTCGATTAGGGGGCGCTCCTCTTCGCCGCCGCTGCCTTCGTCATCACTACAGACCCTGCTTCCGGCACCGCTGCGGCTACCGCCAAAGTCGCGGCCTGCTTCAATGATTTTGAGCTTGTCTCTCAGGGCCTGAGCGGTGACATCCTTGGATGAGAACCCATTCTTGGGGTGATTGCAGCCATTTACGCAGCCGCCGTAGGTCAGGCGGGCGGCCACGGCTGCCTCGAGCTTCTGGATCTCTTGGGGGACGTCCTTGGCACGCTTTTCTTCCTGCTCTTTGCGGTAGGCGGACCATGTGCGTAGCTTGTTCTGCAGGATGTACTTGTCGGTCTTGGGGTCCTTCTCCATCAATACAAACTCACAATGATTGACATTGCGGAGGTCTTCAAAGTGCTCGACGGAGTAATGGTACCTTTTTCACTTAATTAACACTGGCCATATAATAGGTAAGGGAGGGGCGCAAACCATTTCATCAGGAAGATCCTCGTCATGAGGCCGTGCGTAACAAGGACCAGTACACTCGGAAAATCATCCTCTGCAAACTGACGCCAGAGGCTCTCGTTGAATCCAGAGACCCGATCGTACGCATCCGCGGCGCTCTCGCCGTTAGGGATGCGATAGAAAAAGTGGCCGTATGCTGCACGTTCGTGCCACATCCGCTCCATCTCCTCACTGCATGGCTGGAAGTTTCCAAAGTCCTGCTCACGAATACGAGGCTCTTCGTAGACCTTGATGGTGCTGCTATTGGGGTGGGGTGCTAGGGACTGGATGATTCCGGAGGTAGTCTCGCGGGTGCGTGTGTAGGGAGAAGTAATGATCTGGACGGTATCTTCGGGACGGAGGAGTTTGAGGAGACGATCGCCAGCTTCAAGGGCCTAGATAGAGATTAGTGGGGTAGAGGTGGGAGATGTGCTATATAGGGTACACACCTGGCGATTTCCTTCCTTAGTGAGCTTCACACGGTGATCGGGGACAGTTTGGTGAATTGCACGGTTCTCTAAACTGGGTATTAATAGCTGACCATAAGCTTTTTAGGTGGAAGGGGACGCACTGTTCCCTTCACTCTGAGCATGGCGGACGAGGATGATGAGCTGTTGCCACCGAGAGGAGCCGCGGTTAGCTACTAATCATTTTAATAGGTTGCTTACAACAGATAAACTCACTCTTGGCTTTCCCATGGTGATAGTTGTTGGAGGTTCGAGGTAGTAAATAGTAGTTTGCGTTGATTGCTGATTAATTGATTGTAGTTGGATAGTCGGGTTGAGGTGTGTTGTCGTCTAAAATAGTTTCTCCGTGGAGAGCCCTAGCACGACTGTACCTAAGCGGGCAGGGTATCTGAGGGTAGACTCGGTAACGTAGCGCCGGGAACAGTTGAGATCTTATCCTTCGTACGTTAGCTGTATGTTAGGGCTGATGAGTACCTTCTCCTTGCTTATCGATAAAACGGGCGAAATGGGAATTCGAAAAGGGTCCTCTTTATCAATTTATCATGCAAGGACTTGGGGTAAACTAGGGAGACGAGGAAAGAGCTCAAAGAGACCCAATGGCTGCGACAAAGATAGTAAGTAATATGTAGCTGGGACTACTCACTCTACTTAAGTATTCCTACCGAGATGCGTTGGCGCCGATGTCCTGGTCTGCTTGCTTATTCTGGTTCTCGGGAGTGGGGTGACGCTTGCGGGAGGCTGTCGCGAATGATGTTGGTTTTGTGTTTCTCTGTCGCTCGTTCTCTTTCTGTCTGTCGTAGGGCCTGATCTATGCAGATGAGGGGTGAATTCTCTTCGTTCTTATCCTTTATCGATCAACTCAGTGCGATTATGATTCCTAACCCTAATGCAATGCCCAGGGGCATTGCTTGAAGCTCCTCTATTGACAGATCGTAATCTTGACCGAAAAAATCACTTGTATCCATCCATTCTGATTTACCTCCGTACTTCGCAGGGCTGGAGGAGATCATGGGCATCGAAAACGACAAACATTAACTCACTGAAATTACCTGCACAGGCACAGTCTACTCTAGCATTTTGCACTGCACTGTAGATCTCACCAACATGTCCAGGAAGCGAGCCAAACCGGTTCCTTCTTCGCCAAGAATTTTCGCCTAACTCGGCGAAGTAAGGGATTTCGGTGTTCCAATTGGTCAATTATGAGAAGTAAACTCAGTCAAACAAAAGGCAGGGCAAAAAAAAGCATGATTAATTTCACGCGACGACTCAGTAAGATGATTGCTAATACTAGCCAATCGATTCGCATACGCAGGCGCCAAATTAAAAAAGCAAAAAAGAAGGTACGGTGCAGAGGAGGAAGGAAACCCCACAGTGGAGTATCACGCAACCCCACCTTATGGCGAAGACCTTCCGTTGATTCGTCTAGTCGTACTCTACTGTTAAAAACGGGGTGTGGCAATGGAGTGAGAGAAAAAAACACGCATACATAACATGCCATTATCGATGGCGCCGCACTGAGGAGGCCTTTGGGGAGGGGGGGAAACGTACCCAGTTTTTTGTACTGCCATATTCCGGCGGCCAATTTCCAACGCACAAACCGTGCTGATATATTTATGTTTCCTTACCTTTTTTTTTGTCTCCGGTTCAATTTTCCATGCATAGGATCGCAGCTCAGTTAATCGTCGCCGTGGAACAATTCCTCGATTCCAAATGGCATGGCTGGCGCATGATACCTGATGCAGGTGGTGTAAAGGCTAAAACGCTCACCTCGTATGTAGCTACAGTCGTTTACCCTCACTAGACAAATACCCTCCACTTGAAGAGTAAGGGTTATGTATAGTAAGAGACAGCCAAGGCTACGAAGTGTCCGAATTCTACTGGTCACCACTTCACTGTTCGTCAACAGACGATATTCGCCGAGTGACGGTAAAAGACTGTAAATTAAAAAACGAAAGCTTAAAACCGATATATTAATTACCACGTGCTCTACTAACTGTTACATACATGCATGGCATGTGAATGTAGGTACACATGAAACGGAATTTTTTCAGGATGAACTAGATCTGCATGTAAGGTGATCATGATCTGTGTCAGAAATCTAGCCTTCTGGAGAATGAGTGACGAGGGAAAAGTTTGGATTAGAATTGAGGCCCCCAGCTCATCTCAATTCTACCCCTCATGTAGTTATCCGCTGGCCGAATTTGACATCCGGGCACTAATCGGCTGTGCTATGGCTCGACAAGTTATAGAGGGTGGAATCAGAGAAAATAGACCAACCGCTAGCACTATTATGGTAGTTGATCCCACAATTTCTGCAGGCTGATTGGTTACTTCTCCAAGTTTACACACCCATCCCCAATAGCCTCTCGAGCTATAGGGATATTTAAAGGTTGCCATGAATCATCGCAATTAACACGAGTCTAAAACCCTAGGTGTCGCGGGTATAGATGGCGCAGTCTTCTACCCAGACTTTAAAGTTTTCTTCTGCAAAGGAAATCCCCCCATTCGCCCACATAATATTCTGTGAGCCACTACGGGTCAGTCGTAATGCAGATTTGCGCTTAATATGCTCCCATTCAAAGGCCCTATGTATACAATTACTGGTCGTAAGCTAAAGTCGTACGCCATGGCTTACCATATAACATGCATCATAGTACATACATTTAGGCAGCTATTGGGCATGTTGAAAACTTCAATCACCTGATCACTTAGCAAATAATGACAGCTTTATGACATTAACCCCCTAGTTTGAGGTCCAGATCTAGATACACAGAAAGGCTGGGCGCACTGGTTTGGTACGTATGGTTTGCTGTTAAGTTTAAACGAATTGCATGAACCATGGCTGCATAAGGCAGACACGGATTCGGAAAAAGGCTTACCCTAACCAGCAACAAATCATATCTCAACACCCGAAAAAAATTATTCAGAGATACTAAGTGCCTTGGTGTACGCCTATCGAAACACCCAAGTTCCAATGACCATCACTATGTTACCATCTAGAAGGTGCTGGAGGTATATCGAGATTTATGCTCTAGAAGATGAGATTGTCTCGGGCACAAAATGAAAGCACGAGTAACATTCCTAGGAGGAGTTGATAACATAAGTGCGATGACAGAACGTGGATTTTCCGATACGGGATAGATATGCACAAGATGGGTGCCGGTTGGTGTGGCGGGAAGGTGTTCACTGCAATAAATGAGAAGGCTAAAAAATCGAGTGAGAACCCATGACTACACGCATCAGTATCGAGTACAATCGCTCGTCATCGACGCACTTAGATCGGCTGTGCGCGCCAGGCGTTTCGATGCTCAGCTCTACCAACAACCTACTCCTTGATCGCTACTTCCAAAATCTCACTCCCTCCCTCCCTCTCCTTTGCTCTCGCCTTCCTCGCTTCAACCCTCCTGTTCCTATTTTCTACCCAATCTCCTTTCTTGTCCACATATCTTTTATTGATCACTTCCACCTCTTCCATTCTTTTTCTCTTCATCACGGGCATGTACTTACCCCTCAGCAGTGCAGCATGCCCACCATCAACAATCACCTGACTCTTCTTTGAGTCCTTCAACCCCCTACTCGCAACTCCGGCTCCGCCACCAGCGGAGATAACGTCCAGCAAGCTTCCTGCAAGAATCTCATCCACAGCAGCCTTGTGCCAAATTTTCCACACATCCCCAGTAAGCTCCGCTTTACTCTCATATTCCCACTTTAACATTCCCTCAGGAAATATACAGTCCCATAATACAAGACAGCGATCGTTTGCCATCTCATAATGGGGCTTGCATGGGTTAGCTTTTGTATCCAGAAGTTGCGTGATAATCGATGGCTCCTCGAGTCCCTGGCCTACAAGAAATAGCATTGCTATCATGTGGCGGACCTGATGCCATAGAAATGCGGACCCGTGGAGCTCAAAATAATAGGTTTTCGGACGCCCTGCTTGCGCCACCTCAGTAGTGGTAGTTGGGGCAGCGCCGAACGTCGGTGCTTGGGGGAAGGCCTCATTTATAGAGGCGTGGCGGATAATGCGATCGAATCGGCTAATTTGCTTACTAGCGTCGATCTTACAGAAGTTTCTAAAGTCATGGTCACCGACATAGAGCGCAGCGGCCTCTCTCATCTTGTCGATATTTAGATTGATGCTTTCTGAGGTCGTTCCAGCAGTTCCAGGAGGGATTGGAGGGTTGGTGAAGAAATAGCGATAACGGCGCTCCTCACAATTGAAGCGTGCACTGAAGCCTTCGGGGGGGTTCGGACACCAAGCAAGGACTCGAATGTCGGGTGGGAGAAGCCGATTGAGGATTTGTGGGTAGAGAAGCTCGTCAGCATCGGAGAATTCGGGGGCGTTCTCAGTGGTTGGATCGGCGTCAAAGCTATCGTCCAGAGCAACTGTGGTGGGGACTTCTGTATTTTCGTTGGTTTCGGCGGGCGGGGAGGGGGGGGATGCGGGGAGCGGTCTGTTACTACGCACACGCACACCAATAACTTGACCGAACGCTGAAACTCCCCTGTCAGTGCGTCCACATTTGGAGTATTCCACCGCCTCATCTCCAGGCCAGCCAAGCACTGTTTCTTCCTCTCCTGGGAGCCCGTTGTGCGGAACCAATCGGGCTTTAAGTAGCGCCTTAAAGATTTGCTCCTCAACCGTAGGTATGCTGAAAGGGTTGTTAGCATGGTATTCGAAGCCTCCATAATTTGCGCCGAGATAGGCTATCTTCAGCGCGATGTGGCGTGTTGAATAAGCTGAAGAGTTGAATGTCTTTTTCGCTTTTCGAGGCTGCACCTGCTTCACCCTGTAAGAGAGTGTATTAGCTCTAAGAATACTAAAAGGTCGATTAATTAGACGGGGCTTACTTACGTTTCCTGAGACTTCTCGAGTTCAAGGATACGAGTGATAAGTTCAGAGTGCGACCACTTTGAGTAGAGCTGTTCCCGTTGCTTCTCCATTTCTAGACGTTTGGATTCAAGTGCGGTAATGTTGAACTTGCGGTGGTGGGGAAGAATGGTTGTAGTGATAGTTCGAAGACGGATGAGTCGCAAGACAGTCTGTGAGCTGCCTAGCCGCAGAGTTGTCATTACCCCTCCAGTAGTGCCTGGGTGGTGGTATATAATAATTTTTTATTTATTTATGGGTACGGGTTTAACAGAATAACTGGAACACTAAAAAGCTGTATCTAAGACAATTTTTTTGGTATCGACGTTATATTGGTGGATGAAACAACTTTTCGAGTTAGTCACTGTGAATGACTGGAGCATTTTTTTTTTTTTTTTTCCATCCGAACTTTTCTACAACGGGACTTCCCGCGTACCGCCACATGGAGGTATCCACAACGCCAGCCACAGGCGCCCGAGCTTGAAGGAAACCTCCATGGATGGATAGGGAACGAGCAATGCAACGTGTCCTTGGGATAGTTCTCTCGTGATGAAAGGGAATAAAAGAAATCAAGGGTGTTTTTTTTTGGTGATATGAGAAGATAATATATTAGAAACAAATTGCAGTTAGGTAATATTCAGATGATTTAGGTATGGGTTGTGGGATTGTAAATAGTTGAAAGATATTCAGAACGTGCTAGGATCCGTAGGGCTGGATTGGATGGATGGGCGCCAGTCAGAGTTGCTGCTGACGCGAAATTAAACCTTTCCTTACACATATGTCTACATACGTACGTAAGGACTCTCTACTTCCTAACCCCCTCCTTAATCTTGGGTTCGGCCTCTCCTCCCCATTATCACAGGCATATTAGGAGGTATATACCTGGATATATACTCCTAAGAAAGTACCGATTGCACTTTACATCATATTGCCTATTCCCAACCACACGCCTCGACCAGCCAACCAGTCGATCAGTCTCCCGCCAAAAAACTTGTCCCCCCCCCCCCCCCCAATAAGAGCCTCAACGCCTCGAAACCCCCCACAGCGCGTCATCTACCTACCATTGATATACTCGATCATACAAATTAGACCTATCTGCTAACCTTCTACTACAACATTTTCCCCGTTCTGCACTTCAAGATATAGATGTTTCCCCAGGAGCTCTAGCGGCACAATTACTTTTTTTTCCCCCCTCCCACAGAAAAATCGCAGCAGTAGCAGCAAGCGCTCCCACCACCTCCGACTTGGTCACAGTTCCATGAATAGCTGCTGTTCATGCGGCCTCTGTCAGTACCCTACCTACCTGCCATGCCCACCTCCTATTCTACTCGCGCCCAACGCAACAAAGTTTAAACTAACAACCAAACACTGAAAAGGTTATTGGCGATCTTGGTTTTCATTGCCGGATACATTACTGCGCGCTTCTCACTAATCACTCAGGCGATTGAATTGGCGTACTTTGCTTGGGACAACGGGGTCGTTGTAATTGCTTCCTTCCCCCGTTTCCCCGTCAAGACCCCACCCCCGAGGCTTGGCTGGAAGCTTGTTCTTACCTCTCACCCTACCTCTACCCTGTTGGCTAACTAGGATGCCTACATGTATGTGCGCGGTACAGGGACGAGCAACAAAAGGATTCCTTATACTATCACTATTCTTCTTCCTCTTCTTCATCCCTATCGAGCGCATCGCATCACGGGAAACCAGCCTAGTCAGTAGCCAATTTTGCAGCCCCTCCCCTCCCTCCGGTTTGACAGTTTCTAATCAAGGTGCACGCAACACAGCAAACACGTAGCGGTAGCGCAATCTCGGCGCGTGAGCAGCTTCGTCGGCGCGGGAGTTTCTACTAACCACTGCGCAATCGTTATGGCTAGCGGCAACGGAAATGGACTGATGCGAATATTCTGGCCACTTGACTTCCCTCGCAGCAGTGAGCCGGGGGTGCTTGTGGGGTGGCGCAACTCTGGGCATGATGTGTTTGTCGTGGATGTGCTGAACGGTGTTGATGTGGGTTTATCTGTGCTTCTAACCTCAGGCGCAGCAGTGGAGGGTTTTTCGTCATGGGTACTGATGAGATCGAGAAACAGAGTAGGCGAATCAGCCGTGACCTTACTTCAACAAATCTTTACCGCAAGTCTCCCCACTCCTCCGCCCGCCTCTTTGAACTCTGCGGTCAGAGTGCTCTCCATGTTCTCGGAAATGTCAACGAGCCCGTAGTATCTGTAGAGACCTTCGACCCATTGCACATCTACGCCTATACCCAAAAGTCTAGCCGCTATCCACGTATTCATTGTCCGCTTTCCAGCGGTATCGCGGTACAGGTAATTTTATTCGAGCGCCCACACCCACACCGTATGCAATACCTCTCTCTACGACCTATATCACTTGCCCTCGAAGATCGCGCCGAAGATCTAGAGGGCAGCGAAGCTGAAGAAACGGGCGAGCGGAGGCGCCGTGAGGAGTTGGTGCAGAAGCTCCGGCTGCACTCGGTGAAGCGGCCACAGCCTACAGAGAAGGAACGAAGCCTGCAGATGATTGTTGACCAAGTCAATTGCTCACATGAGATGCGGGTTCTACTAAAGGAGAATATCAGTTTGTTGATTGGTAGGAGAAATAGGAGGGCGCTCAGTGTGAGTGAAAGGGTGGTGGAAGGGGCTACGGGTCTATGGAGGGGTTTCTTGGATGCGCTGATGAGGGCAGTCTGGGTATTATGGCCGCTAGTAACGAATTGCTTCGTTTTACTGATTGTGATTTGGAGGTTGGTTGCGGAGACAATATTAAAGGTGTTGGAATGGAGACTGAGGCCGGAACTAGCGGCGCTCAAGGATATCTCGGCTACTGGTTAGTTTTCTCCTTTTTACCTGTTGTTTGGTGGTGGTGGGTTAGGGATTACTGACAGTAGCGCGAATGTTTCAGCGCAGCAGTTTGATATACGCTTACAGCAATTTTGTTATTGGCCCATACAATATGTAACTCTTCGGCGACGAAAAAAAGATTGGGAGAGCGTCACCAGTTCGCACCCGGATTACATCCGATTTTATAATAGTCTTTGGCTAGTAGCCAACGATGTTATCATCGGAATTGCTTTAGGATCATACATAATAGAGAACGCCCACGTCGTAGCCCATCAGATCGATTTCTATCTTCGTGTATGTGATCTCAATCATTGCCCATCACTCGCTTCCCACCCACTAACACCCCATATGCAGGCCTACACTGTCGAGGGTATGAAAGGTATGATCTCCTGGCTGATGAACCTTCCGGGTGGTCTCAAGCTTAATCAAGAGCTCGGTTCTTTCCTGGGCGATTTGTTCCTTTGGGTAATCGACTACTGGGCCGATACTATGACCAGTATCCGCCCACACCTCCCGCGCGTTATATACGCAATTGGCTTTTCATCCTTTGCTGGGGCTTCTATGCCTATAGCCCTATTCTCAGATCTCCTCTCCATTCTAACATTGCATATATACTCCTTCTACATTGCATCAGCGCGGATCTATAACTGGCAGTTATCCATTATAATATCGCTATTCCACCTCTTCCGGGGTAAAAAGAGGAACGTTCTGAGAAATAGAATTGATAGTTGTGACTATGACCTCGATCAGCTGCTGATTGGGACGATACTTTTCACACTGCTAATATTTCTGCTGCCAACGGTGCTAGTATTTTACCTTACGTTTGCAAGCGCGCGAATGGCAATCATCATGCTCAAGGCGGCATTAGAAACGCTCCTTGCATGTCTAAACCACTTCCCACTCTTTGCGCTCATGTTGCGTGTCAAAGATTCCAAGCGCCTTCCCGGTGGGATCCGCTTCGAGCTCAAAAACACGCGTGCTATCGTCGCCGCCTTTGACAATGCCGCCGATACCACCGCCCCCATATCCTATATCCACCTAAAAGTACTTTATCCCTACCCCCAATTGTTCTCTACTGTATAATTAACCGGAACCGTTGATAGTCAACGCCCCTCCCCTTCCGTGCAATGTTCCATCAATACTTCCAGCTCAGTCAGCGCATACAGAAACATTATGTCTCGCCACACGTCATATTGTGTCTCATGACAGGCCAATTTGTGCCCCCAATTCATCGCCGTAATTTGTATAGTATGCAATACAGCATGCTACCCGCGAGACGGGCTGGGCCATGGGAGCTGTGGGGGAGGCTGGTGGAGGGGAAATGATGTAGTGAGGCGTTCGGACCTTCTTTTTGTATCTTTTATCTTTATTCTATTGTAGCGATTGATAGATTTGGTCGGAGGGCGGGTGGGTGCTGGGACTATTAATGAGGACTAGGTAGAATTTGATGTGTACTTGGGACTGTAATTGTGCTACTATATATGGTTAGCAAGCTTGATGACTTGATGTTGAAAAGTTTTTATGTGCTCTGTGTAGGTATTTTGGATTGTGGAGACTGGGTTAAAATATTCAGATATTTCTTTATCATAGGGAATGGATTGAACGGGCTTGATGTCCGACTGAGAACTGGAGTACATGTTGACTGAAGTTTGTTGTGTTGCCCCTCGACAGTCCAGTTCAGGATCTTCGGTAGCAATCTCTAGCTCGTCGCCCCTATGGCCTTAGGCAAGTCATGGTACATAACCACTTGGTTTCTGGGCGCTGTTCGAGGAACCAATGCGTCTTTCTTTTCTTCCCCCCTACTCCCAACAATATTCCTTTTTGTGGGTTTTACCCGAAACTTATCGGTGGTCGAGCGGGGCCTTGAGCAATGAGGATCTTGGATATGGGTAGCGGCTTGCAGTCTGGTAATGAAGTCGAGTGATTGTCTATGATTTCGAGGTCACAGGTCACGAATGGTCACTCGTACTAAGAGATGTGTGATTAGGGGTCAAAAGGCGGATTTGAGCGGAATATTTCATGGTTTCGGGCCCGTATCCGGCACTAAAGCTGTGTGAGGAGGCCAAATGAAATGGAAAATGTTCGTTGGGTTAGACGCTACTACACCTTTGATGGACCCGCCTTTCCACCCCCACTTCTCTATTCTTTTTTTTTTTTTTTTTATTTTTTTATTCATCACCGTTCCTACTCAACCAGGTCATCTAGCTTTCATCCGACAATTATCAACAAATAAAACACTGGCCTTGAAATACGCGGTTACTCCCTAAATTGTCATTATTAGCTCCAATTACCGGGTAGATTGTAGGTTTCTAGTTATCTTGTAAGCGTTGTATTAAGTTTCCCAGTTCTATATAGATGTGTATGAAGAAGCGTTTTTATTGGCTGGAATTGTTGATATAAAGAATAGCGCCTGTTTTATCCCCTAGACTCCCACTCGTGGGCGGGATGTTTTTCGACCTAGCTTATTCTGGAATACCGCCCGCTCTAATGGCTCTCTAGTAATAAAGTCGAGGGTCATGGATAGTTGAAGGAGGAGAGAAGAGTGGGATAAAGTCTTGTCACTTGTATTGATAACTGTGACTGTTACGGTTGTCAATAGGGATGTTTAGCTATAGAGGGGTGAACTCGAGTTAGAGGGGACTCACTACTATCGTTACTACTCTATGTATGGTGAAACTGGGGGCCTTTAGTAAGTATATAAGGGGCTTGTGCCACTCCGATCCTACATTGCTACAGCTTGCGGTAAGATTATTGTAGAAATATGGGAGGAGTCCTATTGGCTTAACCAGCTGTGCAGGCCTTGTTTTTGAACACCTGTTTCTACAATAATTCTATCTCTTGCTGTAGAACCCTTAAAATGGCTGTTGTAGTGTGCATGTAAAAGGTAGTTTTCGGATCCCGCCATCCGTAAGGTAAGAGAAGTTTCCGGAACTTTACCTATCTAGACCAGTGGCTAGGGTTTGACACGCCTACAGAGCTCAGTTCTACCACACGCCCCCAACCCCCCTGACCCAGATAGTGTTCTCACCGCAGCAACTACACCCCACAAAGAATAATAGAGGAAATATGATCTGAAAACCTGTTTGTTATTTAATCATCTCAATAAAGCCCCTCATGCCATCCAAAATCAGTTTAGAGAGCTTAGCCAAGTTACCCCCCCAATACTGACAATCGATAACTACCGCTGTCAATAGCTCAGCATAACGTGAGACTGGAGGCCAGCTGAAACTGAGTCTTTACCCATATGCAAAAGAACAGCCCGGGTTCAAAGGCCGGATCTAAGCCGTCTGATTGGTTGCTTTGCGGCTTGCCACCACCTATTGCTCTGTTCTTTTGCATCAAACCCGGGCTCACATTTCGAGACTTCACGGTACGTAGAACTAGGGAGCTCGGGCACTACCGAACCAGGGCTCTCCCCTGTCAGCTCACAGAACCCCAGGTTTATGGTTCGTGGGTTTGCGAGCTCCCTCCCTTAAAGCGCCTGATTCTCCGTCACAGGAATTAAGCAAAATCGTTTTTGCATCTGATAATTACGGATATTTACTGGTGCATTAAACTTTCTGCATTCCTAGGTAATATATTTTAATCCCCGGTACGTGGTAAAGCAGAATCATAGTAGTTTCCAAGGTTTCCTGACCGCTTCAGCTCAGGCATATGCTTCTGGCATACGATATAGCAAGTCAGACTTACGTGGTAGTGATAAGTGTGTTAGCGAAAAACGGCCCTAGCATTCGGGCTACATGGACTAGGCGCGTTGCCTGATTCCAACCACATGCAATGTCTTTAGGGGTGAGCTATTGTGTTCACAAACACATCACCTGCTTCAACTGTAAGTCTACAGTTGTGATACAAATCACGACCATTTAACGGGAGCGGTTTCAGACACATACAGACTGAATCCAATTGGATGACCTTATTTGTGGTGTATGGCTCGGGTTGCCATCTGTACGGTATATTTATGTCGCTACAACAGGTGCTCCCATACCCTATTGTAAATGGTGGAACAAGTCAACCGGTTACTCTCTTTCTGCAGGAATAGAAAATTTCGAAAGGATTTCATTAGCCGAGTACTTGATGTCATTTGAGCTGCGCCGTACTTAGACTATGCAATCACTGCTGATATATCAGTACACAATTTCGTGCTAGAGGCTACGTATACGAAAATAAGAAGAGATAGAGATATCTTTTATTTAACGCGACGTTCCCCAGTCTGGGGTATTCAGTGTCATAACGAGCGGTAAAAGACCCATGCAGCTTTTTGCATACACCATCCTGGAGGATGTCTCCGGCCTCTCCCACACTTCTTGTTGCAAGGGTGGCAGTAATTTTGAGTTATGTTACGGATAGTTGTATCCGGAGCGCCTCTGATCTCGACATTTTCGAAGCTAATAACTTTCCACAGCCACGTCCTTTTTTTTTTTTTTTTTTTTTTTTTTTTTCTTTCATTATCTCTCCATCATTAGATTATATTTACCTGTTCTATCACTCTAGAGAGCCTAAATTAATTTAGCTCCTGGGTGGATGGAGTTATTAGGGCCGAGGTTTTGGGATGAATGACATGGGCCTTGCTAAAAAAGTGTTGAGAGAGAAGTTAGCGTTAATAGCCCAAGAAAAAAATTGACATACGATTAATTTCAAACGTACCATACATATGGTATTAAAAAAAAAAAAAAAAAAAAAAAACCATACGTGAGCGCATATTAGCGTCGAAACGCCAATAACCGGCAAACAAACAGCTGGTCGCTGGAACATTTGGCGGCAAATAGAGGAACTCTAGCTCCGATCAACGACGATCTGGCCTCGATTAGCCGCGTACGTAGTCAATTATCAGACGAAGTTTTGGGCCGACACACGCATATACATACAGTGGACATATAATTTGCGTGGCACTTGATGTATGTACTACGCATGCCAGGGTAAGTCTGTTGACAGTGAGAGCTGTTGGAACCACGGCCACTGTCAACAGACTTACCCTGGCATGCGTAGTAGACTTTACCTAAAACAACTGTGATCCATTGAAGTCCTTGTTCCGATGCTGAGCATGCGCTAAAACACACAAATATCCTAGCTGGGAAGCATGGGTCAAGTGCGGACCCCCCCGGAGATCGCGGGAACGGGAACTAAGATTTTTCTCCGCCTCTCTATGAATTGTGTAGCTTCCAGCTTCTTCTTCTGTATTGCGACCACATATCTATCTCCACTATTCTCTCTCGAAGCAACTCAAGTGACAATTAGAATGTGCAGGGAAAATTTGGCTTTCCGTGTAAGTCTACGCAAGTCATTTTGTGTATAAGACCATTTGTCAGCTAACAAGAGTTGTGGTACAAGTCTCATGTCTATTATGATACAGTATAATTATGCCCAATGGGCTCATCAGAGCTACCAATATTATGTAGTACTAGCATAAACAAAGAACTTTAGGTAGTTACCAGAAAAAATCCCCCAAGGAATATCAACTTATACACTTACATTTTATGTTTCTGCTCTATGGCCAGGAGTGGGGGATCGAGACATAAGTACTACATGTAGCTTTAGAGAGCACACCTGCTTCCTGCACATGTGGAGAAAAGGAAACTCTTTATAGTGAATGTCGGTTAAGTATCGTATTAGTGTCGTATTCTAGTCGTATTTACATGGATTGGGTAGTACGTTTTCAACATTCCGATTGGTTCAATTCTGACTCTTTTTGTACCGAATTTGCGCTTTCAATACCCATTACCCATGTTCATAGAACAAAGCACCCGCTTCCTTCCAAATTTTGCAACAGAGGGTGGTGGTTACTTAAGTGTCAGACGGGCCGCTCTATTCCCCCCCCCCCCTACCTTCCTCCATCTCCTCGAGCAAACAGCCTCAGAAATCACAACGGATCTCCCACGTGACCCATTCAACTAAAAACCATACAAAAATGTCCGAATCCGCCAATGCTGTGTCCGAATCCGCCAATGCTGCGCCCGAATTCGCCAATCCTGTGTCCGAATCCGCTAATGCTGTGTCCGAATCCGCCAATGCTAATGCCGCGAGCGCTGCGCTACCTGACCTTGATGTTGATTCTGGGAACACAACTGATGACTACTCCGTTTATTCTAGTGGAGTGTGAGTCTAAGCCATTGTTGATATTATTTGATCTCAATTACTGACTCAAGCCGTTCTCCAGAGAGAGTGCGACAACTTCCTTAAAGTCTAGTGTTTTAAAATACAAGTAAGTGACTCTTGGAAGCCCTCTGAGAGTACATATGAGATATCTGATTTCTAGAAATCCATGTCTAGATACGAACACGGAAGAAGATATCATGCCTTCAGGGAGGGTGCCTACTACGGACCCAATGACGAGGCCCAAAACGAGCAACTGGACATCTTCCACCACTACTGCACAATTGCCATGGATGGAAAGCTTCATTTTGCACCAATCGGTGATAACCCTCAGAAAATCTTAGATGTTGGCACTGGAACAGGAATTTGGGCCATTGATTGCGCAGATACCTACCCCTCCGCTCAGGTTAGTGCATTCCAAGAGATACTATAAAGGGAGAAAACAAATATATTGAAAACTTTATCGCAGGTTATTGGGAATGACCTTTCACCAATTCAACCCTCATGGGTACCTCCAAACCTACAATTTGAGGTCGACGACCTGGAGAGTGACTGGGCAATTCCAGGAAACACATTCGACTTCATCCACATGCGCTACATGCTCGCCTGTGTCAGCGACTGGCCCACCCTCTTCCAGAAAGCATACACGTAGGTCCACTATTTCCTTCCTCTCCTCCTTGCTTATTTTATCGACATGGCCCGTTCTAACTTATCCAAAAACATTCAGCGCGACTAAGCCCGGCGGGTACTTTGAATCGCAGGAGCCCACGCTACAGATCTTCTCAGACGACGGTACTCTTCCACGTGGCTCACCAATCGACATATGGGTCGAGAAAATGGCAGAAGCGGCGGAGAGGTTTGGAAAACCGGCTCATATCGCACATCGCACAAAGGCTTGGATGATTGATGCTGGATTTGAAGATGTCCATGAGAAGGTCATTAAGCTCCCGCTAGGTCCATGGGCGAAGGATCCGAAAATGAAGGAGATTGGAAAATATGCGCTGCTGAGTGCGTTGACAGGGTTGGAGGGTTTCACGATGGCCCTTTTTACACGGATTTTGGGGTACGTTCCAATGCTTCTTTGATATATCCTCTGAAGCGGTTCACTAGTTAGTGGCTAGCTTCAGAGCAATAAATTGGCAACCCGTGCTACGAATAAGTACTGACATTATTTATTCATTAGATGGACGAGTGAAGACGTATTAACCTTCTGCGGCAAATGTAGAGAGCAACTTGTGAATAGAAAGACACATGTATATCAGAACTAGTAAGTCAAACACCTACCGCCACCGCACCCCCCGCTGGTTACAGAAACTAATAAGTTGAACTACATCTAGCCATGTCGTATATGGACGTAAGCCTAATAATGAATAAGTTTTACTACATGTATGTACTGTATGCAGCTCGGAGTTGATTGTGCTAGATACAATAAGTTGTAAAATTTTAGTATAATGAAGCACTATCAGATTGTCACTGGAAAAGCTCGAGTGATATTGAACCTCCAAAGACAACCAACCCATATAACTATATATCGAGACCGTAAGATGTTCAAAAATATGTAACCAATCATGAGACATATATAGCGAGCCAATGCCGAATATCGAGGCCCCTTTAATCCTTGAATTCATGTATTCAACCTCACATGCATCATCCACTGTTCATAGAATGGGACATTTTATATTGGAGTCTTCTCGATACATGACTATTGATCCACCATTTGTAGATTTTACATCTACTCCTACCCCCCGCGATACGGAATACTGTAAATCGATATCTTATTGACAGCAGACCCTAATTGATAAATACCTGTTTCCTCAGCATAAGCTATAATTAGACACTGTAGAGTAAAATCTCTCTATAAGAGTACATGTACTCTCTATCACAATAGCCGCTATATATAAGGGTACCAATTTTCGCCGATTGTAATATGTACGTAGTGATCTTCTTGACCATGTGTTATTATGAACTAATAACCCCAAAATTAAGGGTATCGTTATACACCCTTTCCGTAATTTATAGTTCCTCAGAATTTACCGTTTAGCCCCCTCCCCCCATGGAACCGTATTGTGCTCCACGAAGTAAAGGTTATAATTAATTTTACACCACCACCATATGGCCACATGCTACTAATGTAGGGCCCAGGGTTGCCTAGCTTAATCCAATTGGCAGATAATACGACGTCACTGTACAGCCCCGTTCGAAAAGTTTTGGCACCCTACTTTATTGAGTCCGCTCATGAATTGTAGCCCACCAACAACCATTACTCCCGCACATACTCAACAATTAATAGGTATGACCATAATGAAGATATTCTAGTTCTCTCTACTTATGTTCACAATTATAAGGGAAATGGAAAGAGGAAAAAACTCCTTCGTACTTTGGCCCAGGGATGTCAAGTCTTTTCGAACGCGGCTGTACATGTTACACCGGCAAATGACTTTGAACGCGTTAAGCTCAGCGTTGTCCTGTATGTACCCGAGTGTATCAAAAAGTAATGCAACGATCAAACATCCCATATTCCTTAACAGCTAAGGGACCGTTTGGCAAACCTCGAAAAAACAAAACGGCGTTTAATTTTTGTGCGAAGCAACCACCAAAAACATTAATTATGGAGATCCACGTTGAAACGGGGTTTTCGGGCCCCCAAAACGGCGTTTTGGTAAGAGTTGATATGAATAGCCCTTGTAATTGCCCTCTCCTTTTTTATTACTGTCTCTTGTCACAAGTTGTTCTTTTGTGGGCTAAAGGCCCAAATCAATGACTTGAAAAAAAAAACATGCAAATCTATTCTAAAGACTCATTATATCATACATGTGACTAAAATGTCTCCGTTGTTCAAACGTTGTATTGTGTTGAAAATTGAAATTCTGAGTACCTTTCCGCGTTGCTAGGTCAAACGTTGCATCACTTTCCAGCACCCCTGGATACGTTGGATGCTGTTAGCACTTTTTCCGCAATGAGTTCATGATAATCGAGCCATGTCAGTAGGGTTTGGGGGTACCCCTGCGTGCATACATAGAAACGGTTCCCTTCTTTTTAGTACTGATGATGACGGAATCAGTTCTTGGATATCTAGTATATACAATTGGTCTTGAATCAATTGAGCTCTGTTTAGGGGAGTGATTAGCTAGGAAATACCTGTCTTCGGGGTAGGGGTAAGTGAGAAGACACCAAGCTGCCAAGCTTACATGCAATTCTCCATGAAATCGTAATCAGTCAATCAATGAACCTATGCATGCAGGTGTTCTCCAAAGGTAGAGTGTATCAAACTGTAATTCATATCTCTACAAGTCCCTTTGCGCTAATATAATGGATCTGGAGTCTTTTTGATAGACTTGGCAGTAAGATGCCAAGAACCGAAGCGCCGGCCGGCTCCAAGTTTCTGGCTCCATTTTCGACTGCGGATCCTGTAATAGCCAATTAAAATGAAGGCAGAAAAGACTTTCGCCGTAGTTTACTTGCCAGATTTTTTATTCTGCCCGTTTTTCACGATATACCGTAGATACTCGATTAATTCGCTAGCGTTATTGCCCTTTATCACAACGAAAAAAACAACACTTTGAGTACTTTTTGGTGCAAACGGCACTAGCGAATTTTTCGAGTATCTAGGGTATCTCTAAAATAGTACAAACATGACCTCAATCAGCTTAACCTTGCTTCGGCTCTGGCGGGTATCGGCACCTGCTGTATCGGTACTACATTTACTACTTACTTGCGGGTAGAAACCATACTGCGTTATGTAGCCTACATACTCTACATAGGTGCTTAGCGCCATGTGCGCCACGCGTTCCTCCGTCATTCCAGGCTTTTCTGCCGCATGCGGGCCCCAAAGCTTGGACAAAGCTTGTTTCCTCACCTTTCGGAGACAGGGCAAGCCTACCAATCTCTTCAACATGCCATTTCGTCATGCAAACCACAAACAAGGATTTAAACCAAGAAATGAAAAATCTTTGTATAGCCGTACGCCGAACCTGTGACGTGAACATCTACTCGGTTTAACATAAATATGTTCAAGCCACCATTTTTTTAGATTTTCCAGATTATCATCAGCAAGCAATTCCACACATTTACAATAACCCCCCCCCCCCCCCCCCCACAAGTTCTCAATATTTCCCTTACAATGGGGCTATTCTCACGCAATACTGAGGCCGCAGCACCGGCTGCAAATGGTACCTCCCACCACCACCGCCGTCACTCCGGCTCCCATAGTCATCCGGAAAAGCACAGACCAGTATTCGGGAGACACATGAACGAACGACCCACATTTGGCGAATGGCTCCGGACCATTTGGCTAGATATCTTGACCATGGCCTGCTTGGGAGCTGTTGGTCTCGGTGTTTATATGGCACCTCCGGCGCCTTCAAGATCCTTCCCCGTATATTTCCAAGACGGTGAAATTGTATTCCCAGAGTTTGCATACCCACTTCGAAAAAATATCATCCCCATCTGGCTCGCTGCATTGCTTGCCTTCTTTATACCCTTCGTATTTTTCGTTCTATTCCAGATCCGTGTCCGTAGTTTCTGGGACTTCAACGCTGCAGTCGTTGGCCTCCTCTATTCGCTCATCAACGCTGCTGTATTCCAAGTTTTCCTTAAATGGCTAATTGGAGGTCTTCGCCCGCACTTCCTCGCAGTATGTCAGCCCAGACTCCCTGATTCTGGGATGAATACCGGAAATGGTCTCCGCCAGATCATGTATGACCGAAGCATCTGTACCGGCGACGAAAAAGAAATCAACGATTCTCTGGAATCCTTCCCATCAGGGCACAGCACAGCAGCCTTCGCAGGTCTTATCTTCCTGTACTTGTACTTCAACGCAAAGATGAAAATATTTTCAAATTACCATGGCGCTATGTGGAAGCAGACGCTTCTCTATGCGCCCGTACTTGGTGCTGTCTTAATTGCAGGATCATTGACGATCGATGAGTACCATAATTACTATGATGTTCTTGCGGGTGCAGCTATCGGGACCATGTTTGCGTTCTCGTCCTTTAGAATGGTGTATGCCTCTGTATGGGATTTCAGATTCAACCATATTCCGCTCCCACGCGGTAGCGGAACAATGGGATTCTCATACACGGATTCGGACGAGATGAGGAGCTTCCATGATGCAATTGCGACAAGGAAAGCTGGTTGGGGGACACTGGGTGGTGGTTTGACGGGTGCACCGTTTGATGCAACAACCGCGGCTGTTGATATGAGAGACCTTGGGGTTGGAGGATCTGGGAGGGGCGCCCATATGAGCGGGAGGAGGAGAGGAGATAATATCGTTTAATTGCCTGCCCTGTATTTCTCATTTTTATCTTATAATATTTTCACGTCTTTATGAACTGCATTCGTTTCTGATTAATGACGGGCTTGGGGGCTCTCTTTTTCATACTGAGTTCTTACTTTTTCATTCCTTTTTACAGTAGGACTTAATGATCGATTTCTCAATGATTCACATAAATTTCAAGATGAACGCTTTTTCCGAGCTTACGGCCTCTAGAGGGGTTTTACTCCCAGCTAGCGACGATCTTAAAGTAAGGGCCCGTTCGGCAGTAAAACAGAACGGAGTTTTCACCCCTGTAAACGCTGTTGTCGGGCGGGCCCTAAGGTATGATTATATGGGACATTGGCTCCACCAGGCTCTTTCTTTCTTTCTTTTCTTTTCTTTTATTCATTATGTGCATGTAATCCACCAAGGCTCAGTTGAGGCTCAATCTTAATCTTTTGCGGTCTCTATGCATGCCATGAAGTAGCAAGCTTATCATGATAAGATATGCTCCAATCACTATTGCTGGTTCATGGATTTACGTAGCACAGCATTGCAAGGCTGCTCATAGAGGATGGGCATACATGGGACTAGTTATAGCTGGGTACGAGACTGTTTGTAAGGCTTCTATAGCTATCTCATTGATGGTTTTATCGTATTATTCTCAATTCATATGATAGTGCCACAAGAGCGTCTAGTCACACTGATCTTACGCACTATATACTTCTCGCATATATATATGATGAACATAAATGCGGATATCGATAATACACCGGAAGAAAACGTATGGAGGCGGTCATGAGCTATCACTCGCCCACGGGACTATGAGATCTCGTTTTATCTACCTATTTATTGTTGTGGGGTTTTGTGATAGGGGTGCTATGTACTGGCAGTATTGTATGCACGGCGACTAGGTGTTATGAGAACTGTTTGGCATCTCTTTTGTACTGATGAGACTAAAAGTGCCTAGACACTCTCTCACCCACCACCAAGCGAAGGGTTGCAAGTTCCGAACCTATCGATAAACAGTACTTTAACTTAGGGCCCGTTTGGCAACGCCGTTTGGGCCCGAAAACTCCGTTTCAACTCGAAACCCCGTCATGTTTTTGGTGGTTGCTTCACACAAAATAAAACGCCAAACGGGCCCCTAAATGGAGAATACTCCATACACTACTTACTAGACATACTTAAGCAATTGCGTATGTAGATCTTTTTCTGTGACGGGTAAAAATGTTCGTTGAATACACGCCAAGATGAAGAAAAACGAGTGATTATCCATGTCTGGCTCGAGATAACTTAGCCCTGCTTGTCTAAACTTCAGGCTATACCAAAGTTCGGCGGTAAGTCTAATAAATTATCTTCCAAATTCCTTGACTTAGTTGGATATATACATCGGTGTTTGGTGAAGTGACGTAGTCCTGGGACCATACCAAACATCTTGGCAGCCCCCAAGCATTGTTTCACCTCTGACGAAGGATTGATCTAGACGACCCTGTTTCATATACATTGTCATGCTTCGACTGAGATAAACTCCTGAACGAAATTATGTAGGGGAAGATGCCTCACGGATCCATGTCGTGAAGGGAATTTCATTGATCTCTGAAAGTGTATTGTCTCGAATCGAACCATGTTATGTTCCAAAGAGTTTTTAGCCGCTGCTTGAAGTTGAAATCGCCATGAGTTCCTGGATGGAGGAAGGATACGAGAGTATGTGATGAAGCAAAACAGTTTATCAGCAAATAGCAACCCATGGATTTTTGGATCCGGTTAGGCTAGAGTGAGTAATCAGAAGGAGTTTTAGTTGGTTGTATCGTGGGTCTTGGCACGTGAGCAACAACCGCAGCCTTAAGAAATCCGTCTGGGGCTTACGAATTACTCACAATCTGTTATTTGGGGTCGCGCGTAGCAATCGCAAGACCTTTCCCTATTGGGCTTGTGGCTCTTCGTTCTTCAGCGCCTCAGAAAATCACTAGCCAATGGATATATGTGAAATCCAGAGGCGTCTATATATGTCTTAGAACACGACCTCCTAGCTACATATGGAGTTGGTTGGTGGGGAGCGATGGTACCACAATGAAACGCGCGCGGGTTTGAACAGCGGTTCCAAGAGTATCATCGCGTGGGCCCGTTGATGAGTGAAGGTCAGTGTTTACTTCCTGCTTTTGAGGAGGGCTTGCATACCACAAGGCCTGTCTCGATGTGCAAACTTTACTCTAACATGTTGGTGGGTTATGCACAGGGCGTGCAGATACGATTGAGGTCTTACAAGTTGTAACGCTCGCAACTGAACTATGTACCCACCTTCTTAACCACCTCAATGAGCATGGGAGGCAAACTTGGCAGCGGCAGCTCAGCCTTGAATTAACACATAAAGAATCACGACCTTCCATTTTTTCACCGAGGATTCGTTTGAGAAATTAAATATTCAGGTGCCTGGTCGGTCTTCAACAGTATTCAGTACTTTGCACAATATTCACAAGTCCTTATTTATTATATACCTTAAAATTTATCATTAATTATTCTCAAAACTGGATTTTGAGATCTCTCAATTCATATAAACTCTTTCTACCGATATTCCTTATACTCAAATCAAATACCCGATGGCAAACCACAACTCAAGATGCCCTATCAGTGGTAATTCCGACACATCTGGTTCCTGCCCTGGTTCAAGAAGCTCTTCCAGGGTCGGGCCCAGAGGCTGCGCTTTCTCGGGCTTTTCTCAAAGTGCCCAACAGGTCCTCTATGGTGTAAGTACTACCAACTTTTCTGGCGGCATTATTATAACTACCCGTAATTGATATATTTTTTTTTAATAACACCCAAAACAGGCACCCCAGGGTCCCAACGCACCTGCAATGATTTACGAGAATGAAAGGCGCACAATGGTCGATATACTCCTCCCTACTGCCCCATCTAAAGAGCAAACCCGTGGCCTGAAAAATGTCGATATTCTAACCCCCTCTAATGAGGACGTCCTCGCTGCCGCCTTGGGCGCGCCAGCACGTCGAGTCCTACAACGCGCAGAATCTATGGGCCCCCGGACAGGCTGGAGGGATGGATATCTAACCAGCTCACATGGGTTTTGCCCCCCTGATCCTTCAACCTCTCCGATTGCATTGGCTTCCTGTCCGGGGCGGGTATGGAGCGACTTGTGCGCCCGGATGCCAGGCCTTGTTGGCCGTGGGAAGATCCGGGAGGCTATCCTTGAATTACCGCTTATTAGTGGTGGACCTGATGTTATTCCCGATCAAGCCCTATGGGCGGCCACAGTATGCCTGGGAGTATTAGCAAGTGTCTATCGATATGAAGAGAGAAACGATGGACACGAGGGAATCGTAGCTGGAGCACATGCATCCGCCTTCCTAAACGCTACTGGCGATGCTGAAGATGAGGAGGAAGAGACGAAAGGAATACCCCGGAATGTAGCGATCCCGCTGCGAACTGTGTGTACTAGAATGGGAAGGCCGCTGCCACACCTAACACAGTATGATGTGTCAATATACAATTATAAGCTTAGGGATCCGACAAGCGTTTATCCATATGCGGAAAGATTCGAAAACATGGACTTAAGGTGGCCAGTCTTTCAGGATCTAGCAGAGCGCGGGTTTTTGATATGTATGGCCGCTAGTCATGGATGTTTTAAGCCGGGAGTAGAATTGATCGCGAGGTGTCAAGAGATGGTAATGGATAGGTATGGCTCTTGGAGACTTATGAGAATAAAAGAGCTTCAACTAATCATAAAACCTTGTATAGGGATAACGAAGGGCTATTAAAGGAACTTGTTGCTTTGAAAGAGGTGGTTGATCAATTGGGATATGTCTTCCATCAAATCAGTGTAAACCCAGGCTCTGGAGAGAACTTTTCTAACCCAGTAAGTTTCAGAGGCCGTTCAAAAGCCATGTCATTATTTTAACAATTTCTCAAGGTTGAATGGGGTCAAAGATATGCCAAATTTTCAGCGCCATTGTCAAAACGAGTGCCAGCTTTGTCGGGACTAGCACTGCCTCTTTTTCAACTTATGGATGCCTTCCTAGGCCGCAAAAAATACGACTCTTTCCTTGGATTAGAAGCATTACATCTAAGGGCTTGGCTGCCGTTGAATATTCGGGCGTTTATTACGGCCGTAGAACAATACTATTCAGTACCTGAATATGTAAAGTCTACTGGAGATTCACGATTAATGGGTGTGCTGGAGGGAATTGTTGAGTCTTATGCCGGAGAACGAGGTTTTATGGGAACGCACAGATGTGAGTTTTATACTATTTCTGTCCTATATATCACTAACGTACACTAGATAAGGTATATGGGTTCCTTGAAGTAGTTGCAAAAACCGGGCGCACCGAAACAAACGGTGGAGCCGGAGCCGCAGATAACCAAGGCCGTCCATGGGAAGAAGTCCATAAAACTCTTTCAGATTCAATGATTGAACGTCTGCAACCGTTTCGGGAGAACATATTCCGGAAACCTCACGAAATGAGAGGATGTTTTGAAGAATGCCGTTTTAAAGCAAAGATATCACGCCGCTCATTTATTGATAATGATCCTGATAGAAGTACAGCCAAGGTTACAGTCGACCTCATGAAATCCGGTATTACCTTTGGCCCTGGAGATCGTCTTGCGGTTATGCCACTGAATGGATGGAAGGAGGTGGTAAAGGTAGCAGATGTGTTGAGTTTGATAGAAAGGTTAGAGGAGGGGGTTCCGTTAGAAAAATCTTCTGAATGGAAGAGATATGCACACCATGAGGCGGCGATTTCGCGTGATAAATCTGCAGCGGCATTAAGAATCAAAGATATTCTTAGAAAAGGCCATCTATCTCCTCTTACGAAGGAAACAGTCATGCAAGTGGGTTTGCATACCTCCTTAGCTTTGGATTGAAAAACCATACTAACAAGTCCGAGCAGGTCCATATTCTCCTTCGAACATCATCATCAACAGTCCTAAATGTACTTGCATCGGAGTCATGGCCGGTCAGAGGATCATTAGGTGATCTTTTATGTGCTGCATTTGCCGAAGTTACTCAAGAGGTTTGGGAAAAGGCATTCGATCCAAGGGATCTATCATGGCTGGCAAAACTTATCCCTATCGAAGTTCCAAGAACATATTCGATATCTAGTTTTTCTGATGAGCTTCTTCCATCCTCATTAAATCTGACAGTATCACGTGTAGAACATGATGTCTCGCCTGCCCTCAGCTCTAAGACGGGTAGAAACTCATCATATTCAGGTGTGAGTAGTGGATTTTTGAACCCTCATCCCGAGGAAGAAAGAATAATCAACGCAATTCCCGGATTTGCAAATCTTGAAGACACTATACTCGTCGGTGTCTCTCGGCCACTGAACTTTCAGCTCCCTATTTCTCCAGCAGCTCCAGTGGCTATGTTCGCAGGCGGATCCGGGGTTGCGCCTTTCAGGAGTTTCTGGACAAAACGTATCTTGTCTGGAGCTGTCGGCCGGAATATCCTATTTCTTGGGGTTCAATCTCGGAAAAAGCTGGTTTACGAGGAAGAGCTTCGTGAACACGTTAGATATAATAACCTCGAGCTACATACAGCGTTCTCGCGCGACCGCAAGGGTCTCGTATACGACTCTTATCTCCGAGATCTAGTGGAGAAAGACATGGATCCTAGATATGTTGATGCGGCAATTATCGAGAATGGTAATACAGTTTGCGACATCGTAATGTCCACAAAACTAGGTGGACTAGGCGGATATCTTTATATCTGCGGCTCGGTTTCTGTATACGAAACTGTCATCTCTGGTATCAGAAAATCACTCTACAGCAACCGAGTAGTGACTGAAAAATCCGCGGATGATCTGTTAGCCACCGCATTTGCAGAACGGAGATTCATGTTGGATATATTTATGACGCCAAGAGCAATGTCATTCAAGGATCCAGTGATATCAATCTCAGAACTCTCGCGAAATACGGGCCACCGAGAAGGCTCAAAGACCTGGATCGGTGTTCATGGTGCTGTATATGATGTTAGCGACTTTCTACCTATCCATCCTGGGGGGTCACTTATTGTTGCTGCCAGCGCCGGTCTAGATGCCACAAAGACTTTTGATGATCTTGCTCATACGTCCAATCCAGAGGTTACAAGTCTTCTTTCGAAATATTTTATCGGGTACTTGGCCACAAAACCGCATCTGCAGTCTGCAGAGCTGTCAGCGTTATATGATGGGTGGCAAGATTATCTCCGCACCTGTGTGGAGAGCTTGACAACCCTCTCTTTTGAGGTTAAGTCCCTTATGAAGGATGAAGGTGTTTGGTTTTCGGGCGGTTTGTTGAATATGGGAGGAGTGCGTAAATTTTATCAGGTAATGAATGGTTCTTATCCTATTTATAAAATAAAACCTGCTAAGCAATCATTTCTATAGTTTCAATCGCGTTTGATGCAAAATGCATTCAGCGACCTATTTGGCACAAAAATGCAGGAGCTATATCTTAAGCTAACATTCAATCTAATGGCCCTTGAAAATTCTGGAACACGCTTTCCAGACGTCATGGGGATCATATCCCGCGCACAGTCATCCCAATCAGCCATTAAAGCACAGAAGGAAATTGCGCAGATTGGGGACATGGTCTGTAATAGTGGTGCAGCACAATCTACTGAGCGCGGTCTAATACGATATGCCCAATCAGTGACTGAATTGGATGTCCGTTTTCTTGAGCAAATCCGGGAAGAGATTTGTGCGGGTATGGATGGGTTCGATTTAGCGGCATCGATAAAATCCACAGCCAAAGAGAGACAGGTATATCTCCGCCCAGATTATGACTTCATGTGGCCTTGATTTTAACGTAACCCGTGCTAGTACTTATTTAAAATTTCCTCCTTTCTGATCTCACTACTTGAAAGGGTCGCTGAGAGGCTTGAAACTTTCTACACCGAGATCGCCCAACAGTCTATTTACCACCCTCAAATGGAGGGAAATCCCGCTCGTTCTCGGTGGAGACTTGTCAGGCGGCGCATCTTCGATGGTAGCTTCTTCCTCTTTGCACAAGATGTGTCTCTCGAAAACCAGAAAGTCGTTGAAAGTGGTGAACCCGTTTCACCATTTCAGCCGCTAAAGCAGGCCCGCATGCGCCAAAGTGTATCATTTAACCAAATCGTGTCAAACGCGAATGATATGGTCAACCGGTTAAACCACGGGCGAAGTATCGAAAGCTTCCTGCAATCAAAGCCCAGCTCTGAGCTGCCTGGAAATCTGCCAGAAAAATCACCCCGAAGATTGGCGGATATGCACACCACGCGGGCAGCGCGATCAGAGAATCCAAAGTCGAGCTATACCGAGCACTTGGACCGTAAAGCTGCAAATAGAATGACAAATTTTATCTCGGAGAACGTGAGAGCTCTCCGAAGACTCAGCCGCATCCCTCTGGACATCGACCCAGTTGGTATGCAGCATGCAATAAGTGTCTATGGGAGCTCAAATCACAGAGGCGGTTCCAATCATGACCATAGTGGTGGCGGTTGTGGCGGATCTGGGCGTAGAATGGCCAGGCAATTGACCCCTGGAGAGGATATTAGCAATCGGATAAGTTCTCGGGATAGAAGTAACCGATCAGTAAACATGGATAGCTTAGAGACACGATCCTCATCTGCGAGGCCGAGCCATAAGCGGGCCGAGAGCGTTACGCCCCGGTTTTCACCGGCACATGAAAGATCTTCTTCTGTGGCATCTACATCAAGACTTCATCGAAAGTTGTCAATATCCTCTATCAAATCGCAAAGCAATGACCCGATGAGCAGAGGATTGGAGGAATTAAAAAATAGATTTGTTTCCACGTAGACCGTGGCTTGCATTTTGACGTTTTTTAATGTATAGGATGGGAATATGTTTAATGACCCGGGTTTAATTGGGAATGCGTTTTCGGTATGCATGTAGCTAAATGTTAAATGAACTTTGAGGGATTATTTATATAGGCCATATGTCACTCGATATTATCTTCGATAACAGTGCGGTAACCGCGGTGAATAGTGAATGTTATTCGGTTGTCTTCTTCATATAATGTCACTCGCACCCATAATATAGTTCCAGCTTATCTTTTTTTTTTTCTTTTTTTTCTTTTCTTCTTTTATCCATTGTTCCAGCTTATCTAACCTCTTTATAGCAGGCCTGAGCCCTCGGCCTACAAAATAATTCATAAGAACGCTTAGTATAGAGTAGCTCTATATCCATGCAGTTTAGGGTCTGAAGAAGCATCATTAACTCGACGGCTGAGCTCTTTACCTTCGGTGCCCAGAGTGCAGTCATTTAGTGCACTCAAAGCTACTATTATTAGAGTTATCTTTTTGCATGTAGCCGGACCCACGAACTTATCTCTGACCCTAGTGGGAAAGACCTTTGCGACCGGCCTGGACAGGTCCGGAGCCTAAAAATATATGTTGACTAAACTTTATTGAATCTTTATCTTCCCCCGTCGCACCAAAACCTCTTGACCAACTCATTGACCAAATTCCTGCAGGTACATAGCTCACCAGCCTCCCCCCCTCCCCCCAACCCCCCACCTTCTCCCTCTCCTCCTTCCCTATATAATCGAGCTCAGCTATGCATCCGCGTCCCTTATCTCGCATGGAAATGGGTGCTGGTTGAGGTGGTCGATCTCCGCGCAGCCAGCATATGTAGGCCCTCGTCATGACAACCGTTGCATGATGTTGAGATCTATAGGATGTAGGACGCATAGCGGACATTATGCGCAGTCAACCAATGTGTGCGTAATCTTCACCAACCATCACTCGATTGCGATAAAGGCCGCTATGCGATGTTGTGCGCCACCAAGCTGCAGCTGTCATCGACGCCCCCCATCCGTGCTCAGATCCCTTGCCTACATGTACCGACCTGCCTTAAGTGCCCATCCCCACTTGTCCGGCCGGTGGGCAGCGTCGACTTCGGATGAACACAATGTGGCGAAAATGTAGACTGGATATAGTCTCGTGCCCAGACTGTGTTTTGTGTTCTGGATACATACAGCCAAGAGTGGGGGGCGGGTGAGATGTTTAAGGACTGAAAGTACAGCACGGGGATCTCAAGCAGGCGTGATATGTATGTTATGAATTTTTCTATTAGACTACATATATTTACCAAGAATAGAAGTCAAAAGGGAAGAGGGAAAAAAACGAATTGCCACTCCATCTAGCCATAAGAAAAAAAAAAAAAAGAGATGACCCAATCCTCCTTCTCCTTGGCGTCTCAATACAATCGCGGGAGCAAGAACTGAGACCCAAGACAAAAAACAAAAACCAGAAAAACAAATCCCTCCATACAACCAAAAAAAAAAAAAAAAAAAAAAAGCCTTTAGCAGATGAGTTTAGGGCAAGCCTAAACGTCAACCCGACCAACCGAAAGAACATAAAAAAGGAAACGAGGCCTAAGAAAGCTCTCTAGTTGTTCCTCTTAGCGTCATTCTTAATCTCTTCGACCTTGCCGTTAGCCTTCTGGCTCTTCTTCCCCAGGTATGATGCGAGGTAGCTCATCAAGTCTGAGCTGACGACGAATCCTGCAGACACGCCCGCCTTGGCCATAGGAACATATCCCTTCTTTTCAGATCCTTGCTTATTGAGCTCTTCAGTATAGACTTCGAAGACATAGTCCTTGGTGTCCTTGGCAAGCTCTGTTCCGCGAACATAGACCTCGCCGATAAGCTTCTTGGGGTATCCAACAACTGAGTTCTTGATGTTCTCAGTGGGCTCCTTAACAATGGGGAAGCGCTCCTCGAACTTTCCGAGGCCGCTCTCGGCGAGGTCATCGGCACGGTTTACAAGAGGGGCGGCCTTGGAGAGGTATGGGGAGAATGGGGCAATGAAGGTGCTATATGCTGAGTGTGTGATATTGATGGAACGCTGGCCGAGAGGGTAGCCCTTGAAGGTGGTGATGGAGTCAGAGATTATTGGGTATGAGGCAAGGTGATCGAGAGATTTGTAGGTGATGGTCTCGCCGTTGGTCATGGTCTCGGTGGCAGACATTACGATGGTGTGATATTTAGGTGATATGAGGTAATTTGGAGTTTTTTATTGGAGATAGCGAGGCTGTGGAGACGAGGAAGGTCAGTGGGAATGTTATTTATAATAAATCAGACTGTTGATTGGATGTATGATAGGGGGGTATAACTCCTGAAATTATATTTTTGGTGCTGATAAACTTACTATGTAGTAATGAGGTAGGAGCGCAAGAGTAGATGAAGCAATGGGCAAGATTAAGAGACACGCAAGATCAAGGCAGATGAAGGGGGGGAAACCGTCGTATTTGTATCAGAAACATATGTATCTCAAAGAGTATAGATAAGTACCTATCTGCGCCCACATACGTATGCAGCAGCAACCCCTCTCGTCCCCCCACCTGTATTCTTTTGCTCCGCGCCGCAAGTGGAGGACTTTCGCCTCCCTCATTTTACCTGACATGTGAAAAGCAAAAAAAAAACGAGGGAGAAAAAAAAAAAAAAAAAAGCCCTGGACACACCCCAATATGGTCTTATCAAACACCAAGTCCCTTGATGTTCATTGGACTGGCTTGTCATGGGTGCGCTTTCCGATATCGTAAATCTGCCGGTCTCTTGTACGCAAATCGCTAGATTCGACAGTCAGAGCTCTGGACGATAGGATGTGAGTCGTCTTCTGGCGTATCTGCAGCTGCATGTCGTTGTAGATTTTAACCGTTTTCTCCACTTTCCTGTCAACTCCTCTTCTTTCGACCTCTAGGTAATGAGGGAAGGTATGCAGTCAATTAACACTCAATGCTTCAGAGTTTCATCCAATTAACCCATCACAGCTCACACAAAGTGGTCTTTTGATCAATCTCTCAGGAGCTCAGACCTAGTGTGTCGCAGACGTTCTCGATAGAGAGCCTTCTTCACATGTGAAAACCGCTCGCTCGAGCACCACCACCAACCACCACACCGCGCGCCAAAGATAACTTCTTCCCTAATCCCAATCCGCGGAAGGGACGATCAGCGCGCAAAGACAGGGATTAGAGCTCTCTCGGAAACCCAAACACACACGAACTTCTCGCTTCCGACCGCCGCCACATGCATCGTCAGTGAGTGTCAGCCCTGTGGCGGAATCATCCCTACCTACAGGAGTAGAGTAGATACATGTAGGTTGGTACCTAGCCTGAACTCCTCATACCGAGTCGAGACCGAACCTTTTTTCCCGGGGGCTCCTTCAATTTCGTCCGGGCTAGAGAACTTACTGTTCTATGAACGAGTAGAATTAACGCCTCTTCTCATTCCCGTGTACCCGAGGTTCGTGAAGGTTAGGAATGAACGAAATGGCATGAGGCTCAATTAAACCAGCCTACTCTACCCAGTTCACATACCCCTCCACCAAAGATCATTTCACATGTGAATATTTATAATTGTCCACACCAGAAACCTCTCTCGGAAGAACTTTTTACCCAGTCCCTGTTGACAGAGCTTAGAGTTACTACTAGAGTACTATTTCCGCCTCGTATAACCCGGTAATTGGATTATATGACATTAGAGGCGGCGGTCAAATTCTTTTGATTAAAACAATGTCTCCAGTGATACATACTCTGCTCACGATCCTTCAAACCAGCGTTCCAACCAGCCGAGAAAACCCTCATTGCGTGAAATGACTCGTGATGGCGCTTAGCGCAGCAGCTATTACCTACATGCTGTAGCTCACTTCATCGCCAGCCAGTCGAATCGGCGATGTCCGTGCGGTGGTGCATATCGGCATCTTATTATCACCACCTCTGAAGCTATTTCTAAATTTCTTGCTGATGCTGCTGCCCCGTAGGAAGGGTTCCCCCACCGATCTCCTTTTCTCTCGGGTGATTTGTTTCACACATGGAGGAGGAGGAGGATGGATACGTGTTCCCCATTTCCCCTTCCTCCCCCGCTCCATCACGAGCATCAGCATCCGATCTGCTTGCGCTCGTGAAGTCATCCCACAGGCATGATGGGGTTATTAAATTTATCCGCCCCGCCCTACCCCTTCTACCCATAGTAGAGCTGACTACGGAGTGGAGTACTGGTACATGGCTGGTTGTTTTCAGGTTTTTTGTTTTGTTTTGTTTTTCGATCTCGATAGGGACAAGACGTTGAAGATATGCGCATGTAACAGGGATCAAGTAGGGTATGTAGAGTACCGGTAGAGTAGAGTATCTGTAGTGTGCATACATATTCTGGTAGTATTTATGGAATGAATCGGGTTATATAACCTCAATCAGTGCAACCTAAGTCTGGGTAACTAAACACGGCCCGAGGGCCTCCTAAAAAATGACTGTTGTGTAGATCTGTCTGATGCCGGCCGGGTATACTCTATCTACATGCACATACACGTGTCTCAGGTTCTCTATGTTGCTCAATTGAGCTCTGCTATCTATCTCAAAAGTCGGTATCTAACTGGCAAATTACCAGATTCCTTCTCTGCAGAAGAGAGAAAGAAATGAGAAGGCCGGGGAGCCGGGGATGCAACCGAATGTAGAGTACATAAGGTACGGCATACATAAGCGGGGAAATTTCACCCAATATACCCGCTTTCCAAGTTCATCACTTGTTTGGATCAATCGATGGCAGGAAGTTACATTGACTAGTGGGGAAAGGGGGGGTGATGAGGTAGTAGAGGATATAAGTATGTGGCCGGGTGAACGAGTAGAATGCCTGAAGGAGAAAAAAAATGCTGTATTTCATTTTCCCATTTACTATGAAAACAACATCTGCGAACGGGTAAGTACTTGGAAATACAAATTCATTCCAACCTGCAGCATACCGCCAAATTAGCTTCATCAATCTACGTCTAAACTGGGAGTAGATTTAGAAAGAAAAAAAAAAAAAACAATCAAACGAAAGAAATGAGGATGGGGAGGGAAATGCATGCATACCTTTCGATGAGATGGATTCCAGAAGCAGTCTCTACGGCGTGGCTCATTTCGCCGGGTCTTAGTTCGAAGGCGGCATCTTCAAACTCCTTCTGCATTTCGCCCCTCCCGAAGAATCCGCTATTCTCTGTCAGTGGCTGAGGGTAGTATGTAACATATGAAGGGAAAACCAACAGATCACCGCGTTTTCTGGCGCTGCTGCAATCGGACTCGGTGAGAGCGAGGTCAGCCAAACTAACCGAACCGTCCCTCACGCGCGTCTCGAACCCAAGAATCATTTCCATAGCTTCATCCTTGGTCCTGGTAATTTTGGCCTACACTCTAGTTCAGCATGAGTTGGGGGCTGGAAAAGAAGCGAGTAATAACAAACCTCCTTCCATGAGCTAGGCCGCCTGCTTCCCTCATGCTTGACGAGCAGGTGGCTGCATCTGATTTTCCCCGCCTGGCCACCGCTCTCAGACGGCTGCAGAATTGTAGCAGGGAATTCATTTGCCATATACACCTTGAGCTTCTCGGTGTCTGCATCCGGTGGAGGAGACCATTGCGATGCATTGGTAGAGGTGTTGAAGTAGTAGGGGAGGTTCTTAGACCTGGAAAACCGCACTGTCCAGTGAGCGGGGAGACCGGTTTCTTCGGTAGACTATGTAGATACCGTGTATTAATATCGTATCATAGCCCATGTAATCTGCACTTCACTTCACTTCATCCCTCCCAGCGGGTATATATCTGTTGCTGTACTGCGGCAGGGGGTAGAAAACTACAGGAGGGGGTGCAAAGGGGAGGGGCATAGATTAGGTTGCATACATACCATGACTGTTGAATTGATTCGGATGCTAGATGAGGTATCGAGATATTGGGGATTTTGGAAGAGAACGATGTTGCTGCTAGCAGAGAAACTGTGATTTTTAGAGATGAGGGGTTGACAGTTGGGCTGTTGCTGCTTGTTGCTGTAAGACTTGTTGGTTCTGTTGCGTAACCAAGGTCATGTGTTGAATTAGCCGAGCCCGCAGATCGTGGGGTTATCGATACCCGCACCCGCCAACACAACACCTATGATGTGTTTTACACCACTTTCCTATTAAGCAAACTTCTAGGAACGGTTACGAGTGACGGTATATGATTTGAGAATTTCAGCCCACTCACTCCCAACGCTAATACCTACTAAATACCGCCTCTATAATATAAAATATTCGACCCTGAAGGCACTTGGAAACCCCGAACTAGATGACATGATTCACCATCCTTATTTGATTCACTGATCACAATCACATTCCACCAGAATTTATATTGCTGATAATGTGTGAATGATCTTAAGATCTAGCCCATTTTTGCGTCTGCTCGTATCATGGTACATGGGATAACCGGGACCCTTTGAAGTGCCCCAATTTTACTATGTTTTATTATATATATATATATATATTTGAAGTCCGGTTTTGTTGTTTCTACGTAATAGAGATCTCATAAACTTTGGTATGGCCTATGAAATACTCCAATTCGCAGCCTTTATATATATAGATTCTTTGGGAGGATAAAACTGGCAAATTCGCAGCCTCGCCCGTGCTTCTACTCCTATAATTGAGAGTTGAAAAGCTGATCATATGTTGTCAATTATTGCCATGAACGGGTAGAATATAAAGTTTTGGGTAGGTTGTGTGTCCGGAAAGTCTTATCCTCCCAAGCGATAGGAAATATAGGTGTGTCGTTACCTCTATGATATATATGGCCCTAGTCTCGCTCCCAGCCCATACTGTGTGGTGTTAGATAAATTTAACTTAGTGATGAGATATTGCATTAAACACAGTAGGGTCTAGAGCAATAACTTTCCGGAGAAACTCAGGGTTTCTATTTAACCCTGCTACACTTTTTTGACAGTGAATCCGGAGTTTTTGGCATAGCAACCGGAGTTTTTTGCATAGAAACCAGAGCTTTGGGGCATAAAAACCGGACTTTTGGGGGGCTCTTTGGCATTGGAACCGGACTTTTGGCATAGCAATCAGGCCAAAAAAAAGACTGGTACAAACCTTTTGGGCAAGCACATCAGACCCTTCCGGTATTGAACCAGACCACCAAAAAATACCGATGGGGTCTGGGAACGAGACTAATATGGCCCTTTTTTTTAAAT
Organism: Morchella rufobrunnea; assembly: GCA_024713595.1. Taxonomy (NCBI): domain Eukaryota; kingdom Fungi; phylum Ascomycota; class Pezizomycetes; order Pezizales; family Morchellaceae; genus Morchella; species Morchella rufobrunnea. The sequence continues at coordinate 1,053,389 of JAMGYT010000014.1, forward strand.
TCATTATGTGGATGTACCTAGACTTAGTGCGGGGGGGGGGGGGGGCTTAATCATTCGGCATAAACGGCAATTAAATTAAAATTGAAAGCCTTCTTCGTGACCCGCCACTCCTATCTTGCCACTCCATTTCAATCGCCTCTGCTATTCCTGTCACAGTATCTCACTCGACGTCAATATCAAGTATTTTATTCAGATGTTCAGCGTCCACGGCCTTGAAATAGATAAGAAGGAACTTGCAGTCGCGCAATAGACGATCTCCGAAGTTATAGTATCGACTGGAACAATGATCGTAAATAATAAATCGAACTCTGCAATCACATTGTTCATGTCGTATCACTCGAGACGATCTATTTCCATATTGGGTTATCACTGGTAGAATTGAATCACATGAAGCCTCCTACATATAATAGAGACTTTGCGCAAATGGAGCCAGCTCTATATTCTAGTTATCTAATTGGAAAGTGGGATCAGTACCAATCATGTTACCGGAGGGTGGAGCTGGCTCCATCTGCGCAAAGTCTAATGTTATGCAGGATCTAGAGTTTCGTGTAGTACTCGAGGTTCATAATCTAATCCACTAGAGAATATATCCCAGCCCCGCTATTGCATTTCCATTTGAGGCTCTTTCCTAGATATGCAGATACGCAGATACGCAGATACGCAGATACGCAGATACGCAGATACATAACATTATCTCAGGAGTTCTTGGTCTACTGTCACATTGTACAAATAAAGTAGAATATTAATTGATAAGTTCTTTTGCACTAAACTGCTCTACACCCGTCACAGTTGCGTAACATCATCCAACCAAACCATATCATGTGAATATTCATTAATACATGTATATCTGTTCCGGGCGGATACTGTCGCCCCCTAATGCATGCTAATAGTAGATAGTACAGGAAAATATTTTGAAATGACAATACGTAAATAAAGCCAGAGCCGATAACCCTTCGCTCGTTCTTGTTTTCAATCTAAGCGTAGAGAAAGAACCGGCCTCTCTATTCTATTAACTCCAACTCCACTCTCAAGAATCCCAAATACCCAAATACCACCAACACCCTCTGTCCCTGATTTGTATGTTTAGTCGGTGCACTGGCATCTCTCATCCGAGTCTGTTTCCCTTCTCCTATCTCCAAGAGTCGGACAACTTTGTGCTAACCTAGGATCGACACACTTGAATGCGATCATCCAACTTTTTTCCATGACACGCCCAAAAGAAGGGTGATCGGGTTCATCAATGCTCTTGGCCTCTTTATGAATCCAGTGTTTCTTATCGCTCTCCAATAAGATTTTCAGGTGTTCATAAGTATGCTTTGGTGTTCCTCTGATGCGCTTGGCCGAGACGATGAATTGGCCGGAAGACGATAAAAGCACATTAGAAGGAGGGCAGAGCTCTGAGTAGACTGCAGAAAATATACCAGGAATACGGCTCAGATCATCGTTACCCCACGGGTCCTTGCATGAATTACAAGGGCAACTCCCATATCTGGAACCTAGAGAAAGTACACCGGTGTTGGATTTAAAAAAATCTTCAATACGAGCCTTAACCCCTGGGAGGTCCTTAAATGCGCCATTGAGAAACAAAGTGTGTTCCGCAAGATCGTCCCATTGCTCCACAATATGGGAAAGGTAGGTGTCCTCGTCTCCTCCGGTACTTCCCAACCCCTTCACCGAGGCCGCCTCGGTGTTTTTCTTAACAGATAATTGATTCAACTTTGGGTTCCTAAAGTAAACGACAACATTCGGGTCAAGTCCAGAGAAAGCCTTGATAGCTCTGATTTCCTTCAAGTTCCAGCCAACTTTTGCTGGTTCCTCGGAATTCATACTGATGACGATATCAAGCTTTCGCTTAGGCTTGTAGTTTTCATCCGGTGTACTAACTGGAAGAATGCCTGGAAGGACTGCCGATGAATCGGATAATCGGACACCTGTGTATGCAGGTCCAGCGCTGCCACCCCCATACAAAGATCCCAGGCCCAGTAATAAGAAAATGACGGTTGCGCCAATAAGAGTGGCTTTCCGCAATGCCGGGTATGTATCTCCAAAATTTCGCCATGCCACTGCGCCATCGTTACGAAGCTTGGTATAAGTTTCTCGGAGCTTTTCCGCTCCGAGCTTATAATAAACAAGACCCCCCAATGCAATGCTGTAACCGAACATCTGAAGACCGCTAAGTGGATCGGCCCAAATAACAACCGATGCAACAACGAGGAGAATGTCTTTAAGTACACCGCATAAGGTAAGAACTAATGACGATGTTTTGCCAATCTAATGATTTTTATTAGCTATGTTTCACGCCTAACACGAATAGCGGGTGGTACATACCAAAAATACGACAGAAACATTCAAACCGAAAGCAACCATAGCGTTTGCCAGTAGAGTAAAGATGCCTACGCGGAGAATATCGGACAATCCCAAAGTTGCTCCTTCGAAGATGAGATACATGGCAAAATTCATGCCTGCACAGACCGGAGCAAAATAGTACAATGATACCAATGGGTCCATCTTGTATTCCGCTGACGATAGAAGTCTTTGAACCATGACAAGACGAGTAGCCTCGAAAGCGATGCCAATGATTTGGTAAAGGAAGCCCACAAGGTTGAAAGCAATTTCTCCATATGATGCGATCACCACGCCAATCACAATCAAGGAAACATTGCCTAGAATTCTGAGATTGGGTGTATCGACCCCCAACCCCCACCCCGCGAGAAGTACAGCTACTGGAGTAGTTGCCTGTAGAGTAGCAATAAGCATCGACGAATGTGTCCTTGTGGCTGTTTGAAAAATATCCTACCTTCAACATTTGAATAAATGAAACACTGAGGTAAAGATATGCCTTATTTCCGCAAATCAAGCTTAAGCTAAAAAAGAATCCAATCGGCACAATTGCTCTCAAGTAGATCTTGCCGGTCATTTTAACGGTATGACGACCATCTAGAAGAGTAGACGTCCTCGCGAGAACCTGCGTCGCGATAGTCGCAAAGATAAGATGCCATGTGGTTAAGAATATTGCTAGATTGGCCAAGTGTCCGAGATTTAGTTTGTGGCCTCAAAGTATTCGCGTCATATGGGGAATTAAGTCTCTGGTTTTGGGGAGTCTTACGGAATGCTGTACAAAAAAAAATCGTCAGTAACCAAACCTCATAGTGTAGATTCTTCTCGAGGGGACTTACGAAACTCAAGACTGAACAAAATCCATTTGTTGAATAGAATTACTGACGAACTCAAACCAATCCAAACTCTACGAGATGATAATTAAGTTCTGACTGAGTACTTGTTGAAGGTTTGAGGACTTACATTACATAGACCGCCGGGTGTAAAGAAGGTTTGGGAGGTGATGCGATACTCGGCGCGGGTAGTGAACCCGGAGAATCGTCATCCCTCCTGTCGGAGGAATCGGCGGCCATTGCTAAGGTTGAGGTAGAATGCTGATGTGAATGAAGGTTACTAAATGGTCAAATGAGCGACAAAAAAGACAGTATGCACAGATTTCTGGAAGAAAGTGTGAGATGGGAGAAGTAGACCACGAAGTGAGGTATCTAGAAGCAGAGAAGACGCCCTGACTGTTGACCGAAGAAGAAGGAGGGGGTTGGAGAGCTGGCTCTAAGCTGACCATCAGAGGTTTTATTTCGATCCACAACCACACATAGATCAACGTGCTACCAAAAAAGATACGCTATCATCTTCTGAGTAACCCCAACCCCTATTCAAAAATTCAAAAGTTGATCGCCCCTGGTCGTAATTCCCGTCACTGCCCTGAAATAGGCCATAGATTTACATAGCCTGGGTTTTACACCGCGCCTTGCGTGGGACGCTGAAACGCGATGATAAAAGCGATAAAAGCACAATAGGAAAAAACAAACAAAGACACTGCGGGAAGCTTATCGCTGATGGAGTTTACGGCCCCACGATAAATGTAGGTACATACATAGATACGTCTCCCTAACATCAAACAGGTGTAACTACATGTAAGGAAGATACGGTCCAGAGATATTATATACTGGAATCTTTCATTCCTTGAATTGAGATGCTAGGAAATTGTGGTATAATACTTATGAAGATACGTACCGGTCAGTACGGTCACAGTGCCTGAGATCTACGACAGGATGGCCGGAGAGAAACAGAATTACGCATATAGGTACATGTATCATCTATGTATGTAATCGAATACGAAGCATTGACAAGACACCTGCTAGAGCGCTTCTAGTGGGTAAGATTTTTTTGCCTAGAAACTTAGTTCGGACCCTTGCACGATAACTATGAGGCTCAAATAAACATTCGTGAACCCCTCCAACGGTACATGTATAGGTGGAGGGCAGATCTAGGCACTACGCATAGGTAATAAAAGCTGGTATTCATTAGATCTAGACCCTATTGATTCGAGAACGGGATTCCTAGCTCCCAAATCTTCTAAAACGTGTTTGAAGCTTGCATTCGTTTGAATTCGAGTTGATGGAGCTCCCCTGGGGATGACACGCGTGTACATACATAAACAATCCTTGATAGGCACATCGGAGGTGATCCCGTCTTGAAGGACGTAAGCAATTAGGATACCGACATGATTGAGGTACCAACAACTGGTTTGATGACCTCGTGAAATTGCTGAATATGTGTTGATAGTCGTCCTGCCGTGTGGACCCTAATTTGGGCTGCCACAGCTAGAGTAGAGTAGCTAGTTGCTGAGGCTTATGTCCAGGGCTTCAGTCCAGTTTCAAATCTAGTTGAGCTAAGTTGCCTGTGCAGCACAACGTGCGCGCGTTCTCCCCCTTTCCCCTCTTATCCCTCCCCCTCTACTTCCCCAAGTATAGAAAGCCTCCCCGGTAGACAATTGATTTCGCCCTGTCTCAATCGCAATTTTGACGCTTAACTTGTATACGATTTTTGATTTACGCCAGCTATCATGTCTTCTGATACGTGAGTGGACTTCCATGATTCCCATCAAGCTTCAGTTGTTGAGTGCTACTCTTTAGATATGTTGATGTTCTCGTCATTGGTGCAGGACCTACTGGTCTAGGTGCTGCCAAAAGATTAAACCAGCTTGTAGGTTCTTGCCCTTCTTGATGCCTACAAAAATATAGCTAATAAACTACTTCTCTCTAGAACGAGGCCTCCTGGCTTCTTGTTGACGCCAATGAAACTCCTGGAGGGCTTGCTTCCACCGATGTCACGCCCGAAGGATTTGTATGTTTCTTGACCTACCCCTCCAACCCCCCTGCTGATGGAATACGGTAGCTCTATGATGTCGGCGGACATGTTATCTTCTCCCACTACAAATACTTTGATGATTGTATCAATGAAGCTCTTCCGAAGTCTGACGATTGGTACACACATCAACGCATCTCCTATGTCCGTTGCAAGGAGCTTTGGGGTACAGGAATTCTATCCAATTATCCAATTATCCAATTTTGAGACCAGAATGCTGATTTTATCTAAGTTCCATACCCATTCCAGAACAACATTAGCATGTTACCCAAGGAAGATCAGGTTAACTGTATGAACGGCATGATTGATGCAGCTTTAGAATTCAGAGTTGCAAACACCAAGCCAAAGAATTTCGATGAGTGGATCGTGAGAATGATGGGTAGGCTACCATTTTAAGCTAAAGGCAACGCAGATCTCTTTTGCTAATCAGGTCTTCGGTCTCGACAGGCGAGGGTATTGCAGATCTATTTATGCGACCATACAACTACAAAGTTTGGGCTGTGCCTACCACAAAGGTAATTTCTTTACAACAGTTGCGGATTTTTGCGGATTTGACCAGTTATACTTATACACCTTGTGAACTTTTAGATGCAATGTGAATGGCTCGGAGAGCGTGTTGCGGCGCCAGATCTCAAGACAGTTACTAAGAATGTTATCCTCCAGAAGGCCGCAGGCAACTGGGGACCCAATGCTACATTCCGCTTCCCTGCTCACGGTGGTACTGGTGGTATCTGGATCGCTGTTGCAAACACCCTACCAAAACAGAACGTTCGCCTGGGTAAGAGTGGAACTATTGAAAAGATTGATGCACAAAAGAAGATTGCTACTTTGGCAGATGGGAGGACTATTGCATATGGGAGACTCGTTAGCACAATGGCTGTTGATGCTTTGTGTGAAAAGCTTGATGACCAGGAACTTGTCACTATGACTAAAGACCTGTTCTACTCCACCACCCACGTTGTTGGAATCGGTATTCGAGGCGCGAGACCCGAGAACATCGGAGACAAATGCTGGGTACGATCTATCGTTCTAAATTTTGTTTATTTAATCTAACCTTTTCGGTAGCTTTACTTCCCCGAAGATGATTGCCCGTTCTATCGTGCAACTATTTTCAGCAATTACTCCCCTAACAACCAACCGCAGGCAAATGTCAAGCTACCTACCCTCCAGAAAGCCGATGGAAGTAAGCCTGATTCAAGTAAAGCCAAGGAAGGTCCATACTGGTCCTTGATGATGGGTATGTTGATAAGCAGTTCGTCCAGAGTTAATTTGAAGCTGATAGACTGCAGAAATTTCCGAATCATCTATGAAGCCAGTTGACGAGCCCAACCTACTCCGTGATACTATCCAAGGCTGTATCAACACTAGCCTTCTCAGCGCAGATGCCGAGATCGTTTCTACCTATCACAGGCGATTTGACCATGGATACCCTACACCTAGCTTGGAGCGCGATGGAGTTTTGAAGCAACTCCTCCCTAAGTTACAGGCAAAGGGCATTCACTCAAGAGGTCGTTTTGGCAGCTGGAAGTACGAAGTCGGAAATCAAGACCATTCGTTCATGCTGGGCGTTGAGGCTGTAGATAACATCCTTCACGGAGCAACCGAACTTACCTTGAACTACCCTGACTTTGTCAACAGCCGTGCTAATACAGAGAGGAGCCTTGTTGAAGGCAAGGCGCTCTTCTCGCAACTCCCAGCCTACAGGGATGTTGAGGAGAGGAACTAAGGGTAAACTTCTACGATCTTTTTTGGTTCTTTTTCTTTTTCCTTTTTTTTTTTTTGCTTAGCAAGCGACTAGAGATGAAGGAATCTTTACATATACTGCTCTATTTTGAGATTTTATATACTTCAAACATGTATTTTACACCTTCTATAGAATGGTTGTAGAAATTTAGCACGGTATACTAGTGTTTTCCGAGAGTTACTCAAAGGCCAAAGAACCAAGAAGCGAACATCTGAACCTTAAAGTCAAACATAGTCTCTGAAATCAAATAAAATGCCTTGGTCTCCCCTTACAGTCAAGGCCAGATATGTGTTTTATTCACATGTCTCCAGGAATGCATTTGATAGGTTTGACTCCAGATTCTAGATTTGCTATCAGCTTCCTTCTTGGCGCGTTGGCAATGCAGGATTCTAGCGTGTCCCCCTACTCCATGCAAGCACCTGATGGTTGGCGAGCGCCCAGTGGGCCCAGCGGCCGCGAGGGCTCTCGTTGGCTAGTGAGATCTCAAACAGCGGCTCACGGGTCTTGGGAAAAAATTTAGCTATGGTGGAAGAAGCTCATGATGGGTAGCTTGTCAACATGCATAAACCATGCTTTTCATGCTTTTATTCAGTTTGGTAGGACAAAAGTGAGAGGTGTGAGCAGGGTTTACATGCCACCACATTATCTGGTCAATTCCAACCGCAAACTCAACCCTCCTGTAGCAAAGTTTGAGTGCTTTGCGGAGGGTTAGGGTTTTTCGTTACTAGCTTCGAGGTGGATTTGGCCAGTTAATGCGGACCCCTACAAGGATTCTTCCACCATGGATGCCCTCCCGGGCCATTCGGACACCCCACTCACTCGGACAGTTAACGTAGAAAAGAAAAGATCATCATTTCGAGTGGCTTCAGTACCTCTTTTCAACCAAGTGAGGGGGTGTCCGAGTGGCTAGGGAGGTCGTCTACATAGTGGGGCCATAGAAGAGAAATCGTTTTTTTTTTGGCATTTGTATGTATTCTGAGCCCCGCGTTCGTAAGTCTATTTGGTTGCAACAGTTCATGTATGTACCCAGGGTGTCGGGAAATGATACACATCTAGTGGTATCCCAACGATAAGAGAATAAATCTTCACCCAAGTCTTTAAAATCTCAGATTTTCAAAGCGGTGCCCCGAAATATTTAATAAAAGCAGGTATAACGTGCAATATAAGCCCATCGGTGGTATATCTTTTCAGTCTTGATAATTGTATGGCTTGATTAAAGAAATTGGAATTGGGGGCCGGGAAAGCTCTCCATTGATTTATGTCCAAGAACTATACGTGTGAATCGTAATCCCTGCCTTGCCTCCCCTTAACATGTACCGTCTTATTCCACTGGAAGAGACCGGTCTCTTCTGATGGATGCAGAGAAAATTACGGCGTGAGCCACTCAAATGAACGCTAGATTCTGTGGCTTACGCCGTGAAACGAGCGGTCTCTTTCAGTGGAATAAGACGGTATTCGGAGACCCAGGTTACATATACCTATTCACACACACATATATATATAGCCCAAAATACAATCAATCCTAAACCATATCCATTAAATATTCACCGGGGCTTTCTCTCCAGTCAACTTCCGAAAAGTGACATTTTATCTAGTCATAAAAGATCACTCGAAATCCCACCAGGCTTCATCATAGTTCGGGCTAGTTATGCAGGCGGGATCTGATCTACAAGCGCTAGCAGCCGCCCTGCATCCCCGAAACAACAAAAGAAGGTAGGGTCTCGGAAAGAACAACGCCTTTCCCTCCCCCGAAATGTCATCCCACTTTTCATGTTTTCTTGCTTCATGCAGAGTGCGGATGGAGAGTCATGCAAGTTTCGTCTATAGCGGTTGAAGTGGCAATAGTAATTTTAGGGTTCTAAATTGAATACACGGCTATGTCATACATGTAGTCAATAGCTATGATGATTGTTGAACAGAAAAGAAAAAAGGCTCTAATAATAAATAATAAAACAGAAAAAAAAACCAAGCTTTGCCTCTATTCCCGGGCTAGACCATCACCCCCAAAGATAACCCTTGCTTTCCCGAAAAGAAAAAATACGACCAGAACGTACATAATCAAAACAAAAACGGATATGATAACGCCTGAACAAAAGAGTTCCCATAATTGTTACGGTTCCCAAGCAAAGAGAAAGGAGAGAGAGAGTAAAGAAACACCATCTATTCGATAGCAGAAACACTGGCGCTAGCCAGTACTGGGTTCTCCATGTCGAACTGGAACTTGAAGTCTTCGCCCAACTCTTTCCTCAAGACGGTCACGATGGCGTGGAGGACGTTCTCGAATACACCCATGCTTGCTGGGTTCTCTTTGTCGTTCTCATCACCCTGGTGCACACCTGTCTTGACCAAGCAGGTGTTCCAGCCGTACAAGTTTCCTCCAATGATGTCGGACTGCGGGTTGTCACCAATCATGTAAACGTTCTGAGGGAGGACCTTCTCGGAGTGGATCTCCTCCATCCATGAGGTGAGGCACTCGTCAGCGTAGGTGTAGGTAGCCTTCTCAGGCTTTCCGTAGATAGTACGCTCGAGTTCGACGCCGGTAATAGCCTTGTACATGGCCTCGAGGGCGAGGCGGAAGGTGCCCTGGGACATACGGGGGTACTTGTGCTCAGTTGGGCAGAGGAGATCGCCTGTAAAGAAGGTTAGTGTTTATGTAAAAATATATAAAATTTCGGGTATATTTTTTATGGTTTACTAACCATGTGAGAAGTAGATAGGGATACGCTGACTAACAGGGTCCTTAGCCCTGGTGCCTAGACGGCCGTTCTCAGACTGAAGGAGATCCATGATGATCTGTGCATCTGTGGCATAGTCTCTTGAATCAGAGAAGACAAGGATAGCATCGATGTTGTGCTTCGTGAAATCTCTTGGGCGAGCAGACGCTCTCTCCCATGTTCCAAAGGTTCGGTAAGGGGCAATGCTCTCGTCCCAGGCAACAATATCATTGGGCACAACAACGTCCTTGAAGCCGTATTTCTCGGCAACCTCTCTGCAACGGTAACCCTCGCCACCAACCACAAGAACAGTGTTGTAGTATTCTGCCAGGGCAGACATGGGTGTATGGGACTGAATAAACTGCTTGGTGGAGATGGGCGAGTTCAATATCTTGCTGAGCTGAGCACAACGCTCAGCCTCGGGCTTTCCGGAACCATTGGTCAAGAAGATGTGGGGAATCTTGAGACCAAGCTCGTTCTGGCCGTTTAGAATCTCGAGGGTTTTAGCTCCCTCGGGAATGACACGGTCACCATGGACAAGCACACCATCGATATCAAAGATGAAGGCAACATTCTTGGCTGCTGAGACCTTCTCCTGGGCAAGATCCTGTGCCTTGGCAGCAAGAATATCGAAGGATGGTACTGAGGTGGGGAGACCAGGGCGGTAGAGGTGTGATGGACGCTTGACTCGTGGAATGGGGAGAGATGCTCCGAACGAGTTTCTTGACCCGCGGCGGTTTCGCTGAGAAGGAACAATTGAGAGTGAGTGCATCAACTTCTCGGACTCTCCAAGAGCAGAGCGGGTCGCTTCGATCTCAATAACTCTAGAGCCCTGAGGTCCAGGAACCGGAACCTTTTGATCGCTGCTAAATACCGTTGTCAGAAACATTATATCAATGTGGTAAGAATAAGGATGGTCGAGGAGTTACTTACATCTTCTCTGAAGTACCGTTGGTGTTCCCGACAGTGGCCATGTTTGAGGTAGTCATATTGAAACTGTGGTAATAAGATATAGGTGGTTGAGGACAAAATATAAAGTGTAAAGATGTGGTTGTGGAGTGAGTGTGAGGTTGAGATGAGTTTTGGAAGGACTTAAAGGGAGCGATGATATGGTATTTATGCCAAATTCCTTACGTCCAGCCTTGATGATCGAATGTTCAGAATGGAGGCTAACTCCTTCTCGAAACCCGACATCAAGACTTTAATCGCCAAATTTGGGTATAGACTCATATAGTTGCTCAATGTGTCCAACATTTCCGGGAAGCGGGTGCCGTACAACAATGTACATGCTTGTTACAAGATGGTTTGAAGATTGGGGGGGGGGGGGGGCCGCAGTACCAGCGCCAATCCACCGATGGTGCAATTACCGATGAACGAGTATTTTCAAACTAGGTTATGTTGAGGGGAAGGGTAGAGGGGTTTCTCTCCTGCTAAGATCTTGCTAGGAGATACATATGACAAGGAACTTAAAAAACTCAGTGGAAAAAAAATACAGATCTGCAGATAAGTACATGTTTAGTTTTCATGTTTACTCACAAGCTGCGAGCTCAATGGAGTCGATATCATCTCAATTGCTCATTAGAAATTAAAAATTATTTTAAGAATTGATTACAATGGGATGACATATTTTTAAGAGTACATGTAGTATAATGAATGTTATCTTCGTTTTTCGCCCTGCATATATTAATTACAGGGCCCCATCTATTCAATCAGACCTAAAGGGCTTATCAAGCCGGCATGTTGATGGCCTGAGAACTGATTGTTTAACGAGAGAGAAAGGGGAAGATTGATTGTTGATTGAAATGATTGATTGATTGATTGACTACTGTGGATCTGTATCTATTGGGGCGGGTGTTGTCGAATAGGTACTAATAGTGACACCCCTGTACCCAGGATCAAGCAGCGGGTGGACGTCAGAGATGTCTCGGACTGGTACGGACTCGGAAAAACCTAATGCAGCTAAACCTTAGTCGCCATGCACGGAGGCGGCCGGAGAACAAGTGCACGTTGGCATTGCGTCATACCTTCGGCACTCCTGAGAGGTATGGGATGGGGTTCCTGTGGATGAGTGGAAGTGGGAAGGGAGGGTAGCGAAAGCTATCGGACGTAAGGCCGGCAGCGAAACCAGGCAATCAAATTCCCTCGGTCGGAGCCTTCTCTAGACCCTTCCGACACTTGTTGTCAGTTTCGGATGCTCAAGCATGGATCAAAAAAAAAATTCGAGCCCTTCCGAAGGACGATCGACAGAGGTGAACCTGCATAGGCGGCTGGAATACGGCCTTTTTGGTTAAATGATCGATGAATCCGTAGGCTTGGAGGCGGAACAACCCTGGCGAAATATGTAAGCTGAATCCTTATGTAAGCTGTGGTTTCGGTACATAGCTCCTCTATCACCTAGATCTGCGTGTGCGCTGGGACAGTTTCAAAGGAAATTCACTCGATGACATCAGCGCGGGTATACTCATATCGGGAATAACGCTGGCTCACTCTTTTCAAGAAGGTATAGACCAAAGTAGATAATAAAGTGTTGTGGGCCGACAGATAGAACGACCATCTCACCTTCTGGAAAGAAAAAAGAGGAGGGAAAAAAAAAAAAAAAAAAAGACACATAGGTTGCAATTGAACACCGTCCGAGAACACAAAGGTCCTAAACAGTCATCTTTCCCTCACTTACTCTCTACACAAATCATATACATACACTCTCTTTCTTCAAGGATAACATCATCAACCACTATCATCCATCATTATCATGTCTTTGGGAAGAACTTTCACCTTGTCCTCAGGAGCAAAGATTCCTGCTGTCGGATTCGGAACCTTTGCCAGCGAGGGCTCCAAGGGCGAAGCCTATGAGGCTTGCCTCACAGCATTGAAGGCTGGATACAGGTAGTCTCTCCCTCTATATGCACATAACTTCAATCAATAGGCTGATGCCTGATATCTACAGGCATCTTGATTGTGCTTGGTACTATCAGAATGAGGGCGAAATCGGCGATGCCATCCATGATTTCTTGAAGGAAAGCAATGGGACCGTGAAGCGTGAGGACATCTTTGTTGTCACCAAAGTGTGGAACCATCTGCATGAGCCCGAGGAAGTAAAATGGTCCTTGGAGGATTCCTTGAAGAAGCTTAGACTCGATTATATCGACCTCTTCCTTATCCACTGGCCCATTGCCGCGGAGCGGACTGAGGACTACAAGCCTAAGATTGGTCCTGATGGAATGGTATGATGACCCCTGCTATAATGATAATAAGCAGATAATAACAACGCTTTTACGTTTCCAGTATGTGATCAAGCACGACCTCACCAATAACCCGGAGCCCACTTGGAAAGCAATGGAGGAGCTCTACGCCTCTGGGAAAGTTAAAGCCATTGGTGTCAGCAACTGGACTATCCCTGGTCTTGAACAGCTCCTCGGCTTCGCAAAGGTCAAGCCTCACGCAAACCAAATCGAAATTCACCCCTTCCTGCCGAATGAAGAACTTGTACAGTACTGTAAGGAGAAGGACATCCTTCCCATTGCCTACTCGCCGCTTGGATCACAGAATCAAGTCCCTTCAACGGGTGAGAGGGTTTCTGAGAACAAAACCCTAAAAGCCGCCGCTGAGAAGACGGGACACACGCTGGCGCAGACCTTGATTTCATGGGGTGTCAAGAGGGGATACTGTGTCCTTCCTAAAAGTTCTAACCCTACACGGATCATCAGCAACTTTCAAGACTACGAAATGAGTGAGGAGGATTTCCAGGCCATCAACGCTGTCGCGAAGGGAAGGCACACAAGGTTCGTAAACATGAAGGACACCTTTGGCTGTGACGTCTGGGCGGATGAGAAGAGCGAGTAAATTATCTTTTCGCGTTGGACTCTTTAGTCTTTTCATTTTCTTTTAGCTAGGCATTGAAAAGAATTAATTCTGTTTTGCCTTAAAATCTGTGCTGGTTAGTTATCGTGCGTACAAGCAAATCATTTCTTATCACTCGCCCGTTTTATTGTGTTTAGGCGCCAGCCCTACCCAAATGCAATCAAAACGTTTTGTAGCCGCCCGCCGCTGTCAAAATTTAGCCCCCACATGGAAAAACCCCTAACCCTCACGATCCTCTGATCTCGGGTCTTCAACGTGGCAGCCAAGCTTTTCTGACTAAATCCTAGACTCATGTGTAACAACCTCATCCATCACCTTACAGGCACAAACCTCCTGGAATAGATTATTTGCTACTCGCAACTTCACAACGTTTGTGAACACGACCGATATTGCACACGCAGAAAAAAACGCCAAGGCTACCTTTTTGTATGGAATGCAATAGCGGTCGTGTTCAAAAACGCTGTGAAGTTGCGAGTAAAAGCTGGATAGGTATGTACAGCTTGCCGTAAGATTATTGTAGGGATATGGGAGGAGTTCTATTGGCTTAACTAGCCATACAAACCCTGTTTTTAAGCCCCGGTTTCTACCTCTCGCTGTAATGTTGATTTCCATTTTGAGTTTAGTTGTTCCTGTAGGTGGAGGGCGTTGGTGGTGTGGATTTGCCCCTATTGAGGTCCCCCTTCCATAAACCGCCCCGACCGCATCTACAGGGTGAGAAATTGCGTATATCTAAGCGAGACGAACGCCGCCTACGAGGGATTGACACATCCTTTCGCCTAGTGAGAGTTCGGGCACTTTTAGTCTTATTGATAAACAGTACCTTAACTGTGATAGGCAGTGGAGAACATGAAATCATTTAGCGGACATGCTCGAAGGGCTACATGTGTAGATTTATTTCTGTAAAAGGTTAAAAAAAAAAATTCCAAATATGCCGAAAACATACGAAGGGATGGATAGGGGAGGATTATCAAACACCATTCGATCTTCATGAGGACAGCGATAGATCTACATGGATGGCAGGCATAAAGAAATTATTACCCGAATTATAATAATCATGCCGAATAGTCAACAGAAAATAGACCGGTCCCGGCCATTTGCATCGGTGTTATGGTAACCTTGTGAAAGAAAATCTGGGATATGATGAAACCGAGTGATACACAATGACTCAACCGAGATATTTGCCGGGTTATCCATAGGGCTGTATCTTCCGCTATAGAATGTATTTCTCGGTATGCTCTCATGCAGGAGAAGCCCCCATGGATAAATTAGCTCATATATGACCCATATTTCGCCAAAGTTTTAATAATCATCGATGATATATGCGTGCATGTCATTATAATTATATTCGCAGCGATACTGTATATGCCTCGACTTGTGAAGATAGGATCAGAGTCCTATGAGCAGCCAAGATTCCAAACTGAGCTGATCGTCTTTCGTTCCCGCCTACCCGGTTTCCCCTGCCAAAGTTAGTTTGAGAGGTTACGTTTGCATACGGCGTCAGTAAAATGCGGCCAATTTACAACCCCCGGGGCCTCTATATTTCATTCTGATTCCGAGTCGCGAGGTATTTCAGCTCGATTCTTAACCCATGATGATATGTGATCTGGACTGATGGACAGGCGGCTCGCTAGTAGAATTCCAGGGAGTAAGTATCCCTATATCTTTTCTTCCCGGAACGAACAGGCTTGCAGTCTACCGACCAACCAATCTCGCTGGGGTGTTCCAGGCGATAGCAGATCTTCACTTTAACTAAAGGCACAGTTGTACCCGTCTACCACGAAAAGAACCAGAAAATGCAAGTGACGGAAACAGGGATCATTTGTATGGGAGATCATCGCCGCCACATAGAGACTACCCCTGCCCTGAGAAACTGCATTGTCTGGTTCTTTTCGCGGTAAATGAGTGTATATACGTTCAACTTTTGAAAACCAGCTCATGCCCCTAGTGAATATCCTGTAGGGAGTGTGTGGCCATTGGCCCGTAGGGTAGCTCCCCGTATCCCTGACTGTATGGGGATCAACACAACAGATTGTGATAGCGTGAAAATTTAGTGATTATGTTGTTGAGATGGTTGTTCAGGTACAGAGGATGTGATGAGAACGGGAATGGAAGAGAGAGGGTGGGGGCGGCGGTTGGGTTTTAATCAGCTACATATGTAGGTGTTTATTTATTTATATGCCAAGACCGGGATTAAACTTTTGTAGGTAAATACATACAATGACGGCCCGATCTAGGCAAAACAGCCTTAAACCCAGAGTACTTAAACAGAATTTGATCTTTCATTCTAACCTTGGGTGGTCGTGGGCCAATCGGGTCGCTCTATATTTATAGATCTACAATTATGGCCCCTGTAGGAGATACCGTTCAGAATATCCCTTCCTAAATTATAATTTATAAAGACTCGAGACTACAGACTGATAGAAAAGGCTGGCTCGATGGGATAAATAAATCTAAGCCCCCATCCCCAACCTTCCGATATAACTTCGTCTTCGGATCATCGCAATTAGTCATGATCACAATCAGTCACTCGCCTCACAACTGAGGGGCGCAGAACGCAAATCAGTGCGTGCTTCGTACTGGTATCTATATGTGTAATGCATACATATTTAACCGCACATGAAGCCCGCCCTAACTAAAAAACAAAGAAATATAATATAGTCGATGCAATCCTATAATAAAAGGGGATAATGACGGATAACCCATAAACGAAAAAAAGAAAAAAAAAAAAAAAAAGAAAAACAATCATTGCGTTTGGTTGGATCAGTTCAATTCCCAATTCTCCGTCCCACTGAAAGAAAAATAAGATATGAAAGAATACAATGTGGAAAAAAAGGTTCAAAATAAAAAAAAAAGAAAACCGGCCTTTTTGTCTTCTCCCGCCAATACCAGTTATCACCTCTACTCGACTGTCCACGCTAACTTTTTTTTTTTTTTTTTTTTTGCATAATCAGTCTTCATCATCCCAGCCTCCACCGAAGTTGTTGATACCGTTGCTCCTTCCTTGCCCAAAATCTAGCTTGGCTAGAAATTCCGGCGGGACGCTGGGTTGATACCTTTTCTCTCGCTCTCTATTTGTGCCACCCAGTCCTGCGCCATAACTTAGCAGCATATCTGTACTCGTTGGTAGCGAGAAAGGCAGCATGAGTGAAGGGTCCAGGAGTAGATTTTCGGGTGCGTTATTATCTTCTTCTTCGTCCGCTGGATCAGATATATGGAAACCGCCTGGGGAAGTAGTCGTGATAAAAGGCGGTGTTTTTGATGGGGAAAGTGCAGTGCTTGAACGAGAGCCCGTCGGAGTAGTAGGGGTTTGGGTTGAGGAGCGGTTACCTGAGGATACGTTGGATGTTGATATGGACACACTACGAGATTTTCGGCGTGCCTTGGAATCGAAAAACGACACATTAAGGTCGAGAAGGTATTTCATTCCGTCGCGGTTCAATGTCTTTTCACCAACCTCAGGCCTGTAGTTCTTGGTTGCATGTAAAAGCTGCTGTGGATTGAGCCGAGTAAATTGTTGTGTTGTAGTTTGTAATGCGCCTGGATCTTCGCCCAGGGAGGTGAAGCATTGCAGCCACTGGAGTAATTGGATAACTGGTACCAAATGTCGTCGGGCAGCCTCAATAGTGTTCTCCCCGCTTGTTGTTAAGGCGCCAGATTCGTAGTGATCGGGTTGCCTATTATTTGTCCGTGCCCAGTCTTCAAGTGTGGAAACATTGAGGCGAATCTGCATCGCCTTTGTTCTGGCAAGATATTTACGGTTCGACATAATGCGATTGAAGAGCTCTGCGCCAAGCCAATAGAACAATTGACTAAGGACTTGGGAAATTATTACCGAATGAATGTCGTATAGGTCCAGTACAAATAATGTCGAAGAGAGTAAGGAGGTTATATTTCTTGGACTTGGTTTCGCACGTTGCTTGGGGGAGGGAGGGCGGAATCGCCGCTCTCCAGCTGGCTCAGGGGACTTCTTTTTAGTTTTAAATAACCGCCATTCATTCTGGAAATGAACATCTTCAAACCCGGGAATAGTTTCATGGTCAAGCATGGCCTGGTCAAGGACCTTGTCCATCCTCCGCTCGGCATCCCGGATAATGAGGATAAAGATCTCATTGATCAGCTCGGAGAGATTTTGTTGAAAATGTACTGTTGCACCCACGAGACCGGCATCTTTCTTGAGATAGTGAAGAAGTAGGGTCGCGTTGGAGATCCAAAACGCAAGGATAGTCATATCCCATTGGTGTCGTTCAACCACGTTGTTGATCTTCTCCATTGCCGAGAGAAGTAATCGAGATAGAAGCTCCTGAGAGCTATGATAATGGGCATATCGAGCGGCCAGAAAAAGTACATTCGCAGGCACTGGCTTCTGACTTGGTGATCGTTGCGGTAGCATATTGGTAATCACAACCTCAAGCACTCGATCTAGCTCATGCTCTTGAAACACGAACATTTGATCATTTAAACATCTATCCCACACAAATTCCTGTCCTTCTTCTTCTTCTTCTGATTCAGGTAGCTGTTATGTGTCAGCAAACACGCCTCCCGGCATATATTCGGGTATCCGCACTCGCCTCTTGCTGCTCATCCAGTCCCAAACTCGATAAATCTACCTCTAGATTTATGGCACTCTCCATCATCATCCGCCGCTTGAGCTCATTCTCTGCCATTTCCTCTTCAAACCTGTCCTGTGCCAGGCCGGTATCATAGAAATCGTCACTGACCCCCGCTGAGCCAATGTACCCGCTCTCATGTAAATAATCCGAAAGCTCGCTATTTGGGGGCATAAAATCAAATGCCGTTCTCCCCGAAGAGCTTTTAATCTCCCCCGACGCGCCGTGGTCTAACAATAACTTCGCTATTCCCTTATGACGATTCGTCATGGCCCACATCAGGGAGCTCCACTGATGTCTGTCCTGTTGGTCTACATTTGCACCAGCATCCAAAAGCGCAGAGACAACATCTTCATGTCCCTATCGCAAAGCCCACCAAATTCAGCCAAGATACCTCCCACCGGCGTTGCTTGGAAACTAAAACATGACTTACGAAGCAGCTCGCATATATCAGCGGGCTAGTTCCCTCCTCATCCGGTGCGTTAACATCGATGTATTTTCTCCCCTTGCCTTCCAGTATTCTCCTACATTTTTCCTCATCCCCGTTGCTAGCCGCCATGTTGAGCGCACGTTGTAAATGATCTGTCTTCTCCTTGTCTGATAGCTTGGGGTTTTCGGCGATTTCATCCTCATCTTCCAAACCTGATCCATCGTTGAAGGCAGCCTGGGCAGCGAGCATAGAGACTAAGCGTGTATCGCTATCCGCGATTCCCTTTACATCATCGTCTTCATCGGGAAAGTCGGGATCGAGGTTAAAGTTTAGCCTGGCGGGTACGGGCGCGGTGATAAATTGAGGCTCGCCTGTAAACCGAAGATGGGGCATTATCGCTCCGTCAGTACTACTGGTCATCATGATATTCCTATTTTTACGTCTGGAGTCGCCGGGAGATGAGGAAGCGGAAGAAGCAGGGGGAGTAAAAGAAGAATAAAAGTCATCTTGATCATAGGGATTGTGATAGTTCTGGGGTGGGAGGTAGAAGTCCCGGGAGTACGGGGAGGGTTTCGAATCGGAGGATGCCATACCACCTTGCCAGGCGTCGTAGACTTCGGTCTCGGTTGTGAGAGGAGGAGTTCTTCGGCGATCGTCTAATGACGTCGGAAGGTCCGCGGGAAGTACTCTGGGGACTTTGGGAGGAAGCTCAAAGCCGTTGAGTGGGTCACCTAAGTCCATTGGGGGGGGGGGGGGTGGGGGAGATGAGGGGATATAACAAAAAAGGCTGTGGATGTTGTTGTGTGTCCTGTAATATGGGGGTTGCGTATATGCGTACTTCCGTGGTAGGATGATGTAGAAGATGGCTGTGGCTGCGGTTGTGTCAGTGTTTGCCTGATGGCCAGTGGTGGGGGATGAGGGGGGGTTGAAGCAGCGGTGGGAGCTTCCCCGTAGGCCGGAGTAACGCTTTACTTACTTTTCTATGCAGATTAGCACGTATCAGATATCAGATCCAAGATCCACCGTCTGTCTCATGGGGGGGTATTCTGGAATGGATGGGGATGTTCCAATGGCATTGGGAAAGCTCCAAGGTGCCAAGACTTCTGCAGCTTCCAGATGGTTACAACTTCGAGGGGTAAAAAGGAGCTCTGGAGTTGTCATCCCTGATCAGATGCCTCATTCGGAGTGCATTACGAACACCATCCAATCCATCGGGTCGGGCGTTTGAAGTTTCGAGTACTTCAAACAGCATTTATTGAAAAAATAGATTTGCGGGATTCACAGATAAATGGATCTTATGCGATGAAACAATTAAACAATAATCTACAAAAACGACACCTCTTCCCCTCGATTTGAGCTTTTATCCGTGATTCAATCGGCGAGGACCTACATGTACTTCGGGGGTAGGGGTAAGTCTGGCGACACCTAAGCCTCAACACCACTACCAGGTGTCGCCAGACTTACCCCTACCCCGTAGTACTCTACACTACATTTTATTTATCGAACATGTGGACGAGGGAAGAAACAATCTTATCATAAAACACACCAAGGTCAGGCTTGATAAAATAGAGTACGAATTTATCGATCGATATTTCTTTTTCCACGAACCCCGACGGATCTCATCTGCCTGTTTCCGAACCGCGATGACGCAAGGAACTTTATACGAGACGTCAAGGATCGAAGGCACGGTGATACAATGCCATGATCAAGATCCATCCTCTCGTTTATACACAATACTCGGTGTCGCTGATACCTTGTAGGTCATGAGGTGCCTATGACCATATTATCTGTATAAATTCGGGATGAATGAACTTTAAACCGAACATACTATTATGATAGTCTAGGAACAAGGGAGGAGGTATACTTGGCGGAGCTTCGCCATGTATGCATGCACTATACGCCATCTATAGACTCAACTCATATATCAACTAATTTTGTTGGACGGCGCACATGAATTTCCCCGAATTTCCTGATGATGTACCGAACCGAGTGATGTTTCGTGAATGTTAACCTCTTGACTCGAGTAAGTTAGGGGAGTACAGCGCAAAATATATTAATTGATTTGACCGACAATCTCTAGGGTAAGAAGAGAGGGTGCTCTTTAATATTTGCTCCTAATGACCAATTTGAATGGATGTGGGACAGGGCTGCCAAGATCACCTTCTACTCCTCCTTTAACCACAGGTCCTCTAGTGCACGTAATGAATAAAAGAAAAGAAAAAAGAACCACAGGTCCTCTAAAATTGCTCGAATATTGCCTATTGTGGGTCTTACTACGCTATGAAACAAGGTGGTGCTTCCATCCAATCATACTCTGAGGTTCCGGCTAAGAACAGTGTTACATATATTATTTGCTCACGTCACCAGATTGGCGATCTTGATTACAGCGAGACGAATAATATATATCTGGTAATTTTAGGTATCATTGGCCAATATATATGGCTCTCAAATCATCTTTGAATATGTAGTTCAAGGTATTCGCGTCTAACTGAATCTCAATTTTCTATATTGACTTTGCTATAGCTAGCTATATTGGTCCAATCGACCTGTGCTTTAGCTCAACTACGCCTCGTTCAAAAGTCAGAGTCTAGCTCACTTCACCGCTCAACTAGGCCTTTTCGGTCATTTATGATATATCTCAATGTCTATAGTACTCTTGGCCTGGGGTGCCGCGGGATACCCGAGAATGCCCCTACCTTCCAGCGGCTACGTTTAACTCCAGACTTGATCAATTGAGCAGACTAGCATTCAACCTCCCAGTATTCATGGAAACGCAAGTAATGGATCATATTTATATAAAATCTCAGTCGAAAGGGCCTTTCTCCCTAATTCATATTGTGCACCCCCATTTGAGATTTACAAAAGCACATCGCCTCAGATTAAAGCCCCTCTATTCGATGACCGAGAGTAGTACAGGAGCATAAATAAGCAATTTTCGGCACCGGAATTGTGAGGTGATATTGGGCGGTGGTACAAAACAATGTGCTTCTAGATCTATCAAGCAGGCACATGTACCATAATCAACCTACTAATCAATATCAAACCCATTTCGGGTTAGTCGCCTACTATCAAGCTTTCGTGAACCTGGGTAATGTCTCTGAACAGGTTATATTAGACTCATCATAAGGACTTTTAAGCGAAGAAAATTTGAGGATGGACTCAATCGGGAGAGTGTAGAAGGTGTCTAGGATATAGCTATATCCTTACGAAAGGTATAGTATTACAACTAGTTCATCTCTGTAGCTCTTGAGGGGCTAAGATATCTACGATATTTTCTCGATTTTACTTTGGCTACAGGTTTACTGACGACCTTTTTGCTCGTATCAGTAGGATTGGCGGCGGCTACACCTCTGAATATGGTTGGGCGCAACGCAACATTTTTGTCAACATATGACTGAATTGTAGCTGGAGGTAGAGCGAGTTGTCTTACTTTTACGGACAGACTGACTGAAAACCCAAATAGTAAGCTTCTCAGATACACACCTAATACCTATATCTATGTCTCTATGATTTTAGTACAGTTGGCTAACTGCATAAATTAGAGAGCGTCCTCATTATAGAATCCGGAAATCTGTAGGTTGAAATTCATTCACATCTATTCAATTGCCATACTACACTACACGTACTTAAAGGCTAGGAGGACGGTGTCTTTATCCCCGGGCTCGCGGGGACACTTGGGGAAAAGTACATGTACAACATATTAACCTGGGAGTCTCAGCTAGATATTAACAACCACATTTACGGCTTCCTCGCTGGTGGAACTGTTATAAACGGCCAAGCCTTTTATCGGGGCCCAAGGGATGACTATGATCTGTGGGAAGCCTTGGGAAATCCATGATGGGAGTGGAAAGGGCTACTTCCATATTTTAAAAAGCCACGCCAGCTCGCTCTGAGGTTAATATGGATTCATATAATTAGGGATATATACTTAATGAATCCATTAGAGCGAGACATTTTACCCTCGCCGCTAGGAATTACAGCGGAGTGGGGAGCTGAGTAGATACATCCGCACATGGGTTTACTGGACCGGTAAAGCTTCGATGCCGACACACTACTACCCTGACATGAGTAAGTTAACTTCATTGCTGCCAATAACTCATAGACCCTTTACATAAGGGAGGAATGTGATTTTATAACTGATACTATATAAATCCTCAAAACCCCCCTTTTGAAGCCTGGAAACAGCTCGGAATACCATACTCTCGAGATGGTATAAATGGCAACGCAATTGGCACATTCTTCTTTTCCAACTCAGTCGGTCCAGTCACCCGTACCAGGTCCGATGCCATGACCGTGCACTAGCACTACAAGCCTGTTAGGGATCGCCTAAACCTCCGCATATTAACTGATCAAACCACCACCAAGCTAATTATTGAGAGGAATAGAGCTGCTGCTACAGTAAACATTATGAGATTTAGGACAGTTACAGATGATTAGATACTAAATATATGAGTTTGCGGCCTCGTCAAACCTCTAGAAAATAATCGTACAGGTAAACCTTCTCTGGATTTAGACAAGGATTGTCGTTGATCACAGCCACTCACTCGTCCCACAGGGCAATACTCCAACGGCTTTGGCACAGCAGGCGCCTTCTTGGCCCTGGAAGACATTACCAATCAGGCAAAGGGTAAAATCTGTCCTCAATATTATCCGGCAGCAGGATATATCCCGCCGCTTATCTTCCGGCAAATACCGACGCTCCTGTCATCGCCGGCTACAAACGTTAGCGCACCCCCCCCCCCCCATAATATGCTCACATCGCTCCAAAACCCTTCAGCCGCGGACAAATCTTTGTGGGCTCCACCGATCCACTCGCAAGCTCGTCACCGGCTGCTGAGTCTCCTCAAATCCCGCAGATATGAAGATCTTTGTCGAGATAATCAAGGGCTACCGCCGCTTCGTAGAGATGCCGGCGCTACAGGGCTAAGCCCAGTCGTCACAAACCTGGACCGGGCCACAGCGAGGTCAGATGAAGATCTCACGGCGGCCATGAGGGTAGATGTGGTGCCGGCTTTAGCGCACCCAAGCTATACTTACCCGATAATAAGAAGGAAGCATAGCGGTGTTGTAAACCCGCAGTTGAGGGTCTATGATGTGAAGGGTTTGAGCATTGCGGATTCAAGTGTGTTGCCGCTGATCCCGGCAACGTATCCGCCGAGCATGGCATACGCGGTTGCAGAGAAGGCGACGGATATCATTAAGACTGGGCCTAAGTTTATATCACAAGATAGTCGTAGTTTTGATGCAGTCTAGTGTTTAAACAGAGTACATGTATCCAAGCCTGTAGCAAATAAGCTTCTATCTAGACTTGAAAGCTATGAGTGGAACCTGAAGAGTAAGGTATAGGTTACCCTGCGTGTTGATTTTTGGGACTCCTAGCTCTGGATCGTATCACAATGACAGATTGTGGCTTAACTCCTGGTAAATCATTACTTTAAATCAACTAAGAATCTAGAGGATCTCCGGAACATAATTGATCAAACAAAAAAAAAAGAAAGAAAGAAAAGAGGGGGAAAAAGGTCTTTTGGTCCCAGGTTCGAATCCTGGAGGGGTAGGGGACCTAGGGGATATTAATCGTGGCTTCCTTTCCTGACTTGGCATGTGGGATGGTTTCTGCTCCTGGGGAGAGTTTTTCATGCACTCGGCGCCCAAATGGGACATGCGGAGAAAAAATGCGGAGGAGTGCGGCTAGGATATATATGGGTGCTGGCTTCGAGCCGGTTGGGGTATTCCACATCCCGCCGAAAGAAGCGGCGAGTAGGCATAAGGGTGAAACTCTGTACTTGTACCTTAGATTGTAGTACACCACCATAACCGTAAGATTGCATGCGAGTATGAATCAAAGAAGAGGAAAAAAGAAAAAAGAAAAAAAAGGTCTTTTGGCCTCTAGTAGAGATTATCCCTAAATCATAAAGTATCACTCGATCACTCACTCCGACTCAAATATATATATATGCACACGATCTAGATAAGAGGGTATACACGTATCTGATGAAGATAGTAGGCCGCTCTAAAGAACTATGTGGCTGTGATTGTACGCTACACTATCAACGGCTACATATCTTCGGGTCACGCCGGCCGAGTGATCGGCCATGAGTGTGTATCGATTCATGTAATGTGTATTGCCCTGAAATAACAATAAACTGAAGCTGTATGTATCGTAGATCCACATCACGTCCGTTAATGTCCCTGATGTTTTAAACTTTAGAGAGCCCCCTGGGCAGCAAGAAAGGAACACAACACCCACCCCCTTTTGTTATCCCCAACCGCACAGTCTCCCGCTGGGAGGTAACTCGATCGGTCAGGTCGGTGATAGATTTAGAATAGACCTTGGCTCTCCTGGACGAAGCCACAGCCGTCAAGTTACAGTGCATATGGACGACCAAGATTCTATCCGAGTGATTGCTGGTGATGCGTACATACCATGGCCAGTGATAATTGATGATGGACGTGGGGGTTCACACTGTGGGGAAGTATAGAATTTTAGTATCCTCTATTATAAGAAGCTTACTTGTTACAAAAAACAAATTAGCGGTACCGTAACCACTAACGGCACCAGAATTGGGCGGTATTGAATCGTCTCCCGTAATAATTTGGCAATAGCTGAGCAATACCCCCTCAAGCCTTCCTCACGCACGGCCCCCGTGATTGAGCATGATTTAAATCTCTGGTCGGCTGTATGTTATGGGCTCTGTGAGGACCTCTTAGTCGGATTCCCGTAGGTCTAAACGATCATGTGTACCGTGGATATTCGATTAATTCGCTCCCGTTGTTACCCCTTATCGCAGTACAAAGGGCCGGCATTTTGGGGCTAAGGGTCCGTTTAACAACTTAGTGAGGAACAACTTGTTTTTTTTTTCTTTGTAAAAATATCAAAACGTTTTGGCCATTTGGAGGACCAATTTGTCAACCTCCCATTTAAGCCAAAAGGCCAATAATCCTGACTGCAAGAAATAGAAGGAGTAGATTTGAGCTGGCTTTTTCTTTCAGTCGCTCCTACCATGCAGGCCATATTTACAGCCGATTACCAGACTTTAACTCTGTCCCTACTTATTTTGTGGGCTCTCTCTTTGTTTTTAGCTCTCATGAGAGTAAAGTAATCACCACTATTTACTTAAATTTGACAATGCCGGTGGTCTCATGTGGTTAGGCAACGGCTGCCAAACAATAGACATGTAAAACTGACTTGTCCAGTATATGGCTTGATCAGTCTTAAAATGTCGACATGCAAACAACTTGACCTCAAAACACCCAAACGGGCACTAGAATCGCATTGCTACTTTTTGGCGCAAGCGAATTTCGGTACTCTGGTATCTAGGGTACAACAGTGGTTAACTACATGACGTGTGTCCATCCCCATGTGTTGTGGGCTGACAGACCTTAATATCTAAAGCCGCTGACCCAAAGAATCTATTCAAACTACATCGTATACTATCCATCTATTCAAGACCTAATCGAGTGATATTTTGTGAACGCGTTTTCACGAGTAGTCACTCGATAAATACATAAACCCGGTTTAATTTACGAACCATCATGATGTTCTTTGTGTAGCGTACTCCTGGGGCTGGAGGGCCTCCCAACCTAATTGTGGATTTTGTAACTCATTGGGTATTATCGAATGTCTGTCGACGTCGCTCATCTGTCCCGATGCAATTGTTTACTTGAATCTTGATGGACGGATATATACAGGCCGAGGAAAAGGTTTATCTACTCTCATTTGCATATATTTTTCACTTCCTGACCAGAAATCCCCGGTTAACAAGGCCTTTTGGTTTCTTGGGATCTCTCAAGGTGGATGAGTTATTAGGAAACAAGTCGCTAGCCGGGAAAGAACCACCCAGCTGGGAAGAAACCTTAGACTACATGTAGTACTATTTGCTGTAAGGCGCCAAGGGCGTAGTGTTGCAATTGAGTCTATGTCTATTCCCTGGTTCGCAGATTGCGGCGTGGGAGGGCTTGCGCCCAGCTTATGCATAAACATCTTCAGAACAAATCAGCAATTTGTACCTCATGGCCATGAGGGGGGGGAGGGAGGGGGGGTAGGTAAGGTGATTGGGGGCAGCGCTATAGCCGAACACCCTTTCTCTCACATCGCAACGTAAACATTGTATTACCACGATAAACTACATAGTAAAGCATATCCTCGTTAAGGGGAGATGGGGTGCATGCAATCCATCAATTACATCGCGCGTTCAGCTATGGGAGAAGGTTCCACAGCTAGTCTTGACATTTGTCCCCACCTATCAATCAATATACAACAATCCTGAGATAATGCTCGCGCTGTCGACATATATAATGCATTTCATCTAACCCCCGATAGAAATACCTAGAACTCGTGATCACGCCCCCCCAGTTGGTCTTCTAACGAACAGTAGGTACGGTTTTCCTTTGCTTCTGAGATGAGCAGGCTCCTATAGCTATGTTTCCAGCCAGTATTAGTTATTCGTGCGACATGCGCGGACCAATAGACGCTTTCTTAATTTCGCTCGATCCGGCCTGAAACACCCAGACGTTACTGACAGTGGTGATCACTAACTACATGTAGCCTTATGGGAAAGTTAGGATTGCGGGTATTTAGATTATGTTTTTCTTTTTTGCTGGTTGCATATAGGCTATGTAGAGTACGGATGATGGTCTTCTCTTCAAATGAGAGTTTCATGTCGAGGAATTGTATCCTCGGAAATGCCTTTTGAGGGATGGGGTGAGCGTTAAACGCCATCACATAAGATCGGCGCCATTCATCTAATTCAAACGGTGGGCTGCGAAACGCTCCACCCACGTCTTTATAGCGATTCACCGCCGGAAGATGTCGTGAGAAATTTATACGCATATGTTAAGAGTTCTTATATTGCAGTGTCTCCAGGCGTGCAGAAGTTGACTTACAGGCCGGTGGTATCGGTGTCGCAGTCATAAAGAAATCAATCTATGGTCGCTAGCCACCGGCCATGCCTCAATCTTCTTACAAAACAATTACCAATAATACCTACTAGCCAAACATCCAGCCTCAAGAACCAGAAATCTCAAACACCACCGCCACGCCAAGCCAGCTTCAGATCAATCCCCTAACCCTGCATTACATGCATGGAGGCTTAAAGCCCCCCCTCCCCTGTCTTCGAGCTCAACCCTGCGGCTGTCTCGAGCCTGATACTTTTACCACGGTGCCTTGGACAGTAAAAATGACTCGTACCTAAATGTACATTCCTTCTAGACAGTAGCTTATATGTATTGCGGAATCCAGCTGTAGAGGTCACTCTCGTTGCAAGCACCAAAAACCACCCAAATTGTGGGTAGAATCAGTCCCGCTGACTGATCTTTGTGCTTGCAATGAGTGCGCCCCTACAGGTGGGTTCCGCCGTACTACCGATATTTTTTGGCGCAGGAGCTAGTTAGCCCCGGAGATTTGGTTACTATTACATTCCCCTCTATAGAGCTGAGCACGACCCGATTTTTCTAAAGGCTAACCCGGGATGGATCTTGAGATAGGGGTGTTTTGCGTACTCTGTCTGCGTGGAAGGGAAACCCATAGGGGGGAATGGATGGATACGTGTAGAGAAGGTTAGCGTTGGGTGTTTGCGTACCCCTTGGCGCTGGGTCTAACTAGGCTTGATGCTTCCTATGCGCGTGAAGTTTCACTTGAGTCGGTCGTCTTTGGGCGAGATTGCGCAGCTGTTGGGATTTGGATCATGAATTTGAATTGATGTTGGTAACAGATGAGGGCGAGAACTCTTTTCGCTGGCGTCCAGTATAATTCTAGGCCTCCACAAAGGCCTCTAAGCAGCACCACATATCGTAGTAGCCATATGTGTAGTTTGCTGCGAAAAACAGATAACTAGTATGGCACATTGGTTTATATTTTCCCAGTTGCGTGCAGGTGCTATAAAATCCTTGATCCAAATGTTAAAACATTCACCGCTAGGTAGACTGTTGATCACATCACCTCACTCGGGGCTTGCAAAAACCTAACCCATGTGTGTATTAGCAAGCTGCCGCTGTTTCGGCCCAGCCTTGTTGTTTTGTTCTTTTTCCCACCGCGCGTCCACCCGGGGGAGAAGGCGCGGATTTTATCCGGTCAGTACGTCGCAAGCATCAGCAAGCGATCGGATAGTGATAGTACCCTGGGTACTGACAGGGAGATTCTATTTTGGGGAGGGGAGGGGTTAATTTACATTATTTATGCATTCCCACTCTATTGATGGGTTGAGATCAAGCTTTGTGATGTCAGCTTGCCGAGATATCCTTAGGGGTGAGTGTGTGTTATGGCAGAGGCAGTCTAGTTGGTGATTGGTGATGGTGCAAGGACGCCTATGGCTTTTAGGCTCTCTCGTGCTTTCTCGTCCAACCAATGCCCAGCGAATATGTAGGGCGAATATGTAGGGCGAATATGTAGGTACAGAGTTTCGAGCCCCCCTCCTTCCTCCACATGCCTCTCTTGATCCAATCGATCGATCGTTCAGCCCTGTCCTATTTTAGATGAAGAAAAAAAAAAAAAAAAAAAAAAAGCGATATGATATGTTCCTTCCTTCCTTCGGAAGCCACAAAGAACATTCGCCGCCCTGAGACAAAGATCGCCCTCTGGCACTGTCGGTAGGGATATTGTGGTTGGGCGATGATTGGTCGCGGTGGTTTTTGGGATCTGCTAGGTTGGGTTGGGTTGGGTTGGGTTGGGGGCCTGCTGCAGTTGCAGGCGTGACTAGCTAGCTAGCGAGTGTTTGTGCGAACACCGAAGGGGAGAAGATAGGAGGAAGAGGAAGGAAGGAAGGGTCTAGGAGAGAATTGACTAAGGCGGGCAAGCAAACCATGAACTTTGTGTAAAACTAGATTATGTTGGAAGGTGGATATGATTATCACAAAACTTCAAAAAAAAAAAGATGGGATATAGATGTAGTTCTCGCAGCATTTGCCTTCTCCCTCCCCCTCATCCTGCAAGCCGCACGCAAGTCCGGGGAAACACACCCCTCTCTTCCACTTCCTTTCTCCACTACGGCCTCCTCTTGGTCTGGTTCTGTCTCACCTGCGGCTGAACCCAGAACTCTCGGCAGTCCAGATGCGGGCGGGCAGGCCGTCCCACAGTGGCTTCCTTTTTAAATTGGCTCTGTAACTCCATGGGGGGTCAGAAAGGAGGAGGGACGAGCGGGGGGGGGGGGTTGCCTGTCTGTCTGTTTGTCTGTACCTACCTACCTTACCTATGTTTATGAATTTTTTTTTTTTTTTCTTGAATGGGGGTGTGTTTATGAGGAGAATTAAGAAGGCTGATTTCATTTTTGTACTGCTCGCCTTTTTTTTCCCTATTACCAGTCAGTGGTGGTACCCTATAGACGGTGCCGATAGATAGATAAGGGAGATTTGGATTAATGACATTCATTAACTTTAACTATAGTGAAAAGAAGAAGACGAAGATCATCGTTCATTGAGAGAAGCTGGGGAAGGCAGACGGACAGCATACTGCATACAAACTCTACACTAGAAAAAAAAATAAATAAAAATAAAAATAAGCCTAGTAGAAAGGGTCTTGCACTGCATACCGTTCCTGGGGTGCTACTGCAACTGCAACTGCCGGTGTCTTCTTTGCTCTGCTCTGCTTTGCTCTCTCTGCTTTGCTCTGCTTTGCTTTGCGTTGCTCTGCTCTGCTCTGCTCTTTTGCTCTGCTTTGCTTCGCTCTGCTCTGCTCTGCTTATTCCCCTAGGCTGCTTGCTGCCAGACTCTCTGCTCTGTCTGCCTGTCCTGTCGATCTTGCATTTCGTCCCTTCTATCTACATCATCATCACCGTTCACCTCTTCCACACCTCTTCCCACCCACACCCCCCAACCACACCACCACATAGGTACACTGCTGCATATTACTGCTGCAACTGCACCACACTGCATCGCCGACACCTGAACAGCCCACTACCATCATCATTAAGGTCCATCCCATCAGCACCACCACCACCTCCACCTTTACAATCGCATCCCGGTGAACTGTGGCAGTGGACAGCGAGTAGTGGTCTTAAAGGTCTCTAGATTCAAAAAAAAAAAAAAAAAAAAAATTAATTTCACAGAAGCAGATCAGAGAAAACCCGTTACAATACAACAACCTAATAAACTACGTAGTACCATACTACTACCAATCTACCAGGTTCCAACATTAAACCCTCGTTTACCCGACAACCCGCAACTAGAGTACATCGCAACCAAACCCACGTAATATCCTCCCCCAACCCCAACCCCAACCCCCCCCAACTCCCCCCCGCGCACTACTACAACTATCTCATCTATTCTACAACTCAACGGGATCAAGCAGCAACACTGACTAGCCGGCCTTTCCCCTGCCCGCCGCTACAATGGCTGGCACTGGCAGCACCCTGAGCTCCCAAGCTACAGGCAGTACCCCCCGCCGATCGAATGAGACCATCCCAAACTTCTCACGGCCGCACACACCACGCTCGCAGACTGCCCCTCCCGAACCTCAGGACCTCTACCTTTCGGCCGAGGCCACGACTAGCACAGCAGGTATAGATATAGATGAGGGGGAACCCGTGCGGCTCGAGATTGCGCCAGTGATCCTAGCAGCACCACTGCCGGTGAACGAGCACGAGCGCATAGCAACAACAGAGCCAATAATAATACCAGGCCTCGCAATGGCTGACCCAGCAGATCAGTCATTAATAATAACCGGGCTTGCAATCGCCGAACCCCCCGCTGTGGCCGCTGGGCTTCCCGGAATCGCAACGACTGACCCGGAACCTGGCATTGTGGAAGACGACACGGACACACCCCTGCCATCCCGGCCATCGATAACGCAGCGCCCGCCGACCGCGGCGTCATCACATAGTTCAACATCTCCACCACATACACGCCGCGCTCGTATCGCCATCGTTGATGCCCCACCACCGCCGACGCGAGGCGGCGCAGACAGCAAGAGTATCCGCTCGCAGATCGCGCCGTCAATATGCTCACCTGAGGACGAGGTGCTCAGTCTCAAGGTGCGATCCTTGTACGACTCTGGCGTTGGTGGCAGCGACGCCGGAAGCCAGTTTTCGAAGCGCGTCAGTAGTATTATGGAGGAAGGGGGTAAGCGCATGAGCCGCGTTTCGCGAAATTCGTTCGTCGGCAGTGGAGACGAGCGGTTCGCCGAGGAGGATGAGAACGAAGACTTGGAGGGGCAACGGATAAAGGACGAATTGGAGGCCGCCGCTATCGAGGAAGAGAATGCAGCAGAAGAGAAGCGCGAAATTGAGAGGAGTATCCACCTACGCGCCGGAGGAGCCGAGGATTGGGAGGATCTGAATGGGAGCGATGTGGATAGGTTTGTGGCCCACCACCCCACCACCCCACCACCCTTTTTTGTTTATTTGGATATCCCGTAGGTCTTGACCGACTTGGCAATAGTGGCGTGGTGCGGGGGTACATGTTTCTCGAAGTTTCTATTTAATCCTATTCTCTCAATCTCGAGCTATCACTCGGTGTCCATATCACGTGACCTTTAACCTCATAAAATAAATATTATATACATAATAGGATATAAAATCTAATAGGGTATTAAACAACTAGATACGGCTTCATCCATACAACTAACACCCGCCACTCTGCTCCCGCCGGAACCACTGCCCTTACCCCCCGTGTTTTCACTCCCCCCCGCCGTGTCTCCACCGCCCTCCACCTCCACTCCACAACTCCGCAAAAACGAACTCACCACCTGCACCTCCGCATCTCACCGTTTGGTCATGCAGCACCTGAGATGCTGCGTTCTCCGCTCCCTGGCGCTACAGCGCTTCTCCGGGAAAAGGAGAACAATAGGGCGAAGAAGTGGCGTGAGATGGCGGTGGTGAGGAAGCATAGCGAGCGTGGCGATGAGGGTGGGAAGGGCGGTGGATGCGAATGGGGGTTTGTGACGGGAGACCCTAAGCTAATTAGCAGGACGTGGAAGGGGATTCCGGATTGTTGGAGGGCTGCGGCGTGGCATGCGTTTTTAACGGCGAGTAGGAAAAGGAGAGGGATCGGGAGGGGGGATAGAGAACTTGTGGAGATGTATGCGGTTTGTGGGCCCTTCCTTGGTTGCTTGATCTTGGCTTTTTTGTGGGGTTGTGGGGTTGTGGGGTTCGGGCTCTTGCAAGGATTGGGATCTTGGGGTTCGGCTTTTTTAGGGGTTTGGCTTTTGGGTTTCTGGGGGTCTTTTGGTCATGTTTCAAGAATCAGTGGGGAAATGATCAGTATAGTTGCTTTTGAGGTAACGTCGAAATGGGCCAAACCGCGAATGAGCGGCTTGCCGTTACCCCAAAGGCAACTGTATGCTTATGTCACTGGGCTTATGATTTTTGGATTCTGGTGTACATTAAGTAGCCAATCCGCTATCATAGGTCTAGCGGCGTGAGATCACCGCAGCGGGGAAGAGAAAATGTGGCGGAGAGCGTATATGTCCAGATATGCCCGACCGCTTCAAGAGCCGGCCCACTGCACATAAAATATGAAGACTACACTTGTATATCTACAAACTACAACTGACAATACGTACAGGAGTTCATCACACGGCCGTCTGCCGACGATGTTCAAATCGATCTCGACGTACCACGCACCATAAACTCACACATCATGTTCCGACGGCGGTACCGGGGAGGACAGAGACTGCTCTTCAGGGTCTTACATGCATTTTCGCTGTATTTCCCGGCGATGGGGTATGTGCAAGGAATGGCAAGCTTAGCAGCTACACTTCTGTGCTATTATGATGAGGAGACGGCCTTCGTGATGCTCATCCGAATGTTCGAGCTCAGGGGACTCGAGAAATTATATCAGGCCGGCTTTGGCGGACTCATGAACGCGCTCGAGGAATTTGAGAGTGGGTGGATCCGGGGCGGGACTGTGTCAAGAAAATTGGTAAGTACTGTCAGATGTCCTACTTTTTTGGGAGTTCGGGGGTGGTGGGTGGGGGCTGGAGGGCTGGGGGCTGGGGGGGGGGGGGTCTGAAGCGTTCGGAGGTCGGAGATCATACCAGAAATGGTGATTATGGTGTGCCTTTGCGTAGACAGCGTCAGCTCTGCTGCTTTCTGGAAACACTGGTTGGTGCAAAAATGCTCATGGTCAATCATGTTTCCGGAGAGTTGTGGTTGGCACTGTTTGCGTAAAGTCAGAGGAATGTGACTCCATACGGTAGCCTGGAAGCATAATTCTCGTGTAAGCCGGGGCTTCGGCCCCGATCAGAACTAGTGTTCCTTCGAGTTAGGCTTGAATATGCTCACCAGGTTTTCCTCAGCTCGCGTAATTTCGTTACATTAGAGGCCAGGAACGTGGCAAAGAGGAAACGCATGCTAATCTTCCTTTTTGAAAATGTAGAACCACCTAGGCATTGGTCCCACGACCTATGGCACACGTTGGTACCTGACTTTGTTCAACTACAGCATGCCATTTCCAGCACAGCTTCGTGTCTGGGATGTATTCATGCTTCTGGGAGACCCAGATGTAATCTCCGAATCGAAATTGCCACTCGGAACAGCACTTCCAGTAGGTGCTGCACATGGAGGAGGAGGAGAAAGTGCACTCTCGGCGACAGCAGCAGATGAGGGGTTTGGTGGAACCCTCGATATTCTGCATGCGACCAGCGCCGCGCTGATCGACTCGATGAAGGACATCATTGTCCGAAGTGATTTTGAGGGCGCTATGAAGGTCCTGACTAGCTGGATTCCCGTTAAGGACGAGGAGCTACTCATGAAAGTCGCAAAATCAGAGTGGAAGATGAGAAAGAGACGACGTGGCGGGGGAGGAGGGGTTGGTAGTGGGGCTCATCATCATCCCGGAAGGGCCAGTCTGGGAACATCATAGCAAAAATGGTGTATCGGATGAGGATGACTGGTGCTCCGAGGAATGGAGTGGTGGGAGGGGTTTAATCTTTGCATGAAAGTGATTGGAGTAGCCAACGTTTGGTGGTGTGTGGGATACGACGGCAGTCAAAACCACAATCCAATTCCTCTTTTAATGAGTGGTGGGGGGGGGGGGGGAAGAATTAGAGAACTCGATTTCTTGCTGGTTGGTTGGGGGGGAAAGATGCAGCGGCTGACGCTTCAGAAAGGAAGGCTTCTTACCTGCATATCTGTTTGCTTTAACTCGATAACCCTGTACGAGTTTGTTCAGGGATCAGCACTTCTCTTTCTGGTTTGTCAAAACTCACTGACTGGCTTCTGGCATCGACACCTGGCAATAACCTTTCCCTTTCTTTTTCCCCTTTACTTCTTTTCATTGCCCTTTTTTTTTTTTTTTTCTTTGTACAACACATTCCCCTTTCTTAAACCTTTTTGAAAGTTCCGTTTATTAACGTCATCCAATACATACAGCTTACTTACTCTTTAATGGAACCCAATTTGATGGGCAATTTCATTTGCGGAATCACTGTACACTTTTAGTTTCATTTTATTTCTTACTTTTCTTTCCCTTTTTTTTATATTTTTATTTTGTTTTGTTTTGGGACTGGAAGGGAAGATCGGAGTTTGCTTTGTTATTATTATTATTCTTTCGATTTTCCTCTTCCTATGGTTTTGAGAGGGAACGGACTGGGAGATTTGAAGACTGTGGCGGATCCTCCGTCACCGTTGCTGCTACATTAGATCTGTGGGTGATGCGGTGGCGGTGGCTAAACCTACCGAATCATAGTACTCTATCTGGGGTTGAGATCAAGTCTGGTTGCCATTGGAGGATGGTGGGGGATTTGAATGGTGGGGGATTATGATTATAATCAATCTGGGTTCTGTGCAGTACCTACCAAAAGTACAGTACATGTTTCGTTGCACCAAAATCGAAACCCTCCTCCCACCCCCCGGTCTCCCTTGAATTTCGCTTTGCGTAATATTTTGCTTTTTCCGTTACCTTGACTCTCTATGTCTCTCAAGCTCTTGTCTGCGCTTGTTATTTCTTTTTGCTACAATCACGATCATTGGCCGTTGCCCGCCCGGCGCCCCCTTTGCACTTGTTTTTTTTTTTTTTTCTTCTTTTCCTTTTGATCAACGCTCACTCACTCTCTCTGAATCTCACTCTCAGGCGGACTCTTTTTTAATTTGTTCACGGGGCAAAGGGCCGGGCATTGCATTGCATTATTTTTCTTTCCTTTCTTTTTTCTTCTCTTTCTGTTTTCAGTTTTCCGTTTTGATTCCTGCTCTCTCTACCGGTTTAAGCTTTAGATGGTGTCTTTCTTTTTCCCCTGCTGTTCTTTCTATTCGGATGTGTTTTTTTTTTTTTTTTTTTTTTTTTTTGAGCTGTTGCTTTCTGCTCTCAGACATGAGTTGTCCTTTTTTTTTTTTCTCTCCCCCTCTTCCCTCTCTTTCTCTTTCTCGGTCACCAGTTTCTTTTAGAGTCGGTTTCTGCGATCTGCACACGCTTCTCAGCTCCAGATTGGTGTTTTTTTTTCTACTAAAGGGTTTTCTTTTTTTTCTTTTTCTCTCTTCTGATTCAAATTATATATTATGGATGGGGGCTTGGCTTATATATATATTTTTTCCTCTCTTCTCACATCTCCTTCTCTTTTAAGCCTGGGTCTGCTAGCTAGCTAGAGCTAGAGCAAGGACGTTATGTAGGTAGGGCCCGGCAAGAATAATGTAAGGCAAGGCATAACCGTTGGGCTTGGTGAGGAAGAGCAGGGGTTGGGGTTGGGGTTTTGGGGGTGGGGGGTGTCTCGGAGCACGGGTGATGGTTCGGCCTTTTTTCTTTTTTTTTTTGTTGTGCGTGTAGCCTTTTTATCTTGATGAGTTTATGTACTATCCGTCATCCAAAGCTTATGATATGCTCTCTTTTTTTTTTTTCTTGTCGTTTTTGTTCCTTGTATCTACCGTCCCTACGTTATACTCTGTCCCTTACCCAGTCACTCTTTTTTGATTACGGCAGTATATTTGGTTGGCGAGCTTTTCTCTCGCTCACACTCACTCTGGGTGTTATGTAGCTAGCTAGCTGTACATCGTATAGGTACGCACTGAAAACTGACTGGCTGTCACCCTTACTCACTCTCTCTGGTCCAACCTTATTAGATTGCACTAATGTTTAATTTCTTTAATATTAATCAATTTAAAATAAACAAATAAAAAAAGACGATAACCGTTCACACGTGAAAAAGCAAAAATCAAAAGAGAGAGAGAGAAAAAAAGAAAAAGAAAAACTAGGAGTACTAGCTTCCGGGGCCCGGAAGCTTAAAGTTACTGAATACCTTACAAATATCGGCCGGGCATAGCCTAGATAACCTACCTAATAACGAGAAGATATGTAGTCAAATTACGCAAGCTCCGTGTAGCTGCAGCAAGGGTGGAGCTGTTGCTGCTTGATGGATGGATGGATGGATGGATGGATGGATGGATGGCATGGATGACATAGACGATCAACCCATGTTAATTCCAAGGCGAGCTGACAACTTCGGCCAAGTTAAGTTCTGCACGACAGCCTTGAATTGTGTTGCGGCCTCGAAAAGGGAAGCATCACATTGTTGTGATGGGGGCGGATTGGTGGGGTTGCTTGCTTTCCTTGAAGGATAATGGTTGTTTTCAGAAGCTCGCATGTGATATGCATGTGGGAAAGGATGTGTCCTTTTATTCTGTTGCCGGTATTGAGAGATAGAGAGCAAGAAGGCGTTTCGGTAGTTCTTCCCCGGGCACACCTATCTACATTCTCGACAATTTGACGGTAGTCGTGAATAAAAAGTGCAATTCTCTCCATTGACTATGCACAAGGCCGTACATATGTGTGCATCCAGGCCAAGTATGCACCATCCGTGGAGGAGACGAGAAAATTCTGTTCGAGGAGTTCCTATGCTGGCTTAGAACGGCAAGT
Source organism: Morchella rufobrunnea (assembly GCA_024713595.1). Taxonomy (NCBI): domain Eukaryota; kingdom Fungi; phylum Ascomycota; class Pezizomycetes; order Pezizales; family Morchellaceae; genus Morchella; species Morchella rufobrunnea. Next base: position 1,090,721 of record JAMGYT010000014.1, read on the forward strand.
ATATATGGTCAAGGTTAGTTATAGTACTCGAAAAGGATTCGGTCATGCCCTTAGAGTTCCTTTCTCCTGGCCATGGGCCATGGAGATTGTGCATTCTGGATTAAAAGGCCGGTAGTTAGCTTGCATGCTTAGTCTTTCCCGGAACTCTGAATCATGGCCCTCTTCTTGTGCTGGGTGCATTATGTCGCCCCGCTTTCCGCAAAAAACTTCCCCCTTGTGAACTTTTCTTTCGGGGCTGTACTTTCTCTATTAATCTGCAGAAACATTGGCGGCGGAAAACAATTGAAGGGATTAGTCTCATGTCCTTCTGTAACATTGTAACCGCGGAAAGGCTCAATAGAGTGAAGGAGGGGAAGAGACGTATTTTTATACGCAACAGACGCGAGAACATCTACCCACATAACCCACGTTACGCCGCGGAACGTGGGCAGGGTTGTACAGGAGGATATTCCCTTATGGACCCGGGGTTGGATCCTGTCCTGGACTCCTGTGCATCTTTCATACTGTCCCATCTAGGGGTGCTCGTTTCATGTTCAATAAATCATGCATCTTATGCATATGTAATTCCATAGAATTCCTCCATTCCAGATCAGTGATGATGTTGCCTTTGCTATCGCTGATGCAGTTGGATTGAATCTCGTGATCACTCACACTAAAAGCAAGTCGCTGTAGTGTAGATATTTGCTGTGTTTGTGTTGAGTATTGGATTAATCGAGCATTTTGTTCAACCTTAACCTTCTGAACCTAAGTCACAAATGCAAGATTAGTTATAGCTACATTCCCGATGTAGAGGGTCTTAAACGTACGTGAAGTCGCATATGTACTTACTGTACCTATCGATGAGTTAACAACAGCTAGCGATAATACTTACTGTACTGACAGACATTGAGATTAGTAAATGCACCTTGCGAGTAATAGTTGGAAGTTAAACAACCATCTCAAAGTTCAAAAAGCGATTTGAGTAAGCTCAACCTGCAATTATTCCTGGGTACGATGTGTTTCCAAGGCACCCATACTAGAGAACCATCTTCTCGCTCGTGATGTCTGCAGTGTAAACACGTACACGGTCACGAGCGATGAGGAGTCGTCAATAAATTCCTGTGTACCGTATCACAGTGGCTGAGGACAACCAAAAAAACAATAATAATAATAAAAAAATCTCTGTGTATCCGGCCCCCCAATTGAATGCAGGATGGCGCAAGACTCCCCCACTCTCCAGTCTCAAAGCGTTTTGTTTCCGTAAAAATTCTTCCTGAGACAATGCCAACGCCGTAACGGTTTTGCTTTTCTTCTGCCTTGAGAGAACACATTTACGATAGTACCTACGCAATTCCCTTATCTACGGCAGCAGCTCGCCTGCTCGCTTGGCGCATGTCCTACCACTTCAGAGACCGTCTTGGCTCAGATTTAAAGGTCGTTGACATAAGCTGATATCATCAACTGTCACTCGTTAGTCAATACTAGGGTTAGTGCAGCTCTATATACCCTTAGAAGTTACCTGCATGATTTTGAGCCACCGCATAGTTAATTGATTACGGCGCCACATATGGAAAGTGTGAAGGTTGGGGCTAAGAGATCCTACTGACAATTTGGGTGAAGAGCAACACATACACAGATTTTCGGGATTGGATGGCTAGTGACACCCGATAGGCGGTCATCTAATGGTCAAAGCTTGAATGGAGTGGCGGTTAAACAGGCTGAAATGCCGGCATATTTCTCGCGCCCTAACCACGTGCTCACATTTTGCTGTCTCATCAGTCAGATGCCTACCGATCCGGCCTTGATTTTGACAATTGCAGCCACAGCGGAACGGTAGCATACCAATGGTAATGCTTTCTATACTACTCACTTTAGGTTGTGGCTGAAAGTGCTCTCCCGGTTCGACATAACAGACACAAGCAACTACCCTTCGATCACATCTCAGCGCTTAATTTCTTGCAAATACCTACATCACTGCCGTATGTCTAGTAGTGCCCTCCATAAATTGTCTTTGTTGGTTAGGGCCCTAGAATAATAAGCACCCACACACATATATGTATGGCTATCATTTAAGTCCTGGGCATGTGGAATGATGCTTGTTCAACGTAAAGAGTTTAGGCCCAAGCTGTTCGGGACATGAGGTTCACAGGTTATTACGCGGAAATATTGCCCTTAGCTCATCACAGAAATTTTGAGTAATATATTTGAGGCTCTTGTGATTTCGGGCGTTCAAGAACTATATCCCCTTTTCCTGATATGAGATAAATGTATATTTTGCATCCATTTTACCCAGCCGGGATTCCCTGCATAGTACAGGTGCATAAGAACATATCCTTGCGTTCAAAATTTAAAAAAGGCCGGGGCTTGGGATATCGAAGAGATTCGGATACAGTGATAACTTGTGGCTTTTGTGGCTCCTGCAGCCAAAAAAAAAAAAAAAAAAAATATGCCCGAGGTTGTGAGAACCAAAATCTTTTCTATTCATGATTATTCGGCCCTCTTGCCAGTCATATACCGTCTTATTCCACTGGAAGAGACCGGTCTCTTCTGATGGATGAGAAAACTACGGCGTGGGCCACTGAAATGAACGCTAGATTCTATGGCTTAGCAGTGGAATAAGACGGGCGCTCGAGCAGATCACACTCAAAGCCCCCGGCCTTAAATTTGACATTGTCTTGAACCTTGGTTAAGGCGGAAGATCTGGAATCAGTTCCCCAGTTGGTGGTTCAGACTAGTTGGGAGGCTTTGCCGCCGGAACAGCACTACATATCGGCGCGCCTGTCGACATTAGCATCGAGTCTGAAAGGGCATCTAAATTCAGGGCCCCAAATCAATCAGTAGAGATGTTGGTCTCATTGTCGACTGTAGGATAAGACGATATCTAATGATATTCTATCAATATCTTCTGCGATATATAAGAAATTTCGTTTTTGAGGTTGAAGGATGAACGCTAGAAACGGCTGGTACAAAGATTAGATATTAGTCATCAAGTGCATAAACCTCTTTTAGGATTAGTGCTTGCAAGCATCTAGTATGCGGCCGCGGAGCTCGCCTGAAGGAACGAATGGAACTTGTAACTTGTGGGGGAACCGAGCGCTAGAGTAGATGGCATGTATGTATGAACTGCGCAATCGCGGCGTTGCTGATCTTGCCTTCGTATGCAACACTGATGAGATTGATGCTTTAGGGAAATGATTTCACGAGGCTACCGAGTAATTTTTTTAGTATGACTCTTCTAGTGCTCATTGGCAGTTATCTGAGGCCTTTAGTTCCAGTTTTTAGTAAGCCGTTGGTGAAGCGATGCTGGCCTAGGACGCAGCTCTAACCAAATCGCCACGAATCGGTGCTTGAAGCAGGCGGAAAGTATGTGCCAGATCGCAAGGGCGTGCGTTTCCAAAAGGTAAATATACCAAAAGGCAGAGGGGTGAGGGGTAAATATCTGTATTAGGTATCGTTTGAGGCGGGATAGATGCCAAAGACACCCATCATGCATTATCACTCGCCACTCGTTGGCTCACATTACCTGTCGGTCTGGAGGGACAGGTTGGGCCAGGGTAATCCTAACCCCCCTCCCTCTTCAAATGATACACTGCCACCCATAGCTCTTCAGTATGTACTCTAGAGTTGAGATATCGAAATCATGCACATATGCATATCAATTTCAGGTCCAACGGAACGCACAACAGTCTCACCTGCACGCTTGGTAATTTAGTAATCTCACTTGAAGGTTCGAGCTTGGATTTATGTCATGCTAGCCGGCGCTAAAAGGAGTTGGGAAATTGCACTTTAAAAATTATGATTCTCGCTAGGGATCAAGTGCTAGCGCGGGCCGCCCATTACGTCTGTTCAAAAAGTCAGTAGAGGATACGGGCGGTATAACTTGATCTTCCTTATCCACTAGTTCAGATCAGAGAGTGGCGTGTTTAACGCATTCACAAGCAGATATTGCATGATAATGTGCATACATAAAATCCTGTCCCTGAGGTATATTCACCCCAAGATGAAAAATAATAGCGCCGAAAAAAAAAAAAAAAAAAAAAAAAAAAAAAAGGGAAATCCAGCCTAGTCTGGCACCGGTGAATAAACCGCAAAGCGGGGTACAGAATCATCTTTCTTATGTGTGATCATTTCATGTAAAGGGCAAACTTAGAAAGTGGGATGTAGAAATTGTACCTACTCAACGACTTCTGTTCCATACGCATTACTAGGCTCGTGAGCGACACAATACAATCGGGATAAAATAGAACGGGCAGGTATCATCTCTACTTCATTTGTTTATCTTTAGGACCATTCAGCAGTGTTGAATGGCAAACCAAGTAAGCATCCGCAAAAAAAATCATGGCGGTAGAGTTCTTACCTGCAATCTTCGCCAGGGATGCTCGGAACAGACAGAATTCGATGATACATGGTGCATAGATGCACACATACATAGCCTAGTTCGGGCACTGGTAGCACAAGAAGGGCAGGGAAGTGATTTAGTGCTAGTGGGAATAGGAAACAAACCTCGAGATGTAGACAAACATTTTAAAAGCACGTGTTTTTTACCCCCCCAAAAAGGCAGTCGAGAGACCCCTCATCGCTTGAGCTGACTTTCGTAGCCAATGGTTGACCAAAACCGTCATTTCGGGTCGGACACCCCCTCATGATCTTCGTCGACAAGGAATTAACAGACGTTATATGCAACCCTGAAAAGATGAAACAATCCACTAGGATGAGGTAGTCAGTTCCGGTCTTGTTAACCCATGGCAGTCGGTGGCATTTCAAGTTGAACCGAGAGAGAGAGCTCAAATCTGCTCCATAGGTCCTGGCTGGCTGGCTGGCTGGCTGGCTGGCTGGCTGGCTGGTTGTATGTAGTTACGAGTAAGTACACGTTTTATCCCCAGACCCTGGTACCTAGTAGTTTACTGCGAAGTAGTCCCGAATTGGAAACAAGGAGGAACCGCCATGCCTCTTGCTACTCCAAACGTCAAAGGTAACCTTGAACACAGCAGCAGTAGCTGGTATAGTTCTCAAATCAGGTTCAAGTGTATGAAGCAGTTCTAGTAATCTTGCCGGATTATGTCCTCCGATGCACGCCTATTTTCGTGCAATCTGTCCTTGTTCCATGGCTAGTGGCTAGGCTGCTGTAGAGTATGCAGATTGAGGCTCACAAAGCAGCCAGAGCTACATACACATCATTGTCGAGTGTGGTGCCAAGTAAGTACATAGGCCCATCATCCAGATACATCAGTACCAGCTAGAACTTCTGCTCCCCATTCTACATGTTCCCGGTAGGGCTAAGGCGCCTCATTCATCCTCACTCGGGCTTCTGGCGTTTACCAACTCTTGATATCTGGATACTCAGACTGCGTCCTGTTCCCAATTTCCGGTATCGCCGGCAAATAAGAAGGGTGAAATAAAATAAAGAGAGTATGATAAAGGCAAGCCTTACACCAGCCTCAATGTCCTCTTTCTCCATCTGCTGTGAAACTTCGCTTTGTGCCGAAATTCGTTTCTTTCAGCCCTCGTCGTGGCGCGATCCTGTATTCAGATTACAAGGTGCCTAAGAGTTTCAAGTTCACGCATCGTGCAGGAGCCGTCTACATACTCTATTCCAACTTCTTCAGACCGCAACACCTAATTAATCACTATCGTTTCCGGTTGCTTGATATTCAGCGTATTCGGTAGTAATTTTTTGAGGAGGGAAGAGGGAAACCATCGATTTTATCTGGGTAATCACCACTGTAGAAATCGTATCAGATCCTACTATCGTGGAGCTGGCTCGTTGGGGGAAGTCAGGATAAACAGCGACTTATCCACCGATCTGAACCATCCCGAAGGGAGCTTAGCGGCTTGGTGAAAAACGATGTCTCAGACCGAAAACAGTGTCTAAATGCTACGCCAACCACCACCCGTTGATTGATTTGCTTTTTTGTCGCAGCAAACGACCACTATCCATGCTTCCCACGCGCAGACCACGCTTCTTTGAGTCTTCAAAAAAAAAAAAAAAAAAAAAAAAAAAAAGAAAAAAAAATCTTTTTTCCCTCCAGGCTCTCCTTAATTTTCGCTAGTATATTTTTTTCTGCCTTCTTGCTATCCATTTTGAGAAATTAGCAGCGACTCTACTGGTTTCTAGGTAGTGTTTGTTCTCTTCTCTCTCCTTCATTCCTCCTCCATTCACTCCTTCACAATTCACGAGGTTTTATTATCTTCTTCTTCTTCTTCTTCTTCTTCTTCTTCTTCTTCTTTTATTTTTTTTCTATTTTTTTTATTTTTTTTATTTTTTCATTTATTTTTTATTTTTTGGCTTTCAAATCTTTGGGGTGGGGTTTTTAGTTTCCCATATTTCCCCAATTCATTCCTTTGTTTCCAATTCGCTTTCACTTGTGGGTTCTTGCTGGTACCTTTATTTTTACAAGAGGTGGTAGCGCGGGCAGTGAACCTTCAACGTTATCGCAAGTTCAGCGATCAATTGCTCAACCACAAGAACGACGAGAACGACGGAACGATTTCTACAGGCCGTCTGGACCTGCTGGCATAACTACATCATACCCTGCGTGTCCTCAGCTACATAGCAACATCAACGATACGCCTGTCCCGTTTGCAGCCGCTACCCCCCCACTACATTTCAAGGTTGGTATTTTTTTTCTACCCTTTGTGTTTCGTCAGGGTGTAGCCAGAGCTCCTGATCCCTTCCCTCAGTACAGACATACGCGCGTTAGATACCTGCTTCTGCTTCTGCTTCTGCTTCTACTTCTGTTCTTCTGCTTCTACTTTGTATGCGTGTGTAGAATACGGTACCAGATTGCGGCTGGGAAATTCGCGCGTTCGCCCGAAGCATTTCCCCGCCACAAACACTACAGGCTGAGTGCTATTGTCGTTACTACTGCCACTACTACCTTACCATTACTGCTACTATTGCTAGCATTACTACTGCTATTATTACTACTACTGCCACCTCTATTGCCAGTTATCTACTACTTGCTACTGAAAGGTGTTGCTACTTCCCGCCAACGTCCCCTCTAAAGTACATACAGTGTATGCTCACGGCCATATATTCATTATTATTTCCCTGTGAGTGATAAAAGTGTGTTTATGTGAGTGCGTATGAAGGGAGGGGGAAGGGGTGTATGTCCGTGCCTGTATCTACCCACCACCATCTTGTATGATTATGATATATTCTCTGGCCGTACCTGTGTATGGTGTGTGTTTCTTTTTTTGTTTTACCATTCATAAAGTTCAGCTCTTTCCGATTACATTTCAGAATCTTCTGCTCCCCCCCCCCCCCTCTTCCTCAAGTGGGTCCCTGGCTGATTTTCCCGCCCCCACTGGCATACGCCCGCCTACCATAAACCTGCAAGACTAATTTTGAGGCACCAACAAATACTACTGTGACGCTAACCTCATTTTTTCCACCTTCGCAATGTCTAGGTAACCCGGCTGTTGTCGATGCTTCGGACTTTCAGTGGTAGTTTTCGAATCCGCTTCTCTCCTAAAAAACACCTTTCATAGCGGCCACGCGGGCATCCAAAAAGCTCACCGGAGGGCCTAGTTGACATTCTTTCTATGACCCCACATCGAGGGCTGCCGCTACTTGCGGGCATGATTCCAATACAAGCTCAACAGACCTCGAATATGCTCGAAAACATGCCTCACCAATGGCAGAACTCTGAGGATAGTGCTCGGATCCAGTTAAAAATCGAAGAGGATCGTCGGAAGGCAGAGGAGGAGCGCACAAAGCAGGAGCAATATCGAGTGGATTTCAAGAAGCTAGAGTTGGAGTTTTTGAAGGAAGCTCATCGTATGGGAATACCGCCACAGATAATACCGATCATGTTCGCCGGGAGTGCCCTCAAAGGCGTTGCTGGAGAGTGGTTTAATGATCATTATGCTCAAATAATGACCCAACTTCAACAGCACCAGATCCAGCAACAGCAACAACAGCAGCAGCAACAGCATCATCAACAGCATCAACAGCATCAACAGCAACAGCAGCCTCAACCCCAACAAGTACATCCTATGCCGCAGATTCATTCTCCAGGTCCTCCTGACCGAAAAATACGGAGGGAAGCACGCTCAATAGCAGAGACTTTTCCGCAGGGCCCACCTGTACAACCCCATATGGGCCCGCCTCCGGGAGCAGGAATACAACCTCAGGGTGTCCCGCCGGCGACCTATTCTTATTTGCCTTCAAGAAATGGCTCTGTGCAGCAACCACCGCGGCCACCGCAGATAAATACTAAGGACATGCACCCTCACTCTCAGCAGCCGCCTCTCCTACCGGGGCAAATGCTTAACGCCCCGATTGGCGCCCCTCACGGTCCAATGCAAACAGTGGCCCAAGGACACCCCCCTCAAGCAACTCAACCGGCTCAACAGGAGCAAGCCGCTCTATTCTTCCATCATTATGTTCCACCAGGCAGTCAAGCTACCAGCATGACAACTCCAGTCAAAACATCTTCGCCACAAACACAATTGCAATCCCCGTTCGCCCACCAACCGCCTTCGAACCAACTTACTGGGTCTGACTATGCCAACTCCCCCAAAAAGCGAAAACATGGGGGCGCTCCCTCTTCACAACAACAAACACCTTCAACGCCATTTTCTCCGCCATTTCACCAAACTCCTCCGCCCGGGGCGACCACGCCCAACCGGCCTCGGCGTGGGCACTCAAGACAACGGAGTGAGACAGTAGGGTCCACCGGAAGAGGATATGAGCCCTACCCCAGGCCATCGGCTACAACACGTCACCGGCGATCAATCGGAGAATCATCACTGCCCGAATCGGGTCCACAGCTACCTCCAGTGTCATCGGTAGGCGACGGTATCAGTAATAGTGGTAATGGAGGAAATGGGGCACCCCATCACACACGTGAACAAGATCATTTACGTCAAGAGCAACAAAGGCAAGAGGATCAGCAGAGACAGGAACAGCAGAGACAGGAACAACAGAGGCAGGAGCAACAGAGGCAGGACCAGCGAGGACACGAGCAACAAAGGCAGGATCAGCAACGACCACAATCGGTACCTCCCCAGCCACAAGGAGGCAGGCCGTACTCGGCCGGCCCTAGTCCCGGCTTCGGAGCGCCATACCCCCCACCACACCCTCCCCCTCCATCTTCGGATGGTGGCAGGGACAACAAGAGTGGAAATGGGAGGGGCTAAAATAGCATACTACTTCATTTCTTTTGTATATTTCATTGCGTCAGTTTATTGATGAAGTGATGAAAATTTCCTGACAAAGATTGTATCGTTACAGCTCGGGCTGGTTTTCTTTTTTTCTTGGCACATAAACTGCCTCCTACTTTCGTTGGGTTTGCATTCTCTTTCTGTAACAATATTATTGTTCATTACACTGTTATTTTCAATTCTTCTGTTTACATATTTAGGGTACCAAGGTTTTTGGAGCGACATTTTTCCTCTACCTGTTTCTTATCACATATCACATCCATTTCATTTTGGCATAGTCGGAACTATTTTCCATTTCCTATCTCCTTGATGTCTCAGGGTCAATTACTCATGGCAATGACTACATGTGGGAAGGCTAGGTCTGCTTTGATGTGTTTTGTTCGTTATCAGGTGTGATCCTGCATTTCTTCCGCCCGTTTATATCCAATTTCTTTTTGTATTCATTTCCTTTTCGTTATACAATACCGGATGCATTTTTAGGGGACACGGGGAGGATGATATTTCGTCCGGCATGAGTACAAGACATAGGGTTTGAAAGAGTAGAGAAAAACGGAAACCTGGAGAGGGAGTTCTTTGTTTGGCCCGGATTTGTGGCGTCGTTGAACAAATTATATATGTATATTCATCTTTTGTAGGACGTACCAAATTGGCGCGAGCGGGGACGCCAACAAAAAAAAAAAAGCTATAGTTCTTTATTATGTGGGGAAAATATTGTTTTTTTGGTCATTGACACTACTACTACAGATTACAGACACGTGCCGGGAATATTTTTTCTGTTTAGCGTAGGACACCCGCCGCCGCTTAATTACAGGTTTACTCATCCATGCGCAACTAACCCCAGAAGGTTTGTTTTGTTTCCCTTTTGGCTGTTATGCGGTGGAAAGAGTTTTATTTATTTTTTCAAAACCCGGGAAGCGGTGAGATTGACTACGCGTATTCCCGTGCGGTCCGCAGAGTTCGGCGGTCAAAAATTTGGACAAGGGTTTCGTCAACGAATTTGTTTTGCGTGTCCTGGAAAGAAAATTAATGGTGGTTTAGGGGAGGGGAAAGACCTTCTCATTCATGGTTGCTTTTTTATCTTGATTCTTGGCTGACTGAGAATGTGTTTTTCTGGCAGTACCGATAGAGAGAATCCTAAAGGAGCTGATCATCCCTGGATTTGCCTACTGTGCATCGTGGTATCTCAATTTTATTTCCACATACGGCTATCCTGATCAGGCAGTCTAGATTTGTTGTCTAAGTTTCTATCTATACTCGGGCGGTGGATTGGACAGAGAAGCGGAAGGCTATCAAACATGTCTGGATTGTGGGTACCTACGCCCGATACGTGCTACATTCCCACCACCACCCATGCACCGTAGATACATGTACCTGCCTGTCGTGCAATACTCTCTACCTTTGCCCCTCTAGGCGGCATACAATTCCGCTTGCGAGAGCCTTTCGGTGTCGGTCAGCACAAACCATTGGTCGTCGATTCCGATCCCATGCGATGATGTTACCCCCGGAGGTGCCCGTACCGACTGGCTGCTAGCTGCTTACTCTGTTCCTAGGTAGCTAGCGTATGGATATATATAAGGACCAGGCGTAGGAAGAGATGCTGTTGGATGGAAGATTCTCGAGTGAGAGGTACTTTTTACCCATCCTTACTGCACTGCACTATAGTTACTGCAGCTCAGCAGGGGTACATGGAAAGAAAGTGAAGTGGAAGTTCGAGAGAAGAATGAAAACGCTAAAGTGCAGCGCTACCGAAGGGCGATGTAGCCCATCAAGGTATCCTCTATTGCTCCTTTCGCTCTGTTCTGCCTCCGTATTTACATACATAAAATGTACAGCCGTACCTACCTTTCTGTGTTCTGCGCTACAGCTACAGCTACCTAGCTACATAAATGTAGGTACTTACATGTATTTACTCTAGATTACTCTGGAGTAAATGTAGAGTACGTATGCTACATGCAGGCAAAGGATCCTCTAATTTCCAGTTGCGTTCGAATCTAGCGGGAGCAAGCTCTTTTTTTCTCTTGCCCATTCTGTCTGTATCCTGCGCGATACTGGACTGGGAAGTACAAGTGTTTCACGACCAAGAAATTGAAGGGATGGTGCTTCATAGGGGCGAGGGGTGAGGGGTGAGAGGTGAGGGGGGGGAGGGGGAAAGGGAGTATGTTACTCTGCCCTTTTATTTTTTTATTTCTTTATTTATTTATTTATTTTTATTTATTTATTTTTTTTTTTTTTTTCATTTTTCTATTTTGTTGTTGGCGTCTTCCCCCTTGGCACGCACGAACTGGTTATTAAGGGAACTACATTTATTTTCAGCCGCGCGCGCGTTGTGGAGAGATCCTTGTCACGGATCCTCACGTTATTCCCGGTTCGATTACCCGGCCTCACAGGCTGTCATCGTTTACCTTTTTTTATTCTGGGCTGTTATCCATCCATGCCCTGGATAACGGTCGGTACCGTGAAAGTGGCCTCGACCATGCTCAGCTACCATGCGTGGTTAATTTTTCGTCTCGTGCAATTTTTTTTACCCCTCTTAGTTGAGGAATTTTGATGTGCAGCTAAGGTACGATCCATAGGGTACTTTTTGCAATGCTGTGTTCCGCTGGTGCCGTTGGTTGGCCCCGTAATAGGAGTAGCTGAGCAGGTGAAGGGGGGTTTATGGAATTGTAGCAGCCGGCGGTGGTCGTCGTGAGGAAGACGCATGGACCGTAAGATGAACTGACGGACGGGAGAGTAAGCGAAGGGAGATGATACATAGGGTGTTTTGACTAGGATTACTTTGAACCTGGGAAACTAGGGGGCTTGGCCCCCCCTCGCCCCTTCTTCCCCAGTTGAGTGCAAAAGACCCGACCCGGGGGTTTGCTTTTGATATGGTGGTGGTAGTAGTAGATAGGAGAATTTATTTATCGGTACTGTAGTAGGTATTCTGGATAAAATCGCTACAAACAGAGTAGGTGCCAAGGAATATATATATAAATACAGAATTTATTTATTTGACTCTGTTCCCAAACTGGAGTGGTTGATATCAAAAGTGCTGTTGTCTTATGTGTGGTGCTGGCCCACTGCTGGGTGTGGGAAGGGAAGGGAAGGGACTTGTCACTTTCTATGCAATGCACGTGATATACTTAGAATCTGAACCCTAGCCCAACCGCGTCTGTGCTCCATTTGAACTTGAGTTCTGATCCAAGCTTCAACCTTCATCGAGCTTGAGCTTTTTCCCTGTTACAGAGGGATCAAAACTCCATTACCTCATCCGATCATCCATCACTCTTTCTTTACCTTCTCTCTCTTGAACCGATTACCTCAATCTTTATACCACGCATGCCGCTTCTCGAAGCAATGGCGTCAATCAATCGTATCGTAATAGGGCGCATCAGCAAAGGGCCACCAACTAAAAAAAACGACGCTTCCAAAAGCTTCCTCGCCAGCTTGACACCTATAGCTGCCATAAACGGAGCTTCCACCGCAGCAGCTGTAGCAGCACATCAAACTGTGATCAAGTTCTCTTCAGCAAGCAATATTAAAAATAATTCTGGTGCTGCTGGGCTTTCTGCCGCTGTCGAGGAGGGGGGTACAAGAAGTGGTGCCAGCTCAGAAGAAGATCAATGCCAAGCTGGTAGCGGAGCTGGAGCTGACTCGGGGTCCAGCGGGACTCTCCCGAAGAAGCAGCAGTCTACCCTAACTATTACTGCCGAGGCTTCTAATACTGCTGCTCCCACTGCGAGTGCTACTGCTACCCCCACCGCCACCACCAACCGGCTGATAAGCTTTTACACACACCCCCATGGTGGCACAGACTCCGCGAACCGCACTTTATCTGAGATCCTTCTCTTTCCTGACTGCGATCTGGAGGACTACCACGACTACATCCAGTGGCTTTTCCCTTTACCCGAAGCCTCCCCGTACAATTGGAGTGCTCCACGCATCGACAGGTGCACCGCAGAGGCTTTCCGGACATGCCCCGAGCTTCGTGAACGAATGCGGGAGAGCCTTGTGCGAATGTTGGATTTTTACGGGTTTGAGTTGATCACGACCACCACCCCCACTACTACCGCCACAAACGATACTACCGCCTCAAACAGCGCTACAGCCGGTACCTTCACAAGGGAGGGATGTGGCTTCGAGGTCAAGGAGCAGGCCGACTTTTATAGAAAGGCGAGGTTCTGGCTGGTCCCCTTCAACCATAACCACCTGAGGATTACAAGGATTATTAGGTGTCTCAGGGTGCTTGGCCTTGAGCACGAAGCGCAGCAGTTTCATAAGGCGCTTGTTAGGGCTACGACCTCGGGCCCGGGTAATAAGGGTAGGGTGGGGTTCAACACGCTCAAATTCTGGAAGAGGGCTGCAATGAGGCCATTGGAGGTGGAGCCTGCCGATGACCAATTTGACGATGAGGAGTATGAGAGGAATTGTGCCTCTACATCTGCTGGTGGCGGCGGGGGGAGCTAATAATAATGGTGTAGAAGAGGACGTGGTGGATAAGTCTGGGTCGTCTGGAAGAAAATTAGGTCAGAGTGGGGACTTGTGTGGTGCAACATGACATGATGACATGATGGGTACGGCAGCAAACTCTACTTTTACTCGATACCCCTAGTACCTTTCTTAGCAGGCCTGTTTGGGATTTGCATTTGCATTTTACGGTAGATTCCCTAGAATAGAGGTCTGGTGTTTTGCTTTTTTTTTTGCCCCAACAAACTCCAAATTCCGGTCTCAAATCGGAGCTGAAGGCATCGATACAGTTAATATTAGTTTTTCTTTTCTTTTTCCTTTCCCTTATGGTACGTTGTTAAGCACTAGTGAGACATACATACATTGGCCCAGCTTCCATGCAGGTTCATCTGTCCGGAATCGTCGGGCGGCATAGGTGCTCTACATAGGGGAAAATAAAAGATTAGTTGGTTTCTATTACTGCTGAAATTGAAATTGGAATCACAGATTGTCACTCGTGACACATGAGCATCGAGCGGATGACATATGTAATCGATAATGACTAATTTGTATACGATCGTAGAGTAAGCACCGGGGGCATTTGGAGAGAGGTGTCGTGTGATGCTGGGAGAGAAGATTAGGTGAATATACCAGAGGCATGATGCGTGGGCTTGTTCCTGACGTCTAGATGCAGTAAGTAAGCTTTTTTTTTTTTTTTTTTGCCCTCCATCTAGCTAGTCCATTATCAATTTTGTGACCTATATGATTTCATTTGTGCACTACTCCATGCACTGCACGCCTTACAGAATGTACTTAATGCCTTTTCCACCGCCGGTAACTACATGCATCCCCCCACCTAGGCCTGCACATCCATTGATCCGGTCGATCCAGCTAAGATTCCCCCCTCTAAAGCTTATTCCCTCCCAGCATTCCTTTGCTATTCCAAATTACAAACCTACATAAACCAACTACGTACCCCCATCATAAATTCAACTCCACCAGTTCAGGCCCAAGCGTCCCAAAGAGGGAGCAAGCCCGTGGGCACAGTAGCAACTCGAGACAAAAAAAAGGGTCCCTCCCCATCCGGTCGTTAGCAGGTATCGGCGTACATGGGCTGTTTTTTTGCGGAAAGACTGGGATGTGAAATCTCAGGGTCTCATGAGGTATCACTGCTGAGTACACGGCATACGAGATATGGTATATAAATGCGATATAACATTGAACGGACCTCTGAACGAACGGGGGAAGTAGAACATCTCAAACAATCCGTAACGAATATAACTAACAGATCGTATTGTGAGAATACACCAGCAGGAGATGCAGTTTGCTGTTCTATTATCTATCTTGCCGCTAGTACCGAGAACCGGCGACTGGATTGTCGTGAGGTGTCGTGTCATAATTATCAGATTGTGAGTCAACAGGCTCGTATCAGATCGGGTCTGATAGTCCTTACCTATCAGTCCTGTTGAGGACCAGGTTATCCGATACCCTCTATCTTCTCTAGCTCGTTATCGTTATCACAGCTTGGCCAGTGGCGGCTAGATAGTGTCAATGATCGGAGTGCATGATATGTTGCGCGTATCTCATAATGAGAGACTTCTATACCGGTGAACAACCGCTCACAAGAAGAGAGAGATGGATCGTCTTAGTCCTGATTGTTTGTTAGGGCCGTTTCTTCTTCTTTTTGTCCCCGTCTATTCTGGATAGTTGGCGAATATGCTGACTTTGTGAATGAGCTGTTTCTCCCATATATTATCGGGGGACTGGTCCACTGACGGGTGAACCGGTAAAACACATGCTTTTTGAGAACCCAATATGGGAGATATGTCAAGAATACAACGGCTGCAAAAACAATGTCAAAGACTACCAGAGATCTTCCCCCTTTACAGATGAGAAAGGAGATTTCTTCACTATATCATCCACAGACTAAAGCTTGAGTACATCTAGAGGCTCCTCCTTCTAGTTTAGTCCGCACCAGTCTTTTAATAAAAGTAAAAACTCATTCTATATATAATCTATTAACTTTCTTCTAGAGAGGGTTACTCTAGGAGTCTATAGTTTCATCTAATCATAAAACACCTTGGGTCTGCCCTTGCTTCACTTGAGTTTTACAACGGTCGTATTCGGGGATAATACGGGGCGCGATGAGGTCCTCATCGACGTCACTAGAACCGGTTTTGATATGATGATAGAAAGTCCGCGAGTGAGAGTAGGTGTATCAGGCATTTCCAAGCAGTGCCCCTTGACGCGCCTCGAGGTTGGGACATAAGGAACCTTGTCCTCCCGCGTTATAATAGTAGGAAGGAATAGTTGTGAACTCTGCCTCACCGGGAGGTATTACGCTCGTCATCATGATAAAGTCCAAATAAATCATGATCTCACCCGCAGATTTATAGTACACTGAAGAAAAAACGCAGTAAATCAATACCCTTGGCCATATCCCCCTCTCATAGATTTAAAAGAAACAGATGGTATATTTCATCCTCGCTATCTAGTTCTATTTTAGGGAGCAGCAAAAAACAAACAATATAAAGGTCTACATTATGCGTTCTTTGCGGCATAGATCTTCTCCAGAATACCCCTCAACCTATCCAAGAGCCTGGTATTCTCCTCCTCGGTCCCTACCGTCATTCTCAGGCATCCAAAGCAACCGCTCTCGCCACCCCTGAATCTCACGACGACACCAAGGGTCTCCGCAAGCCCCTTGTACGCAGCTAGGGCCGTATCATTCGATGGCTTTCCACCGGGCCCATCGAGTATCTCCACCAGAATGAAGTTAGCATCGAACCCACCACGGAACCTACCGATACCAGGAATAGCGGGCAGCTCCCGCAGAAGACGGTCCCGCTGCTCAAGAATCTTGACGACGTTAGCTCTCTGAATAGCCAATCCCGTATCAGTGAGTGCCGTGTATGCAAGTGACGATGTGGGCGTCGAGACGCTGTACGGCGCCTTCAGGTTATTAAGCAGCTGTGCAATTGGCGGGGATGTGAAGGCTGCCCCCAGCCTGATTCCTGCCAGACCAAAAGCCTTGCTGAGCGTCTGCATGACGACCAGATTCGGGTAGTCGACCACCCATGGGGCGAGGGAGCTGCCCTCCGGCGCAAAGTCGACATATGCCTCGTCGACCACCACCACGCCGTTCCATGTGGGATGTGCAAGGACCTTCTTGACGGCCTCAGGGTCAACCAGTGCGCCGGTGGGATTACCGGGAGAGCAGATGTAGACAATCTTGATGTTGGCATCGTTCGAGAGGGCCTCGTTGATTGCGTCGGGGCGGAGCTCGAAGTTGCCGCTGGTGAGGTCGAGGTCGACCTTGACCGCCTCAATGTCGTTGACCTGTGCGGAGACGGAGTACATGCCGTATGTAGGCGGGCAAGTGAGGATCTTGTCCTTTCCCGGTGTGCAGAAGCATCGGAGGAGAGCATCGATTGCTTCATCGCTGCCGACGCCGAGAAAGAGGTTCTCATATGTGAGGGGCTTTGTGGCGTTCGTGTTGCGGAGGGCACAGAAGGCAGTTTTCAGGACATGCTGGTGAGGGTCAGGGTAGCGGTGGAGGCCAGCGGTCTCGGCGGGGGAGTTGGCGGTTAGTGGGAGAGAGGGGCCGTAGGCGTTCTCATTAGCGTCGAGAAGGATATTGGTGCCATCATCTTTGTAGTCGCTGGGACATTAAGGGTTGGTATGTTTTTCTTTTGAGGATTGCGGGGGTGGGGGGTGGGGAGGAGCTTACTCGCGCGCGCAGCGGTAGGGGACTAGCTTGAGGATATTGGGGCGAGCACAGGTCTCGAGGTTGAAGGGGGAGGAGGCACTGACGGTCATTGTGAGTATAGGATGTAGTGGAAGAAATTGATTCTTTTGGTTTGTGGGGATCAATTGGACGGGAATGGGCTCTATAATTTATATATGGAGGAGCTCAATTGGTGGTGGTGGTGGTGAGTCAAAAAATCTTTTACTGAGATTCACAGTGGTGGGGCTTATCGTTATCGGCCTAACTGACATCGATCATTGACAACGGGAGGGGGCCAAGCAAGTATATTACTAACGTAATGAGGGAAACAAGGGTTTTCTTTTCTTTTCTTTTCTTCTTCTTTTCTTTTCTTCTTTTCTTTTCTTCTTTTCTTTTCTTCTTTTCTTTTCTTCTTTTCTTCTTTTCTTCCCTTCTTTCCTTCCTTTCTTTAGGAAGAAGCGCTAAAGCCCAGGAGGATTGCTCTAACCTAGGCTGTTTGTACCTCCCGAGATGAAACAGCAGCCAACTGGCACGAGATGAGGGTGATAGTCGTACCTGGAAATCCAGCGGCTACACGATGCGATGTGATAGGTCACAGACTGCCAGTGACTATTAATATTTTAAACATTTATATCTACTCTAGTATTGGGAGGGGCACCGCTGATTGGCAAAGTGTTTTTGGATATTACTTGGGGAGCCTACTAATTCCTGCTCGTTCGGCTCAATCGGGACAATTAGTAGATGTGGGATTCCCGGGTTTCCTTCCACATTAGCCAGTTCAGGCACATCCCGTGAAGTCTCGATGTTATCATTGAGAATATGCTGGTATGTAAAATGCATATCGACGAGATCAATTTGCCTATAGTTACCGGACGTTCGGTAAAGACGGGCTATATGCTACAGTCGAGGATATGCAATTGTGCTATTATCGAGGGACTGCGTATATTTATGCCCAAACTTGTTCGTACCGGTATTGGCTCAATCGAAGATGCAATTTACCATTCAAAGATGCTATGTACCATTGGGATTTTGTTGTACGTACGAGTACATACATCATACATGTATCATACATGTATTACTGGCCGATGGTTAGAAGCGACTCTGGAGGTGCAGACGCTTTAGCGTAGGAATACATAAGGTTAGGGTAGATTGTTTGTCTCGCTGCCAGAATGAAGCCATCAAGGCCTTCCGAATATATTATGTATATTATATATATCGTAGCTAGGGGTAGTGAGTGATAAACAATAAAAATATCAATGAGGTCTCTTCTCCTTTATCCTCTTTCGAGATGATCTTTCGATTCGTTTACCCACAGGGCTCTTGAAACATCCAGGTACATACATGTACATGATGTAACTAACTGAAATGCCTCAGGAACCTGCTGCACCCATCGGCACCCATCTAGCCGTCAAGACTTTATCCGAGCCCCCAACTTATCCCCCCCCCAATTATCCTTCCCACCACATCCCACCCCCGCTTTCGCGCCCCGCACTGCTCATCATCATAAATCACAGGCCGCCATGTGGTGTAGAACGCCCATCTCATCTTCTGAGAAGCAATCCATCTACCATCTTACCATAACCCATCTATCACAATAAACAATACAGATAATTTAAAATGACCGAGTTCGTCCCCGAAGTACTTACGGTAGCAGAGATCTACCCAGAGGCCCTCCAAGACTCCCAGAAGCAGCGCTGGGAGCACCTTCTCGCAAAGTTCCATGAGCTCTATGGCGCCCCCGCCGAGTACGTCTCGCGGTCGCCTGGGCGCGTGAACATCATCGGCGAGGTCAGTCCCCAACCTCTTTTCTCAGTAACTCGACAAAGCTGACAGATAGGACCGGTCGGTATAGCACATAGACTATATGCTCTTCCCCGTGATCCCCATGGCTGTCACCGCCGACTTTCTCCTCGCCGTGCGCCTCGTGCCTGGCTCGAGCACAGTCAAGCTCGCAAACGTGCTGCCAAAGTTTCCCCAGCGCCAGTTTGAAATCCCAGAGACGGGGCATCTCGAGATTGATGCCACGACACTCGAGTGGAGTAATTACTTCAAGTCTGGTCTCCGTGGGGCTATCGAGATGTTGAGGAAGCGCGGAGGAGTGACGAAGAAGGTGGGGATGGAGGTGCTTGCGGATGGAACTGTGCCCGCTGGTGCAGGATTGAGCAGTAGTGCGGCATTTACATGTGCGAGTGCACTGGCATCACTGGTGGCAATGGGAGAACAGAAGGTGGATAGGAAGGCGCTAGTTGAGCTCGCAGTGGTGGCGGAGAGATATGTTGGTGTTAATTCGGGGGGGTGAGTTCTGTTTGGGCTTTTAGATTATAAGCGACTGAGAGCTAGCTATGTGGGATTTTGAGGGTGCATTGGAGCTGATTGATATGATTTATACAGAATGGACCAGTCCGCCTCCGTCCTCGGCCAGTCTGGCTCCGCCCTCTACATTTCCTTCCACCCCACACTCACTGCCCAGCCCATCGCCTTTCCCACTACTTCCCCTGAGCTCACCTTCATAATTGCCGACACTCTGGTCACAGCAGACAAGCACACCACCGGCCCCGTCAACTACAACCTGCGTGTGGTCGAGTGCACGTTGGCCGCCCAGATCCTGGCCAAGAAACTGAACCTAACCCTCAAGCCCGACAACGGCCCGCTCGGCACATCCCTCAAGGGTCTCTTGGATGCCCACTTTGGCTCCCCAGCAGACATCACCGAAGAGCACCTGACCAGCCTCCTCACCTTCGCCAAGGATACGCTCACACAGGAAGCCGGATACACCAGAGAAGAGATCGCAGAGATCCTCGGCACCACTGTCGACGACCTCGAAAAGCGGTACATGTCCGTCTTCCCGATCCGTGCGGAACGATTCCAGCTGAGAAACCGGGCGGCCCATGTGCTCACTGAGGCACTGCGAGTACGCCGCTTCCAGGGTCTGTTGGTGTCGGCATCTGGTTCTGCACTCTCGGGACAGGAGATCCTGCAGAAGCTTGGTGGTTTCATGAATGAGAGTCATGCCAGCTGTCGTGACCTGTACAACTGCTCGTGCCCCGAGCTGGATGAACTGTGTACTCTGGCAAGAGATGCAGGCGCCTATGGGTCCAGACTGACAGGTGCGGGATGGGGTGGGTGCAGTGTGCATCTGGTACCGCAGGATAAGGTCGAAGCGGTGATGAGCGCCTGGAAGAGCGAGTACTATGGGAAGAAGTTCCCAGAGATGAGCGCGGAGGAGGTGGACAGGAAGATAGTGGTTAGTAGGCCCGGGAGTGGCGCGGTGCTGTTTAGGGTCGAGGCTTGAGTGTCTCTTTTTTTTCTTCACTTTCTTCTTTTGCGTATTTGTGTACAGAAAATCAAGTGCATTCTGGTAGATGTGGTGATTTGGGAAGAGACTCTGATCACTCTCTCAAAGTAGTTATTCTTGATACCTTCTTGCCTGTGACGGAATTCTGGCAGCACGATCATTGACCTTGTAGTCCTTACGGGCACAGTTACGGAATTGGCATAAAGACAAGACACTGTAAAGGGGCGTGAGCAATAACTTCACCCCTTATAGTAAGTACAATGAGATCGGAACCAAAGAGTACTCTCAAGAAAACCCTAGCTGTACTCGAGACCCCTCGTCCTCGTCACTGTTGGTTGCTATTCCCAGGTTCATCGAGAGATATATAGCAAGGCAAGCTATAGGACGTCTCCACCAACCTATGTATCTCCTATCATCAACCCCGCGAACGCCTGTTTAGGCTCCCAAAGCACACCCACCCACACCCAAAATTCCATCCACAATAACAAACAACATCCATCCATCCACCCAACCACCCACCCAGAGATGCAGTCCCGCAACCACCATACAGTATCCATCTATACCACATTCCCCCACCAACACCCGTGCATCACTACACTGATATTCCGACCTTATTTCTACCACTGTACATAAGTCACTCACAAGTAATCTCTTAGCTTCATGTCCTAACCCCCACTTTACTTATTTCCGGTTAAGATCTACGCGGTTATGTGTGAGTTACTCCAGTTGTGGAGCGAGTGATTGATCGAGGCCGAGTGATTGGTTGTGATTGGCGCCTGCAGTACTAGTGCCTAATGGGCCTGTATCGGGCCGGCCAGGGATAGAACAGGAGCGTACCTACATATCAGGGTTAGATGGGCGCTAGCAAAGCTGCTGACTTCATACTCTACATGCTTGGAATTTCTTCACGTAGGAGTAGGAGGGAGCGCGGTCATGTTATCAGCCTAGCCACGTACCTGGGGGGTAGTATTGCTTATTATATGTATCGCTACGATACGTATCGGTGTAGTAAGAAAATCTTCCCTCTCTTTTAAAACAGGTTCTCACGGAGGATATTGTAAAATTGTAAAACAGATATCGTAAAAATAAAAAAAAAAAATGAAAAAAAAAAAAAAAAAAAAAAAAAAAACCACAAGATCCCTTCTATTATACCGCCGTCCCCACCCGAACAAAAGATTGTACAATTAATTTGACAACGGCCCTAACTGAATAATGAAGGGGGCGATGAAAGAATAAGAACTGAACTAGCCATGGAATATATGAGCCCCGCAGCAGCGTGCAAAGCTGCTTAAAATTGAACTACTACTCTACTCGCAACCACCAACTTCTTCCATATCTAGATACCGCCATCGTCAGCTTCACAGTCACCGTCATCGTTTTCATAGGGGTCGTTTGGCATACTCTCGGCGAGGATACTTGAGGTGAGACCTAAATCACATTGGATTCTAAATTAGGGCCCGAGTATCTGCTGGGTGGAGGAAGGAGGAGGCTGTACTAGGGAGTGGCTGCGTACCTGCATGTGCTGAGGTCCCCTCGTAAGTCTGTCTCCGCCAGCCGCACGGCTCAGCGGGGTCCTTGATGAACTCCATTGTTGGGAACTTTGGACAAAGTCAGTAACTACCCCTCTAGGTTAAATTTATGTTGGAGCGGCCTACATAGTGTTCATTCTTCTTGATTGTGATGACGAAGGGTATGTTATCGAAAGTGATAACCCTAAGTCTGAAGTAGGTGTTATCGGGGATCTTTGAGACCTCCGTCAAGAATGCCGTCAAATCTTGCGTCTTTACTCCGTTCACCGCAACAATGAAGTTGGTCGGTACTAGCTGGTATTGATATGCCGGACTTCCTCTTGTCCGCGCGGAAACATAGATCTCTGAATGCAATGTGCTGATCTGTTGTCTGACCGCGTGGTGTGGTCGGTGCAATACTGCACCACAGAAGATTACAGCACGGTCCGTCTCTAAATCCTCGGTAGGCACAGTAGGGACCCTCAGTGTCATTTCTTGGCAGTTTCGGACTACCACCATGTCCAAAAAGTCGTGGTCGTACATGACATCCAACTCCGTGATTCTTGTCATGACCTTTCCATTGATGGTCAGGATAACGTCACCTTCCTCCAGGGTCTGTGAGTAACCGCACTCAACCTTGCGGACCATGAAGAGTTGATGACGCTCGGGGTTATCTTCTTCGACTTTGCGAATCCATTCATCGCTCACTCCCATGATCCGGACTTGACTCATTTGCACAAGGTGGAGCTCAACGTTCAACATCCGCAGCTTGGGAACTATACCAGCTTGGAGCTGACGAATAACAGGAAGCAAAGATGGGGTGGCTAATCCAAGATGGTACTCAACGTCTTTGTTACTGTGGGTCCGCTCACCGAGGTAGGTAAGCCACAGGGCCTGAACAGTACCATCCTCGTCTGCAAGTACACCACTGCCGCACTGCCCACTCAGGGAGGTATCAACTGTGATGGCATCGACGTTTATCGCGCGGTAACGGGGGGCAGATGAGTTGGCGGGAACAGCGACGGTGGTGATGTCCGTCACCGAAGTCTTCGCAACCACAACTCTGAGGTTCTGGTTGAACCCCAAAAAGATGGTAGGAGAACCTTGTTTGACGTTTTCGGTGCTTAACTTTGCGGATTGCACAGGCGCGTCGACAAGTTTCGGATCATATTGCACCACGGCATAATTCTGCAGTGGGTGCATGAAAAGAACTTTCCCAGGAACAATAATAGATTCGGCAACAGTGATTGAAATGTCACACAAATCATAAGGTACGACTGCCCTGGAAACTACAACAAGACCTAGACCAGCATCGACAACCAAACCAAATCCTGTCTTCCTGGCCCTTGGGAACCCGTCGAGTTTGATGGGCATAGTGCATGATATTCGGACAAAACTGCGAATCAAATCAGTTGCTGCTGAATAACTCACATTATCCAATCGAATAAACTGGGCTGATCGAGGAACGAGATCCATTGGCGGCAAAGGGTCTCCTATATCCGAGAAATCCCATAGTCCTGTGGAGTCTATATTATTGCGAGGTAAGAAATTAGCAACTGCAAAAACCACTCGGTTAACAAATACATGCCATTTCGAATCGCCATTCTCATTTTTGTACTCCAGTGTCGGTCGATGTACAATATCGAGGTATGCATTGTATGCAAGTCGCGGAGATGACGATAGGTTACCACCACTCGGGCGCGATCTAAAAGATTTTAAGCGTCAATATTCCGGGTATGGTGGTTCGAGTAAAACATACCTGGAATATTCTTCATTATATCAATAAATGCATTGAGGTTGTAGCACTTTTTGTTGCCCACTGACTCGATGATCCAACCCTTGTCCATTCCGTCGAATCTGAACGAACCAGCCGGTTCGCAAACATATACCCCCTTTACAGCAATCGCGTACAGCCTCGCCAACTGGTACGAGAGATCATGGAAAGCGGCTCCACAAACAGTCACAAACCGATCCGGCGTAATGTCATGCAAGTTGCCAACCTCGATTTCGACTTCAATGTCTTGTCCACCACGCTGGACCAACAACTTGACTTTTTGGCTAACAGAGCTGTCCAAAATGTTGTCTAATTGGACAAACTTGGTGATCAATTCTCCATTAAGCTTGATCAAAATATCACCTTCCTATATATATCGGTAAACGTCAGAATTTTGTTTCAATGAGACGTGCTGGTCCGCGATGTTTCAATTGGATTTTAATTACTTCGATATGATTGTGAGCAGGACCCTCTGGGAGAACAATTTCAGCGACTAACATGCCGATCTCCTTTGGAAATCCTTTTCTCACAGCAGCCTCCCACTCTGGCGTAAGCCCTACTCTTCGACATTCATCGAAAGGTTTCAACAACCATTGTGTTTGAATGGTTCCACGGGTTACTGGTTGGCCCGTTTGAATGCATCTGAGTGCTCGTAAAGGTCTGTCAAGGGGCAAGAAATAATCAGTTGCTGCTTCAGTGCTACCTCCGGCCTGCAGAGCAACAGCATAACCATCCACGTTGACCACAGGACTGCCGGAACTTCCTCCACTAGCAGAAGCAGCTGCCTGGATGTAGTTGGTGTCTGGTCAAAGGGTTAGTCATGCCCTTGGTGACCCTAGGGATCTACTTACTGAAGTCGTTATAACCATCTCCATAGTCGGGGGCATTTCTGTCTACCCTACTGATGACACCTGATAAAATACTGAGTTTTTCTCCGGCGTCGTTACCGACAACTCTGATTTCCGCGCCGACATCTGGTAAAAGATTAGTGTGGCTATTCTATACAGGTGCCGATTCTATTCTTACGCGCAAGGTCTGGTCTCAGTTCAAGTGCGGCAACGGGCATGTACTTGATGGCCTTCGGATCGAACCGCAAAATTCCAAAATCGTGGATGGGATCACGATATACTGGAAAGACATCGCACTACACCCTCTAATCCGTTAGAAAATAGCGCGGCTATGAGCTGTGGAGGTTTGCGCAGCTTGCCTCCTCATGGTTGTCAAAAACGCAGTATCCCGAGAACGGACCCGAGCAAACAACGTGTCTGTTTGTCAAGATGTAACCCTTTTCAGCATCCACAACAAACCCCGTAGCTTCGCTTGTAATCGCAGAGTCGGTGTCAAATGAGCAAGTCTGGCAGAACCGAATCGACACAACGTTGCGAACTACGCTTTCGATGGTCTTCTGCCATTCCGCTGAGTCGTGCGTCGCAGCGGTTGGGGGTAGCATCCTGCTGGCTTCAACAATGAAACTACCATCCTCCTCCCCCGGCATGATCTCGTCGCGATCAAAGGACTCCTCTCGGAGATGCTTTGTCGGGCGATCTGGGGCCGGCGATCCACCGTGCTTCCGTTTCCCTGCGGACATGCCGTTTGTTTCCATGGTTAAATATGAAAAGGCTAAGCTTTGGCCCTGATAATATCCCTAAAACTATTCCGTGAAATTTGTAGAGTGAAAAGAGAGGAGGGATGAAAATGAAAGTCTGTTGCAAGAAAGGAGAGACACAAGCGTTTTAAGCGTCAGGTGGCGTCGTGATGTATCACTAGAAAGACGGGCGAAACTAAGGAGAAGGAGAATAGAATAGAATTCGGAGTGTGAGTGTTTCTTTGAAGGTAATTTTCAGGAAGGATTTCGCATCCTGGAGGGTTTAGAATTTGGTGTCTCGGGGGGGGGGGGGGTGGAGAAGATGCCGGGTAACTACAGGAATGTACCAGAGGGACCTCTCTCTCTCGTGGGGTGTTGGGAGGTTTTGTTTCCCCGAGCATCTTCTGTTTGGACGTTCTCCTAGAATACCACCACCCTCCCTGCCTTTTTCAACTTGCTAATTCACCAACAAAACAGCACATGGTACGGCCATCCTTTCTTCATTCGATCACTCTCCGGCTTTCGCCGCATTGTAATTACTATTGTTCCCCGCTTTTATCTGTCGTTCCTACCTATCTCGCTCACTTGTTGTTGCTGATGCTGGCGAGATGCTGCAGCTCTCTCGTAGGTACACGCGTGGACAGCCATGTCAGGTTGTCGCTGATGCTGCAAGGCAGCCAGCCAGGCTACCTACCTATGTGGTCAAGGATGGTAGCCTCGCGAAGCGTCCTGAGCATCACGTGCCATACGACGCGCATAGCAACGTACCCTTTGTTGCGTGGGTACAATGATAATAAAAACATCTCCACAAATATAAAGAGCACCTCATACCACCTACTATATACATGATCGCTAATACGCTATCCGAAATTTTAAACAACATGAAATGTGAATTATAAAGGATTAATATTAATAATAAGTAGTTAACGGAGGACCAGAACACCCATATCTAAACCGCAGTCTTCAAGTACTCAAGTACTCAAGTACTCAAGTACTCAAAGTACTCATGCTTCCAAAGAAATCCCGGTTGAAGTTTTCGTCAACATCGAATGCCACGATTCTCCCATCACCAGCTTCGCTTCTGTTGTACACATGAGGGAAGGTGATTTCGATTCTAATGTATGCAGGACTCGAGATCGCCCAGGTCCCAAGTGATGCAGGATCAACCAAATAGATTTTTGCGTGGAAACCGCACGCCATGAGTAGCTGGGTTATATAGTCGATGAACTGCCCGCTGAATGCGTACAATGACGGCGGGACAGCATCACTAGATAGGAGTAGCGATGCAGTGGGGTCGTAAGCGTATCTTGGGAGTAGTGCCGGCGTGTCTCGATTGATCTTGAGCTTTCTTAATTCGTAGTTGAGCTCTTTCATAATCTGATGGGCGGTTGCGATAAGCCATGAGCGAGCCTCCGCCTGTAAATTGAAATGATTCTCGTTATTGATGTGTTCAATTGCGTCCTCGAAAGCTCGGCCGATGCCTGTTAGGTCGGGGAAGCTGCGTTGTTCATGAAGTGATTCGGCAGGCGCTCTTGATCTAGTAGACATTTCAGGGGGTGGATGATGCACGCTCGTAACAGTAGTAGTGGTTGTGGTAGTGGGGGATCTTTGGGTGGGCAAGAACTTACACTTTATATAAATAAGGGATAGATATCAAATCTAGAACTTTCGTGATACCAAGTGTATTAGTAGCCGTATTCCCCTGAGACATCTGCTGACGCACTGACTCGGGCGAAAGTAGCGAATGGTAGACGAGGCCGCAAAGCCGCTTCCCGAGTGACACAGACGAGCCGTGTCTTTGGATTTATAGGTACTCCATGTGCTTTGAGTTCTCCACAATGTATAAGCCCACTCCCAGAGTCCATATGCACATTGGGCCGCACGAAGCCACCTACACGTCGACATTGTGGAATATCGTCCCGTCTCCAATTTCTCCAATCAAGATATAAGACAGTGATATGATGTCCAGCATGCGGATTCGCTAGTCCGTTATCAAAATGTCTCAGCTTCGTTATATACGGCTGCATGTACCCAAACAGATGTTTGACTCTGTTGATTATTGACCGTTTAGATCCTCGACACCTTAGACTGTGTTCCTATTTAGACAGTCAATTAGCTAGCTGCAGATATATTGCGATAATCCTCAGAGCTTTGAATGACGTGCTATCGACCAAAGACCGAAATTATTTACCCGCTAGTGGGTGCATGGGCCTCATAAATTATGTCTAATACGGAATGCTCACCGTAAAGTACCTAGGTACACACACATGTAGGACTGTAGTAATCTCTATCTAGAGCTACATGGCTAGAGTTTCAAGCTGGTGACATATTAAGCGTTCTATTGACGAGAATTTATGGATTGATTGCAATCCATAGATTGCACCCAATAAAATGGATTTCAACCAATCAGTGGTAATCTGCTTAGTAATTACTAAGTCATCCTGGGCTAAATGGGAGGACTTATGATACGATTCTCCTTCAAGAATCTGGGAGACTGGGGATATTGGGATAATGATTAATATACGTAGTTATAGCCAGCACAGGCCTTTTATGTCTTTCACGCGCATCTCTACGTATGAGTTAGGTCCAACTCTAGGTAAAAATAGTACGCCCTTGGCGCCAAGCACACGAACCAGGAACCCTGGCGCGAAGCAGAAGTCATGTATTAATGCGAATTAGCAGTCAATCATGTGATGTAAACTACATGCAGTAGCGGTATCCCATAAACCGTCGATGCTGACACCCCTCATGTGAGACCAAAAGCCACACCAATAAGTACAATAGAATTTATTAGCACCAGCCACCTATTGGCATTTTGGGAAGGGGTGTCAGCATTGTCTCGACGGTTTATGGGATACGACAAAGTTCAAGACGGTATCACTTGGGTGTATGAGACACCGGAGAATCTCTCTCACGCATTGGCGTGCCCTAACCCAGGAATTGATTGGCAGAAATAGAGCAGCAACTTGCGAATTTTATAACACCTCTAAGTATTCCAAGGGCTGATAAACACAGCGAGCTACTTACCCTCACCAAAATCGAGATCACATGATATATATGCATGAGAGAGATTCTCCAATGTCTCATACGTCCAAGTGATAGCCCTTTCAATAAGTAGATGCCTTATAAGGGAACATACTCTATAGAGATTCCTATACCCTGATTATATTTCTATATACACCTCAACAAAGATTATTTTGGCATAACCCGTTACCTTGTTATCTGGTAGTAGGTGATATACCTCAAATTTCAGAAGAGAACTATCGGATCCGTCAAGCTAGTTGAACTCACATGTCATCACTCGCCAATAACAGGACATTACCCGGCCTTTCGGGTTGTAGCTCATGAACCCCGCATAAAAATTAAATTGTGACGCCTCAATTGCAATACTATATATTCGTCTTTCGAAATGGCCTCTGAAAAGCCGATTAGCGACCCATTTCCGGAGGATGCGGAATCTGAAAATGAAGAGGGGTGGGAAGACGCAGAGCCTGATAACGAGGAAGAATCTCCTGTCGTTTGCTTGTTCTGTCCAAACACATTCTCAGCTCCTAACAAATTGTTCGAACACTGTGGAGAGTCACATGGCTTCGACTTCGTGAAGACAAGGAAGGAAATGAGTATGTGTTCTTGTCCTCTTTGGCATATACCAATTACTTATTGAATTATGTCCGATTAGCGTTGGACTTTTATGGGACAATAAAACTAGTCAATTACATCAGAAGCGAGACTAAGGCTTCACGCATTCCCGACTTTACTTCCAAGGCATTCCTGGACGATAAGTTCCTCCAGCCAGTACTGGAAGACGACACTCTTCTCTTCAGCCTAGACGATCCGGAATTAGACTTGGGAACAGGAAAGAAGGGCGCGAGTACCGATGCGGAAAAGGTCAAAGAATTAGAACTTCGGTTGGCCAGTCTCTCGCAACAATTTGTGGAATACAAAAATGCCGTAAATAAGAGTTTCGAGGCGCAAATTGCTGAACCGGATAAAGACGAAGTGAAGCGAGATGATGACAGTCATTATTTCCACTCGTATGCCGGGAATGACATTCATGAAACCATGTTGAAGGATACTGTGAGGACAGATGCGTACAGAGATTTCATCTATGAGAACAAGGATTTGTTTAAAGATAAGGTGAGACCTTTTTTGGTGAGGGGGTGTTGGGTGGTCGCTGACCCTAAATAGGTTGTTCTTGATGTCGGGTGCGGTACCGGAGTGCTTTCCATGTTCTGCGCTAAAGCTGGCGCAAAGAAGGTCATTGCTGTAGACAACTCAGCGATTATTGACAAAGCGAGGCAAAATGTGTTTGAGAATAGCCTTGATGGAATCATTACCTGTCTCCATGGAAAAATTGAAGATGTCGTCTTGCCAGTAAAACAAGTTGACATTATTGTCTCTGAGTGGATGGTAATAAATCATTTTCTTTTCAAGGCTGGCATATACTAATTTGTGTCAATAGGGATATCTTCTTCTATATGAGGCTATGTTGGATTCAGTCATATATGCCCGTGATAAATATCTTGCCCCGGATGGCCTTATGGTTCCCTCTGAGTGCAAACTTTTAATCGCGGCGATGCACGACCCAGAATATATCAACGAGAATGTCAACTTTTGGAACCATGTTTACGGCTTTTCCATGACAGCCATGAAGGAAAAGATCCGCGAGGATGTCATGGTTCATGTGCTCGAATCCAAATCGTTAGCCTCTGAACCAGTTGTGTTCTACAGCCTCCCTCTTCACACCATCAAGGCTTCTGAGCTGTCCTTTACAAGAAAATTTTGTCTGAGTGTCAAGGACAACATCGAGAGCTTGGATGCGTTCGTCATCTACTTTGATACCTTCTTCACTACCTCGAGGAAGGAGTATATTTCCGAGAATGCAAGAGCAGAGACCTGGACGGCGACCAAAGGTAGGGGGGTTTCGTTTACTACAGGGCCCTTTAAGACTCCAACACATTGGAGACAGGGGGTTTTACTAGTAGAAAACAAAAGCGGAATTCTAAAATCCGGTGAGAATATCGAAGGTGAAATCACCTACCGGAAGAGTAACAAGAATTCTAGAGAGGTTGAGGTTGATATCTCATGGAAGGTTGGTGAAAAGAAGGATCAGCAGCTGTGGTATATGAGGTAAAGGTTTTTTTTGTAAACCAGTAGTTACGGTTCATATGGCGTTCAAAAGTTAGAAATTTAGGTAAATCTTACTTGCGTATGCAATGCATTGGATTATGAATTATACTCGACTGCCCGCTCTCAACGAGCGCTACACCTCAATCATTGGCCACCGCACTCACCTATTCGGGCGAGAAGGTTGACCCTAACCCTGCATAGCAACCAGCTCAGACGACTGGAAAGAATGCTCCCCTCAACTTAAGAAACGGGGGGGAGGGGTGTGTGATTAGGATATGGGGTAAGGGGACGGGGTGGGGGGGGGAGAAGGTAGAGAGGTGAAGGCTCCTCTACATTTCTTGAAATCATTTTCTTTGCGCCAGGCTAGTAAGTAACCCTTGCGCTCGCGAGTTGGGTTGGCACCTCCATAGTTTACGCGTATATAAACCTACATTGTCGTGTAAAGCACCTACTCTACTTACGAAGACCACAATATGCTGAGAATTTGCCTAAATATGCCCTAAAAAAATCATTTGCAAGGAAGGGGCAAGCACAAAGAGATCTGGTACGACGGGTCTGAACTTGTAGATCCCATGTGGCAGTAATTGGTAGCAGTTGACAGCAGCACCTTTGTTTAAGGGCTCATTCATAGCTACATAGCTCGACGCGAGAGCCAAGACACGAGAAGTGACTTGCTAGCGCGTTTTCAGACACAACAAAACAACCACTTCTCGTCGTCCCTTCCTCTCCCCCACCCCATACCACCCTTACCAACAGTGCCGACAAACAGTTGTTCGCTCTAAAGGACGGACGACATTAACGACTGTAGCACTGTCCAACTCCAATTTATTCACCCCAGCTAACTAAATTCTTTCGCAACATTCCCTTTCATCACTGTGGAGGAGTCGTTACCAAAAGAGAACAATCAAAGTATCTTAGCTCCAATTTCTTTTTTTTTCTTTCTTTTTTTTTTTTTTTGACCCTTCTTCTCTTTTTGAATCAACCAAGTTGTAGTTCTCCGCATTTTTGGCGACATGGCAGGCCGTTCAACAGCGATCCCGTCTGTAGGATCAGTAACATGGATCGCAAATGAGCGCTCCACCATCCAGCAGCTCGTGGAACAGGACAAGGAGGATTTCGCGTTTACAGTTCGAAATGACCTTGAGTGGTTGAATGAACATATGGCCGAGATCTTTGATAGAGGCAATCTGTATGCTCACAAAAGAACCCCTTTGTCTTTCAATAGGCGAAATATGGATCGCTAATGCCGTTCCTTGTGCTTAGTGATGTGGCCGAGCTTCTAAAGACACCGGGAAAGTTACGTGGTCAAAAAACTCCAAGGACCGGGCGAAAACAAGTCCGCTCGGCAGCGCCAGGACATGAGGTCAGTGCAATTCCAGCTTTCGCATCTATTTGGCGGCGGATTTTTGCGATTAACGCACAGGCTGCAGCATCGCGCTAACATTTTGGGCTCGAAACAGCCGGCCAATGAGAAACCGAGTGAAAATCCATTCTACACTGCTGCTCCACTGAGTAAGAAGCCGACTTCGCCTGTTCGTAGCTCATCTAAACCCTTGCGAGTACTACAAGATTCCAAAGCGAAAAAGCCTACAAACCCTATCAAAGATGGTTCCTCTTTCGACCTAAGACAAGCGGAAAGCCGGTTAAGTCTTGCCGACAGCGGTGTATGGAGCGACTTTAACTCACAACAGCCACAACAGGCTGAATCGGCATCACAACATAACTCGTTCATCTCACAGCCTACCATTGATAGCCGCGCAGTGGATCGAAGCTCAAACTACCATATTGCCCCGGAGGAGCCGGAGGAGCGGGAGCAGGATCGGGAGTCGGAACAGGAGGATAATGATAATAAAGAGCCGGAGGAGGAAGTGACAGCGGTTGCAGCGGTAGTATCGGAGGAGCCGGTGGGCCCGGAAGTGCCAGAAGCACTAGAAGTGCCAGAAGCACTAGAAGTGCCAGAAGAGCCGGGGGAGTCAGAGGATAATGATTTGGGCCCATTAGTGCCAGAATCGCTGGGAGATACTATAAGGGTTGCTTCACCAGCCCACATACAGAGGCCTCCCGCAAATCCCGTAACTATACCAAAGGAAGTGAATCAGAAAGGCGAACCTGAACCTCGGAGGTCAGGCCGCCTCACGCGACGCTCTTCACCTCCAGTTGCAGCGCAACCGGATCTCCAGAATTCATCTTTGCCACCGTCCTCACCGCCGAGCATTCACCAACAGGGAGCTTTGGGGGAAAGGGGCGAGAAGGCATCTACGCCGCAGCCACCGGCACCAACTCAACAACCTTCCAATCCAGTAAAACCTCGGACTCCGTTGGCATCTCACAAAGAGATTGTTAAGTCAACCAATAACGCACCAGCAGCCCCTCAAACGCCAGTAGAAGATGGGGATTCTCCACACTCTAGTTCGTCTGAATCACCGGCGCCTGAAATTCCTATAGCCCGGAAGAGCATTCTCAATTTTGCGTCCCTTCCCGCCAGAGAACCGCTGACAAATAAGAAGAAGAGCCTAGGAGTAAAAAACACGCGTGATAGTAATGTAGAACAGGTTCGTCTTCACGGCGCAGCCCGGGCCAGTTGGCTGGGTCGCAAGGGAAATGGCAAGAGTTTGGGGGCTTCCAGCAAACATATTGAGCGGAATGGGGGATCGGATAAAGCAGAAGAAGTGGGGATGAAAGATGCATTAGAGGAACAAATTGTTCTAAAGTCTGATGCATCGAATAATCTGAAACGAAAGAGCGAGACTGTTCGTGACGGATCACGGAAAAGGTCAAAGGGCACCTCGGAGGAGTCAGAATTAGATGACGAAGGATCAGACGGCGAGACCGCAAAAGCTGTAACTTTACATAGCAAGATAACTACACAAACCCTTCAAAGCAGGATTCAGAATCTTGGGAGGGCCAACCCCTCCAGAGAAGCCCAGCCTCCCTCGTCGGGGTCGAGTTTCGCATACCCCGCCCTGCCGCAGATGGAGAAGGAATCACAAGCGAAATCAGTCCTACAAAGTACAGAAAGTGGGAAGAGTATTGTTCAAGACGATGAGGAGGAGTGGATTCCGATGCCTAAACAGGCCTTGACAAGAAGTCAAAGCCAAAAAGAGGAAGTCACCCTCAAAGAGCAAACCCTGACTAGAAGCCAAAGTCATACAGAAGGGACACCTGTCTCTAAACAGGACGCCGAGAAGCCAGTATCAGCGAGATGGAGACATCATTCGCCGCAGAGTACATCTCCGCAACCCATTTCTGTCCGAACAATTACCACCAGCGAAAGCGCACCTAATTTACGGTCGCCGGCGATGGCCCGACAATTACCACTATCGCCACTCAAGGCATCGTTCTCTGAAGATTGGATTAAAACCCCCATTCCACCAGCGGTTAAATCGCCTGGCGAAGATGCTATATCAGTTGTAAAACCACATGCGTCTAGTTCATTTAAGACAGCTAAGGAGAGATTCCTCGGGGCTTCTGCATCCGGTACTTCCGCTAAGATCGATGCTATGAATCCCGCTTCGAGGAGCTGGGAAGTGGGGCAGAGTTCACGTGAGCAGTCAAGAGGCATTGACTCACAAGCATCTGCTAGATCGATGGAGCAGCTGTACCCCGATCTTGGGGCAATGATGGCCAAAGATATGAAGGGGTCCCCCCATCCAAAAGCCCCAGTAAACGAGGCTCCCTCCTCGGAACAAAATGTAGAACCTAGTAGAGAGCCACGCCGCACTAGGAGCTCGGCATCTAAGGATACTCATGAAAGCAGCTCCGAGATGGAGCAGCCTACCGCAAAAATTCCAAAAACCAGGGCTGAGAGAGATACTGAGAAGTTGGAGAGAGAACAAATGCTTCGCGAGAAGGAAGAGAAGCTACGTCAGGCTGAAGAGGAGTTAAAGAAGCTCCGTCAAGTTGAGGAGGAGTTGAGGTTGGCTAAGGAAGAACAACGCAGGGAAAGAGAGGAGAGGGAGATGATGCGTCAACAGCAGGAAGAAAAACTGAGGAAGCAAAGGGAGGAAAGCTTACGATTGGAGAAGTTACGCCAGGCACAGGAATTGCAGCAGAAACAAAAGGAGGAGCAGATGCGCAACGAAAAAGAGGAGTTCAAGAGACTCCAGGAAGAAAAGCTAAAGCAAGAGAAAGAGGAGCTCAAGAGGCGTCAGCAAGAGGAATTGAGGAAACGGAACGAAGAGGCTCAGAAGGCATCTGCTAACGATCAGAATGAAGGTGACTCCACCGACAATGAGGATGAAGACAACGAGGATGATAATGCTTCCGAAGTTGAAACTCGTTCGATTGCGAGATCATCTGCCGAGCCTGACCGCCCCCCATCTCGCCTTCAAAAGGTAGGAAATATTCGATTCCAGAAACCTAGAGATACCAGGCCTGTCCAGCGTCCCGGGTCAGCAATGGAGGACCACCCAAAACCCAAGAACCCCCCTATTCCTATAAGTGTGGGCACTGCAAGCCAGAGGGAGATGCGGGATCAGCGAAGCAAACCACAGCCGCCTTCAACTTCAATATTGGTGGCTGCGCTCAAACCACGCTTCGAGAATCAATCTGTAGCGCCTAGTACAAGTCAAACCAGCTTAAATTCAGCCTCATCTACCACCAGCATAAGATCTTCTAATCTGGTTGGACCATCAAAGCCGCCAAGGTCATTGACCGCGGCGGCTACTCAGCTAAAGAAAGTATGCTTCATTTCCTATCTTTCGCACCTTCTTTAATATTAATATACTGCGTACAGGAACAAGAGGACAAGGAGCGCAAATTGGCGCAAAAGCGAGAAATTGAACGCCGTAAATTGGAAAATCAGAGGAGGATAGATGACGAAGCACGTAGAGCAAGGCAAAAGCCAGTATCTACCCAAAAGAAGCTGGCTAGGACACCCGCTGTGGCAAATGTACATTCCGACCTCATTCCCGTATCTACTACAATTTACTAACCATTTATAGCTTCGTCAAACCTCTGAAGAGCCGGAGAGAAGGTTGGATTTCAAGCCTAGCGCCAAGCCTGCCCCTGCCAAGACCGCAGTAAAACGTGCCTACCAGCCCGATGCCGCCGAGGAACAGCAGCAGTACAGACAAGCAACTACTAAATCTGGAGCCCCGTCATATCAACAAGACGCAAAGAAACGCAGGACTGGAGAGTACGATGAACGTGCAGAGCGCCCAACTGAAATGGCACCACCTATTCGCCAATCAGTCACCAAAAAGGTAAAGACAGCTCTTGCCTCTGGGGAAAGCAGAGCGCTACTAATAGCGAAAAAGGACACGGTACCAAAGAATGCAATGTCCCACGGATATACACAAGCTTCAACACCCGGGGTGCCATCAATGATCAGACCACCCACCAAACATGGGATCCTATTGCCCCAGGTTGAATCCGTCAAATTCTCAAAGGAAAAGATCCGGTTTGCGGGTGAATCCTCTTCTGCCGCTAGCACCTCTACCATATCATCCGCTTTCAAAACACCTGGGTCTAAATCTGTCAAACCAAGCAAGACCCCAGCTGGCGCCAAGGACTCCCCGATATATCAGAATGGGGAACTAATTGATCTGCCTGACATTCAAACTGATTCTGATGATGATGACGATGACTATCCACGGGAGAGCGGTTTCCATCCACCCAAATGGGCAGAGTCTCCGGAACTTCGTGCAATGTTAGAAAACCAGCAGAGTATGGACCCCGAGGAGGTTTTCGGTCCTATACCTAGATTAGACATGGAAACCATCTTCAGTCATGGGAGCAGGGGAGGGAAAAATTTCCGAGCAAGAACTTCATCGGCGAATTGGTCGGGAGCTGATAGACTCACTCAGGACGAAATCGCGGCGGATATGGAGGCAAGGCGGAGGATGATTGAGCAGGGCGGCTGGAAATACCAGCCGCCTCAATAAAGGCAGCTAATATTGCGACCTTTTTTTGTAGTACTGGGCCTTTTGTGCTTAAACCGAATTTCTATCTTATATCAGGGATTTTTGTAAGGTGTTTTTTCTTTCTTTCCCTTTTCTTTGTTTCATCACTTACTTTCCTTTGGGGTTTTTCGTAAGCGCTCTTCTTCTTTCTGTAGTTATGGGGTGGGCAATTGCAAACGGATCATGGTACCAAAAAAGAGACGGGAAGTTATGTATTGATTATGAATAGCAGTTGTTTTGGTTTGTGTTTCTTGGTGTTCTTCTGCACATGTAGTAATTGTTACTGGTGTTTTCTCGCTCTTGAAGCTTGTTCTGCTTAGTTGTACTGTTGTACTAATACCCCGTCTTTTCTCAATGGTCATGGGGTACTGGCATTGTATATATATTCTTTGAGTCTTCTTCTGTTTGGTTTGCTATCCCCTAACTGCGTATCTGTTCTAAGTGTTTTTTTCTGATACCATTTCTTGTATACCGGTCGTTAGTCTGGCTCTTGGATTTTCGAGTATTTATTTATAAGGAGCGCTGAGGGGCGGTATCGGTCATAGAATATCACTCGAAAGATCCCTGTCTAAAAGTGGGCTGCTGTTTTTTGTTTTTATTTTTATTTATTCATTACGTGAACTGCTACGTGTAGGAATCCCTCATAAAGCGCATTTACTCCGAAGCAGAGCCTGAGGCCTACTCGTACTCTGGGTATTTCTGATGTTCTTTGTGTGTTGGCTGGTAAAGTGATGGAGCCACAGACCCTTCCTCTCCATGTAAGAAACCTGATATTTCCTGCAAGACAGAAGGTAGGATTGCGCCTTGTACAGTTTCCTCCCCAATATCGGGGTCTAGAAGGCACACGGCGTTGAATTGACTGCCTATGGGTGCCGGAAAGACTAATGTATGTATAATACATTCCCGGAAGCAGTTGGTGTCAAGATGCATGCTCAGGGCTCACTTACCGGTTGGTATGTACGACGGTGATTGAGTATGGGACATCGTTACAGCAGTGAGAAAAACCGTCCCTTGCGGCTAAGAGGCGGCTAATTGTGGTATAGAATCAACATCGAAAAATCTCGACGACGGGGAGTTGGTATTAATGAGCTTCGGTGATGAGTCCATGATGGTTGGTGGGTGTGAGAGTTGTTGTGTAGTTCTAGTATGATAGCGGTTATGAGCCTCACAGAGGTGTTCATCTGCACAGGCGTAAATAGCAGTCATTTATAACGTGAAGCGGTGATAAACCTTTGGAAGAGCGGCTTCCCCGTGCATTACGACTGGGTGTTAGCAGTCTCAAGCGGGCTAAATGTAACTCTGATCCATAGAAGGATGAAAGAACAAGGATTCCGAGTCATCAAGAGCCAGCAAAGAAAATAACTCCACCGTGTCATCATCCAGCAAGTATAAGAAACAGCGAGACTTCATCAAAAGATAAAATCAAACTTCCTTCAAAGGATAGGCCAAACTTCCATCAAAAGGTAAACAGACTCTCATCAAAAAATAATCCAGACCTCCATCAAAGGATAAATAAAACTTCCATCAACAGATCAAGACAAGGTAAACCTCCAGCAAAAGATTTACCCCCGGACGAAATCCTCAAAACCCAAGTGTTTTTTTTATTTCAGCCTCGGCCCATTCAGCACCCAGACAAGAACAAAAAAAAAAGGTGAAACAAAATCAAAAATTAAACAACCCAGGAGGCCCTAAGGCCTCTGGCAAGACCCCACCAACTGCTCTGTGCAATGCAGTGGGAGGTCCAGGGAAACCGGTCTTCATGTGCACCAGTCCCCGTCGTCAGGTAAGTATGAGGAAGGAAAAGGGGGGTGGGGGATGAGCTCCTTTTATAGCCAGGACCTACATGGCGCCAAGACGAGTTTTGGCCGACTTTAGGGTTGAGGGCTGAGTGGAAAATCAGGGCATTAGACTGGGTAACTGTTGGTTGGCAGCAATGTAGATGGTTAGGTGCGTGGAGGGTGAAAGGTGGCCGGGTAATGTGGGACGTGGCTGGAAGGTTTGTGGTAGTGGAGCTGGTCGGTTTTTTTTTCTTTCTTTTTTTTTCTTTTATTCATAATGTGAGCTGGTCGGTTTATTCTGCCCTTCTGTGTTCATCAGTACACAGAGGGTAAGTGCATGCATGTATCCAGAACCAAAATATCTTATCATAAAGACCGAACGATACCTATAGCCTACTCATCTTTGACAACAAAGAGTAAGCGGGTTCATCCACTTCGCCCACGGAATAAGGCAGGAAGCCCTCCATGTCTATTATGTGGTATTATATTACACTTAAGTGCCCTTACACCTTCTAAAACCGGGAGAGTCGCCAAAAACTCTAAAAAAGCACAGTACAGTGGTGTAATCATGAGGCCGGACCAACGTTCTATGGAGACAAAGGTTTCATCTTATACACGCATACATCCTGTTTTCGGCGTTGGTGTATGACGTGGTTGAGGCTACATTTTGCTTCGTTGCGAGAATGTGGCTATTTTGGCATGATTCCTAGTGGCTATGGTGGAATAAATTTTATTGCGGTGCACCGTCTTGGTCGATCAGCGTAGATTCGAGTGATCGGCCATGAACAAGGCAATCACAGACAATCACTCGGTACCACATCTCTTCTCCCATTTCCATTGACAAAATTAAAACCACAAAACTCAATTCAATTTTCTACTAAACACACCTCCCACCTATCTACTCCTTCTTCAACTCAGCCTCCCTATCCCTCTTAATCGCCGCCACCCTCGCTTCCCTATTCTTCTTCACCGTCTCCCTCTCCGCCAGCCTCTTCTCCCACGCCGCCGCATACGGGAACTCCTCGCGCCACCCCTCGACCGCCGTCCCCTGAAAGTATGTATCCAGATACCAGTTCCATGGCACGAAGCTCAGGTCCGCATATGAGCACTTGTCGCCCACCAACCATTCCTTTCCACCCCCGCGGCGGAGCTCAAGGTCGATCACGCCGAGCACTCGGCGGATTTCCTTGGTGTAGCGCTCGATGGCGCTAGGGATCTTGTCGCCGGGGTGATAGCGGCTGAACCAGACGGCTTGGCCCCAGTAAGGTCCTTGGCCTATCACACACCCAAAGCAAGTCAGTATTCTAGTCAGTTTCTTATGTGGAAGAGGAGGAGGGGAACCAACCGCTCATCTGGAACATCAACCACTGCAGCGCCTGCGCGTTCAAGCTGTCGTCCATGGCATTGGCGAAGCTGATCTTGTGCTCCTTATCATATCTTCCGACCAAGTATAAAATAATCGCGCCGGACTCCCAGATGGTGAAGTCGTTGTTGGAGTGGTCGACGAGCGTCGGCATGCGCCCGTTGGGGCAAAGGTCGATGTAAGGGGAGGACTTCTGTGAACCGTCCATCTCGATGAAGACGGTGTTATAGGAGAGGTTTAACTCGTCGAGCACGATGGCGACCTTCCAGGGGTTGGGGCCGGCGACATGGGAGTAGAGGGTTAGGGAGGGGGACGTCATTTTGGGCGGTGTGCTTGGTGAGTGAGAATTGAATTATTGGGTGCTGACGATTGATAGCGTTTGGTGGGAATTGGCATTTGAGGGGAGCTGAGAGGGTTTATATACCGTGATATCATACCAATTGCCGGCTCATCCTCCCCCTCCCCTCCCCCTCCCCCACTCCCATCCGCGAGCTAGGGTCACCTTTAACTGGTGTTTCAAAGCGCTCCTAACTACAGGTATCGGTATCTACATGGCTATCAACTCCACTAAGAGCCTTACAGGAGAAAGGAGCGAATGGCCAAAAATTCCTCCGGCCAAGATTCTGCTTTGAAATCAAAGGGTTGGGCATCGAACACGAGAAAGGTAGATACGATCGTCAACTAACTAATCTAACAGCTACAGGGCATTGAAGTAGGCAGGGATCAGCTACTGACCTTCCCGTACTGGGAGCTGTTACAGGGACTCTCATTGGTTGAAAGCTAACGGTCTATATAAAGTAGGCGTAACTCAGGGTGCCCACTAGCCTATGTCGAGGGATGTGCCTGCATATTGAATTGAATACGACATTGCACTACCGGCCAAATATATATTTCAAAGAATTTATAATGAGGGGAAATACTCTGGATGGTAGAGGGTGCATTTTTTTTTAAATATCATTTCTATTCTGATTACGGGACAGAAAGATCGCATGCAGGATAACCTATGGCGTAAAGACCCCCCGACAGCCCACAACTTATAGTGATTATGGTGTATCACCAACCAGCACTCCTCTTACAAGGTTGACGAGTCACAGGCCCAAACACACATTTTCTGACGCTAAAAAGAAAAACAAAGGAAAAGAAAAGCAACAACAAAATGTGAAAAAAGAAGCGGGCCCAAATCTACTGTTTTCCGCAGTCTATGGTAGAGGGTGCATGATGATCGAGTTTATATATGCATTGTGCATGCCTATATGTGGGGGCGGTATGGACGGTATGGGCGGTCAGGGCTGGGAGGTGTGCCGAGTTGTTTTCATTGGTGGTGAGAGCGATGTGAATGACTCACTGCCTTTGGGTTCTTCTATGTTTTCTGAAAGGTTTGTAGTTTGTTTGTGCAATTGATTTGAGAGAACAGTGTATCTTAGTTAGCTATATAGGAATCAAAAAAGAACAAAAGGTAGTGAGTTCACAACTGAAGCAAATCGCTCAGGACATACATACTTACCCTCACTCCCATACCCCATCAATACAGTACCTGTTGTGAGTCACTCCCGCTATCTCAAAAACTAATCACAGTTAGCGCATCACAACCCATTACTTGCCCCCTGACCCCCCAGAGCTACAGTATTGTAGTTAGTAACTTGGATAGAGCAATACGTCATCATTCCTGGGCAAAAAAAAAAAGCTCAAGTCCGGGTCATTCATCCAAACATCTCCGGATGTTTATAATTTAATTGTTCACTAAACACACCTATTATATTAACGCAGCCTGGTGGGGGGGGGGAGCGCTAGGATTATTATGGGGAGTTGTTGCCGTGGGTTAGGTTTGCGCGACGGCAGGGATGCAACACATGACAATAGGATTGTGGGATATGGCTGGGCGGTGTTAGACTTGTGGTTAGAGGTGGTGATGGCCGGCCGTTCCTGATCAGGTCAGGAACTGACAACTGACTGCAACTTCAACTTCGGCTTCGACGTCAGCGATCGGAGGCGAACGACAGATAGGCGAACGGAAGAGCCTGACGGTTAGTAGCAGCAGATATCAAATCTACAGATACAGATTCAAGTCAGCAGTAATAGCTCTACGAGCCGTCCAGAGCCTAATTACAGCCCATCCAAAGCGAGCAGGGCCCACCTCCCATTTTTCACCAGTACTCACCATTCACTAAATAATATAATCACCATGGCCTCCCCCTCTCCTACCCCACCTTCCCTCTCCCCTACCCCTCACCCCCATGCCCCCCAGAGCAAACGCGACAAGCGCCGCCATGCCCTCAGCGAGAAGCTCACGACCCTTACCACCTCCTTCCACAATCCAGCCAACCCCCGAGCCAGAGACACCCACTACCGCGCACAGCTCGCGTCCCTGACGGCTGATATCCAACTGATTACCAGGTGCGATGCGTCAGGTCGTGACATGCGGCCGCTGGATGACAGCAGCGATACGATCCACCGGGAGGTGGAGGACGCGCTGGCGGGGATGGGGTTCGCCGATCAGGGGGTTGTGGGTGGGGCTGGGCGGTGGTATGGGGATTTCCTCGAGAAGGTGAATCAGGGGATGGAAGAGAGGGATGCGCAGTTGACGTTGTTATATGTAGGTTTATGATTTGGCCCCTGGAGAATTTGTTAGAGATTGAAGTGAATATGGGGGAGGAGTATGAATAGTTATAGCTAATATCCCGCAGAACCAATATCAGCACAAATCCCTCTCCCTCGCCGCCCACCACACTCGCAGTATTGTCCACGCCCGCGAAGAACATAAATCGCTCTCTAGCACCATCCAGCAGCGCCTAATGGCACGCCTTAAAACACAGCTTAAGAAGCTCGCCGCCGAGAAGGAGTCCAACAGCAGCACAACTCTCAGCTCTCTGTCCTCCCTCTCGACCTCCGCCTACACAGACCTCACCGAAACCAATGCCCTTCTCCTCCACCCGTCGCAATTCGGCCTAGCACCATCAATCGGCTCTCCCCGCCGGCCACCCAATCAACCACCGCAGGTGCAGACTCCAGACGATGCCCCAAGGAAACCTAGACGCCGCGCGGGAGAGGTAGAGGAGCTCCTTTCCTTCGGCGTCGGCATCAACTTTGATCCGCCCAGCACTTCAAGTAAACGGAAACGGACAACCCGCACTCTGCCACCAGCTGAAGACCTCCCATTGCTCTCGACAATGTCCCCACCACCAGAGACAACGGATTTGCCAGCTCTTACGGCAACCACCGATAACCGCCGTCGGCGCGAGGACCTTATGCGGCAGGTGTACACGCCCGTCTACAGTTTCGACAAGCTCTTCACCGAGAAGGAGCTCCAGCTCGCCGGTAACCAGGCTTCACTGGCGACCGTACGGTATTTCACTGAGCGGCAGCACACCAACTACGGCGATGCCGAGGACAGCGATGAGGGTGGTGCCCAGAACAACGATGCCGAAGGCGACGGCGAGGAGTACACTGGTGTGGCCACTCGAAGCCGCGAGATTGAGAGTCTTGTGCTGGGAGGTGTACCGGGGATTGGTATGACATATGTCAATAAGGCTAATATCGCGCCGCCACCCCCCGGACTGAGGAGTGAAGATGCGGAGATGGATTTGGCGGCTATGAGGAGGGGGGTGGAGGAGTGGGGGTGGGAGGGGGGGCCGGGGGAGAAGAGGAGTGCTGGTGTGGCGGGAATGGGAGGCGGAGATGGGGGAAAGAAGGTTAGGAGGGGGTAGAGAGGCTGGGGGCAATAGGGCCCCCGGCTGTAGTGTAATATAGCCTCTTCTTCCTCGGCCCTTTTCTTCCTTGGGCTGTTTTTCTCTCTCTCTCGCTCCTGTAGCTTTTCTGGCTGATCTTTTTTCTTCCGGCTGTTTCTTTGTGGCTCTCTTTTTTCTTCTGGCTTCTCTTCTCTTTTCTCTTCCCATTTCTTTCCCTCCCTCCTTATTCCTCGTTTTTAACCATACTATAGTTGTCCGTCGTCTTTTCTACCCGCCATCATGCATGGACCTGTATCTGTTTCTTCCCCTCTACCTCAAGCTTCTTCTTCTTCTTCTTCTTCTTCTTCTTATGGTGACCCCCGAACTGTATGTACGTGCTTTAGAGAATAAATTTTATACAAACTAGTTTTTTTCCCCCTTGCTACTCACGGGTTATCACTCGATTCCTTGGAGCAGGTACGGACATGGAGTATGCGGTGGAGTGGCGTCGTAGGGTAGGTAGGTGGGTGAGTCGAGTGATGTACTGTGATTGGAGATGGATGGCGTGGTCATGGTGTATCACTCGATTGTTGATCTCGCTGGCTGGGGGTGGGGGGTGTTGCGTTGGGAGGTGTTGGTTTCTATTGGGGGGGTGATGGGATTGGTTGGTTGGATGGTTAGATATAGTGGGTGGGGTTGGGTTGGGGTTGGTTGGTTGGTGGTTGGTTGGGGGTTGGGGGTTGGGGGTTGGGGGCGTGGTGTGACTGGATAAAGGGAAAGTTGGTGGTTGCGGAGGTAGTGTGTAGAAGACTTGCACTGGAGGTCTGGGCGGTGTTTTCTGAGGGGCGGGGTGGGGGGGGGTAAGGTGGGTGGATGACGAGTCACTTCTGCACATGGTAGAGCATAGTCTCGTACCCATCCCTACGGACAGCTTGCTGTTGGTAGAGCAACACCTATTTATGCTACAGCACCAAACATCGCCCGGCAGACCAGACAGCCCAGCCAGTCGGATCTTGGACTACCGTGGACTAACCCGTTGTTTCGAGCGAGAAAATAAAAATAAAGAAAAAGAAAAAGAAAAAACTGCGGCAGCAAAAACAGAGACCCTGGCCCCCCGTTTTTTTTTTTACCCAGTCACAGTCTTCCGACCAAGCCTGGGAGGTGGTTCGAACCTATGGCTCAAACTGTACCTCGGCCTCTCTGGGCGACACCGTAACTGCTAGATCACAATGGCTGATGGTGTGGGGCTGTTTTATCGAATTTTGCCCATCTACGGGTTAGGTTTTAGGAAGCCCATTTTGATAGTCTACGCTCTTCTCAATGGTGGGGTTTACAGATATATAGAGCTTGATACTCTGGGAACTATAGATTGAATTCTCCAGCCGTCCTCTATACGGGGGGAGAGGACAAAGTTTATGGTTCTGTCCGACACAGATTCATAGGGTATCACTCGGTAGCAATGGTTTAACAAACATAACAGTCTGTGTCCTGAAACCTCTGAATTGTGATGTATCCCTCCCCGGAACCAGCTTCCAATTTGGATACCGATCCACTAATCCTCTCCTTAATCATACTCTGTCTATCTTGCTGACTTAGGTCTTGCCTCTGATCGTTCCAACCATAATGCACCTCCGGTGAGTCCTTCATTCACATTCTTGG
The DNA here is from genome assembly GCA_024713595.1 of Morchella rufobrunnea. Classification (NCBI taxonomy): domain Eukaryota; kingdom Fungi; phylum Ascomycota; class Pezizomycetes; order Pezizales; family Morchellaceae; genus Morchella; species Morchella rufobrunnea. Next base: position 1,135,680 of record JAMGYT010000014.1, read on the forward strand.
TGGGAATGACGGCCCTTCTTGAAATGACGCCATGTCCATTCGTGAATTGCCATGTCTGTATCATCCTCTTTCTCTGGGCGTGCCGCCATGATTTCCGCCATGTATCCCGGACTGGAGGTCAGAACAACCCGATTCCCTCCTTTTCTCTCCGCACTGGGGGAATCAGACTACGTGCATCTATCTGGAATCTATTCACGAACGGTTCAATACTATCAGAACCCCTGTATGTAGAGGAATAGTAAACCCCAGCTTTATGCTCGCGAACCTACATGCAGCCATATTCCGCCCAGACGTATCTCCCTATCTCCTGCTACAGTTACCCAACCTTCCAGCCCTCCTACCAACTACCAGTTACCCAGCCCAACACCCTAATCCTCCACTCAGCCCTCAACCCTAAAGTCGGCCAAAAACTCGTCTTGGCACGACCACATCCCCAGCTATTTAAGCAGCTCATCCCCCACCCCCCTTTTCCTCCCTCATACTTACCTGGCGACGGGGACCGGTGCACACGAAGACCGGTCTCCCTGGACCTCCCACTGCATTGCACAGAGCAGTTGGTGGGGTCTTGCCAGAGGCCTTAGGGCCTCCTGGGTTGCTTAATTTTTGATTTTGTCTCACGTTTTTTTTTTTGTTCACGTCTGGGCGCGCCGAGGCGTTGACAAAAAAAAAAGAAAAAAAAAAAAGACTTTTCGCCTGTGGGATTATTGAATGATGATGAGATGAACAATTTGATTCGTGATGGATGGAGTTGGAAATCGGATGAGTTTTGCTGGCCATGTGGCTGTTTTATTTGTTTGAGGTAAGGGCTTTTGATGGAAGTTGCTCTCCTGGCTCATCATCTGATGGAAACAGTTTCCTTCGACTGCTACTTATCTCAAGTTAGCAGAGTTGCATTCTGTATGTGTGTATTACCTGCTACCTCTACTTTAAACCATGCCTAGCTGTGTTTATTCAAGATTACGACTAGCTACTATAAAACCATAGGACTATACGTACACGCATGCGGGTGCGCACAGGAAAACAGAAACATCCCTTATCCTCGTTACGCTGGGAGAAATGTGGGCGGTAAGATGTATCAACAGTACTTGCCATCCTCGGCGGGGCATGATTTCTCCCTCGGCTTTCATCCCGCTTGAATTGTACGAGCAAACGATCGGCCGCGCAGTGTAGGCGAGGAGATGATACCTCTGCACCATTTCACTGTGCTTGATAGGTATGTACTGCAAACTGATACTTAACTACATGTAGTGTATGCAAAGAAACCTCCCTAACACTAATGCTAAAGCAACTAGCCCGAGCCCTACACGGCCACTACAGAGAAAGCTCCTTTATGAGGATATGTTCCAAACAATTGGCTATTACCCTTATCCCATAAACCGTCGAGACAATGCTGACACCCCTTCCCAAAATGCCAACAGGTGGCTGGTGCTAATAAATTCTATGGTACTTGTTGGTGTGGCTTTCGGTCTCACATGAGGGGGTGTCAGCATCGACGGTTTATGGGATAGAGCGATTAACACTTCATAACGAGCGCCAGAAGTAGGTACTAGAGGGTTTCACAGCACTTTAGTGTTTGTTTCTCTGGTGGTGGAAAGAGGGCAGCTCGGGAAGAAGATAATATCATGTTTTATCAAGACTACATGTAGTTCGTTTCAATTCTTAAAACCAGCTGTGAACCAAGTAGCTAAGCCTACATACAAGTATGTAAGCGTGAGAGTAGTGTGACGCGTAATTCGCATAATGAACCTCCTGCATTTCCATAAAAAAATAATAAAGCCCATCCATGGACCACCAGTTTCCACAACAATATCATCACTATCATTACAACCTCCAATTTGAGCCCACCTAAACTACATGCTACCAAATCGACTCCCAGTATGTAAGAGGACGGTCATCTCCTGCAGCGGTCTGCTTAGGCTGAGCGCAGCAAGAAGGCCCTGGGGACTCTCCATTTGGTGCGCTCTTTGGTGCCCTCCATTCCCTTAGAAAATCTTGCCTTTTGGCCGATTCGGGTGCCTCAGAATGGTATTTAGTTGCAGCAGTTTCCCAAGCTGACACATGATCCTCTTTCTCCAGGGTGACAGACGAAGGAGGGGGGTAAGTGGGTTTGCACTCGCATTTGGTGGTTGAATTTGGCCCTCCGCACAAACATGCACCATCTCCCGTTCTGCAACGACAGGTGATTCCGCACATTGCTTCTTCTTCACTAGGCGCCTCTCCATCCACCGAGTCGGGTCCTGTTTTCCACAGTTCCAACATCCTAGTAAGATCCACTGCCTTGTCACCGGCTTTCGACTGGGCCTTAGCATTGCGATATTCCCTTCGTATGGAGTCTATCCATTCCTTTCTTGAAGATTCTGCGGATTCTCCTTTCGATGGACGTCTCTGATCGGCTTGATTTTGCGCCTGCTTTGCAGTAGTCCCGTTCTGATTGGAAGGGCTATTGGCTACCAAGTCTGTCGATTCTGGGTTGGAATCCTTTTCCAAAACGTACCAATCGTTCCCAAACTCCGATGGGCGTCTGAGAAATGACGAAAATGTCCTCCAGCCATCAACAGGTTTTGGCAGAGTGTGCTCACCCTTCTTCAGAGCTTCTTTAAGTTGTGCCTGGCTATTCAGACTAGGGATTGATGCGGAACTTGCTTGATCAGCCAAGTCCGTTACCATAATAGCCCTAACTTGTTGGATAAGATAATAGCCATCAATCCCAAAAGATACATATAGCAGACTTTCGCTGACCCCAGAGTAGCTTATCAATGGAACTGCACCGCTGGCACTCGGCCAGCTCTTTCTAGGATAACTTCCAAATCCTTCATTTTGGAAACAGTTGAGCCCGAAATCCATGTAAAATTCTTGCATTTCAGAGCCTGCGATGGCTAGAATCTTGGCGGGGATGGCTCCTTTAGGATTGCTGGACTGGCCGGTATGTTGAAATTTAATTTCGAATCCAGGATTCCGTTTGACAAAGTTATCATAGTAATATGTTGCCATATCGCGGATGGTTGAGGGGAAAGCCCTTTCAGGACTCTCTCGTGAACGCTGTCGATGAGAATTGATTGAAGGTTTTGTAGGAGAAAGAATGCCCTCTATTTCTGCGTTTGAGGTTCTGATAATCACGGACGCAGGCTTCAAGCCGCCAAGCAAAAATGCTTGCACAGTTTGTAGGGCCTTTATAATACCTACTATGGCACCACGTGCCATCCAATAGTGTCCAAGCCCCGCACCCCAGAGATCACCCCTACTAACTCCTCCGAAAAAGTTAAAGACTGACCCAGTCTTAAAAAAGATTCCGCAGCCAATACCTCCTGTCACGGGGTGAATGTGGCTTTCGACATTGATAACGACCTCGTTCCTATAATTGATTGGGAGTTCATGAGTTTTATCCCAAGAAAGTGATTTGGCCAATCTAAACGTAAGTTCTTTTCTCTTGTCTAATCGAGTTTCCAATAACAAGTGCGGGTGCTTAATCATAAAGTCCATACCAAGTAGGCAGATCTGGTGGGGGAGTCCCAGAAGAGGATGAACAAGATCTAGAATCATAGCACCATCAAGGTGAAACCTACGCGCTTCATCTTTGGTGTAAAAAAGCGCGAAGTCAAGTTTTATACTTGCACTATAGCTGGCTACTTCTCCATCTAGCTCTTTGTACTTCTTCTCACAGCCCCCTTTCTGTAGGGAGCATTGGGTTACATCGACCTTCAATCGGTCATGCTTTCCTAGGAGAATTCCGGTTTCGACCGGAATAATAGTTGTTGGAATTTCGGGACAGAAGCAGAAGTGAATTTCTATATTGTTTGAAGGCAGCTGACCTTTACTAAGTGGCTTCGAGCGAGGGAGCTTATCCAAGTTCTCGACATCACTGGGAGATAGAAACATTCCCAGGTTTTTGTATCCACGGAAGGAGAGGGCTTTGAGTGGCAAAGCAATCTTTGTCTTGCTCATGTCATTGGAGGTTGCTGGCAAAACTTTGTTTCTTATGAAATAGTTCATGGCGAGTTTCTTATTGTTCCATGGATAAGCATTATGATTATTCATCATACTTCTCTGCATGGTAGCTAATAAACGAAAGGGCAGAATTTCATTAGCAACTCAGTGACAAATCAAAATATCCAGTAAATAACTCACCCATTTCCATTTTCAAGACGTCTTTTCTGTTAGGGCGGGGTTTGGAGGTTTCCTGAAGGCGTGAGATATTTGTGAGAACGGGAACAGATCACAGAGGATAACTCTGATACCAGTGAGTTGGGATTGTAAAGAGAGTCCAAGCAGCGGATAGGAGGGGAGGAGTAGGAAAGAGATAAGGAAACAAGCCGGTGGTGAACATGTAAGGAAAGCTGTCAAGATGACGGTTAAAAACGAAGAATGTTACGCCAACTCTAGATTTTTAATAGCTGGCGCCGAAAGTACAAGTTGCTGGAATGCTACATGCTACATTACATACATGTACTCCGGGGTACATTGTCCGTAGAGGATGGGTATGAGACTAAGCTTTACCTAAGCCCATCATTTCGTTTTCAACCCTTTATCTATGCCTGATCTGCAAGAGGCGATTTATCCACAATGATATATTATCTAGCTTAAGCAGGCGTTCTTTCTTCTTGTGCTTGTTCCCCTTCTCTTTCTACTGTAGTACCCGATATTACCGTTTCCCATCCCGCCCCCAGTCTCCTTATTTCTACAAGGTCAAGGTGGGGAGCGCATAAACATTTATATCGGCGGTATACATACATGATTTATATCTGTGCGAATGTGTACGGGGTTGGCCATGTATCACGAATAACCAAGAATCTTCACCTCATATATATATATAGATTCCCCCATGGAACACACTAGACCAAGCGCACAGGTTCTACGTCAATAAACCTTTTTATGTTTCTCTTCACTTGTCTTCGGATTGGCCGTACTACAGTGGACCTACATGTATTCACCTATCTTATCTAATACTTACATACACAAAAAGAATTATACGGTAAAATAGAAAAGTTCAACCCTTTTTTGGGATTAATTACAGCCATTCGAGCTAACTTTACTGGGCCCACACGAATACTTGGTTAGAGGCATCATGACAGGCACTGCCGCCTCCGGGTCCTATAAGACGTTTATCTCCACCCATGGCCGCTATATCACTCACGAAACATTGCGGACTCACAGAATACTTAACCCTAAGCCCCAAGTCTGCGCTTTTACCAGTTACAAGATCAGATCAAAGAAGCCATGCCATTTTGTCTACCCATTACGCGCTAAATACAGATAGGAAAGGCCAAAGGAAAGTCACCAACACCATAAATATTACAAACCAGCCTTCTACTTCGCCGCCGGAGTGGGATGCTTCAACTTCCAATCCTTAATAAACTCCTCCGTCCTAGCTCTCGGAACCAGCATGATTGTCAATATTTGATCCACGACCGTGACCTTCCCGCTTCCCAGCGTCTCAAACAAGGCCACCTTCTTCCCAACCTTGATTAACCCACCCGTCGATGTCTCCATGTATGCGTCAACCTTGGATGCAGGGAAATACTCCCTCTTTCCATCCCACGGACACGGCTCGGCAAGCACCATCGACAACTGCTCCGCAATCGAGCTATTCTCCGGAAACGCCTTAATAAAGTCCGACTGCAAACTCAATGGGTATAAAAAAACCGTTGGAAAGCACAGCGTCGACTTCGGATCCGTCGGATCCTCCAGATGCAGGGTCGCATCCTCCAGCTCCGGCGGCTGTGGTGTCACTTTGACGGGTATCTTCCTTGCTAGCAGCGCAACCCGCAGAACCTGCGCCTCACGCAGCGCCTTCTCCTCTCGCTCCTTCCGCACACGCTCAATCTCGGCTAGGCGATTCTGCTTCTTTGCGATCTCGTTCTGGAGTGATAGGAGCGCGGCATTCTCTGGAGCGGTCTCTAGACCAGCACTGATACACTGCATAGCCTCGGGGAGCTTCTCGAGAGCGTAGAGTGCCTTTGCACTGCGGTACCAGGCCTTTGTATTCGACGGTGACAGCTGCAGGGCTAGCTTACAGTCCGTGATACACCTCCTATAATTCTTCAACTCCAGGTTACACGCCGCGCGATTCGTCAAACAGGCAGTATCAATCTCGGTAATCCCGCACTTGACCGCCAGCGCCTTCGTGTAAAACTCGACTGCGTCACGGTACTGCTTCACCTTAAAATTATCATTCCCTTGATTTCTAAAGTTCTGCGCGACTTCATGCGGCTCGCCCTCGTACGCGAGGGCCTTGAGGGCCTCCAGCTCGATGTTTTCGCCGGTGCCGTCTACATTGGTCTCGTCGAGCTCGGTCATGAAGAGGGGCATCTTGTTCATTGTCTTTAGGAACTCTTCGGTGGACATATTCTTTACACCTGCGATTGCGGCGGGGAGCTCGGGCGCCATAACACCGGGGTTTGTAGGGTCTGAGGGGCCATGGCCGTGGCGGGCGGCGGCCTTGGAGATGAGATCGTTGAGGTTGAGGCCGTCAAGTTGCTCGGTGATGGAGGCGTCGATGGCCTGGTCAGTGGTAGTGTCATCGAGTTCTTCGATTATGGCCATTGTGGATAGTTGTGATGAGGTGAGGTTATGGTTTTTTTTTTTTTTTTCACCTATGATGCGATGGATGGAGGGGTTATGGTGGGGTGAGCGAGGACCCTAGCGCTTGGCGCATATCGATCATTGACTATGGGACTTGCCGCTGCCTTATTAGGCTGGTTTGTAATACATAGATGAGCCGGTGCTTTATTGGGGGATGCTTTACTGGTGATTGGATTATGGTGATAACTAACTATATGATGGGATTTATAGCTCTATCAGAACATAGATACGGCCGGAAATAGCGCTGTCTAGGCACCTCGGAGGTTCGGACCTTATTTGACAACGTACTGAGATGCTGAGGCATTAATTACAAAGATCATATCTGGCATGAGATACATGTAGGTTCTGTAGGTATATTTCATGATTCCATAATAACTTCAGCTAATAGGAAGTAGTGGTTATAGGAAGGATTGTAAAGATTCTGATTTTCCCTGGATCTGCCCGTTAAAAGGAAACATTACCCACCCCTATGCACACTCCAGAGCTCATATATCTGGCTGGGTCAAAGACGTGGAGTTTTACAGACATCTACATAACCATAGGGCCATCCACTATGCTGTAGATACTCGAGATATCATTCTCGCAACTACACAAAAAGTTTACTCCAGCTTGCTCCGGAATAACGACTCGGCTGGTTACATCGCCTAAATTACCTTGTGTGCAGATGCGTGGTCAACCAAATTTAAAAGTACACACGGTGCATATCAAACTTTCGTGGTACCTGGAGAAATTCGCCGTGTGCGTGTGTGAACTACACACCATGGCTTTCGACCGATAACGAGATGGAGTAATCCTTTACTTCACGGCTTCTTAGACAGACATGTTTCTATGTCCGTCTCCCAACGATGCAGTCGAACCATAATACCGCCTCGAGATGTTGCATCACATTAGTAACAAACGGTATCCAATATATGAGATGGTCTGATATAACAATGCGGAGAGTCCCGTACTGCCTCAAAACCTGTTTGTAAAGTACTCTGCGAAGGGCATATGATAATGATAGGTATTAGGGACTTTGCGCAAAAGACTCCAGAGTCATTTTCTGCTTGCATGATTGGCTGATGAGAGGATCGGCACCAATCAGCTTACCGGAAAAAGACTCTGGAGTCTTTTGCGCAAAGTCTCTATTATGTACTTTATTGTAACTCGTGAGACAGAGCAGTGGTCCGAAAGGAAGAGACCGGCTTCGGTTATCACCCAAGCCCTTTACGTAATGCTGTCATATCCTCCGCCGCCCCTCACACATCTTCGATCCTTCCTCCAGCCATTCCATGAGTATTTCCTCATCTATATTGTATGTGCAGAGTACTACGGTGTTAAAGGGCAAGCGAGTAGAACGTGGTAGTGTGTCTTGAGCCGTTAATTGCACAGAAAGTTGAAGCAGAGTTCTGGGGCGATGAATTAATATAAATACTCACGGACCAAACCCATAAGAGCAACATCGCACTAAACACCAAACGCATGGAATCCCTCATTCACTCCGTATCCATTCAAGTCAAGGGCCCTTAACTACATGTATCTTCCTTTGAAGTATCAACCTTTGAAGTATCAAAGGCGTCATTTCTTTGAGCGCGGTTCATGTACACGGGGGTGAGGGTAAGTCTAGCGACACCTAAGCCCCAACATCGCCAACAGGTGTCGCCAGACTTACCTCACCCCCTCGTATCTAGTACATACTGCTAATCATCAATCATCAATCAATCATCAATCATCGATCAGCAGAAAACCTGTCTGCACCCCTTGCAAAAAAAACCTAATACGTAAATAGAATGCAAGTTGTGGTAGAGCGGCTACCTACATGTAGTTACGGTCGCAGGGTACATAGAGTACGCATCCGGTGCAGTCGAGTCGATCTCGCGGGTAACGACAACCCCCCATGATCGAAACGTCATCTCGCCATCTCTACCTGGCCTTACAAAGTGCAGGTTATCGATTGGCCGAGGTGGCAGCACCAGTGTTTCGGAGAGATTTCTAAGCAATTTACGCCCACCCATGGTGGAAAAAGCTGGAACTCTTCCTCTCCTCTGCTCTTGTTCTCCTAACCTCCTAACCTCCTTACCACCATCGTAGTGACTTGTTGATTGCTTCTAGTTGAACATCGTGGGCTTGATTTAGTTAGGTAGTTGCTTGTCGAATACCAATATCCGACCCCAGATTCCACCTACGTCGTTTATTCACAAGCTCTTGGCTAGGATTATACTAGCAACAGCTGCTGTAGGTATGTCGTGCATCTCTTCACATGCTGCTCGCTCTACTGTCCGAATAATTCCCCTACCTATTCTCTAGCTACATGTATCTAGCCCCCGAACCTCTCCTGCTGACAATCGTTATGTTAAATAGACCAATCCATCTCCGTTACAAAACCCTTTAAATAAGCTTACCAAGCCCAATAAACAATCCGCTCCGAAATGAGTACGGCCCCTCTTCTCTTCTTAATATAGGGTATATGCTAACCTCCGCACAGCATCTACCACAGAACGGCCCGTAACCGAACACGAGCCCCTCCTCGGGCGCCCTGGCGACGTGGCGCAGAGCGAGGGTGGGGCGTTGGCGAGGAACTTAATCACCGGTATGGTTAACTTTCTAGGGTTCTCGGGGGAAACAAATCCCCACATAGTACATGGGTATCTCCAGGGGGGGGGGGGGGCATAGTAGACGAAGTAAACTAACGGGGATGCTATGGTATATACAGGCACAGCACCAATTGCCCAGGTCGGCGGCCTGATGGTGAGTACTCCTACACACCCCAAAACAAAACGTGGGACGGAGATCTAGGACAGGGTCTGATATGTGTTTCCTATAGATTATCGCGACGGTCTGGGGCGCAGTGCTTTCCCACAGATGGATGGTGTTTAATCTGCACCCGCTACTCAACTCGGTGATCCCTCCACCCCGCCGACCAGGCTCCCCAAACTCCCCAAGATCCCATGGAGCTAAACTAACTATTATCCGTCAACTCCAGCTCGGCGTCCTCTTATCAATCCAAGCAATTCTTGTTTTGCAGCCCACGCACACGCCGGATCAGAAGCGTCGTGTCCGTATCCCCCACTCCCCGCATCATTACCCCAGAGATCGTGATATTGACGGCTAGGAATGTAGGGCACACTTGCGCACGCCGCTTTCAACGGCCTTGCCGCTGTGAGCTTCTTTACCGCGCTCGGCATCGTCATCTGGCACAAGCAGCATAGCGGGAGTATGTTATCTCCTCAGAGCTCCCTTAAGCTTCATCCGGTTTAGTACATATTGATAACAATTGGTAGTCCCACACTTTGAATCGGCTCACGCCTACCTGGGAATCACAATCTACACTCTTCTGTTTATCCAAGGTACGTTATACCCCACACCTCATATAACCCACACCATTTCACACTCTAACCCTAACCCTACAGCATCAATTGGGTTCACGCAATACTTTGTGCCCGGCCTGTACGGGGGCGTCGATAACGCAAAGGCAATATACAAGTACCATCGTGTTTCTGGATATGCCATCATGTTGATGTACTTGGTCAACATTATCCTTGCGAGCCAGCTGAGATACAGTCAGAAGTTTGTGCACCTCAAGACGTGGGGTGTGGTTTTGGCGGGGGTGTTGGTTATTGCTGGTGAGTTATTTGTTATTTTGGATTTGGGTTCGGTTAGGAGGTATAGAAAGTTTGGGCTTGATGGGGGGGGTGGGGGGGGGGTATGGGAATGGAGTGGAACTGGGTGATGGCTAATTTTATGGTGATATAGGAACCTTCCCAAGGGTTAAGAAGCAGAAGATTCAGATCTTTGGGTAAGTAGTATTGCATCGGTTTTGATGGACATTCTTTTCGGGACTTTTTATGGGTTTTATGGTATTTTTACGAGAGGCTGGGACATTAATCACCAGCCGGGGCTAGGAAATGATCTTTTATCCCTTGTTTTTGACGGCTCTATGATTGATGCAATCTCATTTTCGAGATTCCTCTCTTTTTTCTTTCTTCATGCTTAACTGCACCTTGTGATGATGCGTGATAATTCATGTCTGAGACGAAATTTTCATCTCGTTTTTTTTTAGTATTCTATTAACACGTCTTTGTTTGATCTACCCTGTTCTGTTTCTGAATGATGGGATAAATACCGGAAGGAAACAAAACTGAGTGATTTTATGCTATCTGGACTGGACCAACATGGCCTGGTCCATGCCGGTATAGCAATGTAGGCGATCAGAATGAATCACAACAGACAACAGAGTAAGCACCATTCCCAAACCCAAAATAACAGCTTTTATGTCAAGATGTATTCCATCATGCCTTCAACCCGCAGAGTGGATAGGTATGTGCATACGTATCTTTAGAGCCAATGCCCACAGCAACCAAGCACCTGCAAACTCAACCCTCCTCAGCGAAACTTGTGTTTTTGCAGAGGACTAGGGTTTTCATTGCTAGCTTCGTGGTGGATTCGGCCATGCGGTATAATATTCCGTAGAATGCTTCGTGAATTGTGAATTGTGGTCTCTTGCTGCCTTGCGCTGGGGGGGGGGGGGTAAATTTGATATTTCCCCTTGCTCAGTTACTAAATGTGACTGAGAAATGGGCGTATGGTATGATTGGGCGGTGTATGCTAGGCCCTTGTAAAATAGACTTTTGGCGGGGTCGGTGAGGTATGGGGTATTGCTCGTTTCATAAGTGTACCTACACAGTCAAGTGTCATACAAAACCTGCTTAGTAGCAATTTGCAACTACATAGTTTGGGTGGTATTTGCCCCTTTCTGAGAACTTGTGGGTAGGCGCTTTACAGAGCTAAGTATGCAGCTAGAGTAGATATCTACTCTATATAGCTAGCTATATAGATAGCTGGACGGCCAGTATGTGTGTCGAAATAAACACAATTCCACCGTCAAGCTGATCAAGGTGTAGAAAAATTCAGTGCCACATCCTCCATTATTTCTTTTTTTCCAAATCGGCTGCGTGCATGGTCGAGCTTTAAAGCTTGGTTAAAAGGTCGAGCTTTAAAGTTTGGTTAAAAGCTCGGCACGTGTTACCGAAATGTGGGGTAGCTTCGGGCCGATCGCCAGGTGCCTGTTTGAGCAGCGCGATACCTACAAATGTCAGTTTTTCCCTCCCCCATATCCTGAAAACACACACAAACGAAAAATGCCCACCGACCTCGAAACCGCGCGGGCAATGTCCCACCTCGACACCTGGCGTATCGGCAGTCTCCTCCACGACGCCGGGCACCGCGAGTCCCGCACCAAGATCGCCTCCATCCTCGCGCAAGAACCACTCTTCAACAAGTCCTCCAGGTATCCCATCCATCTGCCCACCCTCTTAAACCACAGATACTAACAGATTTTTTCTTTCTTTTCAGGGCGTTTCTCAGCCCCTCGCAGCTCCTGCACCTCTCCCTAAAGATCTCCAAGCGCCTGCTAGAGCTCTGCGACACCCACCGCTGGAGCCCCGAGGAGTTTGCGCTCGCCTGTGGCCTCCAGGACGAGGGGACCGTCATCTCTCTGCACAACCTCGCGTTCATGCCAGTGCTCCTCGCGCAGGCTTCCGACGAGCAACAGGCGGTATGGATCCCAAGGTGTCGGCGGTTCGAGGTCGTAGGATGCTATGCGCAGACGGAGCTGGCGCATGGGAATAATGTGCAGGGCCTTCTGACGACTGCGAGGTATGAGCCGGCGACGAAGGAGTTTGTGGTGCACTCTCCGGGGGTTGAGAGCACAAAGTGGTGGATGGGGGGGCTGGGTATCATGGTTAGAACTCATCCTTGGGGCACTACGGACGCGCTATAAAAGTTTGCAGGTTTATGCATGAGAGATATTTCACCAGCATTTTGAACATCCGGGGGGTGGTGTGTTGTAGTTGCATAAGAGAGAAATGCTGACCGGGAGGGTTATGAGCGCCGCAGGCGAACCATGCAGTGGTCGTAGCACAGCTACAGCTCCCCGACACCAAAACCCCAGGCGGATACAAATCATACGGGACACATCTCTTCATTGTCCCCATCCGCTGCACCACGACCCACGAGCACCTCCCGGGCATAACCGTAGGCCTCATCGGACCAAAAGCATACGGCGGCTTCGGCATGAACGACAACGGCTACGTCCGCTTCGACCATGTCCGCATCCCGCTCGAAAACATGCTGAGTAGGTACTCCAAGGTGACCCCGGCCGGCGAATACATCCCCGCGAAGCATTCCAAGCTGTCATACGGGTCGATGGTTGCACTGCGGGCTCAGGTCCCCTTGGGCGTAGCCTGGCTGTTGGCACGCGCAATCACAATCGCGATTCGGTACTGCGTGCATAGAAGGCAGTTCTCCGATGGTAAGGAGGAACAGGAGCGACAGGTCATATCGTATGCCTCGGTCCAGTATCGACTCTATCCGTTACTCGCGCAGGCGTATGCAACAATCATTGCGAGTAAGGAGGTTTACAAGCTGTACCATGAGATGAACGAGGCCATCGTCAAGCGCGGTGATGTGAGTATGTTGGCGGAAATGCACAGCCTATCGGCGGCCATAAAGTGCAAGATCACCACCGAGTGTTCGCGCGGAATAGAGGAAGCTAGACTATGCCTAGGCGGCCATGGCTTCAGCTATATGTCTGGAATCAGCCCCCTCTATGCCACCGCCGTGCCCTCGCAAACATATGAAGGTATAATAAAAAAAGATTTAGAAAAAGAAAAAAGAAAAAAGAAACCCATTTATCGTAGATCTCGAGTGATAACCCATGTCTGCACACCTAGGTGACAACTATCTACTCGCGCAGCAGACCGCCCGCGCCCTCCTCAAGCACACCGTCCAACTGCGCATAAAGGAGCGGTCCCACGAGCTCCCACCCAGCAGTAGATACCTCCGCAGCACCCTCCTCCCCCTGGCGGCATTCACGCTTCTGCGCAGCACCGCCTCCACAAAGGAGGACTGGTTCGATCCTGCTGTGCAGCTCTCGGCGCTCGAGCACCGCGCTGCATTCCTGGTCATGGACCTCGGCGTCAAGCTTTCCACCGGGCAGAGGGGCGACCTGTCCGGCTGCAGCTGGGACTGCCGCCGCGTGACGGACGCACACGCCGACGTCTTTATCGTATCTGCGTTTCAGCGGGCTGTTGAGGCGTTACCGCCGTCGGCCGAGAGGAAGGCTGTGGCGTTGCTGGCGGCGACGGATGCGCTGAGTAGGGTTGTGGCGGGACTGGCGGAGCTGCTGGAGAGCGGCTTTGTGGATGCTGCGCAGAGTAGGGGTGTCCGTGGGGCGCTGGACGAGGCTGTGACGGCCCGAATGGAGGTGCCAGTAGCGGTGGCGCTGACGGACGCCTTTGCGTTTACCCGGTTTGATGTGAGCGGCAGTGTGTTGGGGCAGGAGGACGGGGATGTGTATGGGGAGATGTGGAAGGAGGTAAGGGGGTTTGGGGTAGGGGAGGAGTTTAGAGAGGAGGCGTTGGAGATTGTGGGGCATTATGGGGGGTCCAAGGCGAAGTTGTAGGTGTCTCTTTTCTTTTCTTTGTGGTTTCTGGGGTGAAAGTGGATAGGTAGGAGGTTTCGAGATGCGCAATTGCAGTCTGTGCCTTGTGGTAGTTGGAGTTTAGCTGTTTCGTGTTCGTCCCATCTACGGGCCGTTCGTTGTTTTGTAGCTACGGCCCATATGTATTAGCTCTTTCAATACCAATAACAATACCAATCAATACAGTAGTTAGTAGTTGTAGCTACCCAACTAACAGGAAACTTCCCGTGGACCATTCATGCATAGTACGTCAAAAAGAGTTCCATTGACTCCACCGAACGAGGGGATATCTCCATACATACAACCCAATTGCACGAGAGGGATGCATGTCGTCTGTTTGATGGAGTTATTTGATCTGTTGATTCCATTAGCTATGACCCCTGTTTCTGGCAGCACGGGGTGGAAGGACGTGTTGCATGACAGCCTCACCAATCAATCAATCAAGCAATCAATCAAGCAATCAATCAAGCAATCAAGCAATCAATCAAGCAATCAAGCAATCAAGCAATCAATCAAGCAAATCAATATATGCAGGGTCTGCCCTTACCAATCGACCAACAACCAACACCAACCAGCCAATCACATGCAACGCCCCACAGATAGTAGATTAGTTATGTCGGTACGGTACACAGTCAAAACGAACCTGTCTGGGTGGCTTAAGTGTGAACCTTAATTTCCCGGTCCGATTCTCGTGTGGACGTACTTATGTACGTACCAAGATCTTTGGGAGATCTAGGCATTTAGGCTCTGTCGGAGGATTGGCGGAGAGACTAGATGGATAGTGACTTACTAACAATGTAGAATATGCTTCCAGCTATGGCGACGGCATTTTATCAATTACGCTGTCCTGTCTGTAGGTATGTATGCATATGGACTATGCCTAGATACAGTACGAAAAAAAAAATGGGCTGCAGTCACTCCCAATAGTACTACTCTAGGGAAATGGTAGTGAATCCATACCCCCCCCCTTTTTGGTACTGTAGGCACCTACGTACTTACACATGTAGGTACTCCACCCCACTCTACTCTATCCGCATTCTGCCTACTACGTAGAGTAACATACATGCACATGCACCGTGTGCCTGCGTAAGCTTTCCCGCCCCATATGTATTTCCACCTCCTGCGGAAGAATCTCGAGCTCTGACAGGCTGGCTAGCGAAGTCTGTACCACCGTGTACCACTTTACTTTGGCAGATGTACGCGCAAGAGCTGAGTAGTACATACATGTATGTAGGTACAATATGTACTACAGAATATATGCAGCTCCTCATAAAATAATCCTTTTGGCAGCTAGATCCTGAACGAAGAGGTCCCCCTTATTCATATGGAGTTCATTTTACTTCTTCTTTTATCCCCCATCTAACCCATGCGTCTGTTCTCCTTCTAGAATAGATATCGGCCATATGTGAGACATAATATCGCGGTGGACCAAAACAGCCCCGTCCGTATATACCATACTCTACTCTATGTACTCTACTCTATCCAGTGCCTAGGTAAATATCTCGAGTACCTACCTACCTACCTACCCACCGTACCAGAAACGAAATACCCACCTCCTCCTCCACACGTAGCACCGCGGTATTCCACACTGAATCACAAATATGCGGTATACGTACGTCCGTGCTATACCGGTACTGCCTCGGTACAAATATCACCCCCCATTTTGGTATGTTAATGTCTGTCTGTCTGTCCCGGCAGCCTCGATGCCGTCGTTTACATGTATATTATCCACTCTGCCTAGCGAACGGGATCGCGGACGACGCGTCCCGAGACTAGGTGGTTAATACCGAGTCATCATTAATCAGCTCCTTTGGGTGTAATTTTGGGTTGTGTTTATTATATTGAATTGGTTTCGGTGGGCGGTGACAGTTTAAGTAGTCAGCCAGCCAGTACTTCGTAACGCATGACGACGGCGTTTCCCAATTGTAAACGCGTAGTCTGTCTCCTCTATAGCTAGCTCCTGTCGGGGGGGGGGGGGTTAATTTGGTCTCGCGATCGTTGCAGCTGTCTGAGCTGAGGGGGTAAGGGGGGTATTTCTTTTTTATTTATTTTTTTTTTTCTTTTCTTTGACTAGCCTGATTTTGATTTTTTTTTATTATTTATATAATTTTTATTTATATAATTCTTTCTACACCACCAAACCACCAAACCATCTCCATACCACTCCCCCCCCCCCCCTTCCCTTCCCTTCTTCCACTCACCCACTCACGGGTATATACATACGCCCATCACGTCACGCCCTTTTCCCTTCAGGCGCAATGCACGTCGCCTACCCACAGGCAGATACGATACCAGATCGTTGGCTTTCCTCGCTTACGGATGTGTCGCTTGGAGTGTGTGTACTACCTACCCGGGCCTGCGCGTCTGTAAGTAGGTACCCTACTCTACGGGCGGCATCATGGGGACCCCAAATTCCAATGTGGGGGCCGGAGGACTTCACTTCATGCCAACTAGGCAGAGTACTGAAATGACCACTTTTTTCAGCGGTGGAACCTGCATATGTATGTACGTATGTAAGTAGAGTGGTACCTAGCTATCGGAGAAGAAGAACATTTCTTTTTTTTGTGCCGGCATGAATGCAGCGAAGGCGGGGGGTTGAGTTTCAGGTTTTTATTATATTCTCTCCTATCCTATTGACAAGTGCCCATGCGAATAAACAAAAGAAACTGTGAATTAGTGAGTGAGTGAATGAGCCTTTTCGGCTATATGTTTCAAGTTACCATTCCAAAATATCCTTCCCTTAGCTCCCTTCCCATCCGCCCTATGTAATATTTATCTAAATAACCAAGAGTATGCAATAATAATAAAAAAGAAAGCCTTATAACCAAATACCTCAAAGAGTGGAAAGGAAAGAAGGAAAGAAGGAAGAAAAGCCACAAAGGAAAAAAAAAAAAAAAAAAAAAAAAAGGAAGAAAAAAAATGCCATATCCATCCACCACCCCGATTACACCTACTTTCTGTTCTTGATTGTCAGCCACAAGTCCTTGTGGAATGAGACACCGCCCGCGACGACATATTCGCTTGGATTGATTTTGTTGACGAGTTGTGGGGTAAACAGGCGGAAAAACTATGGTGAAAAAGATATTATCATTAGCATAAAATCCTGCTTGTAGATTTGTACGGGTGTGGATGTGCAAATATATAAATCTATCAGGCGCATCTTACCTGGACAGGCGCCTTGTGGAGCTCCATCAACGCGATATTCTTTCCCAAGCAGACACGAGTGCCGTATCCCCATGTAAAGTCGTACTTGTCCATTTCCTGCGCCTTCTTGGGGTCCTCGAGCCATCTCTCCGGTCTAAAGATCTCGGAATCCTCGCCATAGACAGACTTATCCCTTTGCGAGATCCATGGGTTCTCGGTAACCTCAAAGCCAGCGGGCACGTGCTTTCCGTATAGGTTGAGACCACCCTTGGACACGACTCTGGGAAAGATGTTTGGTGCGGCGGGGGTCATTCTCATGGCTTCACGGATACAGGCGCAATAGTATGGGAGGTGCTCGAGGACTTCGTCGTACTTGGGGACAGGTGAGAGCAGGCCGGCGGCGTCCTTCTCGGCAATCTCGGCGATGAGCTTCTCTAAGCAGCGGGGATTACTGAGGAGATCGACCATGAGAGCTTGGACAGAGGTTGCAGTAGTGTCGGAGCCAGCGAGGAGCACTAGAAGGGTCTCGGCCTTGATGTCCTCAATGAGCATTGGGGTGCCATCGCTGTTCTTTGCAGAGAGAAAGCTAAAAGATGTTAGCGGCGATGATAATAATGAAGGTGGTATGGAGCAAGCAGGAGGCGTACTTCTGGAGGAGATCCTTGTACTCAGTCTTGTTGTTAGGGTCGTTGTTGTTCTTAATGCGCTCTTCGAGGAGGTTATCGCGGAAGGTCATGATGTTTCCGATACCGGTGTTATCACCAGGCTTCGGAATCATGTAGGCATCAGCGACCCAGGTCTCTTTGATCCACTTTGTGAATGGGTGTAGGCGGCAGAGGAAACCAAACGCAGGAAGACCATCGTGGAAGGACTGGATGAGACCGTCAATATCGAGACCCTTAGTAACAAAACCCAAAGGCTTTCCAAAGGCGACTTCAGAGATAACGTCGTATGCAAAGTATCTATCATGTAAACCAAATCAGTACATGTGCCCGATCAAGAATCAAAGGGTCCTTAATCTTTAAACAGGAAAAGTGCTATAGATGGATGAGACACATACGTAACCCAAGGTGCAAAGTCAAACTTCTTTCCTGTCTTGACAAAGTCATCCTCCAGTTTGTCCGTCCACTCAATTATACGGGCATCGATGAGACCTTCCATGGGCTTAACTGCAGTCATGCTATACTGTTCTCGGGTTAGAAGTGATTCACCTTTCTCATATTCCATCTTATTTTATTTTTTTTTCTTAGCAATTCTGAACACTCTCGGAACGCTTACCGGTTGCGCAATTCTCTTTCTCGCAGCAGCATGGACCTCATGAGACTGGATGTTGAACACGCTAGGAGTTTTCCCAAAGGACCCTGTTACGTAGTGATCGGCCTTGTCTGCTCTTCGGTGATAGATCTCAGGTAGCATCTTTGGATCACTGACGAGCAACATCGTGGGTGTAATTCTGATAACCGGGCCTATTGTGAAAACGAAAACATGAGTATTACGCTCAACCCCCTCTTGGACAACAGAGAATAGCAATTTCCCTCACCATATTTCTTGTGTAGGTCGTATTCCTTGAGATATTCCACGCCCTTAAGGTTCCAATAGACGATCCAAAGTCTGGAGAAACTGGCAAAAAAGGGACCGGGGAATTGTGATAGGGGGTGGAAGTATCGAGAGGTAATAATGCTCTTTGCGATGGCAAGAGCGATGATCACCACAATACTGGTAATCACTCCCTCCTTAGTGGAGTATAACATGCTCAACGGAGAGCTCGCCATTGTTATTCGCGCTATTCTTCTGCCCTTCCAAAATAAAGTCCGAATATACCGCGCGTGCGAAAAGCAAGGGGATTCTGATGGTGAAACTTCTGCAGGGCAAAAAGAATGGGAGATATAACAACAACCCCCAGATTTAAACAGGAGAAGAGGGAGAGGGTCCGAGATCTATTTCTTCTGGGCGGGGAAAGTTCTAATACTTATAGCTATACCGTACCCTAACAATTCTGGATTGGTAATGGGGGGTTGTAGATAGGTATCTCTGGTAGTCCGAAATGTGGGCTACCTACTTACTACCTACTAGAGTACGATCGATATGCTGCAACCTTTGCTTTACTGCAAGTAGTTTTCCAGTCCGATTTGAAACTAGCGAATTATCTGTAACCGAATTCACTGGTCTTCAGCACTTAGTGCTGGACAAGCCATGATCTAAGGTGCCTCTTAAGTGAGAGTGCAAGATGCTACCGCTCCGGGTTCCGGACATTAAGAGCTGCGCTTTTGTGGTGGGCAACCCTGGTTTCCGCTTCTCAGGGACTGGCGCGGCCATATCATGACTTTTCCCCACCAACCTAGATACTTCTGAGGGTGTGGTGGTGTGTAGGCACAGGTACAAGCTACAGAATACTTGTGCAACTAGAATACACCAAGAGCAACTAGTACATCTGGCTATAGGGAAACCTTGATGTAAGGGAAATCAGGAATCTTGGAGGATTTAGGCCATCTCATCCATCTGACATATTCCTTTTTTTATCCTCTGCTGGATGTGAGAAGAGATGATGGGGAAGTGAAATTATTGACCGGGTTATGCACGCTCCTTATAGAAAGGTGCGATTGTGTCGACTGGCGAACAAAATTTGCAGATTCGATGTGCTGCTAGTTCGCTCGGACCTCTTATGTAGAGAAACCTCCAATCCCTGAACCCCCGTGATGGTGGTACTCAATAATGCTACGAGATCGTATTGCGCGAGAAGACATAGGGGGGGTGGGTGTGTAAACCTCAGAGGAGCTTTTTTTATATAGGAATTAGAGAAAACTCCACTGTTAGACTAGGCGCTAGTACAATTATGGGAGTAGATCTCCCAAATTCTGTAGGCTGATTGGCTGCAAACGCCAAAGTTTACACACTCCATAGCTTCTCGAGCCACACCCTAAGAGAGTAACTAAAGCGCAATAATTGCATGACTAGATGTAGTAAGCGCGTTATGTAAAAGGATCCTTAACTAAGCTAGCGCGCCGAGATTTCGGACATAGGCTAGATGCTTATCCTAGACTGGTAATGTGCGTTTGCCAAGGCAATGCTTATAACTGTACGGCGAAAGAGGAAAAAACCCAGGGGAATTTATTACTGAGTAGGTGTGAGCAAATTCCGAAGCAGCCCTCCCACAGACGAGACAATCCTTCAAATGCCGAGATTTCGGAATCTCCGTTTAAATACCCACTCCGGGGGGAGGAAACCTCTGATACATCATACCCGGTTATGCTGAACTGTAACTCAGAGTTGGGAGAGAAGGATCACTGATAGACATCACCCAACATAAATCCTTCTTCCAACAATCACAACCAAATCAATGGTTCGTCCAAAGAGAATTTGTGCAGCAATAGGAGGAGGTTTTGCCTCGGTTATGACAGACTTGAACCCAAGGGTTCGATTCGAGGAGAGAGCGCCGTGAACCGAAGACGGTAGGTATATACTCCCCGCAGCAAACACCGAATATTGGTCAATTAGCGCGTAAGTTCAGCGTGACGTGTCACGTTAAATCATTGCGGGGCTCTGAAAACGGGACGATCCGCTCCCGTTGGGGTGTTAGCGTGCGCCGAACGAGTAAAGAGAAATGTCCCCTGTCAGCAGATTTTCTTGGCTGAGCAAGAGATGTTTCGGGGAATGGGAGTTCTCCTCAGTACATGAGACATGATTATTTAGGGTTTCGGGTCTTTCGCTTCCTACCACTCACTCGTCATCAAATATGGAAATACGGTCAAACTGAGCTCGGGATGCTTGTAAATTGAATCTCCGAAGAAGCTCTGTAAGCTCTTACAGCATATTGATAAGCACTTGAGATCGGCAAGAACTAGAGCAGAGGAGGAGCTGCCGTACAGAGCCCACCGTTGCGCTTGATCCAGCTTCCATGTCTGAAGCAGTTCGCCGGAGATGATCATTTGTGTGAATCTTCGCCTTCAAAGTTGGATATATAACAGGACCTTACTGTACTCATCTCTGCGTGACAAGATTTCAAGCGCGCTCACAAGACAATGCCACTGATTGGGTTGCGTGATAATTGGTAAACCCTCTTCCCAGTAGATTTCATGTAGGTAGGAGCTTATATAATCCCGTTTTAATTGCTAGTAAATGCGTCTCAAAACCTCTTCCTCTCCGGACTGCTTCCGATTTGGAACAAACACCGTGCGTGCCAGGAACATAGTACCCACCGAGTCTGATTACATAGAAAACATTCATGGGAGGCTAGGTACACGTCAGGATCTAGATCTTGTGTTACTTGTCTTCTGCAAGACGCTGCGGCACCACAACCGACTGACAGCGGTTCGGAGCGGCGTTTGTCATGTGTGCTCTAAAGGGGGAATCTAGAGAAAAGGGGATCACTAATTCAGGGCGCCTCCTAGATCTTGTCATGACATCAATTTTCACGAAAGTCTGCAAAATATTTGTTTCTGATATGCCCACCAACAAACAAATTAAAGCACAACAACAACAAAAAGGTTATAACAAACAATAGACTTTCTCGGGAATGGATTACTCTTTTTTTGCGGAGGATCCGAAGGTTATAGGAGATCCTCTAAACTCCGCGTGGACAAGCTTCCTCCCTCTAGCTCTCTTCCAATTATCTGTCGACAGGATGCGCTCGCTTCCTTTAGCTCGAGCCCGTCTAGATTCGTTGGGCGTGTAAAGTTGACACTTACGAACTCTTGACCGATAGGCGACATCTACTGAGCCGATTCTGATATGTAGATCACCGAAGACCGGTATGGGCTATATCTGGTAGGATATTTTCGGCGAGGCTACAAGGTAACATCATATACTTTCCCGAAACCGTATTGTGTCTGCCTCACAGGCCAATTTATAGTTGCCTCTCATATACCTACAATTCTATGATTAGAAATTCGCAATACCATATTACGACACATGAACATTGGGGATCCACAATCTCTCGAATACGTGCTCTACCGTCAAAAAATGCAGAGCGGAAGGAGGAAAAAGAAAAAGAACAAACAATTTGTGTCTGAGAGCCAAGCGCATCGTGTGGACGATCTCTACTTAACCCGCAGTAAACTAGAGAAAGACGGGCCCTAGTCTTCGTCAAACTTTATGTTCTCAGCACGTGCGTTGCTTGCCATTAGTTTGGTAGCTTCTGTTTTGATGATATCCTCCGAGAAAAGGTCCATACTGGGCAGTCGTCTAGATCTGGGATATTAGTAAGGGGGTTAAGAGCGTATAATACATATGTATACTAGGAGTTAATCTTTACTATTCATGTAGTTATTTGCAGCAGCAGCAGCGTGGGGCAGACTGACGCTTGAATTGGACTTCTGGCACAGAAGCCAAGAACCATATTTCGTTGAGATGGCCGAAGAGAGATGAACTCTTGTTCTTGAAAGTAGTTGAACCTGCATGATGCAGGAGCAAGCAGAAGAAAGTTCTTCAGACTAGAATTATTACACTGCCTGCTAACGAATTGCATGTATTTTACGCCAAGGATCCCTTGCTCCATTACAACGGCTCGAGATGAACCTGTTGTCAACGGAATCACAAATCCCCGGATGTAGGCGATCCCGTAAGGTACCCAAAACATTCAATTGACTCTCTCACACAGAATAAGAAGAGAAAGGATAGGGGTTCCTTCTTCCTATCCCCCCAGGGTGTATACATGTAGGTGTTAGAGGTCAAAGTAGAGTGGGTTATGAAACTTGGATGGAAGGAGCATAAGAATCCGTCTCTCATTTTTTGGTGCCTTGCGTAACAAATTAATCCCCGAGGGAATCCTTTGGTGTTTGACCTTCAACCTAGGCTACCTAACTGGTTGGCGAGTTGGCTGGATGGATGGATGAATGGGTGGACGTTGCAGCCAGTAGCAGCAGTCAACTTGATCAACAGTCGGATGGATAGGCAGGGACACGGATACCTCACACTCTCGCACATACGGAAATTTCATCATGATTCACATAGAGTATGATAGTCGTATCGCAGCCTACCTACCATCGTGAAAGGCCCTCGGTTCCTGGGAATCCCTCACGAGGAAATCTAGCGCAATGGAACAAATTTAAACTTCACGGGGCCGGCGGAGACCATTACAATTCGAGCCCCATCTCTCTAGACCAGACCAAACAAATCTAGCACGCACTTCAAACTCCCGCGGTAGCCCTTTCGTCTAATTCTAGATCACTCGGTATTTTTCTTCTTCGTGTGACAGAAAAGAGTTTAGGATCGGCTCTTAGGAATCAAAATGTACTGGTTGCAAGTTTGAGCGAGCGAGGGCTTGGATTAGCGCGTTTCCCCGCAGGTAGTTAGATCAGTTGAACGAGAGTCTCAACCACACATAACCTTTTTACTTTTTTCCCCATCGGTGTCTCTCTTGCTCTCTGATGCAGTGGAGCACGCATAACGACGCACGGGGAAGGGGGAACGAATTCGTATGTAGACTACCTAGTGGGCACGGGTAAATATTACGGCACGATCTCTCTGGCTTTGGATAAACCACGGTAGACAAAACGGGACAAGCACGGGTGCCAAAATTCGGGTGCACATCTTCTCGCAAAACCTGATACAACCGCGGTGGCAAGGTAGGTAAGGTACTCTTCAATTGGGGATTGGGAGAGAAAAAGGAAAGGGGAAAAAAATGTTAGTTAGCTGTTATGTTAGTTAGCCTAGCAGTTGGATTATACGGGACCAGACATGGTTGGGGGATGCATGTTGCTCATTGATTCAATTCATCAGCCTTGTGTGTGGTGTGGGGGGGGTTGGCGTTCATGGGGAAGGCCATGGGGGGGGGGCACCAAAATTGCATACATATAGAATCTCCCCTCCATTTAGGAACAACTCTTGAGAAACGGAGATAGCGCAGACACCTCTTAGAGTCAGCATCAGAAGCACTCTAGTACCTCGACCGAGAAAGAGTATTAGAACAAGCGGGCAGCCCACATCAATCCCTGGGAAAATTAATTGTGGATACCCAGCTTTGATTTGCAGTACCTTTCTAGTCATATGCTGGCTTGAAATATAATTCGAGGAAAGAGCAGAGTCAAAAAAAAACAAGGCCGGCATCAACTCTTTACCTCGTGCATTGCAGCAAATAGCCAGTCGATATACAGATATATCTTATAGACGGTCTATACAAATCAAGATGACCAACGAAGCTGAACAAGTCGACTTCAACTACAGTAGTGAATCCAAGGGGCCGATAGTCAACACAGTATGCACGATATTCATGGTACTTACGGCCATTGTGATTGGTCTGCGGTTGTTTTCGAGGTTATGGGTTGTTCGTGCCATGGGAATGGATGATGGTACGTTTATTTTTATTTTTATTTTTATTTTTATTTTCTTTATATATACGCATCTACAAAAGCGTCTATAAACGACATTTAATGTATACTTTTTTTTTTTTTTTTACAAACAGAAGCTAACTATTTATCTACAGTTCTCATTTCCTTCGCCGCAGTGAGTCTCCGCAGAACAAATTACTTGCGCCTTGAATATATCAGTGACTGACAACCGTCTAGTTATGCTCCTGGGGCTTCTCAATATGCGTCATCCTTAGTGTCAATAAAGGTCTCGGAAAGCACTTCCCTGAAGTCCCCCTCGAGAACATGCCTTCATACACCAGAGTAAGATCCCCCCAACCAAAGAGGAAAACATCACGACTAACACTCCATAGCGAGTATGGGCCTCCTCTATGTTCTACAACGCTTGTCTCGGTTTCATCAAGACCTCCGCGCTGGCGCTATACCTGCGTCTAACACCTTCGTTGGCCTTCCGCCGTCTTGCTATTTTCATGATGTTCATCATAGCCTCCCAGGCCACTGCCAATGTCGGCACCTGCATCTTCCAGTGTACACCTATCAAGTTTCTGTGGGACCGCACACTCCCCGGTGGCAAATGCATCAACATCAACGCTTTCTACCTTGCTAACGCCGCGTTAAATATCTTCACTGACTTTCTTACCTACACGCTGCCCATGCCCATGCTGTGGAAGTTGCAGCTGCCAAAGCGTCAAAAGATTGGTCTTGTAGCTATCTTAGGTCTTGGTGGATTGTGAGTATATTCTATATGGTTGTTGCAAATCAGTGGGGAACTCGGACTAACAAGCCTTTGATTAACAGTGCCTGCATATCCTCCATCATCCGAATCACCTACGTTGCCCCTATGCTAACAGACGCCGACCCCAGCTGGGTCATTGCCGAGCCCATGTACTGGTCCGTCATCGAGATCAACATCGGTATCCTAGCTGCCTCCATCCCATCCTTCAAGATTCTCGTCAAGGAATATTTCCCACGCATGCTTGGTAGCGGGTACAGCGGACACGATCAGAGTGGAGGTCTCAGTGGTGCTGTGGGCTCCCGCTTCAAGAAGGGGTACAGCGAGCACTCGTATTCAATGGACCGGATGAAGGGCGGGGCCATGAACACCACAATTACCTGCGGACATACACAGGTGGGCTCAATGAATGGGAGTCAGGAGCATATCATTATACCCGATGGGATGATTGTGAGGACAACAGCAGTAGTGGTGGATGAGAGCCATAGCACGCATAGTACAACAGGAGATAAGGATCTGGAGAGTCAGGTGTCCAAGGGATCAAATTAAAGTTGATGTGGACGAGGGGGGATTGACGGCGGCATAGGATAATGCGCGCTTCTTCTCCTTCAGTTCGGTCAGGTGTACTCTTATTGGGTTGGTTGGGTTGGGTCTGTTTTGGGTTGCTCGTTTTCATTTGTTGGACTGTATTTTTATCACCCTTTGTTTCCCCCCCCTTTTTTTTTTTTTTTTCCTTCCTATTTTCTTATTTATTTTTTATGTGGTGCGGTTAATTTTGATTTACTACGGTGATGGTTATATCTGGGGCTTATGATTGCGAAATCTTTTTCTTTTGGCTTCTTTCTACTACTCTGTATCTTACTGCACGAGCTTGTGCACATCCCGGGGACGACCTGGATCCATCGATCCACTCAGGATGATGCCTTAATGTTTCCTATGTCCTTCGTTTATACACATTACGTCTTCCTTAACTTATTCACATATGGCTACTCGATCTCCATTGTATATAATACCCAGAGAAACATAGTCTTTTCAAAGATCCTGCTCAATCCTGCTCCATTTGAGATTATCTACCACTGACGCCATCGCATGCGCGCGGTCATTGCGCTGTCGTGGTCATCCAGCGCAATACCATCCTATCAAGGCTTCGATGCGCGCGCGCAACGTATATATGGCGCACTGAAACCTTGAATACAGATTCACATCGAGGGTTCCCGGGTATATTACAGGCACAGGTGTAACTAAGCCTTCTTAAATCGCCTTCTCATCTCTTGTCATCCTTCGCTCACGCTCAGCACGGCCCGGAAATCGCCGTGTCTTGCCTTGTCGCCCTTAGAATCCCGACCAATCAAGAATAGTCACCCCTCCTGCGAAGATTTTTTTTTCTTACCACTGCCATTTGCTCGCTACCAGAGCGTGGCAAGGAAGAAGGAATACCCGCGGTGTGTATCAGAGCTTGGGTATTTCCACGTACAGGCCGTTTTGGGACGGAATGTTGGGGCCGAGTGACCAACTGTGACGCTGGTCTTTTACCGATGCCCAAGTGATGCGAGATGCAAGCTTAAGCGCATGTGTTAAGAGCCAAGGGGGGGGGAGGGACGCCACATTGAAAATAAACTAATCAGCTAAACTCTAGAGAGATGGAATAACGCTTGCAGGCTGGCCGTGTCTTTTGGTCCGTGTATTTTGGATTAGAATGATCCGGCCTAGAAAAAATGCAGTTACTGATCAACACATCGTCTACTAGTTTCTGTCGGAACATCCCTCTCTCCTCGGGTTTCATCACAATTTCCCCGATACAGTACAACACTCTTTGAAAAGAAGAAGAAGAAAAAAAAATACTACTCCTGATAGAGTTCCTGGACTGGACTAGAGTGGGTACTGTCATTCGCGGGGTATTTACGGACACTGGGTTGTTGACGGACAAGCCAAAGGAGAGATAGCTAAGCATAGCTTTGTCTTTAATTATTTGTCAAAAGGCCCATGTCCGTCAACACCTAGTGGCCGTCAATACCCCGTGAATGACAGTACCGTATTATTCCACTGGAAGAGACCAGTCTCTTCTGATGGATGCAGAGAAAATTACGGCGCGAGCCACTCAAATGAACGCTAGATTCTGTGGCTTACACCGTGAAACGAGTGATCTCTTCCAGTGGAATAAGACGGTACTCGTCTTATCCCCACTAAAGCGAGCGGACGGCCCGCGTGAAGATGGAGAAGCCATGTAGATTGGCTGTGGCGTAGTAAGGTGCAAAAGGGAAAAAGCCCCTAAGGGAAAAGAAACTTGAGCGTTTTCGAGGCTTTGGGCTCGGGCGAAGGGCGCAGTGTCAGATTGGTAGAAGTATATTTTGCTCCCCGGCGTGGCATCTCAAAACACCAGTTTCTAGTCAGGGGAAAGGAAGACATAGAAATATAGGGTCTAATATGTATCAATTTGCAAGTCACCAAGCGGGAACAATCCCCGTTGAAATGTGTAAGCTGCAGCAGCTCTACTCCTTACATCTTACTCTACCTTCTATTGCCGAAGTCAAATCCCGACCGCATAGGATACCAAGATCCCCGACTCCGTTCACCGGTCTCGTTGCGCACTTAATTCTCCAATGTCCAGGTTGGCACATGGCCGATGAGAGACAAGCAGTTCAATGCTCGTGCACACAAACGAACACTGTGGACCATTTCTAGCCGCATTGGAGGATCGTCAGGACGTCATTTTTTTTTTTTCTCTCCGGGTTCTGAGAATATATTTACTTTCATAGAGAATACAACAGGTAAAAAAAAAAACCCCTCGTATACTTACTCTATAGAAAGGACTAAATTAAAGGGGGGGGGGGGGGCAGCCGGGAGAGGCAGGATGGGACGAAAGGGAAGGGAAAGAGATATTGGACAGCCACCGGCCGTGGGAGTGGATTGATTGATGAGCCCGACCATTGAAGTGTAGAAGAATCGGCATCTTACCCGTCTATCCACCGAGGCTGCTTAGGCTGGTATCTGGAGCGTGACGGTTATGGGTGTAACTGATGGACCCTGAACACTTATGGTATTATCAGAATTAATGGAGGGTATCAACCAAGCACTCAATTGGACCGGCCATAAATATGGGCTCAAACCTTCTCATTGGCTGTCTGCTTTTAGATATGAAAAAGAAAACTTAAGACGGAACGTCCTCCTTCACCTTGTGCACCCTTCCTATCTCTTTCTATCCCCCCTCAGACAGAAGGGGGAAGAAAACCCGCCAAGAACTGCTACCTCTGCGCGTACGCGTTATCCCTCCGTCGCATATCCCAGCACTCCCTCGGGTTCACCAACCAAGGTTCCGGCCAAAAGTGGTGAAATTTCAGAGCTGCCAGCCAGCCAGGCCGATTCACTACACTACTCTGGCTATTCCACAGTGTCATTACCACATCGAGCAACCCCAACCAGACCCAGACATCCACTATTTCTTCAGGGGCACCAAAAAATTCAAAGACCCCACGCTTGCGAGGGATCCATTGGCGTAAATTAGGATGTAGATCTTGACTATTGCACGTGGGGTGTAGCGAGTGAGCCAGCAAATTAAAGTTACAAGTAATAGACAGGTTAACGTTAGTGAGCCACACTTTGTTTCAACGTCTTAGTCTTCATCCAGTCCATCCAACTAATTTTTAACACATTCAGCTCATCCAAGTACTTGTTCGTGTCTATCATCACACTCCATTATTTCTCAGGTATACATTCCGTCATTTCATTTCTATCATAATAAAATGATATGCACTCACCAAGACATGCAGGTCCCCTCTTCTCCAGGACACAACCCCTCTCTAGGGCATCCAATCGCACCGCAAAATTGGCTTTCCGGTATACAAATGCATGATGTCTAGCGATCTAGACCACGCTCGCCGGGTTACACACGCCGGGCCTATATTCCTCGAATATCTGCTCCACCTGACGTGTGATAAGAGCGATACGATACAAAATACGTTGATGTCGAGCGATGGTGATGATAGGGCCTGGGCTGTGGTGTTGTTGCTGTTGCTGTTGGGACTAGAACATCTAGAGGTTAGAGCTTACATCTAGGTACGTGAGGGATCGAGGAATGAGGCCAAGAGAGAGTCACGATTCATCGGTAGGCGTCATGAGGACATGTCGATCACTATCACGCACACATACGCCAACCAGCCACTGGGAAAGCTTAAAGTCGCTTCGGTACCCGTCCTGTCACTATCTGTTGCGAGCCAACATGATTGCAGATCTTGAGATGCCGCGCGCTTGTGGTTCCCAATCAGACGCCGGCAACAGAAACATACGCAAACCTTACGTTATCGACTGGTTGGTTAACAGTAGGTTGATCACGGGCGGAGAATGGACCACATTCAGGTCTGTACTTTGTTGGGGGGGGCGAGAAAGTGAGTGATACGCCGTGATTGATCTTATGAATGGATCAAGGATTAGGTTGGGTGTGTGTGACCGGGTTATCACTCAATTCAACACCTCACGACCAAGATGGATCCAGGCCTCGCGTCACGCCTTGTGATGGTTGGCCAACATGGTGGTCACGCTTTGTTGGCTGTCTATCGGATATTGCAAGTTTTATTTGCTAGCTTGCGTCTTTCCATACGTTGCGAGCACATTGAATGGTAAGCAATCACATACAAATCTTTCTTGGCTGCAAGGATTAGGGGGCAGATTTTTTATGTGATTGCTCGAGTTACCGTGTCCCCGCGACATAAGGAAAGAATGCAGCGAGTAGCTCGCAGAGATTTATTCGTGCGGGCTAATGCGTTATTAGTTATCTGGGGCGGTACGGTACCATACTAATTCAGCACTCTGTCTGTAGGTATTACCGAGAGACTCACGGGCGAGAATGTAGTCTATACTCGCAATGTGCGGCAGTAAGGAGGAAAATGAGGGCCCAGGATCAAGGAAGACGACGACAATGCTGCCCTATCTGACCTCTGTTCCACAGTGGCTCGTGGTATCAATTTGGGACGGAGTGATGTGCCATGATGGGTCGGTCCCTAATTATCTATCGCCTTACACAGGTTTTGCAACCTCTATATAGAAGACGGATCTATAGGCAGCGGGCCCCGGGGCGGCCCAAAGGGATAAACTGTATTCGAGATCAAAAAGGACAATCTGTATCCAGGGTCAAGGAAGAAATTGCACCCGACCTTCGCTTGGAACCAAAATCCTGGACGTGTGATTACCACCAAACGATTGTGCGCCGAAACTTTGATTTGGGTTTTCGGGACGCGATGCAAATCACCAACTGTGCACCCCAAGGCCGTCGCCTTATACATGTTTTGCCTGCTATTTGTATTTTATGCTTTCCTTCTATCTGTATTCCACCCCTTCCTTCCCTATATGCCTCGCCTTCCTTGCCTCCGGACCTTTGCAGGGTAATTGGGCGCTAATTGGCTCCGCTCCGTCATGATGGATCACTCATCATTTATCCCGACACGCGGTCCGGTTCGGGTGTGCACACGCTTCTTCCCCCGCTTTGAGCTAAACCATCCCGACCGTCTCACCCGCTGGAAGCTTTACAAGTTAAATCTATGTGTGATACATGCGGCCAGGTAAGCCCCCTGATCGACTGGTGTTCGGGACTCCTACCTCGCAGCAAGAACAACCTTAAAATCTAGACTTCGAACTTCTCGAATCCTGTGCGTCCGTCTGGTTTCCGCTTCGGTCTGTCTCTGCGGACCGACGAAAGTCGGGGCTTCCATGGTTTGGGAATGTTGAGTAGAGCACCTTTCGGAGAGGGAGACTATGTTTCTGCTGAGCAGTCAGTTTCGGGAGTCCCCTGGGTTGGGTGTATGGGGAGGTCCGTCTGACTTGTTAAAGCGCTCGAGCTGACAGTTTTCGAAAGGTGTTTTGTTTCTAGGTGCCCGGGACCGGCCTTTCATAGGTTGAGTGCGAGCTATTATTCCTGTTTTTAGGTGCGAAAGCTTCGGACCTGGGACTGGAGGGCGTAGTCGCTTGGAAGGACCGATCATGGTTGGGGATCTCATGGGTTGAGAGCATACAGACCTGGTATTATACGGAGGCGAGGGCATTGCTCCTCTTGTTCGGTAAATACTCAAAGTATAGTTGGACCAAGCTCAGGATCATGGCCATAGTGTATAATACCACAGTCAACGCAAACCAGGTCAGATAAAAGAACAAAACAGAAATGCTTGAGTCTTTTAGCTCCAAAGGCCATCTCCCAGAACAATGTTTCTGCGGATCCGTCAAGTCTGCGCCCCCATAACTAGATAGCTCCCCACTCAATTCCGGGGCTTTGAGACTTCAGGGGATTTTTCTGGAATTAACCCTGACTTGTGGACTATCTTTTTGGCTCGGTAGATAGCCGAATTCGGAGGAGGTATGATTTGGGCCAAGTTCAAAATCAGGGTCATATCGCATCATGGTAGGTAATCACATTGTCAGGCTCAGTCTGTAGGTCCATGTATGTAAGGTTTGGTATACTACATGTATGTAGCAATACTGACTGGGATTTCGGTCACGTGGGGATACACCTAGAGGGTG
Source organism: Morchella rufobrunnea (assembly GCA_024713595.1). Lineage (NCBI taxonomy): Eukaryota > Fungi > Ascomycota > Pezizomycetes > Pezizales > Morchellaceae > Morchella > Morchella rufobrunnea. Next base: position 1,167,403 of record JAMGYT010000014.1, read on the forward strand.
GCAAAAGGCATACCAGTTTCTATGTAGTAGATTAGAGCGAGCGATATCGAACATTACATGTGCATATATGTAGCTACATGCGGTGGGATAAGCCCTTACATGCATATATAAGCCTACCTCATCATACGGGTCTGCCTCGTTCCCACTCTATACTCTTCTCAACCAATCAAATTTTCACAAAAAATCAACTAGCATAATGGATATTGCATTGCTAGTGTTGTCTGCAATGGGTCTTGTTGTGGCCTTTCGTATTGTTAGGCAACTGTATAACCCGTTGAAGATATAATGAAACTTGAATGCCGTCGAATGGAAGCTTGAATGTGGGAAAAACGAGCTTGAGTAAGTCTGGTTGGTCCTTAAACCTGGTAGGGGAAATGATTTTAAAACAGGATATATGATACTCAACAACTGTAACCGCCTGGAATGAATGGAAGCTTGAAAATGCGAAGGGCATGGTGTTTAGAGTTAGAGAGGTAGTTACAAGCTATACGTATACAGGGCGTGCGTTCCTTGAAATGTAAACTAGATATAATGGTGGGACTGTGTTTGATTAGTTTCGTGCCCGGGGAAATCTCGTTGAGAATGTATACCGTGGTTGTGGAACATCGTGTGGGGTTTTGGTTTGTATTTGTGGGCCGGGGAAAATATTTGTGTGGGGTGTAGCTAGATAAGTAGCCTTGTGGCTAGTCAGATTATAGGGAATATTTATTGCAGGTCAGAGAAGTGGGGCGCATGGCGGTTCTGGGTGATGGTGGCGATTGATTCTAGGAACAGTACTCTGCAGTTCTGGGGAATTAATGGTTTGGGGGTTCTTGATCGAGTTGAGGGATGACTAGCTGGGCAGTCTATATATAGTTATTCAGACGTACACAGCTTCTTGGACTTTATAATGTGTTATAACCGGCCTAGAAGGAGAATAAAAACTGTGCAGGGCAGCGCAGGCAGGTGCTTGAGGTTGAATACCTATATATAGGACGTATAGCTAGCTATAGGGTCGTAAGAAATCTTTATATCGATCGTGTTATATATCACGAATTACAAAATTTTCTTACAACCGTGTAGATTTAAAGCTCTATGTAGAGAGTATAAAGGCCCAGCTATAGCTAACTAGACCAATGCTCTACACTACATACTCGTATAGGTACGGCACCATACGTTACGAGTAGTATGTATGGTGCGCCCGATCATAAAGGTGACAGCAAATGGCAGCGTTAATAACTTTTCAACCAAGCAAGATATCAAAAATCTGTTCAGAGAAAGTCTGCTCCAATATAATCTCTAGAAGTTGTCTGAACAGATTTTTTTAATTATTTTTTTAGCAAAGTTATTAAAGCCCAAAAATGGGCATTTTTGTATGTAAAAAGCGCCAAGATTTGGTGAAGTGGAACAATTTTATACCCATTTATACCCTCATGTGCACGAAAAAGCACTTTCCAGCCGCAGTCATGGCTGAAATTTACCAGCTTGATTTTATTTCAATTTATTTCATTGGTTCAAAACCATCCTGAGCGGCTCAACCTATTCCAACTGAAATAGCGACATGTCACCTTTAAGGTAGGGCGCACCATACTTCGATCCGTAATTAGCGAGTTTCTGTCTTATCATTGAGAAGGATCGATATCGCAATAAGCACCGCGAGCTTCGATCAGTGAATTAGGGTTGCAATTGAATGAGTGAATCTCATTAATAACGGTGGATTGCATGCACGAATTAGATCATCATCTCTAAGGTTGGGAGCATATATTCTGGGTTATGTTATCCATCTATTTTGGATCCCATATATACAGATTATGAGAAGTATTCAGAAGGGTTACTACATATTGACTGTTCCGGGGGTGGATCTATATATGTTCAGTTAATTCTTTTAACGCATTATTCACCACCAATAACGCAACAGCTGCAGCCAGCTTGGAGATTTACTCAATGTATTCATTTGCCCCGACCGAGCGAAAAGAGATAATTGCTCCATCTGTTCGAGATGTTTGGGAAATATGGCTAAACATAACCCCCTAAAGCTCTAGGCTTGTAATGATTGAACCAAGGAGACGGGATCATTACTATCTGGGTGGTGTGGGGGCAGCAATATATGGTCCGGTTCACCCGAGATCTGGTTTCATTATTCCAAATTCTCTTATTGGGGTTTTCTCAAGAAACATGGCATTAACTAATCTCAGATTGTATAGGACTCTCATAGGCAAGGGTCTCCTTGCGGGTCTATCGAGGTATATTAAATGCTGCGGCTCCACTTAGATTCATATTACGGATTAATGAACACCCCTGTCCTTATGTCATTGGCTACCATCATTATACCAGGTATGGAGAGCCAATTATTAAATACAAATTCAAGGAGTATTCACAGAATACAGGGGAGAATATTGGTCAAAAATTCATGTGTTGAATATACTTACATAAAATTTAGTCAAGGCCATTGCATCGCCAACTTTAGAGGAAATGGAATCAACGGACCCTATTTGAGACAAAGTCTTTGGGGGTCAATATCACCGTATCGCAATGGTTTGTATCCACAAAAACAGTCAGAAGTGGCTTGCTACAATTTGGGGGCGGGAGTAAAGAAATGCTATTGCCAGCGTCAATCCCTACAACCATATTCAAGAGCTGGTAGCCTGAGTTAACACTATAGTGTCTATGACCTATATAGATTAACATCCTGACAGCAAACACCAAACCTAACCTTGCCACACATGGCATGATATCGCCTATGGTATGCACAGTCGGAAATATGGTCCTCTCGGTTTGTTGATAAGGGATTGACAATGAATTGGAGTATATCCCCTTTTAAGAGATAGAGAGCTCTGATTGGAAGTGAAAGACCGCCGGAGCTTGCCTTAGAGTCCCAATTAAATCATTGGAAATAAAATCTCCGGTGTAGGTAGTTGATTTAAGGTGCTGCACAGAGGCTCTGCAGGCAGATCGGATCGAAATTTGATCCTTGATTTAATGTCACTCCATGACACCCTATGAACGGCTACCCTCAGATTGCGGGCGGCAGGTACAACGCCCCACCTGATTATCTGAAGATTCTAGAAACTTGGCGCCAAATAATCTGATTGGTTGCGCTTCAGGATTACTCCCAGGATATGGACATGGAGTTACACAAACTTGAGTGTCAAACCAGGTCAGCGTAGATTCGTCTATTTTGTCATGGTCCTCAGCCTTCCTCCGAAGTCGCATTACCGTGATGTCTCTTGTCATTGGTAGTTAGTTACTACTCAGAAAGGACGTACGTGCACAATTTCAAAAGAGCCTCCGAGAAGGTTATGGATATCGATTTTTTTTTGCTCGACAATACTCACTAATTGTACCGTGGATGGTTGAGATTTGTAACATCTGCAAGTGTCAGGCCAACTAAACGGTTGGCATGCAACACAAATTATTACTTAACCGATTTGTCATTTAGTAACTTCCCGCGTCTGCGGCTACTATTGGGTAGTGGGCCTAGTACTTTCTTGTGTAACCTCTCCTTGCGCCTGCTATGATGTCGTTCACGACAACATTTTAATTAACGACGTGGTTTCGCACCGGTGTCGCATCCGGTAGAATTCTAGATAATTGTATTCTACTAAGCTTTCTGCAGTCTGACGAGGTAGTTGTCAATAGTTGAAGAATAGTAAAGGAGGCAATCGTCGAGTTTTCCGCATTTGATTCGAGACATTGAATTGTAGAATTATTTTGATATATAACTTGAACCGGATGTCTGGGAAAATTAAAGGAAGAGAATAAAGTCCATCAAATTTAGATAATTGAAGTATTATTTAATTTTCTTTATCCACAACTATCACTACAATAGCAAGGTTAGCAGAGTCAACAGCAAATCAAGCAAATCAACGATAAACAATGGAAGTTGATTCCCCTCCGCTCGTGATCCACAATGTTCATTTTATCTGGGACGATCTCGACACACCCTATACTGTCACCATAGAAAACGGTATTATCAGTTCGATATATCCCACGCCACCGCCGCCTGCCCACGTTCCATATGCTACCAATATTAATGGAAATCATGGGACTATCTTGCCTTCCTTCTGCCAACCCCACATCCACCTTGATAATCCCTATCTCATTCACCGTGGGCCTCCTATGGTCTGTGGATCATTCTGCGAGGCATTGGAATTAACCAATTTCTCGAGGCAGGAATACACAGAGGAAGACTTGATTGAAAGAGGACGACGACTTATTATAGAGAATGTTCGGGTCGGGGTGACAAGCATGAGGTGTTATGTCGAGGTGGACGAAATGGTAGGACTGAAATGCCTAGAAGCGGGATTGAAGCTCAAAAAGGAATTTGGAAACGAGGGAAGAGGAGTGTGTGACATACAGATTGCTGGTTAGTGCTTCTGGTACTATTTCTATCTCTCTAGGAGTTTGGGGCTGATCTTTAGTAGTTTTTGCGCAAGAAGCCGTGTTTATTGGCGATGATAATGGAGTGGCTATGCGGAAGCTGTTCTTTGAAGCGTGCGAGAGAGATGGCGTCGATGCGATTGGCAGTGCCCCAAACGTGGAATTGACGGTGGTATTAGCAAAGAAAAACATCGACTGGGTTATTGATATTGGTAATGATACCTCTCCTCCTCATTCATGACCGAGAAATCTAACCAACACATGACATAATCAGCTATGCTAAACAAAAAGCATCTCGACCTCCATCTCGACCACAATCTCTCGGTGAGGAACGAACCTCTAGTATACCACCTGATAAGTACATTAAAATCGCGCTCATGGACCAGTAGTATGCCCTCCAATCTTCGCATCACTCTAAGCCATTGTACCCGTCTATCACTCTTCCCACCTTACGAGCTCAGACAGCTTTATGATCTGATATCGAAAGAACACCTCCCAATTCACTTTGTCGGTGTACCAGTGGGAGACCTGTACTTTATGGGACGAGGGCCTACTGACGGTCCCGCAACCGGGGGTGGTGCGACACAGAGAGGAACACTACCAGTCATTGACTGGATCAGGAACTACGACTTTGATGTTGCTCTAGGCATTGGAAATGTCGGTAATTCATTTGCGCCCATGGGTGGTATAGATCCCTTGAGTATGGTGGCCTGGCTGGGTATCGTATATCAGGGCGGGAGTCAGTCGGATTGTAGGGTGCTTTTGGTAAGTTTTACTCCCATTCATGGTAAAATGCGGTAGCCTAATCTAGGCAGGAATGCATAACCAACCGTGCCAAAGCAGCGATTGGAGCCCTGAATATTCCCTATAAATCCGATGATAGGATGGCAATCTCAGTGGGCGATAATGCTGATCTGGTTATTGTGGGCCAACAGAGTAGGGAGATGGGTGTTCATGAGCTGTTTGTGGAACCCGGGTACGGGAGGATTGTGATCAAGGGTGGGAGGATTGTTGCAAAGAGGTCTATTGAGACCTGGGTTGCTTAGGGGTTGTGCTTTTATTACGATTTTCTTTAGTTTAAATAAATCTTGTCTTCTTTTTGGTGGTCGGCACCACATTTGCTTGGCATCCACGACTCTACCAATAGTGGAAATGTGGTCCGGAATCAAATCATGTGAAAATGTGTAGGGAGCGTTGAAATAAATCATTTTAATACTCAATTGGAGACGAACGTTTTCAGCCCATTTAAACAACGTACTTCCCAAAGCATTCCCACCCTCATCGAAATATATAAACAGCTTATAGGTTATGCTATGTCGCTGCGGCCTACGTCTTTCCTATACATACATGCAGCGACTTTTCAAAACATTTCATGGTAGATAATGATTTAAAAAAGCTATCAAAGCCCTACATTAATGAGTCTTGAACCTATAGCACCTTGCAAACTAAAAATTAGTACCTATTACGCCGAGGATCCATATCAATCATCCTTATTGTGTGCTTATTGCATGCACATAGCTATATAGGTCTCTTTTATAATATATTTCGGTGCATGTGTCTTCTCCGGTATTTGGTCATTGTGTAAAACGCTGTCAAGTAAATGCGTGTAGTTGTTTGTGCTTTTGACGATAGATTCAGTTCTCTTCCCGGTAGATTTCCGTGAAAGACACTGCACATGGATATATTATAGACAGCAGTAAAGAAGGCACTGGAAAGACACCGAGAAAGACTATATGTTTCGAGAGCTTTAGGTAGCGCCCTTTCCATTACATCTCTACTCAAGTTATGGGGCACAGTTGCTGAAAAGATAAGTAATGTGTTAGAATTAGTGATTGTTTAAGTATGTATAGCTCAATGGAAGCCAATATAGTCGATGCAGTCAGTATACCTGTAACTAGATAGCAACTGGGCGACGGATCATTATATACTTTTCATGGATAAGGACTCAAGAAATGTATCAAGAGAGGAGTTTGTTCCCCGATCAAGGAAAGTGGTCAAGAAAAGTACTTATCCGGAAATATATCGCAATACACGTTTAAAATAGAAGTACTTTAGAAGCGAATCAAATGATCCGTTTCCACTTCCGATAGAGCGATATATTGGAATCATGAACTATCACTTACTTTATTTGTCAAAATTTCCCAGGATGTCCTTTATTTATTTATTCATTATGCGCATTCATATCCTTGATTAATGTTAGTCTTACACAAATAGAACGATGGAATTGACTGTTCCCTAGCCCGACTGCAACGCAGATACTGCGTATGGATATGCTGCAGTCATTTTTTCTCTTCCATATATCAGAATATATGTATATCAATAAGGCTGCACGGCCAGTGTACATGTAACCAAATGTGAGAATAAAACTTTGAGATGCAACCTGAGCATCGATCGTTATCCAGTTAGGCTCCAACCAACGTCGTGGAAAGAAATCGGCGATGGCGTCGGCTGGTCACACAACGCTACATCCACCTTTGGCATGGGATTAGATGTGCACAATAAGGGATAACCAATAATCCATATTTAATCCAATCCCGAAGCTTTGTTATGTAACGTTCGCACAAATTCCGTGTAGAACTGCATGGAATGGAAACGCGCACCATCCCCGGCCCAAGTGATACACTCTAATCTTCAGTTCAATGACGATCGTGAGTCGATATCCAAGAAAGCTAAGACATTTAACATTGCTTGAAAGAAGCGAGGATGAAGTTGAATGGTACATACAAAGAGCCTCTGCGAACGCAAAGACGAAGACTAATGCAAAGTTGCATCTGTGCGAATGCCAACTCAATATGATCTATATCTCAACTTCGTTATCTGAGCAGTCATTCATGCCCAATTATATACGCATATACCTCTACTCTTAACCAATACCCAAGATGTGAGGGCCCAAACTGAGAATGATGGACCTATAGGGTCGAACCCCGATAAGAAATCACAAAATATCACTCGGACCTTGGAACAAGTGCAATTTGGGGGACAGAGTGGGAAAAAAAAGCATATTTTGGGGTAAACTTGGATCGGAGTATTGCTGCTCTGGGTATAGATTTGATTTCAAGGCATTTGTTTGGCTGGTATGTCAGAACCCGAGTAAGCTATTCTATCGCCGAAGCGAGATAGCTCGTGATCATCTCATATCCCACACTGAACTTAAATAGGCTCTACTTCAGGTTTTCAAATCATCATCGCAATCACTCACCAGAGCTTCAAACCCCTATAATTACAAAGCGCAAAATCCTTCCTCGGTACAAGTACCCATAAAATCAAACGGTTTAGACCCATGAGCGACCCTATGAGTAGTTCCGAAATCGAATTCCAGCTTCTTCTACCTTTTGCATGATTATACGATTCCAATATGTGTACTCAACTCAGATTTCCAATGGTATTATGATTGTTAGGATGTGGTCGTGGCCGGGGGCAAGTTTTCTGAAAGGGGCGATTGGTGGATTATTGTGAGAGACAGGGGGCAGGAATGACTGGCTTCTTGAGGATGAGCAAATCCTATATTTCCTTTGTTAGTATCTGGTCTATGAGGGATTCGATCGAGGGAGGGGCTGGGGCGAGTGATGAGCTGTGCAACATATTTTCCCTTTGTCATTATCAATTATGTAAAACAAAACTCTAAATTCGAGATTTTTTTTTTATCTTATACACATCGATCTAAAGCTGAATTTAGAGCCTCAAGCGCATGCTCAGCTCTATCACACCCAAATAGAGCAACCATTTGAACCGGTGCGCAGAAGCCATATTACATGGCACGCGGGGTCGCCGTGCCGGTTACCTCCGAAACAAGCACATTGCATTTGTATCCTATTGACTCTTATGTAGCTGAGGATCTAATTGACAGCTTGATACCGGATCTTGCAGACAAACACCCGATGCCTCCAGAGCTCATTGGAAACCCAACCGGTCTCAGCTGTTAAATGTAAGTGCCTGGAAACGTTAAGCGTGGTGGGGGCTTTATATCAGACGAGTCGATTCATCCGGGCAATGACATCGCTTCCATGCAGCACCTGCTGTTAACTCTCGTGGCAGGCTGGCAGTGCTAAAGCTTTATTTTCAGCCACATTGACTTTTTGAATCCCGCCAAGATTTGGTTGCCCTGAAAAAAGTAGGAAAAAGAAAAATGGGAATTTATGATTGGTCAATAGCTATGAAATAAGCGTGTGGCGTTTATCGCGTAAACTGCCCATTGGTCTAATTGGTAAGATATTTTATTGTCGTGATGAAAAGATATCTAGCGCTTATATGTATTACATAGCCCTACTGCTTAAGGTACTGTATGTAGCCACAGCGACGTTTTTACCAATAGCAGTTGCACGACCAAGGCTCGGCCATATAATGAATTAAAAAAAAAAAAAAAAAAAAAGACCAAAGCTTGGCCTTGAGCCTTTTACACATTCATGATTGATCTTGCAGGATCGCGTGATATCTGGTTGAACAAAAAAGAACCTCAAATCATATCTGCATTAACGTCTGCTTGCAAGATAAAGTTTCTAAAGCTAATGTACATGTACATGCATGTATGTAATACATATGTAATCTCTGATCGAGTTTAATCAGAAGCTTCGTTTTAAGCCAAGAAATTCTGCAAAGTAAAACAAAGGAAAATCATGTGAATGACGTCCGTGCCTTGTAACGAAAAAAAAAATCAATAAAAAAAAAATGACTCGACCGACGATACGGCTCCAAGATCAGAGAAACAGCAGCACAGTGCCTCTGGTGAATTATTCATAGGAAATCTTGCAATTATTGAGGGGACCGTCAACATCAATCGACCATCCCTCCCTCTTCCACTCACTCTTAGTGCAACGAGAGTTGTGCTTCAAAACCTTCTGAAATCGCTCAAGTTGAGCAGAAGAGATGGTCATAGGTTCCTGCACGATGAACCAGTTCACACCTTCTTTACAAGGCGGTGTTGTCAACGAGCCTTCATATGTGGTGATTTTGCGCTTGTCAGTAGTGCCATGGGCTTCGACAAATTTCTTCACTTCTCCAAATCTGTATAAATGGGTTGTGTTAGCCCTATACCCCTCAAATATATACCGAACCGGCTGGGTTTACATACGTCTCTTCTGATAGAATTACTGGTTCCTTCGTTTTGTCGCCACACTTGTTTAGCTGATTCATATGCTTGGTGACTTCTTCGAGGAATGGGTTTGGTGGAGAATCATTATCTAGTCTAAACCAGATCCCAAGAACTGCGTTCTTTCCATTTGCTAAGTGGACGAAATGAACTTCTAACGGGAACCGAATGGGTGTGTCATGAGCTTCCGCGCCATATGTATGTTCAGAGGGGGTATGAAAATGGAACTAGATCAAATAATCAAGAGTCAATCCAAGCAACTTTCTTCACAAGACAAGAAATTAATACATACCTGTTTAAGGTCCCAGAAAGCTCCATTAAGGATTGATTTCAAGACATGATCTTCACCCTCTGGCGCTGTTGCTTCAACTGTATGGCCATCGTACTCAAACTCAAACTTAGGCTCCTCAGTGAGGTCCCAAGTAAGATATGTCTTTTCTTCGACCTTGTCCATAACACTAGGCCTAATGACCACAGGTGACTGATGAGTTCCACTACGAGCTACACTGCAAAACGCAACTAACTCCCCCACACCTCCAGGAATACTGGTAAAATTCGACCAGGAAATTGGACCGTTGTCTGAATTGTAACCCCAAGGTGATATATACCCTTCACCACATTTTGGTTCTGGTAAGGCTGTTGCACTTAGTGATAAAGTGAACATAAATGCCACTTGAAGGAAGTTGATATTCAACATGAGGCGCTCGTTAAAGATAGGGGAGGAGGCTGAAGTGTATGTGTATATATATTATAGTATATGATGAGCCGCTGGGTTTCAAGTGGTTCTCCGGGGTGATTTGGGGTTGTTTGAAGGTTAATATACGGAGGAACAGCCCCCTTTTAAACGCCTTGAATACCCAGGCAAAAGAGATTCATAGATGAGAGAGATGCCGATATGGCAGACATAGAGATTTAGCCAGAGAAAATTAAAAAGAAAAAAAGAGTGGGGGTGCGTTCCCACGAGGAGACAGTTAATTCAGCTACATATATTTAATTGTACTCAAAATATGACGCTCAGCCATAATTAAAGTTTGTTTTGTGGGGGCTTGAAAGCCACAAAGTTGGGAATCGAGCTGACTTTCTTTTGGCGCCGACCGATTCCTAACACTATTCACTAAGATTCTAAAAGAATACTTCATCCTTATTGTACTAAAACCTCAGGTTCAATGGCCATGAACATGGATATCGTTCACCATCTTGACAGTTATTTTGAACTAAATATGGAAAGTAGGGTACCTCTAAAGCCTATAGCCTGAGATTTTTAAAGACTCGTCATTGACTTTGACATTGTCAGTACTTGAAGTCCTCGATGTATGTAGATACATATGTACTTACACTTATGTAAAAGAAAAGTCACGTACTATGCATTTATTCTACGCTAGATATACTTGTATGTGTATTATCAAGCTAAGCTGGTACAAATATAGTACTGTAGTTGCCCTACTGATACCCTAAGGGTACTGCGGTGAAGATGAACAAAGCCCACTAGTCAAAAAGAAAAAAAAAGGCACTTACCAACTGAACTCATTAACATCATGGAATGTATAAACCCGCCGATATCAATAGTTGTTGGATCTAATAGTTCAATGAATCAAGCATAGGTTTGGTTTCTGCGGACAATTACTCAAGCCATGCCGTTTGGTGCGGCCAGCGGGGCGATGCCAAGGGTATTTTTTTGATATTTTTGTATGCACTCAAGTCCACGAAATATTGAGCTAGCGGATTTGAAAGGATTCTTTTCTCTAGGCATCATCGGATCGAGATCTTACATGTAATTGAGTCGTGCCCAGGACTGTTGCCCTAAGGCCAAGGTTCGTGGCTTGACTACATGTGCAACCATTCAGCCCACCAAAAATGAAACCCTATCCCTTCGCCTGGAAAAAAATGCTGACCCCCCCCAAAAGCAAACGTTTGTGCGGCTTTACTAACAGATCCTGTTATCTCTCTTATATGAAATAATAGATCTCCATACAAATTCAATTCCTCTTTTTTTTTCTTTTTCTTTTATTCATTACGTGCATAATTCAATTCCTCTATTATATGGGGGTTAGCATTGTTAGACTAAGGAATAATACCACCACCAATAGATGAAACAAGTCATAGCTAGTGATTTTATGCTCGAATCAAATTCTCTCTAGCTTTGCCCATTATTATTATGGTAGTGGCTTGTGGTTGTTATCACAAGAGAAAACACTTAATTTCACCCGCAAGTACATGTACCACTAGACTCTTGTCTGTTCGTATGACTACATGATAACACACCATCTGAATCCGCCGGGCTTCCCTTGACTTCTAGCGAGTCCCAACTGAGCCCGACTGAGCCCGTCTACAATAGGCGGTCTTCTACTATGTGCAACATCAAATCCTTCTTGCGGTTTATAGCACTTGCGCGTTGTACCGATACACTTTGAAGTTGTGATTTTAATTTACGTAGAATTCCCCTATATAATATCTAAATTAAACTCATGCCTCAACTCGAGGTCAAATTATCCACAATATATCAAAATTTCTTATCTTGATACAGGTAGTCAGGTATTGGTAGTTAAAGTTAAGGGATTTTGGTAGTCAAAAGTATTAGTAGTCAAAAGTATTGGTAATCAAATATTGGTAGTCAAAAATGGTTGTAGTCAAATTTAGTTGCCAGGGTCTTTGGTGTCTTCAGTTGCATCCCCCACATACATACATACATGTACCTACTGGTGTCAAAAGCGAACCCATCGGCAGTTTGATGCACTGGGGGCTACATGTATTAAACCTAACACTGACTACAAATACGTATAGCCGGAGGAAAAAAGTGACGAAACAACGCCTGCGCTCAACTTGAACCTCAATGACATGAAGGACTTTAGCTACAGAATAAGAAAGAGAGTATACAGTATATACGGCCTCTGAAGTGTATTTACCGCCTTATATAGCCTCCCTTCGAAAGTCATGGTTGTTGCTTGGACGCCTTTGCGGTTGCCTGTTGTTTCCTCACTTTTTTTCCTATGGGTGTACATACATGTACACATAGATACATGTATCGACGGGAAGAGCAACGCCTCTATCCTCGATATCCTGTCAAGTGACAAGCTGGCTACAAGGTAAATCCAATAGAAGAGAAAGCTCTGACTTAAGAACCGACTCCATTGCCAGTCTGGTTATTTTACATGGATCCCGGGAGTCTTTAAAGGGACGCAAAGGCCTCAACGCTCTGGCGCCGCAACTCCTCCCACAAATCAGAATTCAGGGCAGGTGTTTATATTCTTTATATAAATAATATTGATTTGATCCAGCTCCTTCTGATCTCATTTGGTCTGTATATTTAGGTCCCGATGTTTAATTGTTATTTAGCTGTTAACGACTTTGTAATGATAGTCTGTGGTGGGCGTAGCATCACTTTTAAGGACCCCTGGAGTATATTGTAATTTTGATCTATGAGTGCATGTGCTTTGTATGACATATGTACATGTGCTCATGTACATGTAGAATCAACATGGGCTTAAATAACTGGATTAGTACTATTGTAATCTTCCGTACACTCGAAATTGCAATTCGTAAAGATGGATTTTTGGTCCATTTGTCTAAGAGTCATCGGAAATCCGCTGATCCAAATAGGGTGACCAACAAAATACGTGTATGTTCGGGTGCCCAAATGTTGAGATATGATAATCAGTGTCCTTTTGAGAGCTTGGCAGGCCCTTCATAACAGATAACCCGAAAATTTGCCTATATATATCCCCCAAAATCTTTCATCATAACCCCACCCAACCCCGCATCTAGACTGCATGAGAATAACTATACTTCTGCTACGTCTTCTCTCTTTATCCTCAGAGGTGATTCGGTGATATTATATTTCTTTCTCTCTCTCAGCCTTTCCAGTATCTACATTATCTACTCCCTGAAGTGCTCCAAAATAACTGTCTTTTTCTTTGATTTACCAACTCCACACACTCAAAACTACTTAAGGTAGAGTGTAGAAGATATTGATAATCTGTCTTCCAGCTAACGATTCGAAATTATTGAGGTCGATTGTAGCTAAAACCGGCAGATTTCGATCCAGTTCAACAAATGACGTACGCGTAGGTCATCCTAATTACTGCTATCGTTTTGTTTCATATATTGACTTTCTTTATTTAAAGGAACAACTACGAAGGGGAAGTAAACCCAAAACAAAATCAAAATGGAGAGGCCCCTCAACGCGGGCTGAGGGCTGTGCCCGCCCAAATTTCACCTGATGGATATTGGGGGCCCCCGTTCAATGCATATGTGGTCGGTGGTGGGCCACAATTCATCATGGTACCCAGAATTAGACTTGCAGATGTACAAGCTCTAATGCACACACCATCCGCAGGAGGTGATCCCAATATCACCGCCGAACGTTTCTTGAGACAATGGAACGGCATAATTGCCCATCCTATCCTATCCCCATCGAACAATACTCACCGTATACCGCTTTCTTTTTATACACTTTTTGAAAGTCCTCATATGGGTGGGACGGTTCAGGCAAGGTATACCTCTACCGAGAACCCTACTTATGGGCCATTGTCTGTTCCAACCCCCAAATCTCACATCATCCCACAAAGTCACTTGGCCCCTTGTATAGGCTTCTACCACGATCGTGAAGAGACTAGAAACTATAGCTCTTTGAGCAAACCCTCCGGAAGACAATCAGGTGATGCTCGAGAACCGATGCCCAAGCTGGGTCAAGGCGATGCCAGGTTGCATCCTGAGTTGCCTTTTGGGAAGAAAAAAATTGATTCCAAACGGTAAGTTGAGCCTTGTGATGAAGTCATTGCTTCTTTAATATCATCTTCTGACAATGTATTTCGGTATACCAGCCGCAGTCCACCCACAATCAATTATTCCGCGAGACATCCTTCAGCTAAAGTCTCTATCCAAACCGCTCTAGATTCTAAGGCAAACATGCAGAGTATACAGAGACCTGGGCCCCTGCTTATTAATGGAACCGCCGCTGCAGACAAGCCCGCGCCTGAAAAGGCTGTTCAGGCCAAATGTCCGCCAAAAGCTGTCAGAAATTTCAATTACCAAAACCCTGAGATCAAAGAATCACATTTCACACACGATAACTGGTACAAAGGCGCTTATTCCAATGCCATGGATGGATATAAGACATCAAATACACACCGCTTTAATGCACGTGCACCCGCATTTCAACCTTCAATATCGACTACGACTCGTACTCATCCAACCAAACTAGAAACCCAGTGCAAATGGTCCTCAAACTGCCGCTTAGGATTTGCATGTACTCCTAGCGACCATGGCAACGAGTATTCTGATAAGCCTGACATGCGACATTCGCACCCAGCCTTAGGCCAGGCGTCGAACCAGGTTGCTCTAATCTCGAAGCAGAAAGGCAAATCTTCTTTTAATGAAGGACACAATATCGACGGTTTCCAAATATACAGAGATTCCCTGCTAAGATTTACGTGGCTTCCTGATGCTGTAAATACGGGAATCTGGATGGAACAACAGAGAAGGGTGGATACCACTTATGGTGTGGAAACTCGTTCGGAAGCCCTTGGTAAACCTATGAAAAACCTATATAGCAAAGTCTACGATAAAGGCAAGAACTGTCAACAACAAAAAAAGGGGGGGCTTTTGTCATCCAAAAGTGCAAAAAACAGGACGACAAACTGCTGCACCCCTCACACGCCCTATGAACCTGGAAAATTGGTATAATGACCGTGGAGATTGAAAGAATCACCGATTAAATCAAAGTTGATACCTCAAAACTTCACACAGGAAACTAAAAGGACCAGCTGCAGCACCAACCGAATAGATGGAGGTTTTTATTTCCCACTCCCGGACAACAAAATTTGGTTCTCTCTTATTTTTTTTTGAACTTGCATTACTTTTTTTTGACTTTATCTTCCTGTTTAGAAGATTTGCTGGGCTTTTTCCCACCAAGTTATTTTGTTGGGCCTCTCTTGTCAATCTATAATACAATTAGCAGTCTTATGTACTTACCTAAAGATGCGTTACATTTCGTTTTCCTTTCTTGATGTTATGTAGACTTACGCAGAGCTGCTTCTGTATTGCAATTTTTTTCACATGGGGTAGATTAGGACATTGCAAGATATGAGCACTATATATCACCAATGCTCACAAATATTAGTATTCCAGGAATAAAAACATATTTAATTGACAAAACCTGCCTTAGTCTTAATTAATATTATGTATCGAACAACAATGATAATCTAAATTAAAATTATAATAACTTAATACTTATGTGTTAGTTGCCAAATTATTAGAGTTTTGCCGCACATAACATAATATATGTACTCTTTGATATGCGGCATCTATCTCCTTCATCCAACCCTACCGATCCCAAAACTAGCACACCAATTAAGGGACAAGGAAGCCCAATCATATTGAACCTGTGCGGAGTAGCTAAATCGCATCCTAGATTCTGGGACAGCCTCAAATACATACTTTTGTACGCAAATTGATAGCTATGTAGTTTGGGATGCCTAGATACGTTCCGGGATATAATAAAGCAACAAAAAAAAAAAACGTGTAATTTATGTGTATTTCGATATGTACATGTATATATCGATTTCTCAACGCATCTATATATAACAGCGAAACAAGGAATAGCTAGTTAATGAATATACTCAATAACCCCCAATTGAGAGAGAGTAAACATCTTAAAAGTTGGTTCAAGAATTCTATCAAAGCTCTTATCATAATGTAAACCCCGTATAGAAAATCTATCTTTGGATTTTAGACGCATAATGAATAAAAAAGTAAAAGAGAAAATCTTTGGATTTGGAGGCCTATCATAAACGAGTGAGACATGATGATTCAATCGGTTTCAAGCTTAAGAGCTTAGATGAAAGATCGATTGTTGAATGAAATTGCTTGTTGAAAACAAGCAGCCTCTTGTCTATTTACAGTCAAAAGATAAGTTGCGCATACCCAGCAACTGGCTATACATGTAGTTATCGACACAGGTCAAATTAAAATAGAACGCCCAACATTCGTCTATACCATAGCTCCGGACCAGTGCATCAACCTCTTGCTATTACTGTCCTAGTTAAAGTGTTTCAGATCAGCGTTATTGTAGTTGGCCCAATTCAATTCCTCTACATCCTTTGTTGTACTCCGAGCCTGCATAGTGGCCCTCGCCACCCCCCGAATTTCCCTTATATCGTTTCTGTATGTACTTGCCTCAGCCGATAACATGGTCAAGTATACGTCTTGGGCAGAACAGTGGTCCATTTTACCGTTGTCCTGCGATGAATAGGGGTCAGTGCTCCATTTAAGCATTCGCTTAATGATCGCTGTTTGAAATTCCTCAGATGTATCCCCATATGCGCTTTGAAAAATGCCCAAGAACTCATATGGATACAAGTAGGGATCTATATTATGCGGAGGAGTTAAGGGAAGGTGATGCGAAGGGTGTGGGTATTTTAGCGGTTGCGGCGGCCCTGATTGCTGTAGATAATTCTGTTCAAGGTGTGGAAGGCCCTGGGATGGCCGCTGGATTGGGTTTAACTGGAGATATTGAGGTTTTAGCTGAGGAATATTTGAATTCTGTTGTAGCAAAGGTGATGGGGTTGGCATTGGTGTCTGTGGCTCAAATTGTGTGATACCTAGCTTTGGAGGGTCCAGAGGAGGCCGGGGTTCGAATGTTAGATGGTCCTGTCCCAGAACCATATGCGGCGGTAGCTGATCAGTAGAGGCCTTAGTAACTCCCCCTCTTCCTCTTCCTCTTCCTCTCCCAACCCCTCTGCCACTCCCTCTTCCCCTCCCTCTTCCTCTCGTACCTCCATCTCCCCTTTCTTTTATTCCCCTGTTTTCATTTGTTTTTCCTTTGGGCCCCTCTCCTCCTGCAGTTCGTGATATGTCCGCTTCCTTAAATCTCTGGTTACCACGATTCTCTTTGACAAGTTTGAACTCTGACTGGCCATGAGCCATTGGGGTTTGTTGCGGTTGGATGCCGGTGTGTGGCTGCTGCTGAATACTTAGCATGGTGACATTACCCTGATCTCGCAGTGGTCCTGGTGTCGGCTCCCCCCAGCCTGTGAATGTTAAATCACGCTGCAAGTCACGTGGACTTTTCTGTTCTTTTACCAACGTGTCAAGACACTCCGAGAGTTAGCCTTTCGAACTCTTTTTTTTGAGAAAGATATATATGGTAGTCATCATCACTTACTAGACTTTCATCTTTGACCATCAGAAGATCATTCCTCCTCATTCCGCTGGGCGCCCCATGGGTCAAGCATTCGGGGCAGCTTAGGCCATGCCTGTTAACAACTTCCCCCACAGGATTTTGTCTCATGCAAGAATTTCGTCCAGAAGTTAGTGCAGTTTTGCATTCGTCGGATGTCCTGGACCACAGAACGTTGCCGTGGATGCAGGGTGGTAATCTGTAGCGTCGAAAATTACACATACTGATCTTCTGCCTATTAGAGCACCAGATATGTAGAAATATTTCAATAAACTGCTGATGGGTGTGACTTGAATGGCCATATGGTGAGTTATCTCAGAAGATAGCTAGTCCTAGAAGGTTATCCGCGGCTTAAAGACAGAGTAAGAGTAAATAAGGTATCGAATGTTGCGGATGTCAATGGATTAAAGCAAACACCCAGGACAAAGATAATTGGACTCCGGAATACTTTACTACTCTGCTGAGAGGTGAGAATGCGGCGGACTTTTTTATTTGTGTACAATGTATGCTGGAAATTTCCCTTTGTTGCCAGGACTACGCAGAAGACAAAACGCTACGCCTCTAACGAATCAATACATAGTTCCGCGGTTTTGCAGGGCTATCGCCACACATTTTATCATACTACGGAGATGCGCAAAGAAAATGTAGTCAAAGGGTAGTCTCGTACCCATCTGTGTACAGACGCGCTGCGCTCTTGAGGACCAGACATGAAAAGGGGCTTAGAACGCTTGTTTAATTCTCGTGCGCTGGTGGTTTTTACCAAACAGTACAAAACATAATGTCCGCTACCTAAAGATTCAATGCCTTCTTGATTGCCTCTCCCACTAGCCCAGCACTTGCAGGGTTCTGTCCTGTGATTAACTTTCCACCACGTCCGATGGACACCTTCTCACCCCACAGTTCTGCCGTCTTCTCATATTTAGCACCCGCCCTGTTGATCAACTCTGTCTCCAACATGAACGGCATAGTCTTCGATAGACCTGATGCGTCCTCTTCGTCGTTCGAGAATGCAGTTACTGGCTGGTCCTTCAGCAGGTATTCCCCGTTCGACAGCTTTACATTAAGGAGGGCGGCAGGCCCGTGGCAGACTGCGGAGACGATCTTGCCAGCTTCAACAAACTCGACAGTCAGGGCCTTCGAAATCTCATCATCGACGAGATCATACATCGCTGTTTCCCTCGTGATGTTAATAACTAGATTCCTCAAATGGCTTCATCTAAAATAGGGGAGTACTAACGTCCATAACCACCAACGAAGAAAATGGCGTCAAACTCTGAAGCGTGGCCGATAAAAGCAGAGAGCTTCTGGGTGTCCTTGTAGACAGACCCGTCGTTCTTCAAGAAATCAGTGCAGATCTGGTCGTTCTTGAAAGCCTCGACAGATTTATGGTCAAGAGGGGCCTCTCCTCCGGATGGCGAGGCGACGGTGATAGAAACATGAGGCTTCAAAATATGGTATGGGTGTGCCAGCTCAGGCTGATAAGACACATGAATAATTAATATCTATCTATTCTCACAAAACAACTTGCGGATGAAACTTACCAAGTACCATCCTGTAGGCTTGCCAGTGTCACCAAGCTCACTATGAGAGGTGAGGACGAAAAGGGCCTTAGGCTTAGATGAGGTAGTCATTTTGAGACGGGGTATACTATTTCTTCCGGGGAGAATTGTAGTTTCAATGGTCCGCGTAAATGATGGATCAAAATAGGGTTTTCATCCAAGCTCGGGGGAAGAGCCCGTTAATTTATACCCCTCCTACGCCATTTTTTGTGGGGCGCGGAGATATAGCCCGCTAATCTCCGTGACTCCGTGACACATGATAGCTACCGCATGCGAGCAACACATCGAAGCCAGAAAATGATGTAAGCGAATCTAACTGAATATTTAGGTATTTAAAGTTTGAGTAGCGTCTTGGCCATATTCCGAGTCGGCGAGTATACTAGTACTTTTAACGGAGAGAAGCCTGAAAAATCTATGGACCAGGCTTAAAATACGATGTTATGGTATATATGTACTTCGGGGGTAGGGGTAAGTCTGCCACCACCACCAGCTGTTGACAGACTTACCCCACCCCCGAAGTACCTCAGTATTTGCTTGGATAGGTGACCCAAATGGTTAGTAATTGATGGAGTCACACAAGAGGGGGATTTACCCCAGCGTCAGGATGTTGACAGATAAAGGTTGAGTTAATTGTAAGTCTGTCTTTCTCACACTTTCTTAGTAAACAATCAATGATCGGAAGGGGCGCCGTAGATTGGGGATATTATGGTATTATTTAAGCTCAGCGATCTCGCGATGCGGCCAAATCCGAGAACATATGACGCAAGAAACCTTAAGCAAGTTTTGTGCGCTTTTAATCCGCAAAAGACTCCAGGGTCTCTTTCTACTTATTCCTTAGGCCGTCAGGACCAATTCAAATGCCGGCTACTAGCCATAAACGGCATGTATGCTCAGTTCAGCGCAGTGTATGAGCATACTCGCACGCTAGTAGATGATTGTGATATGTGGGGGCTGTGCTCATAGCTGTCACTTACGGCGTTCATTGGGTCATGGTTTCCTAATACGGCTAGTAGCCGAGATTTCAATTGGTCCTAACAGCTTAAGGAATACGATTCGGTTGATGGGGTCCTCGAAGATGCTGGAGGCAGCGCGGGGTTGAAGTTGGCTTGCCAAGCGCTGTATGAATTTTGGACATTTGTGGATGTCCGTAGATGTGCCGGGCCGGTAAATGTCAAAAGTCTTGGGCTCGATCTGCATGTGAGACAGTGGAGGAAATCACTAAAGTGCCGTTAAGTCTCGAGCAATAGGTGTGGTAAGGCAACCAATCAGACGGCTCAGATTTGCCTTTCGGGCTGTTCTTTGAAAAGTTTGAAAAGGCAGAACAGGTACCATTAGTACAGTCGCACCTCGCTATCTCGTATCTCGATATCTCGGATCCCTCGCTGTCTCGTACGGATTCGAGGGACAGATACTGCCCTTCTCCACTAAAAACTATTTGCTGTCTCGTATATTTGCCATCTCGTACGGGTCGGCGCCCAGAATACGCTAACGACATAACGAGGTGCGACCGTATGGCTATCCTTTGTTATATTTTTATAAATGAGGCTCAAGGTGGGGTTGCCAAGAACTTCCTGCAGTCACAATTCCAGTTGACTCCGATTGGAGGATGGCAACGAGACGACACGCAAAATCAATGGGCAGTTTTCTTATTCTATATACATACATGCATTTCTTCTATACACAATTTCATATAGATAGCATCTATGATTGTTGAGTTCTGTGTCGTGATATTCAGATATTCATCTCGTTTTGAGGGGCTTCAGGAACTTCCTAGACACGGCTGTATATAGTGGAAGAAGATCTGAGAGGTTCCCCGTTTGCTGGTCCCAAACATTCCAGAAAGCTAAAGGGCGTATCCCGAGTAGATCAGTACTAACCTCGTTCTGGCGTGAGATCCCGTCTCAAACGGGCCTAACTGGCCAACTACGAAGCTAGGAACGAAAAACCCTAACCCTCCGCAAAAAAACACTCAAATTTCGCCACAGGAGGGTTGAATTTACCATTTCCTTATCTTATTAGATGATAAACTACTACAGACAACTTCACTCACTTAACGGTCCATGCAGATAGAATAAATGGTTAATGGAATGACTTAGGCACCCCGCCTATACTAAATTTTATAATAATCACCTCAGCTTTTCACCCCCTAAATAAAAATACAAAAGAAGAAATATAAATAGTAACTATGCCAACAAGCCCACAATTCACCGTTCAAGCTTTATAAAAGAACGCCCCGTCTTCAAGGTCGTTTTATACACTAACTTCAAAAATAAAAAAGAAGAAAACCAAGAAGATGATGCTAGTCGCCCTGATCTCCTTACAAGCACTGGGAGTAGTAATCGTTCTGTTTGACGCAGGCACACCCAGAAACACAGGCTGTGGAACCAGTCCAGAGCTTTCCACCACACTGGTAGTACTTGGCCATTCCACCGCCTGCAGCAGCAGATGTGGCAGCCGCAGCGGCAGTGGTGCTGGTCTTGTCGGCGGCCTTGGTGGTGGTAGGGACAACAACCGCCTTGGTGGTGGTGGTGGTAGGGACAACCGCCTTGGTGGTAGTAGGGACGACAACGGCGGCAGAGGTTGTAGTAGGAACAACGGCAGCAGAAGTAGTAGTAGGGGCAACGACGGCAGCAGATGAGGTGGTTGGTACAACAGCGGCAGCAGTGGTGCTGGAAGCAGAGCCACTACCAGTGGAGCTTCCGTCCCAGACTGCAGGACCGGGGATTTCGTAGGTGGTTAATCCACCATAAAGGTTGAACAAAATACCAGGGTCAGTGGAGCTGTATCCACCAATAAAGTTGAATGTTCCGGGAGGAGAAACAGTTCCGCTACCAGAAACAGTGACCTGAGAGCACGAAGGGTAGAATTGAGCACCGCGTGCGCTGTTGACAGCGTAGTCGGTATCGGCCTCATGAAGAGCGATAATCTCTGCCCTCAAAAGATAGTCGCCAGAAGCAAGGCTTGAAGGAAGGGTGAGACTGTGCTTGCCCCCGTTGGCAATGAGGGTATCAACAGCCCATACTCCGTTGGAAAGACCAGACTCAGCAAGCTTGGTCCAGACAGCACCAGCTCCGTTGGAGGCGGCAGGAGCAATGTAAACTGTAATAGGCCCCTTGTGACTTCCATCAATGATATCGTCGGCACGGTTGTCGTGGTACCATTCAAAGGTGACCTTATCTCCAGCGGCAACTGGGACGCTTGCAGAGCCCTTGGTGTTGGCAACGTTACAGATGATATCGGTGCTTAATACATTCTAATTAAGATGAGTTGTTAGTATCGACAAGATATGGGTCTTAATAGAGTGAGAGAACTTACCTTGACAGGGCTGTTGCTAGGAGGGCTGCGAATGTAGGTGCTACGACCATCACCTTGGTCGACATCATTGACCCAGAGACTCCAGACGCGAGTGTGTGCTTCAGCAGCACCGAGGAGAGCGGCAAAGACCGGAACGAAGGCAGCAACTTTAACCATTTTGAATGATAGTGATTTTTATTTGAAAGGGAGTAAAACGACTTTTTTAGTTGATCAAAGAGTGGAGGATGTTGAGGATACCAGTACCCGGAATTGAATTAAAATCTGCAACAAAAAGAGTGAGCTGCGGATATAGAAAAATGAAGAATGAGAGTAAGGCCTCAGGCAGTAGTAATGAATAGTGAATGTGAGTGTGGTGAGGAGGAGAATAATGCGGGCAGCAAGTTTGTCTTATATACCATCAAGGCCCGTCCTCAGATTCATATAAAACATTCCCAACTAACATTAAAAAAAAAAAGAATTACCCGAGCCGCAGTAATAATTTACAACATAGGATGATACCTAACGGCTTGATGGTTCGACATGGCCATGGATAGTACTTGTTGTCGGCCATAAATTGCGGGGGGGGGGGGGTCTGAGACCAAGTACCTAGGTGGCGGAAAGAAATATAGCAGTTACTGAAAACGGTATGTACATATAACATTTATGCGTGGGATCAAAACATCCCTGCCCTGTCCTGTCAGGGCCGACTCATCATTAAGGTACATGTATGTTTTGGACGCGCCTAATGATTACATGTATGATGAATATGAGAGGCTAAACAACAAACTACATGTACATTAATACATGTAGATTCAAACCGAATTATAACTCTAGAGTAGACTTGAGAGAAAGTTTAAGGTACATGTACTTCTTCTTCTACATCGCTTAACCACACGCATATTTTTGTTATCACCGATTACAGGTAGCTTAGCTAATTACATGTATAATTGTATCGCACTTTCAGCTACATAGAGTTATACTACATGTAGTACATAACAAACATGGGTTTTCTGCGCGTACTGTTGCTTGAGGAGGCCTGAGGCGTTTAAGTCAGTATCAGATATATAGTATGCCATTAAGGATTGATCCCCATGCCCCTGCTTATCGGTATCGGCCTACGCCACCGAATTCGATAAATACATGCATGTACCTCGCAAGCCCGTTAGGCCTGCCGCACTATGGAGGAATCTCTTGGCATACATGTAGTTAATATCACGAAAGGGGCTCTACTCTACAAAACATAAGACTAGCGTACTTTTCTATAGGATATGACTTGTAACTACATGTACATGTACATGTATGTACTTACATGTATCCAAGTTCACAGAGTTGACATTTTACAAAGCATGGGCTTGTATTTCAAAACGTAACTTCATTGGGTTACATCCACGAACCAGGACGTTATGCTTTTTTACACATCAGATGAAGAAAACTGGACAGACCCTTCTAAGAATTACAGCATCTTCTAGAATATCTCGTTCTAAGCATGTCACACACCTATCGTAAAGCGCCGGACCCTTGTAAAGGTCGAAACGTTGGTCTGCCCTCTCCTGTCAATCGAGAAATAAGCTAAGGGAGAAATCTTGCGACAATATCTACGCGAAGGAAGGAGTTAAAAGGTTAATGAAACTCCGACCCGCCTTCATATATTTACATCCGGATACGCGAGTTCCGTAGTAAAAAAGAACACTGCTCACCCAGCCGCCACACCCCATCTCCGTACCATGATTCAGGGGGTATGCTGCCATTAATTATCAATACGATTGTACCAGGATATTGGGGGGTATCAATCTACACATATACCCGACTTTTGGCAGAAGTGTCACCCTACATACCAGGTTTTTTAACGATCTTAAGCTGGGTACATACATGTACCTAGCTAGAGTACATAGCAGCACGGACCTCCAGGATCCCAGCATCGGATAATTTATCTGTTCCGGATCCTTGAATGTCGGATAAAAGAGGTGGAACAAGCTTAACGGTCCATCAACACTCTCTATAAAGTTTTTCCGACCATTTCTAGCTAGCGGTCGTTGCTCATGGGAAGGTATGAGCGGTTGGAAACTTATCCCACTTCCCTGAGGGACCCTTACAGTAAGCCGCAATGTTGGATATTGTGCCGCTACCAGTATTTTCACCGCTTTCCTCTTTCCAGTACCACGGACCAGTTGGTAATAATTACAATTACTATAAAATTATATTTCTGAGGGCTTCCTAAAGAAGAGACTCCTTGATTTTTGGAGGAATCACGTAATTTTGTATTTTTTTTTTTTTTTTTTTTTTTCGGTGAGATACATAGTGCTGCGTGCGTGCGCTTAATCTTAAGCATTCTGCTTTCCCGTTGTACGGTATTCTATATTGTTCCAAGGGCTGTTCGAAGAAGTGTCTGAGCGCTGTAGTGTCCGAATATACTGTAACATCGGGTTTACTTGAATCACAATCCGTCACTCGAATTCCACAGGTAGGTGATACATATACACAAGTCAGAGCTCGTGTTTTAGTAACCGCCACAAATATGCAATAAGATTGGGGTTCGGTATTTCACGAGCAATAGGAAACATGTAATCTTCAGTTTTCTCTTTCTGGTAGATAACTACCGCGCAAAGGAAAGGATATCGTTCTCTACAGCTAGCGCCAGTGTTGCCCTTCGTCCCGACGCTAAACATAGCACGCGTTTGCTTCTCATATATTCCGTACAGATGACTTTGTATAGAATCAGATAACTTTCACTCTCGTGGCGTTTACCTACTTATGATTTCTTGTATCACGGAATGAGTGAAATGAACCAATCAAAACCTGCAGAGGCCCCCTCCCAGGATCGATCTGGTTATAACATTGTCTAATCACATATACCCCTTCTCTTTCCGTATTGGGGAAGCGCTTAGCAATCTTACTAGAGATACCCTTGGCTCTAAAAGCATACAGCCCATAATACAATAGCTCTAGCTCTTCTGGCCCCTAATTAAGGCTCCTGGACATGGCGGGTTATCAGGTAAATACTCATGCCTCAAGGACTGTTACGGTGATATCTTTTTGGAAGAAGAGAGCCTCCGATTTTAAGAAAAGGTTTCAAGCAATGGAGCGGAGGGAGGATTCAATCCTTCGTGTCTGTCAGTATTCTACGGAATAAAAAGCCTCGCAGGGGGGTATAACATCTGCACATTAAGAAGACGAGCTGACGGTGTGATAGTGAATGCAAGTTATATAACCTTTGCTTTTCTGTGCTCGAGACCCGTACTTAGAGTAAGTATGTACCTGGACAACCGGCGATTTGTGAACGTTTACATGTGCATTTGGATGCGCCTCGGCCTCATCTCTTGCATATTTCCTTTCATGCTAGGTTCCGCGGGGCATGGTTGACCTCCACGGTCGGGCCCTTTCTTGAGAGGACATAGAATATCCCGAGAATAGATAGAATCTTCTTCGTCTGGGCAGATCGGCGAGTCTTTTTCACGACACTAAGGGACGAGTCGCGGCCGAGAAACAAAACATTCGACTTATGTCTTCCACCATGGGTTTGGGTAGGCACTGGAGGGGCAGCGCCAGGAACATATATATATATATAGAGGTAACAACTTGAAAAGTAAACGAAAAATCGCGAGCGGTCCCAGTACATACATTCAATGAAGGACATGGTAAGAAACTGGGAATTCGCGTAGTAGCGCCCGTCATAGTCCATCTCCTATCCACCGAAGGATTGTACCTATGTACCACCAACCCTTTACCGCAACGGTAAACCGGTAGTATCGCAGGCCAAAATTCACGCTCTAGCAAAAGCTCGCAATTAAATAACGGTGACCTTGATTTTGAATCCCCATCTCGTATCTTGCGGCTAGCTACATAGCTGCACTATAGCTGCGCGTTACCGTTGATTGGAAGCATCGTGGACGACAAAGTACTTTACATCATCCCAATATATTGGGTTTTGATGATAGCTAGAGATAAAATACCTACCAGAATAGTACTGCAAAGCCTCGCTGCAGGCCCCGGTGAAGGATCCGGGTATTAAACGTTGCCAATGCGGTCGCCAAGACTCAGCCTCCTTTCCTTCAGGGAATATCACTCGGTTTTTGTTGCAGTTACTCAGGATTTTTTTTTTCCCGCCTACTCATCATGTGCATGCAACAGTTACTCGGGGAAGGTAAGGGCTTTCTTCTTCTTTTTCTTTTCTTTTATCCACTGAGAAGTCAGGGGCCCAAGAATCCAGTATAAACAGCGCTGGGCCAAAAACAAAGAAGGAACAGGTTGCCCCAAGCTCTTACCGGTAAGTAATCACATCGTTTCGGACCAGAAATATCTCGATTTAACAAGAGTTAGGATACCTGCTAGAATGTATTTATTCATGACACCCATCCACTACTGTAAACAGACATCTATGAGCGGCGAGCCGTGACACCGAGATCCAACTATATTCGATAACGCCATAATGCAAAAGAGATAAAAAGGAAATTGAATGGACAGCGAGAAGTAACTATCCTCAATACAAGCTCCAGTACCTCGCGAAAATCCCAATTCTATCCTAAGCGAACAAATGATACGAATAATACAAGACAAAGTCTCCAAGTAACCTCTTTTTAACACCCTAATAACATTGATTCGTCCCTCACGCCCGTACCATGCATGTCTTTTTCTACACTATGGAATCTCTGATACGACTTCCCTCTTTCCCGCACCCTCGAGAATTCCCTCCAACGCCTCTAGATGCTTTTTTAGTAATACAAGAGCCCCCGCAGAAACTCTTCCGACACCCTCGTTCCCAACCTCAATCGGCGCTTGGACACCTTCATTCTGCTTCGGGGCAGAGCTTCTTTCCACGACCTCCGTTGCTCTCTTGATAACCTCCTTCAACAACTCTGGCCCTTCTGGCTGTCCGGGCATGTACAACCACTTGATTTCATCTTCGAAGCCTTGAATGGGTCGCTGCAGAACGTGCTTGACAAAGCCACGAGCGAGAATAAATGCCCTTTCAGAGTAAAGAGCCGAGTTAAGCGTTGAGTCTTTCGAACCAACATAGACACCAAAGCCAGCCTCATCTGTGTGCAGGGGCGCCTGTCAGTAGCAATTCGATTCCAGAATTATTCCAGCGCTTGTATAAAAAAAAGTTGCAAGTGAAAAGAACCTACTATAATATGGCTCTCGAACTAGTACGAGACCCATCAAGCTAACAAGCACTTGCAAGACAGAGCTTCCACTGGGACTCCACCCTTCATTCCTTTTCTCCGCATGCCATGTCCCTAAAAGACTTAGGCATATCTTTCCATCCTCATACAGGTTCGGATTAACCCTTCCGATGCCTCCGGTCCAGCTGTGAAAGTGTGCTACTGGTGGGGAATGCGGAAAGTTTTCCGAGAAATGAAAATCGAACACAAAGGGGGCAAGTTCGTATGGAGTATTGAGGGGACCAATGATCAAGACTCGCATCAAGTCAATCCGGCTCTCCCATGTACGCACGAGAATTCCATCTGGAAGAGACGAGGAGAGAATCGCATGCTCCTTATTGATTCGTCTGAGGAACTTGGGATTTATAGGGGTAGCAGGCTGTGCACCGAATGCATGATCTGCCGGAACAGGACTATCAAGTAGCACAAACCTCTCTAGCTGTCTTGAAGAGGTAGGGACGGAAAAAGCTTGCGGTACTGGAATGGCCTCCGGGATTGGAGGTGATAACGCCTTAGCATCCACAGTTTCTTTTTTATCTCCATCTGCTGATTCTGCACCTCTTGATGGAGTATTCGAACTGGCCATGGTAGTATCTCCGTCAATGTCTAGGTCCATTGCTTGTTCTAAAACAACAGAATCACCGCCAAAGCCCATATCATCAGTCTCGTTGTCCGTTGACCATGCTTCTTCACCACCGTCATTTTCCATCCTCTCGCCGCCTTGATAGAATACCTGCTCATTAAGAGCTTCATTCTTCCTCCATATTTCGTCGGTCAAATGATTAAGCTCGTCCTCCTCATCGGTTTCCTCACTATCATACTCGTCGTCCTCATCGTCCTCATCTTCATCTCTAGGTTCGTCAAAGTCCATTTCACCAGTAAAGATGATATGAACCCGTTCGATCGGAACTCTGACCTCTTTCGGTTCATCCAGAGCACCGAGGCGCACAGTAATGAGCCCATCTAAGCCTAGATCAACAATCTCACCGATCCACTCTAATGGTAAGTCTCGATAAGGATCTTCGTTATCCGTATTCCGGGGGACTAAAGTTGGAGAATTCGTATTTTCTGAATTGTTATTTGTTAGTGGAAATTGAGTTAACATCCTACTGACGGCCTGAAACTGTGGATGGTTAGTGGCTCCCAAAGCTGCGCCAAGACCTGCCAATAGTCCGCTACCAACAACCACCCCTCGCAAGCTCTCCGTTATTTGTTGAAATTGACCTCCCGAATGCTGCTGGGCCGTTGAAGCAACCATATCAATATTACTAGTAGTAGCCCCAACAGATCCTCTCTCATTTTCCGATTCGGCTTTTTCGGGCGCGATGAGCACAAAATCACCCCTTCTTACACCCATGGATTGGTGTGCGGTGACCTCATAGAGACTAGCGTCCTCCAATTTAATACCCAATGGCCCAGTTTTTGACCCGGGAATTATAACATTTCCTGCAATCTCTACCTTCGGATCTGAAAACCAGATCACTTTCGCCACTCTTTCTGCCGGATTGACGGTCTGTACAACGCCAACTTTCTCGGGTTGGATGAAATCTGGTGTAGGGGGCGCTTCTGAAGCTGATCCAAGAGTATCGTTAAAATATTGCCAGACGCCTTGGAATTGTTGTCTTCCCTCATGATTGACCTCACTTGGGTTAGCTTTATCTCTAGCGGATTCTTCTTTAATGACCACCATTTCACCCGGCCAAACATCGTGCTCATCGACATTCAGGTATGGGACTAGATCGCGAGCTTCCTCGACGGACTCAGTCAGATCCTGCCACATCACTCGTACGCGAGTTCTTGACTCAACCACGACAAAAGTATTGACCTCAAAGCCGAGGGAAACGCTCCTTGGGATTTTCCAAACACGGCCCTGGTATTTTTCCAGGGCCGCATCAAGATCTCTAAACCGGACTCTATCCCCCACCTCCAGCGAACCTCCTGCCTGGGTAGCGATCGAGCTTGTAAAAGGCTTGCCATCGAGATCAACAAAGCCTCCAAAGGACTTTTCGAACTTTTTGAGCTTTGAAATTTCGGCTTCTGTTTCGAGAATCATATCGGGTCTTGGGACGGGAACAAAGCGACCGGGGACTATCATGTTTTGGCATAACCAGGACACGCGAAGTCCAGTGGTTTTGACATCCACGACGACACCGATAGGAGGAATACGTGGATTGTATGCTCCATACACCCACCGCCCACTTTGAAGGTTTGCCTCCTTCGTGGTTACAGTCTGTCCGATGGAGAGGAGATATGGCGCAGGAATAGATTTTGGTCTGGGGAGCCTCCCCCAAGGTGTGTTGGTAGGTTTTCCTTCTGCTTTTCCCTCTCCAGATGCATTCGCTAAAGAATTTATGTTCCCCCACTGCGACATATGCTCTTCCTCACTTAATAATGGGATTTCAAGCTGCCAAGTGTTTTCAGGAATGACAACGCTCCCGTCTTGAAGACGCACGGAAATATCATCATACACTTCTTCCACTACGCCCATCCAGCAATTCTTATATATCACAAAATCTCTATTGGACCAGTCCCTTGAAAGGACTACCTCTTGTTCCTCAACATCTGGGATAAGACCGTATTTTTCCGGGGGTTCAGATGCGGTGTGAAAAGAGTGACGAAGGCCAACTGAAGTAGATACGGAGATAATCGTACCGGAAAGGGGGGATGTTAAATCCTTTTTGACAACATCGCCGAAGGCAAGAGCGCGATCGAGGAGGGTTAGTTCTGATTCGTGAACTAGCATAGGAGGGTAACCTGGAGACGAAGGCGTAAGGAGAAGAAAATAGCGTGGTGGCTAGAAGTCATGGTGTTAGAAGAATCATAAATCAATGCTCTAAATCAGGAGACAAACCTGACCAGTTGTCCGAAATTCCGTCATTTCTTTATAGGAGGCGTATGCTCCTGGACAACATCGCTCTATTTCCTCCCAACTATCTAAGTCGTCGATGTCATGCCATGTTTTCTATGAATCCCCGTGGTTAGACTTGTAGTTCTAGAAAGTACATAAAACAAAAGCATACTGCCACAACGCCGATGATTTCCGGCTTATTCTTTAGCATACAAGTATCTTCTGTGAAAAACTAATTCCCGCCACAATTCTATTAGCTAGATCCGTTGCCGATAAAAAACCGCCATTGCCTAGTGAGTATACATACCGTATCCCATGTTCCGTGTTCAGGAACCTTTTGGCATGAGTCAGGTTCTCTTGTCGCATTTAGAGCCGGTCTCGTAAGAGGGGTGTGCTTAGAGGTGGTGGGGAGTGACATTTACTTAGTTTGGGCGTGTATTCAACAGCAGTAGTCGTGCGGCCTCGGAGGGTAAAGGGCGTGACTGGTGATGGTAGGATCGATGTGAAGTATTCCCTGAAGGTCTCAGTTCATGCAGTTGCGGTTGAAATACTTTGTGGCAAGCTCGAAGACATGTGGAGGGGCTCAATGACTAAGCAAGCACCTGTCTTCAAAGTTCAAACTACATACATGTACCCGGTATCAAACTTTTGTGTGGATTTACTAACCGATCCTGCTATCTCTCTTATGAAATGATAGATCTCCATATAAATTCAATTCTTCTATTATAGGGGGGCCAGCATTGCCAAACTAATGCATTGACCACGACCACAGTTCTAGAGACTTTCGTCTATATTGTGCTACTAAGTCTGGCGACACTAAGCCTTAACATCACTACCAGGTATCGCCAGCTTACCCCTTACCCCCGTAGTACAAGATTAACACTTTTCTAAACACTTGTGCTGAAATTGGCCTGACCGGGTATACGGATCTTAAAGGCCGGGTAAACCGCTTAAAGCTAGCCTGCGCCAAGATTTACGCTGTCACGCCCTGTTTCGTTGAAAGTCAGAGATTCAACTTTTGGAGCGGAAACCGCCATCCCAAGCATCACCATAATGTCAGAACCCATTCCCGAATCAATCCCCACGTCTCATGATCGCCGTTCAAAACGACCTACGAAGCGTCGCGCTCTCTCCCCAGTCTCCTCTCAAGCTTCAGCTGTAACCTCCCTGTTCGCCAAACCAGACCGCGAAATTATCCTTCCGCGTGGTCCCAAAGCGAAAACTCTCCCGCCACCTCCAGAAATTGTTGCAAACGTTCAAGGTTCATCTGCCGGTGCAGGTTCTGGGGAGTTCCACGTTTATAAAGCTGCTCGGAGGAGAGAATATGAGAGAATCCGGTTAATGGAGGAAGAAGTTAAGAGGGAAAATGATGAAAAGGAGTTCTTAGAGAAAACTGAAGAACTTAAGAAGAAGGATGATGAGCGAACGGAAAAGAACAGGAAGAAGAGAATGAAGAAAAAACAGAAAGGAAAGGGGGTCAAGGTTGATGTTGAGATGAAAGAACTTAGGGACATAAATGGTGATACTGCCGTTGGAAAACCGAGCGAAAAGTCGAATGGTACTTCAATAAAATCAAGCTCGAATGGGACGACTACTAGCGAGATGAAGGTGCAAAATAGGTCCCCAACTCCTGTTGAGTACAAAGAAGGGAATGGGCTCATTATCCATGATGACTCCGATTAAATATTTAGAAAAAACCTAAGCCATTTCGTTCATCCCCTTTGAATTTTGTATTATTTTGCAGTCTTCTGTTCCGGTTTCGCCCTTTTTTCAATAATAATGATTCTACCGCTTATTGGTTCCTTTTTCCTTGGTTAGATTAAACCCTGTAGACTTTGGGTAATACATGTATTATTCCAACTTGGTATTCTTATTGATTTCTTTGCAGTGAGGATCATTCTGGATTGAGGAGAGCTAGAGCCATAAGCGGTCCGTTTTTGCTCTATCTTGACAAAGGACTCTTGCGGTGTTCATATCACTTAATACTAAATTCATGTATGTTTTAAATTTCTTTTATTCCCTGGACAGCCACCTGCTATTGCATTAACTTTGTCCTAAATT
Organism: Morchella rufobrunnea; assembly: GCA_024713595.1. Taxonomy (NCBI): domain Eukaryota; kingdom Fungi; phylum Ascomycota; class Pezizomycetes; order Pezizales; family Morchellaceae; genus Morchella; species Morchella rufobrunnea. The sequence continues at coordinate 1,199,945 of JAMGYT010000014.1, forward strand.
GCGGAAATTATTTCCTATATTATTTTCTTTGTAGACCATCCTTGAGGCATTAAAAA